>OU744250.1:8127500-8752500 GCA_916610215.1 Omphaloscelis lunosa | reverse complement strand
CCGTCGCTTGCAGATCAAATCTGCTCTTAAAGGCTTGAGAAATTATTGAGTTAGAGTATGTTCAGGCTGATTTTCTAAAGAGGAGATACAATAGTATAATTATTACGAAATTAGCAATAACATCGGCTCTCCAAAATTTTCAGAACCCTTCGAAGTTATTGATATGCTTATTGCATCGATGACCTTGTGAAGGCCGAAGGAATCCGCGAGATGCGAGAAGTGCAGAACCGATCGAAGTAGCGGTGCTTGGGGAGGCCTATGTCCAGGAGTGGACGTCTTTCGGCTGAAATGATGATGATGATGATGATCCCGACTGAAACGTTAACCAGATTATTTTGATCTATGATCAGGAAACTGTTTATTTAAAGCTCATAGAGTTTGGTTTGCATCCCACTATATATTAATATTATATTATCCTGCTAATTCTACTTCCTACTAATATTATAAATGTGAAAATTTGTAAGGATGGACGGACGTTTGTTACTCTTTCACGCAAAACCTACTGAACGGATTTAGATGAAATTTGGCACACAGATAGTTTATAACCTGGATTAACACATATAATACTTCTTATCCAATATTTTCACGGAATCGAGACTTATCCGGGTGAAACCGCGAGGCGCAGCTAGTACTTATTATATAATCGTTTATACTCTGGCTTGATTTCATGACACAGTTTTCTAAGCTTACATTCTTTGGGGTAACTATTAACTTAAATCTTAATTAACTTAAGTTTCAACACAAATCGTCATAAGTTTCCCTTAATGACTTGAAAGTACAGAACAGTACAATGGGTGCAACAAAACGGATTACAAATGGTTGCGTAAATCATGGTAACACTTGCAGTTAAGGAGATATAGCCCATTCAGCTCACTGCGTCTTAATTAACCTATGTCGTAAATATTGTGCAACTGCAATGTGCCATACATATCTGCTAACATAACTACCCAAGAAAGTTCTTATAAAATAATTGAAGACGAAACTGAGGAAAGTGTAGTTGCGGGTTTTGTTCTTCCGCGTCACAGCTTGGCACAGCGTTCCAAGAATAAATAATTATCTAATATTGATTTTGATTTACAACGCCATCTACAAGGCTTCAATTTCTGAAAGTATTTAGTGCCTGTTCTCCTGAAGTTATATCCTGAATAAGAAAAAGACGATTTTTCGGATTCTAACCTAAAAGTCAAACATAATTTTGTTTCCTAATAGTAGCTACCTATAATATCAATGCATTTACGTACATTGCCTATATATAATGAGCAATGTTGCCAGTTATAAAAGTCAGTGTAAATATTTAGCCGGTAGCCGATAGCTTAACTTTATTAAATCGGAAGGGGACGCCAGATAAATAATTGTGTTCATTTATTTTCATATTTGTTTACTTACATGTAGTTATACAAATATTCGCAATTTAATTAACTTGGCGTATTTATATTACAACGCGGGGCAAGTAAAACAATAAATGGCTGATATGAATGATTCAGTAAATGAACATAAACAGTAAAAAGAGCAATAAGTCATCAGTGATTATTAATGTGTAACATATTTCCTCTTGCTTTCCTGCAATCTGTTGGAGTAAAAAGCGAAAGAAGTGTGTAACAGGAAGCCGGTGAAGCGCGCGCTATTTGATTTGACCACTGATCGCACGCGGTGCTGGTGTTGGCCGTCAGATGGTACCAACCCATTTTCCGAGAGGGTGGTACTGTCAGCCAAGATGTCAGATATTACACATCATAAGCGACTATTGTAAGGCTCGCTCATTTTTTTTATGTGACTTTTTTTGGTAGTTTAAGTATGAAATCAGTAACAAAACATTGAAGATAAAGTAAGCAATTCTTGGGACATAACCACTTAATATTCGTCATACAGTTTACAGCAATAAGTTTTGGTAATATACGGATCCCTATAGATATTTGACTTCAAACAACTGTTGTTAAATAAACTACTTATAGCTATTATTATGACACTATTGCTTAATTTAGTGATGCCCATGATCCGTAAAATTTCTCAAAAAACATGGCGTAAGTAGAATGTTTAAGAGCGTTTCGTCATGACGTCCTTCTCAACTAAAACGATGTCGACATCTGTCTCGTATCTACAACAGCTAAGAAAATAAACAAATATGTCCCGCATATTTCCCGGGAGCATCTGTGCTCCGTCTTAAGACTCTTGAGTCAAGTCCGCGACAGTCAGGACCACGAAACTGTGGTTGACGTAGATCGATGTGCGACCACGGACCAGCGTCGCCAGGACCGGGACAACACTAAGTGACTGATTGCACGACCCTAGCTCACATGTACTCACTGTTACATTTTGTTTATTTACTTGTTTGGCTATTTGTTAAACATTAGGGGAGGCGTTGGTAATTTTTTTTCAAGAGCGGTTGTCTTCTTATACAACCTTGTTTTTGCTTCTTTTTACACAAGTTCCTCATCTTACCTTGTTATGCATATTGGTGTTACTAAAACCATTTTCAAAAAGCAGGCTGAAAAAAAGATTGCAATTTTCTTACAAACAGTTAAACTCACCTAAACGTATTTAACTACTATAGATGTAAACTCAGGTGCGCGTTGGGTTAAATTCAAATTAAAATCTTTATTGCATATCACATGTGTTTACAAGGTCTTATTAATAATGATATAGTTCACATGGACCCTGTTGGGCACAACAACTACATTGAGTAGTAGCATGATTCAAAATAAATAATTATCATTAAAAAATCTAATAAAATTACATTATAAAATACATTTAAATACAATATATTTATAACTACAATCCATTACATTTAAATTTGTGATATATGTCTTTGATTTTACCTCTAGAAATCATTAGGAAGAATCAATATGAATTTCAAATAAATATGATCACACACAAGTTGAATGTTACAATCCATATCACAAATAAAAATTATAAAAAAACTATCTATGTAAGGAAGGATGCCTATCTAGGATGTACAAAATGCCAGATTTTTCAGAAAAATTACTGTCTTAAAATACAGTCTTTAAATAAATAATACGCAACAGATAGTTTTAGAGACTGACATTTATCCAAAAGGAAAAGTATACACAATTTGCGACCACTAAACTAATTTAGAATAAACGAACTTAATTAATAATGAGTAATGAGTGATATTTTTCCGAAGACATAACTTTTTCCAAAAGTTCTTTTTTTTTTCTAAAAATCTTCACACGAAACGTTTTTAACTTTTTTCTTGGGTTACTAAGCTAAGTCTGTATGTCTCAGCTAAGCGCCGGCCGCACGCCTGTCTTAACCGTAAAATGCCTGTCAAATGCGACAAATGCCTGTCAAATGGTAGACCTAGGTGCGCAAAAACTAGCTGACTTCTTTACAGTACTTATACAGTAGCTTATAAAATAAAAGACCTATCACCATACCGGTAGAAGTAGAAGAATAATCTGGTTTAGCTGCCTAATCAAGAACGGTTTCCCGTAATGAATGCAATCATTGACTACTTACTACTTTATAAGTGGAATACCATGGCGTGTTTATTTTCAATATCAAAGGTCACGTAGAAAAGCCAAAGCAAAGCAGTATCTTACGGAGCAGTACTAGACTCCGGTAATGCATTAATTTATCATCCTAACTATCTACATATCTGTAGATGATCCAACCGTGTTTATTTTTAATATCAGCAGTGTCAATCAACAGATCGGTGGCGGGTAGGTGACGGCAGACGGTGCGCAGGGCCCAAGTGGCGTAAATAATTGATAAATTGCCGCCGCAGTCCCCGGAGTGACCCGGGACCAAACTTGGAATTTACGACCATTTAATTGTAGCTTAATTCCCAAACTAGTCTCAGCTCATGATATATAGTTTGGGAGTAGAACCGTGATTTAGTTATGTTTTCGTTTGTTGATATTGTTACCGGGCAATAAGTCTAAATACAGGCAAATATGATTTATAGGCTATGTAAGTATATTCTCACATCTACTAATTAATACAGGGTTTTTCAATAGGGACCGGGTATGTTTGAATAGTAATAAAACACATTGATTGTTTGCAATTAGAGTATTTTTTCTTTTTTTGAAGGCTTAGTTTTTGGCCTTATGTACGGAATACCATCATTTAAATTACTACCTTCGTATGGTAGCGTGAATACGAGAGGTCCAATTTTCCATCACTTTTGACGTAATGGCACCTTTATCTCATTGATGATGCGTGTGATGTTACCTACTCTTTAGGTCTTCGTTCTCGTTCTTGACCTGTCGCATACACCAGTGATTTCACATAACCCAAAAAATAATCAAGGGGCGTTAATTCACATGATGTTGGAGGCCATGTCTTTTCCCCGAATCTTGAGATCAGGAACCCGTTGAATTTCTCTTTCAAACGAAACGTATGACGAATTGAACTACCGTTTTGATCATTATAACGCGCTGTTCAACTTTAAAGCGACTCATCTTGATAAATGCCGAACATTTAATTACTCATCTGTCAATAAAAAAAAATCGCGCCAATTGACAATCTAATATGGCCGCCAGCAGCTGTCAAAGATACCTCGTTCCTATTGAAAAACCATGTACAATGTTCAGGTAGTAATAACTCACAAAAAAAAAAAAAAAAACATGTGTTTTTGACTAACTTATGGTAGACATTAAAAGCCGTGGTGTAATTTTGTTTTTAAATAGAGTAAGTTTTTTTGATCGGTTTACTTAATTATTATTTTGTAAAATTATGCGAAGCTTTTTATTCTCGTATTCATAACAATGCATTCATAAATCACATAATTATTGGGAGGAACAGATTCCTAAACTGCACGTTGATAATAAAGCAATCCTATATTAATTACATTTCAACTGAAGAGTATTTTGAACAAACGTAATAGAGGTTTATTGATCAAATTCACGTATATTACGTTCCTATGAACATGCGATTTGCACAGAATTCAGAGAATATGATACAGCATCGGTATTGTGTTCGATTAGTTATTAAAAGTTTGTGCATTAAAATCAAAATGGTATTCATTTAAATTTGATGTTTAGCTTTCCGAGCCCCAAAAGGCTTAATTTGTCTAACAGGATACAGAAATAAGATGCCACCATTAGCAGAATCTATTTATAAAATAAACGAGTTATGCGCATCCGATCGATAAGATTTAGTAGGCGCAATGTTGATGACCCAAGTTATGAGGGTTAAAAAAAACGTCAAAGGGCTTCGAGAAAAGGTAGGTAGTGCCCTTGCGTTTCACTTGGCTCGTTATGGCAGGGGTACTGTCATGCTCCCAGATAAGTAATTAGGACTATATGCGACCAATTTTCTAAAACATCAGTCCATCGTTGCGATTGTCTCTCAATACCTTACCTTAATAAGTAACTGACTAAAATTGTTTATGTACCTACCTAGTAAAGCAATTTATAAAACGACCTTTTATTGGTACGAAGTTATTTAACACGGCTTGTAAACTTTAAGAAATCGTCACGCTAAAAAGTGTTAATACTTGCGACTATCTTCTTCTAATTCAAAAAGAAAGAAAGAGAGAGAGAGATAGAACGTCAGCAGAAAAAAAAAACAGAAGAAAAGAGTAAAGTGATTACAGTGTCGTAGAATAAAATTGAAGTACACATCGGCCTGAGTACATTGCATGCTGTAGAGAGAGAGAAAGTCAAAATGTAAATCCAAGATGGCGGCTCCAAAAAATTTCAAATTTTACATCATAGGTATTTTTTTTCGTTTTCATGGTTTTCGAGGGTGTTAAAGCCGATAGTGGGGTCGAAATTTAAATCCAAGATGGCGAATGCAAAAAAATTGTTTTTGTTTTAAATCATACGTGAGAAAGATCTTCGTTCCTGACCGGAAACCCCTGACCACACACGTTGTTTTTATATATTTTAAACACCTTCAAAATAAAAATCCGATGCCAGTGTAAAATCCGATGTTGATAATTATTGCCATTCTGAGTACTTATAATTCACTAAAAAACAGATATAAGTCATGTGTCCGACGATTACGCCCGGGGCACGATTAATACGCACGCAATTATTGCCCGGCCACCGCCCGCCCCGGGCTACAGGCGACCGGAGCGACATACGTTTTGTAATAAAAATGTAGTAATACTTCACTTTATTACATGTAGGTAGTCAGTTTTATTTACATTTAGAGAAAAAAACCTGCTATGTAAAAAATTGTCAATCAAAAAGTAACGTACCGAAAACTGGAACACCTATGTAAATAATTGAATGCATTTTCATAAAAATATAAATAATAATTACTAAAATACTGTCGTGTAAAAGTGTCTTAATATATCTACTTACAGAAATAAACATTTCATTTCATTGCATATTTGGCATGTCATGTTCTATGTTCATATTGTTCCCAAGAAAATCTTCAAAGCAAACACTACAGTACAAAGCTCTTAGCCCAGACACAAGTTGCAAGAGAACAACTACTAATCATATTAGCTATATTAATTACAACCCCGGGCGAAGCACTGCCGAATGAAAATGTATGGTAAAACTAAACTTGCCGGGGAATTCCCGGTAGAAACTAATAAAGTGGAAATTCGTGCAGTATTCATATTTGAGACGGCTTCTGCGAAACAGCTTTGTGTTATGGTATTCCTTCATTAGAGATTCCTTCGATTGAGTGCAACAATAGGTGTGTTTGTTAAATGTTAATTAATAAATAAAATTCTAGGAAGAGCCAACCAACACCTTAATATCATGTGTAATTTAATTAAACAGTTGTTTCAGTACTACGGATTTGTTGTTGTTCTACTAACATTGTTTATTAATTTAATCATATTTAGATGGACATTCCACAGCACTTATGCAATGCAATGCTCCAAATATCAATTACACGGCTAATCGGTCCATTATTAACGTTACAACCGCAGAAATCATGATGGCCGACAAATTCACAGGTACGTGTACAATCACAACATTTTCCATGGGGTTACGTTGTAAATTGAACATGTTAGTCTGCGGTTTAATAACTGCGACTACCAGATGCACAGACGGACCACTGCTCTGCACGCTGATTAAATTATGACCTTTGACTGCGAAGCACCTGTTTGATTTCCCAATACAGTTTTTAATAGATAAACAGAAGTAGTTGATAGGTGTATGTGTAGTTTCAGAAATTAATAAAATCTGTGTTATTGGAAATGTTGTGATGATTTCAAGGGTTGAGGTATTCGATAAAGCTTCGCTGTGGATTGGTTTTTGACTTATTGTACGTGTTTCTTTCTCTATGTGCACTCGGTGAGTGGACATGCATTCGCATTTCATAACGAAGACAAATGACTTAATTAACATAATTTTCAATGGTTAAAGGATACTGTATTTTATACCACACGCATCAAATAATACAATATTTTAAAATTTTCTGCGTTGATTGTCAGAGGAGCGAGTTGCGACAGCTGTGCGAGTATAGCGGAGCGCGAAATCGGACGAGTCGGGAGTTTGGGACGCATTCGGCGCGCGCGCCAACTCCGTGAATGATGCTACGGAGATATGGATGTGGCAGATTTTGAATATAGAAGGAAAGTGTTATTTATTTATTATTAAAGTATATTTTCCATGATTGTAAAGGTCAGTAGCTATTTAAACGGTCAAAAAATGTGACTTTTCCATCTTATCCTTTTCTTGCATGGCAAAGGACTAAGTATAATTATAATTATGTACTACTAACAAACTTATTGTTATGTCTTAACTTAAATGGTTCTGTTGTTTCCATTTTATATTTCAGTATTCTATTCATGTAATATATTCATAGTTCGGTGTGTGTAGTGAACAAACTAGCTTATCATTCGTTTCCACCTCAATACTGAAATTAAGTCGGTCCCTTTATTCGGTCCTTTGCGTTTGTCTAGTTAAATTAAGTTGAAAATTTATTCCGTATCAGTTTTGTTGGAACCCTCTGTGTCAGCGAGGAATTTATAATTTTGGACGCAAAATTAATATAGTTGAGGCTTTAATTAGTTTTTGATGATAATTGCTTGCCCGCAGCTATTACTAGTGCGGTTCAAATAATTGCTAAACATATAAGTATAAAATTTCAAATATTCCTGTTGCAGTAACGAATGATTAATAATTCCATTTGGTATTAATTTAATTAGTTATGAGTATTTTAATATTTATTTCGTGTAAAATTGATTTTTATGCACGAATGCCGCATATTAAAATTGACATGACTGTTTCGGCTGTTTTCATGCAATTAGCAGCGAGTGAGCGCAGTGAGTGCGAGTGATGTTGCTAGACGCGGCAGTGAATTAATATTCTCTTCGGTCGCGCGGACGATGACGTCACGAGCAGCGGCCGCACGTTCACGCATGCCTTGCTTCCAGACCGACCGTTCACCAACACTCATTAGGGTATACCCGGCGAATTGCCTCCAAATGTTTCGAAGTTTAATGAAATTTGCGCGGATTTGTAGCCACGATTCGTTGGCAATAAAAAGTCAGTTAATATTTCGAGTGTTTTGATGTAAGTTGATATAATTATAGGTTACTGGTTACTGGTAAGACATATGCAATAATATGAATTTCAACCTATCTCAAGTAAATAGAAAGTCAACCTAACTGTGTTTCTGTGAATTTGTGTTAGACGTAGGACTGGACAGGCAAAGTGTGGACCTGTCGATAAGAGTTACACATGACCTATATAAGACGTCTGAGTCTATTTAGTTCTAGCTAACTCTATCTATGATTGCATAACGTCTATTCTACGTAAATTCGATATTCCCTGAAGCTGATGAGTGTATAGACTTCACTCTTAGATTACAGAAGTAGTTAGAAGGTTCTGGCTGCTTTACTGAGAATCTTTCTCCTAACCAGATACCTAACTTTACACTTTTGAGGTAGTCTGGCGCATAAATGTTTACTCATAACATAATTAGTTGCGCTTGTAAAGCAATTTAGTGCATATTTAACAACGTAATTTTTAAATTAATCGTACAAATTGTACAACCCGACCCTGTCCGTAATAGCAGTTTAATTCCGCTCCACCTGCGTCTGTTGTTTAAAATATCTACACGATGTCCTTCCTCATCAATTGTCAAAACGAGGGCATAAATTAAAGTCCCCTGCGCCGGGGCAGCTGAGATTAATGCTGGTATTAATCGAGTGACCGCCGCACGCCCGCCCTCTTCCGGACGCAAGAACGTTTACTGTTCAACCCTATGCGGCTTTTTACTGTCTTTTGTTTAATAAATAAATGTTGGTACAGATTAGATTTGCAGTGTTAATTAAATTTGAATGTGGAATGTAGTTGTGGGGGTTTTTTGTGAGTTTAAAATAATTTCTATACTAGTGCTTCATCGTATGTATTGTTTTAAAATACAAATAATTCACATTTTGTGACATACAATTTGACTATACTACTGTTCATAGTAGCTATAATACCTGCATTTATTAAGTCTTCAATTCTACCTGTAACAGTGCATCGAAATATCAACACGTAAACGCTTCCTCACAACAGCAGGCTAACAGTTTCTCCGAAACTCGGGTTACAGAACCAGTGTGGTCTTAATGATTTGTTGGAAGCCCCTAGGAATGAGACGTAGCGTGTAGGTGACCGCCAATTAAACTAGCGGGCGGTTTATTTCGCCTGCCGCATGCGAGTAACGAGCGTGTCTTGAAACCCTCCAGTGCTGACTCCCGTCCGCCTGAGTTTCGCCACTTTGCCTTACGGCAATGCTGTGAAATTAAGAATTGCGTGCAAGTCTACTTAAGAAAGAAGAAAGAAAGAAAAATTGTTTATTTTGCACAAACTAAATGAACATTACAAAAAAAAAAAAAAATTACACACAATGCACATTCACAAATTAGCCAAAAGCCTCGTATTCACTATTCTAAAACGAATAAAAGTTTGACAAATTTTGTCCATTGCTTGAATGTTAGGGCCAAAGACAATTTTTATTGCATAATATTTCTGACGATTCCTGTATTACGATACTGGCTATTGACAGCATATAAAAAAACAATGCTACACAAAACTCAAACAAAATACCAATTGCAAAGTGTACAGTTATCTATTTTCGTAACAAACAAATAATTATTGAGCCTTGAAGGGTTGTCCAAGTCAATATTATTGTATACTTTCAAATTATTTGAAATCTGAAACACACTGAAACTATTGTGCCACAATTATGAGGACTTTCCGTATGTTTCCGTGAAAATATGACAGTCTTCCTATGGATAGATTTTTTTCAATCAGTAAAATTATTTACTACATAGCTTCTGCCTTCGACTTCGTCCGTGTGACGAAGTTTTGCTCAGCTCCTAAAGGTCGTAGCGTGATGTCACATAACCTATAACCTTTCTCAAGAATTGGCCTATCTAACAAAAATAATTTTTCAAATCAGACGGGTAATTCCGAAGATTACCCCCAACATAAAAACTTGGAAACAAACAAAGAAAACCTCTATATAATATTATATTATTAATTATTATATTAGTATAGATATGGATGTGTATTCTATTACTGTCTATTTTCTACATTGACATATGAGTTAATATGCCTCTATAGATTTGCTAAGACACTCAATTTACTTACGCTCTCATCTGCTTCTAATACATGAACACACCGAGCCGGATGGCCTGCCCCACATAAAATCATTTCACAGCCAGAGCACCCGAACAATGACATTTAATGTAATTTAATTTCCTGAAGCCCTATTTTATCGCCGGATTATTTGATCAAAGGGCTAATCGAGTCCACATACCTACAGTTTAGCCAAAGATAAACTTGCGACATGCGGGCGGCTGTGCGTGTTTAACTAATGACCGAGTCATGGGGGCCTATCGGGAGTGTTGGGGGGAATGGGGGCGGGGAGGCAGGGGGTGCAGGTCCAGCGATATCATTAGCCACAGATGCCGCTGCCCGGTGCCCGGTATAAATACATTAAGTGCGCCGTCAAACTGTTAAAGCTCGCTTCAAACATAGTTTTGCGCACAGATTACCTCAGTTTCAGTAGGGTTAACGTTTGTTTGACAGTTTTTTGTTTACGTTCTATATAGCTATAGTTTCGTATCATATTTATTACTCACACACTTCATAATTTTCTATACTACCCTTAAACGACGACAGTTTAAGCGTAGCGTTTCACTATTCGCATCAAAATCAATAGACAATGAAAAACAGCGGCCACTGCATGGAATATGGCGCCATAAAATTCTATAAACCCAATAAAATTCGTGCTCGGCGTTGGAACGTCCACATAAAATCTCAAAGTACATAAACATATCATAAGAGGGGATGTAGAGCGAGTTATCCTCACAAAGAGAGTTTTTCTAAGGGATAAGCGGTGGTTTCCCCAGATGGTTATTTTATACAGTGAAGTCGAGTTAACGGCCTGGATTTTTAGTATTCGTAGCTCCGGCGTAGGCGCGCTACGCCGTAGACCCACGCGGTAAGCTCACTGCCGCGTAGTATCATCCTGTGTAAATGAAGGTATTTGCTAAATGTTACTTCGGCTTCTCACAATAATATTATAAGCCAAGTTATTTTTGTAACTTTCTAAAAAAGGGGTATACGAAATAAATGTTAAATAGTCTATAAATATAAAATATCATAAAGAGTTGGTGGTACTTTTTATTTACTGCCGCAATCCCTCCTCGTTTATTGCAATATAAATCGGCGACTAGATATGATTTATCAGCTCATCACTCTTGGTTAGGTGTAAGTAATGTTCCAGCCGTTATTGCAACATTGTAAACGTTATGACGTATCTCTATACGAAAACATTCGTACGCAAGGAAACAAATCCGAATGAGCCGGACTTCGGCTGACTTAAAACACATTACCATACTCTGGGGATACTCACCCTTTATGCAGACATCGGGACGTTTAAATTGAAATGGATCGGATTCAAGAGTCCATCCATCACGGTATTTGCCCCACATCTAATGGTTTTTTAATAATTCCTCTTCGGACTTCAATGTGTCGTCCCTCATTAGAAAGAGGAGTGTGATCGAGTGCCGATTGTTCGCAATATGACAGCCAATTGACAGTTCTCGATGATAATCGAATAATGAAAGCGAGACGATGCAGACAAAAGGTGTCATTGAGGTGTGAAATGTGAAATGAAGAATACAGGCAGAATATTAAACAATGTGTGAATTATTCCCTTGGGTTCTTGTGCATTTACCTATGTGACGGGCTAGACGTTTAAGTGATTTCTTTTTTAATATAAAAATAAAACTTTTATAAAATAATAACAGGTAATAAATGGAAATTAAATACTTACTTTCAAAAGTACCACTCATTTCACAACAAAAATTCATAAACTTCCCTTTACATTAAATTCCTAAACAAAAAAGTCCTTCCAAGCATTTGAGCGCACAGTCGCATTACTCGACAATTTAATTTACAATTTCGCTGTCCTCCCTTTGTTTATCTATTTCATAAATATATTATTCCGATGTCATGAGCGGAAAGTAAGACAATAAAGGTACGAAGACAGGAATGCAAAAGGGGCGAGGAACAAAACGACCACGTTCACTGACCGCTATAAACAACGGGAAACTATGTGTGCGGTCACCTTTATATTTCATGCAAATCGACCCGCTGCCGGCGACTCTTTGTAGAATAATCGTATTGCGTGATAAACGATATTTGTTGCTTACTTTGCAGTCCTCAAGGAAAATAGTTTTTGTTAGACTATTATTCCACTTGAAGATATTGAATAGGCATGTTGTTGCTACATATTTATTCATTCACAGCATTGGAACTGCTTTGCATAAAGAAGTTCAATAAAATATTGCTAGTACATGTGTAAGGATAGTCACGAGTACCATAAAACTGCGAGCCAGAACGATTATGATCGTATAATGAAATTTCACTTACGCATAATTTAATGTACGACATAAAGAGTGCTATCTAAAAATGCATCTCCGAACACGATCTATTCCCTCCATAAAAGTTACAAATAACCGCAAAATGACGCGTCATTAAATAATATGGTCGAGATAAGTGTAGATTAATGTGGTTTTTTATATCGTTCGATCGACATGGCGTTTGAAACGACCCCTTCACCCATTAAAACCGCGAGAGCAGCCGATGTATGCGATTTCAAATTACGATATCGCCACGTTATCGCGCAGAGAAGAAATCAAAAACGAAACGCGAGCGAACAAATTCCAAATACATTAGATTACATTAAATCAGAATATCGTGCAAAAGCTGGTATCAACCGTGAAGAGACGATATGAGAAGTTATATTAAAATTGACTAGCATTAGTTTGCACGTATCTAAAATTATTTCCCCATATTTTATGGGACACTCATATATCAAAGCTATGAAAAAGTTTGCCCCACCTACATAATATTGGTAGGGCAAGCATCTGTGCAGAAATCACCCGGTCACTAGAATATTGTTTTCACTATATTAGAAACGTGATCGCAATTTTTAAGAGCGAAAAAATTCTATTTCAACTCGACTCTCTGACGTTGGGCGTATTTGATTATACGTCGAGTGTGTATTCCCTTTTACAGTGTTATAAAGTGAACGATATTGGGGAATTTTACGATTCCATCTACATGCTATATTGAAATATTAACTTTTGGATTAAAACTATGCGAGCCGCCGACGGTACGACGTAACTGATTTTGTAAAAATGAAACTTTTATAGGAAGAAAATTCAGCCTTCATAAGACTTGCTAATTTTATTATATGGCCAACTATTTTCGATTAAAGAAGCATTAATAATTAATACCATTTCCGATTTCCTTATGACTTCCATCTACCCTTACTATAGATATAAATATTTACATAGATGAGGGTAGGTATAATTAATCACTTGGCTGTCCCGGTATCTAAATGTATGCATGTCCTGACCGTCTCCAGTTTGATTTTCATTAGGGCAAATCACGCTCCACGCTGCCCACATCAATTTATAGGTGTACGTATCACGTGGCACAATGTATTCGTAATATAGCAGTGATTGAGTGCAGTACACAATGGAGAAGCTCTGAAGACGGTGGGAATACGGCCATTAATATGGATCTTAGATAGTAATAGATTTGTATCTTATGTTGTCGGAATATGGCTAAAAATTTGTTTTGCCTTTCTTGAATGTAGAACAAGAAAAATAAAAACTAACTAAATACATATTAGTATCACACTTCAAAAAAGTTTTTAGAATAGGATATTTATATTATTACTTTATTATAGTTTTTAGGCCAAAGAATTAGCATTGCCATCAATGCCATCCAACGTGACAATGCTGCTAGCCTTTTGAACACGTTTCCTACTGATAGTGAAGCGGACGAAGTTTTTGATGATCAATGAGTTCTTGCCCTTTCTATTTTCTTCATGTACATACACTACACGTATATAATATAAATATTTTTGTGTTAGATTGTATATTATATTTAATATTTGTGACAAAAAATGAATAAATTTTATTATTTATTCACACACAGTAAAAAACATAGAGAAAGGAGATAAAACTTTTGATATAATGGAAGGTATCTACTGCTTATTTCTTGAGAAATTTCTTCCAGCAGACCTGTGAAAGGAGAAATGTAAATAAATGATAACAGATGTCATAGTCTGAACTCGTATTACCCTAGACTGAGTCATTATAAAATGAAATCTTTCGGCGCACGTAGGTAATGTTTGGATTTTATGTTATTGTTTAGATTAGTAAATGGTTTCATAGATTCTCCCGAGCTTTTTAGAAAAAGTGAGTAAATGTATTTCGCGTAATAGTAGCCGTCTACCGAAGAACTTTCGTCCCGACGAACTAACATGTACTAGTCGAACTAACATGGGTGATTTTTCACCCATTTGCCGCTTGTTTACTCTTGCCAACTCCATTCGTGGCGAAATAGATGTCTTTGCTAGTTCCGTAGCCTCAGTAAGGACTAAACTTAGAGTAGAGATTTAATTGTATAATTATTTTTATATTTTATATTTAATTATTTTTTTCCGCAGCTTTTCCATTTCTTTAATTTGGGATTTGTATAACTTTTATTTTATTTTTTTAAATAGTCAGTGTCATTTGTAAGTGATACTTAAAATACGCATGCTAGATTCACAACTAGTAGATGTCAATCACACCTATTGTTTTGTAGTTACAAAAGTAATGCTTGCATAGAACATTGATCCCTAACACAATGTAAATAAAGAGCACAATCGTGTTTACAAATCTTTGAAGTAAAAATACTTGCATAGAACATTGATCCCTAATATAATATAAATAAAGAGCATAATCGCGTTTACAAAAATGCGGTTTCGGTAATGGTGTCGCGAGTTCAATTGTTTTTTCCCATCTCAAAAATGCCTATCGCGCCTAAGAAGTTTTCACAAAAAAAAAACACTTATTTTTCTGTTTTTTATCTGGTGGCGCGAAGTCAATGACTTAGTCCCATTTCAAAAATGCCCAACGCGCCTAAAGAAGTTTACACTTAAAAAAAAAAGTGGACATGTCTCTACAAAATCATGTTACGTCACTCTTAACATTATAATGTACCTCACCTATTTCTTTCGCTGAGCGTTCCGCTGCCCCCTACTTACATTCAAGACACATTGTTTCATATCGCACTAATTATAACAGCAAGGTAGTGTGCAAACAATGTGAGTTGAGGTCAATCAATATCAGTCGGCCGAGTCTAAATCCGCATCAGTTTGAAACTTGATCCTAGGGCTAGACTGAAGTCCATTTGATGAACGTTCATCTAACGTCTGAGATATCCTACTGAATGATTCACTATTCAAGGCATCTTCGTAGATAGGAGCCCTGATGTTTGCCGGAGTTGCCGGTTCTTGGTCTCTTTTGGCCGATATTTAGTACGAAATACGTATACGAAGTTCAGAAACTATAGGTTTATACCTCAGACCAAATAATAAACCAACCAATAAAATAAAGCACACCAAAACTACACCTCCGCTCTGTGCATACACGCTGACACGCACACATTTACAACCATTTACAATCAAACTACACCTCACTAAGTGCACACATGTTTACGAAACCGGCTTCACGTCACTATTGGCAGCGCTCTGTCTTGGTTTTTATTTGGTCTGAGGTTTATAGCACTCAATTATAATACTCAAATAAAAGGTAAGTAGACTAATTGTCATACTTGAAAAAAAAAAGCAGTGACACTCCGGGAGTGCCGACAGAAGTGAAAACTTTAACAAGAAAATACTTGCATAGAACATTGATCCGTAACATAATATAAATAAAGAGCATAATCGCGTTTACAAAAATGATATGTCGGTAATGGTGTCGCGAGTTCAATTGTTTTTTCCCATCTCAAAAATGCCTATCGCGCCTAAGAAGTTTTTATCTAAAAAAAAAAAAAACATTTTTCTTGCTGTTTTTTGTCTATTCCTTTACTTTTATTTTTATTCTCCATGATATGATTTATATTATTTCTATTAGTTTTTATTCGTCAAGATGTAGGTAGGCACATATTTTTTCTTGACATTTCATAAAGTGGCGTCGCGGCGTGCAAACAAATACTTACGTAATAAAAGCAAAAATATTATTGCACAAAAGTACCTATTAATGCGAGGGAAATAATACAACTTAATAATATTAATAGACACATCATACTGAGCGGACAAATACAAACATAGTTTGGTAGGCCTCGCATCCGTTTTCACGTCAAGCAGTAGTGACAGCATTTGCTCATTGAAATTCATTTTCAGGAAATTAATATTGAGATAACAAGTCACAGTCTACCATTGTCTTACCGTGTCACAATGTCGAGATGACTTCAACAAGTAATGTTTTAGTTAAACTGAAACAATGCATACATACATACTATGTATAGTGTTTACTATGTGTATGTGTTCATATTTAAGTTGATTTAAGCAATTTTGGTCGTCATTTCAGCAAAGTTCGTTTACGGGAAAATGTACGGGTAAGATCTAAATTCTTCGGGTCGGGTCTAGAACTAGCTGCACCCCGCGGTTTCACCCGCATGTCTCAATTCCGTGGGCGGAATAAATGGTATCCTAACCCAAGGTCATGGTCTACATATATGTCAAATTTCATCCGGTATGGATGAAATTTGGCATTTAGCCGTTTTAGCGTGAAAGCATAACAAACAAACATAAAATAAAAACTTTTTACAAAAAAAAAAACAACCGACTTCCAAAAAAACACTACAAAGTGAAAAATAACATTAATTTTGGTGTCTTTGGTTGAATTTTCGTTTTTGCCACTGACTTCCGAAATTAAAGTTATTTTTCACTTTGCAGTGTTTTTTGAAACATCGTTTGTTTTTTTTTTTTGTAAAAAGTTTTTATTATATTTTTCACTTTTTAGTTGTGGTACCTACCCCACACAAATTCGAATACCACTACTTGCTATGTAAATAACAGTGACAGGAACTTATCATATCATCCACATACTAAGTGGGAAAAAATACGTATTTATAGAAGCTAACTCAAAAACTATCCAAGCAAAGTTAATACAATTTATATGGTACCACTTCAACCCTTTGAAACAAAGAAAGAATTTTAAAATCGGTCCATAATTGACGGAGAAATCGGTAGACATACATAACAAAAAAAAAAAGAACATGCGCTACGAACATGTAATAGTTTAGAAGAACGTGGCCGAATGGTTCTTAGGTTTTCCTAGGAACCATTCGGCCACGTTCTAGAAAGAAGAGAGAGAATGAAAACATACTGTTGTACGTTATCATTCTCTCTCTTCTCTTGCCATTGTAGAAGAAAGTAACTAGTTAAGTTATAACATGCCTACATGACTTAAAAATAAGTAAAGTAAGAAGGGCTATGTGAAGAGGTTTGTTTATGCTGTGATTATGATCTCAGATACTCAAAATATTTTGGTTTCAACATTATATTTCTTGAAGCGATAGTTTGGAATTTAGATAAATTTGTCTGCTACACAATAGCCATGTCTACAATAGAATAGTATCCAAGATAAATAAGTAAGTGGTAATCAATTCAGTTCGCCCTGTCAGAAACTGAGAACTTTAGTCAAATTGGGGTAGATTATATTGTTGGCTAAACTGAAATCAATATTGAGCCGGGATTGTTTATGTAATGTTCCCTTGTTACTTTTAGTTGTGTTTTAGTTCTGCCGGTTAACTAACAGATAAACTAATAACACAGCGTTATTCACGTTGTATTCAAAATGCTATTGAGATTTTTGCTCGGTTTTTGGCTTCACAACAGTAATTAAGACTTACCTATTAGTTATTTTTTAGATTCATGTTTTTAGAAGATTGTGTTTTTTAGTTGTGAATGAGGCTCATTTTGCCAATGCTTGTCTCAGCAACCTGCTCTACGATAAACCATTGGTTTCCAGATTAACCCTGTAACCTTTTTTTCTTATACATTTTCTCGAATTCTATTTTTTCTTCTAATTCATGGACCATTAAGAATGGCCACCATTATAAAGAAAATCGTGTAATTACATGACGAAATGATACCCACATCTAAACACAAAAGAGTGTATGATAAACCCGGTTGTTTGACTGCAGTTACACGTTGTAAAGGAAGTCGTTGGCAGTTCCGCCCCCCTTCCCCTCATCCCGCAGGAAATTCCCGACACACAACTATCCTCCGATTCGCAACTTTGCCTCCGATGAAAGAAATACTTTTCCAGAGTTGTTCGCGTTTCTTTATTAGCCTTTTGATTTGTTGTAAGTCTGCTGCGAATAAAGGGTTGCATTTGAAAAATACTTTGATAAAATTTTCTGCTTTCAGCCGACTGTGTCGGAGTCAAAAAGAGAAGAGGAAATGGTTTGTCTACGCCATGTCTACGCATGTGATACAGGGAGGAAGTCGTATTAAATATACAACGTTTTCTTGGAGAAAATATTTTTCGCTGACCAATCAATGAAAGTAAGTAGGAAGTAAAAACATAATTAATTATTTAGTAATGTAGAGAACTTTGAACGAGAGTTGAAAAGAAAACAAACTCAGTTTTTCGTTAGGATTATTTAAATTTATATTAAGTACTAACACAACACTATCAAAGTAGTGTTACCATTATCAAGAATATCAAATAATCATTACAGTATCAACTATTAAAGTAGTGTTACCATTATCAAGAATATCAAATAATCATTACAGTATCAACTATTAGAAAATCAAAAACCAAAACACTAAACCTTATACTATTCAAATATAAATACCAGTTAACTGGAGAGCCCGTATCTACAACAGACAAAGCACGAATTTAGAAGGCTTAGTTCGAAACTAAAGCGTGATTTAATTTTAAAGCCAAGTTCTCCCCGCCGGCATTTAGGAATAGCCTCTTAATAAATCTGCTACTTACCCAACGTCCGGAGTTCGATTCCCGGCGGGGCACGCTGCGAATTAACTAGTTGGCCTTTCGAGTACTGACCAACGGAAGTTGCCTAACTTTGTAATTGGCGAGAATTTATTACTGATATCTTGAGAATACCCCCTCATATTTTGACAGGAATTGTGGCTTTATTATTTTGTAAAGGGGTTTGAGTTGGTGGACGTACAGGGTGAGTGGCATAAATTAATTTATAGTGTAGTAAATTACAAATGAATATAAGTTATTCAACTATTTTAATTGTGTTATTTATGTTTGTGATTTCATCTTACAACAAAAATGTTGTGGGCTACACTTAGAAAATATGTTATGACTTCAAAACTGCATTGTTACGTTCATGAATTTTCATTTATGTATTTCTTTCTCATTTTTATTGCCTTACTGTTTGGACACAAATCAAAGAATTATGACGAAAACACGATCCCCAAACGACACTTCACCCAAAATAACTGTACGCAAACTTCCAATAATTATAATTAGTTATCGAAAGCCGGTTACAAGACAGTCACGTCTGGCCTGCAGGTCGTCAAAGGGGAACTAATCCCAACTATGATTAATTGAATTTAGGAGTGGTTCGTGGCTCGTGGCTCGTGCAATACTGGCGAATCTGTTACTTCAGTCTACGATACAGTTCGGTGGAACTTGCCAATCTGTTGGTCTTGCAGTTACAGACCTGACAGGTAAGAATTTGGTTTGGGTGGTTCGATGTTGATTTTGAATTTCTATATTGAATTATTTGGCTCTAAATTGATTTTACACTAGGGTTATGTAAATGTAGATAGGGAAAGGAAATATTAATTAGCAAGAAACATGGAATAATGGAATTGATGACTTTTGTAATGCTGAGGATTGCCATCACATACGACCTATCTCCAAGTTATGCGGTGTTCTACAGTGTGAACCACTCGGTACATGCTGCCTCTTGATTTCAGAAAAAAGTCTATACCTACGTCATCTCTTCGATAATGTCAACTATGTATTGATGACATAATTATATTTCTACCCATATTCATTACATTTTCTAATACAAGTGCGTTTAATTAATGGTCACATAAATGTACCTATAAGTTAACAAGTAAAGGGTCTTTCAAACAGGCGCGACACGCGACGCGACACAAAGACACCGCTGGTCGCGCGACCAGCGGTGTCTTTGTGTCGCGTCGCGTGTCGCGCCTGTTTGAAAGAGCCTTTAAGTGTACACAGCTGAGTTGCGTCCGTTTAAACAACATTCGGTCACAAGTGGGAATAGTGCTCAAGTTTTTGATAGTTCGTGCGGCTTCAGTATTTACTGGTTAAGTTTCGGGTCAGTTCGGACATGTTACACCGTCTCGGGGGATACTGGACGAGCGTGTGTTTGACAGACTACTTTTTAGTTTGTTTACTTTATAATTTAGTGGATTATTGGGTGTAGCGTCTTAAGTGGGTAGGTTAACATGTTTTAGGGTTTTTTTTTTTGTTTTTTGTTAAAATCTATGGGTAGAAAACAGTGTTTAACTGTTAAGCAAACAAGTTAACCTTACAAAACGTGTTAAAAATAGAATGTATCGTCTTCGTATATAATGTCAATGAATCGTATTTTGACAAACAACGTGTAGAGTTTATCTAACACTAAAATACTGTTCCATTTCTAAATCACGTCTGTAAGTACTAACGTTCGCAAACACATGTTAACGACAGTACTGGAATATTTTCTAGTTGGAACTGTAAACAGTGGTGCATCTGAGCAGCACGTGCGGACAATCAGTCATTCGGTGCGCGTCGCGTGTCGCTGCGGACCGGTGCGGACCGCTGCGACTGGTTGCCGACGCGACGGCACGGCCACCTGGCTGCATCCTAAATGAGTGTGCAACCACCTTATTGTTTTCTGATATGACGCGATATCGATATTACGGTGTTAGCTTGTCAGGGTGTGATATTACTGAGTTTATTAACTTGAAAATCTTATATGCTAGGAGATATTTTGTGGGTTGAATTCGTCTTTCTCATGAGCTAGTTATTACTTGCCCAAAATCTGAATCCTATTTAGTCTGAAATTAGCGGTAGGTACCCCCCACCTACCGCTAATTTCAGACTAAATAGGATTCAGATTTTGGGCAAGTTTTAGGACTGAACTTGACAATAATTACAGGCTTAATCAGATCATAGCATAGATTGACCAGCTGTCCAGATTCCAAAACATTACTTGCTCAGTAAAGTTCTAATTTCACACAGCTGCGTATAATAACCGCACAAACCAAACAATCGAACGTGAATTCCTCATAAAACACGATTATTACAAATGACTGCTAATGTCCAAACAGTGATAGACCACGCATGACGTGATACGATCCGGTCCGATATAATTGTCGAGGGCTGCGATCACGTGCGTTCCGCGCCGAGAGTAATGGCTGTTTGCTTAGGCCGTGTCCACGGGCGCACTTCGAACAAACAATATGTTGACATGACGCACATTAGGCTAAAATCGACGGACGCTATGAATTCCAAGTTTTGCGTGGTTTGCGTTTAAATGCGTGTTTGGTAACGTGCCTAAATACCCAAGTGTATGGGAATGGGGATGCGCGATTTGGGTAGTTTATTCATTAAAATGAGACACAATTTTGTGGATTTTACAGATTTATTTTCGTCGTTAGTATTTACCGGACATGACGAAACAGGAGTTAATAATTAAAATACCCGCAATTAGTAATATTCAGAGGTAGAAGCAGGCAAATAGGCTATTGATCAACATTTCATAAATCTTATCATTTATTTACCAACAACATAGGCCGAACAGATGAATAAATTGCTGAATCGAAACCAAAAACCGCATACCAACAGTTACACCGCTTCAATATAAATAATTTATATTTATTTTGTTTAATAAGCAAAGATAAATATAATTATTAAATGTATGCGAAAATAAACATAGAACAACAGATTAACATCTCCTAAAATAATATCTTTATACGAATAAAATTATTATGTTGTTTTTAATTGTCAAATAAAATATTATTTTAAATAAAAAGTATTTCAGCTTCACGTTCTGTTTACGCTTAGTCACGTATCCGTACAGACGGGCATAAAAGTGTTTAACAAGAATTAAACAATTGAAAAATAAAGGCTTTATGAAGTCGTTGAATTACTTACTGACTGATTTAAATATTTCTGTTTTTATGAACATCGTATCAAACTTAAAGTTTGGTTAAGTACTTTTCGTTATTTTCACCTTAAATTAATAGGTAATTGGAGAAAATACAGTTTAACGTTGAATCCGATATTAAGCTGGAATGTTGGAAGTAATTGTTGATTTCATACAGCATAGTACCTATAGCAGCGAAAACTAAAGCGTAGTTCAGCCTAACGTTTATTGCAAGGTAATGCCGTTCTCTGTGCTTGTACAGTAGCGGTCACTGAGTCAGCGAATGACCGGCAGTAACAAATTTAGTCGGCGGTCGCAAACGCATGTTGTTTTAGGCCGTAGTTAAACAAGGTGCAGCGTGACCGGTGCTAATACCGTGTTTGCGTTGGATATTTATGGCAGCACTCGACATGCTCACACGCCGGAATAATTAGCTCGTTATAAAATGCACGACGCTAAGTTATCTTGTTTAGCACGCGCTTTTGAACGCGACTGTAAGGTGCTAAAAATGGCTGTTTTATAAAAAAAAAAACTGTGTGATTCTGTTTTGTTTTTATTAATTCCTTTTTTTGTTTTTATAAAATGGAAAGGAATAGAAAGCTTCTTTTTTCCAGAATAAAAAGTGTAGGTAAGTAATATGCTGGAAAAAAATGTGAAAGAGAGATGCAGTAGTTACGAACGCATAGCAACAAATTTTTGGGTTTTGATTTTCAATTCTGATTTTAAAACATCCTCACCAAACCAATTTTAGGCCTTTGGCTTCAGCGTGGTTTCAAATAGCAAAAAAAAATATATTTATTCAATGCTTTATTTTCATGCCTCCCAATTTACCTAACCCGATGTTCGTTAGCGGCTGTAAATTAATAGGAGCACACTTTATCTCGTCACAGTGTTATTCGGTTACAGATACTATATAGCAGGTATCGGTTAAAGTGGTAGCCGTATCGACGTGGCGGCGAGCCGAGTCGATTAAACGTTATAAACGGATTAAGCTGACCGCTGGCTAAGTGCCACCCGACCTGCCACTAAACTGGACACTCGCTAATCTACTGCATGTATGCGCAAATATGATATTGGAGACGTGGAATGTACCCAAGTCTACTTTCTTCAAAAGACAACTTTAGAAGTCCGCTTTCAGTGTGCCGAATTTGTGACGTGAGGTGAGCAGTATTTTTTTAACAGATTTTTATTGAATAGTATTTGATAGTTTAGAATCACTATTAGACAATACTGTTTTATAAAACATAGTACAATAAAGATTTTTTGTTGTTAGGTTTAGAAAGCATTACACTATTTGGGGTATACACAATGCTACACCCTTTCACACAAGAGTGTAGGTAACTCTGTTTTCGCTTGAATATAACTTACTGAAACCTGAAACGTCTCCCTCACACAGAAACCGCATAACACTTACCTTAACACAAACTAACTCCTCAAATGTCCGTCTGAAGCCAAGAGCATTAAGTTTCATAGCCAATACCCACGTAATCTGTGTGCCGCATACATTCGCAATTCGTCTCTGTAACGGGCAGAAGTAATTAACTAAGGGTTTAATGACCCCTTCTAATTGGAGGCTAAGATTTGAAAGCCATTGTCTTACATATTCATAGAGGTACCTTGGGGCAGGTGGTTCTAATTTATTCAAAGGATAGGACATGCAAATTGGTAGCGGAATATCGGTCATGTTAATGTCAGATTTGAGTGAAAATTATTGCGGATTGGCTTCTAGGGGTAGCCTGTTAGTATGGTTGTGGTTTGAATTATTATCATTGTATGGAGTAGCTGAATAATGTAAAATATTTAGGTATTCTCAGCGGTAGCTAGCCTATGGCTGAGAATATCTAAAAAAATATGAATAAAAAAAGAACCCTGTTGAAGGAATAAATCAGCAATCTATATTTTAATACATTGTGATGTGTGTAAGTCTTCCTTGCTTTTATATTTTATCAATCAAAGTACGTTCTTATAGATACATATTTTGTTTCCTCCTTTAAAATGTTTGTTGCTCTACTATGTAGCTATCTCATCTGTGATTAAATATTCTCACATGTAAAGGATCACTTTGAATAGTTAATGAGACGTCATTAGTAACTTGTTTGGAGGAAGAAACTCCAAGAATTAGATAGCGATTCTTACTCGTGTGTTAGCCGTCATCACTAATTAGCTAATTAAATATTTATAGAAACATCTTATACGTTGCGATTTGTTATTCTATAAAAGCCAAGGAGATACATCAGAGAGGATGAATATAAATTACATAAGTTTTATGTAATTTATATTCATGTAGACCTAGGTAATATTTTTTCTATTTTTTTTTATTAATATGAACCGGATACCAATTATGGAGTCATCAATTTCTCCAATATTAGTTGTTTCTTTCATTTCAGTGTTATTAAGGAACATACAATATCTGTCCCATATCTCAAAAATAATAACTTTTGAATTTAGGTAAACTGAATTTGAATTCTAATAAAAAATAAACTACTACTCCTTGTTTCCAAATCCCCAAATCCAAATCCTTAGACCCATCCACGCAATTCTTCACTGCCAACCTGTCACAAATCTCTAATCCTGCCCTTAAGGCACTACACTAAACGCGGAACATGCTAATTGCTCTCTGTTATCTTACGCCAAAGAAGATCTTCGTAAACAACAAACTACCCTTATCTGAGACAAGGAGTTTTAGCGAAAGGGCAACAAGCCGCGGGCTGAGCTGGCGGGTAAATCCCACTTACGCAATTATATGGGGCAGCACTAGTGATGCACTGCCTGTCGAAACGAATGAATCGAAATTGGTGAGTTAGTTGCGTATATTGGCATAGATGCTAGTCTCTAATATTTTTTACTGCCCACAAGAATGTAGGAGTTTTTGTTTTTTTAAGAAGTCTATTTTAAAAGTTTATTATTTTTCACATTTTTGGGTGGATTTTATCAATTCTGTCGAAGGTATAATTGACCATTAGCCGTCATTAAATAATGCGTATCATCATCAGTTCAGTCGATAGATGTTCACTGCTGGACATAGATCTCCCTAAGAAACGCCACTTCGACAGGTTTTCTATTTCCTGCATCCAGCGGATTTCTGCGGCCTTCACAAGGTCTTCAACTACGTTGTGGGAGGCCTTCCAATGCTATGTCTTCCGGTACGCAGTCGCCACTCCAGAACCTTTCGGCCTCATCGGCCATCTGTTCTGCGAACCATGTGCCCTGCTCTAATACTTAAGTTTGGCAATTATTCGGGCTATGTTACCTTGGTTCTCCTACTTGCAGATCTTCATTTCTGCTTTAATCACCTAGGGAAACTGCAAGCCCTCTCCATTGCCCTTTGGGTGAAATTTAGCCTTCTAATAAGGCCCATTATGAGCGACCATATTTCGATTGTACGTATCGTATTGCTCGAAATAATAATTAACGGCGTATTGTCTTACCAACACTAATGTAGTCTGGCGAGTCTGACAAACTTAGTAACGTAGGTATATACGCTCTTTATTAATTATTATGATTAATTATTGTATATTTATTTTATTTTTATATCTTATTTATATCTCATTGTAGACTGCAGCGGTCGAGGTCATAACGTCAACCCCGGCTGTCGCTGGAAACCAGCGCTGGGGCTCTGTCTCGGATAGGGTCGCAGCATTATGCTGACCGATGCTCGTTTTGCGTGGATATGACACATATTTTCCCTCAATGTGTTCTTTTTTGTTTTGAGTTCTTTCTTTGCGTCATGTTTACTGCAAATAAACGTATTTGCTTTCTTTATATTTTAATAAATATGAATCCTCAATCAAATACTTCTCAAATTCAATAAACAAATCTAAAGCACCTCTACATACTACAGTACGCAGACAAGAATACCCAATATGCTGCGGTCTGGTAGAAACAATGACACAAGTGCATCCCGCTTCATCCGCTAAACTGACGGTATGGCACGCTTTGTACTCGAACCGGCAGTCGAGCAAACTCGAGCAAACTTCGAGCAGGCGGGACAGGTAGACAGGCCTTCTAAGAGCCACTCGAGCACAGGAATGCCGTTGCTCTGGCAACAGACTGCCGTAGAAACTGTCCGATCTGTTTGTCTGATAGTGTTGAGGGAAAATATTTGGCGGTGAAAAGTGTTTACGCGTTTTGTGTTTAGTTGAATGATATTATCAATACGTGTCTAGATAAAAAACAAAACTGGACAAAATTATACAATTGTTTTTGTATGATACGCCTGACATAAAAAATATAAATATTATTACACACGTACAACTTTTTTGTTTGTATAAAAATGGGTCCATCTTTCGTTTTCATTTTGTGGCAGAAATTATTTCATCAGCCGCTGAGCTACTGCCAACAGCATTAATTTTTAAAACTATTTTATTATGAAACTCATAAAATCAAATCTCAAAAGTAAAATTAATGTTGCTACCCGCAATTACCGCCAGCATTCATCGACACAGACGATTGTTTTGCGAACCACTTGAAACTTTTCCTTTGACGTCGCCGCGTCTCACTCGCTCAGCTCCATAAGGCACCTGTCCCACCGCCGACGAGGAAGCGACTACCTATCAACGATTTTCTCGCTCAAGAAATGTACAAAAGATTGTAATTAGGTCCCGTATAAGTCACTCTTTGACATATACACCGTACATTTTAGTCGTCTTATAAAAGCAGTCCATATCAATGACTAGTAAACATACATCAAAAAAATATTGATATATTGTAACAATTTTTTAATTGCTCCTAGAGGTATTTTATGTCGGTTACATGGAGTGGCCCTTAGTAAGACGACTAAAATGTCACGGTGTATATTAATAATTGATCGGTGACTGTTCACACCACCGGCGAGTACTCGTTTGTCGCGGCGACAAGAGCTTTCAAAGAGAGTACTTGCTTACCAAAGCTCGCTTGGCGGGCAGAAAACCCTCACGCTTGGTACATACGTACCAGCGAGTAATAGCTCATCGCCGTCGCGTATTCGCTGCTCGTTGATCACCAACTCATTTTTAGGGTTCCATACATCAAAAGAAAAAATACGGAACCCTTATAGGATCACTCGTGTCTGTCTGGCTGGCCGGCTGGTTGTCTGTCTGTCTGTCCGTCCGTCTATCACAGCCAATTTGCTCGGAATCTACCGGACTAATTTAGTTAAAATTTGGTACATATATGAATTTCTGTGACCCCAACACGGACGTTTAACGTCAATAAATGAATTTTGAATATGGGGGTCACTTTAGGGAGCAATCAGGAAAATTTTAAAAAAAGTTTTGCAAATTGCACCGTGTGATATATGAAAATAAAAGGGCTTGTTAAGAGGATCTCAATTTTTTTTAATAATTAAAAAAAAAGTATTTCAGAAAATAGATGACATTTGTCCATTCCCCCTTATCTCTGAAACTACCAAGCCTAATATTTTGAAAAAAAAAAATACAGAGGTTCTTTACTCATAGATTACAGGAGAACCTATAAGAAGTGTATGGTATTAAAATAACATGGTAAATCTCTCAATATTGTGCGTACAAACTTATATTTGGAGTTGGAATGTATGGGAGACGATGTTTATCAACTACAATGTTAAGTTTGTTCTTGAAATAAATTCATCCCAACTACGGAACCCTTCATTGTGCGAGCAATTAAATACCGATCAAGTGCATGTGTCCGATACGCACTTGACCGGTATTTAATTGCCTGCTCTACGCAGTTCTCGTTGATCGCCAGCGGTGGGACAGGTGCCTAACAACGAATCTAAACAATCGAGCTTGTAAAGTTACAGCTTTCGAACTTCAGCCAACTTGTTCGGTTTCACTTACGCAATAAATATGTTCGAGGTTTGTGTTTCGAGCTAGCTTTTAAACTCTAATAAATGGGTAATTTTCCGAGTTCTGGAAAACTCGACGAGTACGTCACGTTCGTAAATACATTGAACCGACATGCTCTTTCAAAGTTTTATTTCTGTACTAAGTACGTAACGTAGGTTCATTAACTTCAGCGGGGGAAATCTGTTTTTCAAAATACAATTTATTTTTTGCCATTTGCTGCATGCAGTCCTTTAACTTCAGCAACCAAGTGTTACGAGTGGAGTCTATTTTAATCTCTGAGAACTTAAGTATTCGATCATCTTGCAACCATTTAGCTTACCAAATATTCATATAACCAATGAAGATTGTAACCCTATCGCAACTGAAAAGTAACACCATATGCAGCTTGAGTTTACAAGTAGGAATCGACTCCACTAGACTCGAAGGGGTCGCAATTAATTCCTGATTGATTCACAAAGCTAGTTGGAATTTCACTAGTTTTCCCCCTCCCCTGGTACCCTGCTGCACCCCCCTTTCCCTACCTGCCTCCACGTGAGGATCAGACAAAGATACGAAGTTAACGTCAGTTCAGGTTTGTTGTACAAAATGTATATGAAACTTTGCTTCCAAACTGTAAGGTGTGCGAGTTTAGAATGATGATTCTTTGTCTGGTACCAAATTAATTCCTATTTCTCGTGGAGTGTATGTTGTGGTGTAGGTGTGTATGGTTTCCGCTATAGTGTTTTTTTTTCGGGATGCACCATTTTTTTTTTTTTTTTTCTGTAGGGCATCTCGTAGCTGACCTCTGAGGTCATGACTACTTAACCGGTCAATCCTGTGGTTGCCTTAAGCTGCTACACTCAAAGCCTCCAGCCAGGGGCATACAAAACTAAGCTAAAAAGCTAGGTGAACGCTCGCTAAGGGCACCCCCTGTGGGGTACGAGCCTCGGCTTAGGGCGTCACCGGAGGGAGGACATCAAAGATGGGACGGGCTGGGGGATGCACCATAGAAGATGGTATTATAAATAGAATAAAAAGTTTGCTAGTAATGGGCTAAGTAGGTACCTATACTTAACAAATAATTCTGATTTGACTTTTAATAATTTCAGATTATGGCGCCCAAATGGGACATTATTACGTCCAATTTCTGCACTTTATGTCTTGTTATTAATTACTATGTCTTATGAAAGCAAGCGAACGATTACTGTATATTTATTCTTAAAATTTGTCTCAGCGAGTCCGCACCCATCTAAACTGACGTGATAGCAGTACAAATGCTAAGATATTCCGAGACGCAGCGAGTTCGCGGCCGCCTCTTCATTATGTACGAACTACCCCGTTTTTGCTCCTTCGTCCTTTTCCCACACCCGACGTGTGTTCAACGAGTAATTATCTCGATTATTAATATGTAACGAGACGTATAAAGAAAGCGATAAGTTTAAGATGTTGTTCCGAATTGATTAGTAATTTTTAATGAGATGAATAGGGTGTGTCAGTGTAAATAGGTATTTGTGAAATAATAATACTTACCAATTATTTTATAAATACAAATGCGTGATATGAGAATTCATGTCATGTTACTTTTACCCGAGATTTTTTAAAGCGACAACTTTTTGCGAGCAAATAACAGATAACAGTTAAACTGGTAGGTAAGTAAGTATCAGAGACAGTTAATGTATTCGTATCGGATATGATAATGCTAATATTACTAAACTAACTCACTAATTACGATCAGTTTTCGTTCCAGTAATGTAATAAAACTCGACACCCACACATTCCTGGTACGTCCCTCATATTTCGCCTTCAAAATTCGTTAACCACTTCATAATCTAAGCTCGTAACATCATAGCGGTTTAACCCTTACATCGGTTAACTTTGCGAGCGCCTTTTCGCCCAGTCCACGAATATTTTATTAACGTAAACGCGTTAAATTAACTTCGTTACCTCGCAGGAGACGTGGCGTGGCAGCCTTTTTAACAACATTCAATTTTAATTAGGACGTCCCGTATTTTTGTGGAATTTACGTTGATTATTAAGTATTTCAGAATTTATTAATGTGTACTCATTAAATTATACCTAATAAAGCGGTTAAAAAAAGTATTTTGTTAAAAAACAAAAAAATAAACAGTGGCACTCCGGGAGTGCCGACAAAAGTGAAAACCTTGAAAAAAAATTGGCACAGGGGTAATCAACGCGTTCATGTCTTTTAAATGGTCAAAAGCTGGTGTCATCACGGTGTCGCGAAATAAATGGTTTAGTCCCATCTCAAAAATGCCCAATGCGCCTAAAGAAGTTTTCACTTCAAAAGTTTCGCAATAAAAGAACTATCAATCTTGGGCGACGCGCGACGTTGCCAAAAGCACGTCATTAATTCAATTTTAGTTTTAAAGGAAAATGGATAGCTAACACTTGTTAATGTCTTAACGTTTCAAAAAAGGACATTAAAAATGAGAGCTGAAGTACCTATTCACGCGACCGCTAAACAGCAAAAAGCCGACATCCGCTACGTCATTCGTGTAATACAGGTGCTTGAAAAACTCGAGTTTTGTGTAAATGAGCGCGAGGGTAGTCGGCACGGCCACGCATATGGCGGGAGGAAGCGACGGGCATAAATCTGTGCGACGGTGGCGCCGCGGCCGGAACAGGAAACGCCGGCGTCGTTTGCCGCATTGTGATATCGGTCGCCGGGCCGCGCGGACGTCTCTTTGTGAATGCCACTTTATGGAGGCTATTCGAGAGATACGCCGCCACCCTGGCGTGTTCTCAAACGCTATTGTCATGCCACCTTTATGGTGATAGCCTGCTTCAATACAAGTGGGTGCTACATTTTTATGTTACTTGACGAACTGAATAAGGTACCTCGATACATTATGGAGTCGTTTATTCTACTATGTTTATCTATTAAATTGACTTTCGGTATCTATTGGCAATAGCTTGCTTCTACCTATACTTAGTAAGTAAATTGACATTATTATTGAAGTTGAGTAAGAATACTCAAAATTTTACAGAATATTTTAGGAGTTTAAAAAGAGAATTGATAGCTAAGCTGCTCAGTATACAGATCATCCATTATGGTTGGTGAGTGAAACTGGTTCTTATGAACCTCGTCATCGAGTTAAGCATGAAGGAAAACTACTTTTGCGTCCTTATATTTTAATAACGATGAACGAATTAGTAGTTGACCTCTCGCACTCATTTAAAATCGCCAAAGTCAACGTAGCTGCGGTCGCGTCAATTTCCAATGATTTCCGAACGAGCATTCAGTAACTGAACGCAGATACAGCGTGCGGTCTAATCGCGGTACCATTGGAAGGCCGCATCCGTCCGCTGCCCGCAGTTATTGTGCTCGGCTGAATTTTAAAAAGGGAACAAACGTTGTGTGCTGTCCTTCCATTTGTATTTGTCTGGGAAATATTGTCTGCGATTTCTATGAAAAATTGTGTTCTCGAATTCTCTGACTGTTATTGGTTTGTAAAAGAAAAGTTTTCAAAGGGTTTAAAGTTTTTGTTGACTATATATAAATCGTAAAAAAAATCTTCCATCGCTATGTTTGCTAAAGATTTTTTATTATTTTTGAGAGGAATCTATAGGTACTTAATACAAAGTATCTCTCTCTTTGCATACAAAGCTCAAAATCAAAACATACAGCCAACACTAAAAAGTTTTCTTCAGTAAAAATCAGCGTGACATTGCTAGCAATTAAACAACACGTTAACGACAAACGCTTATGCAAATTGAATTGTCCAGAGCACGGACATCGTCTGCGGCGTATTTCCTACTGATCGGCACTGATAACGGTATATTTGTGGTCATCCAGCACGGTTCTTTATACACTCGTGTTTATAGAGTTCATTGACCAAGGAGAAAACACAAAATTCAGAATTCAAAAGTCATTTATTCAAACTAGGCTGAGAATCAGCACTTTTCGAACGTCAAAATTACATAAGACAGTCCCCCAAAACGACGGTCCACCCTTCACCACTTCCTAGTGCCTTTAGCTGGAGCGATAATAGACTTATTTTGAGAATGCTGTAGCCTACTTATGTCCGCGGCTTCGGTCACAAATCTGTGTATTCCTTTGGTATTAAAAACGAATGGGAACTTGAAATCATAGTATGTTGATGTGAAGTTAATCCACTGACGGTTGTTCAAGCTAACATAAACGAAAACTTTAATTTCAATACTTACCTATACGAACAAAAGAAAAAAAGAACAGCCAAGTGCGTGTCGGGCCACCCACAATGAAGGGTTCCGTAGTTGGGATGAATTTATCTCAAGAACAAACTTATCATTGTAGTTAAAAAACACGTTCTCCCTTACATTCTAAATGCAAATGTATGTTTGTACGCACAATATTGAGTGATGTTCCATATTTTTTTTACGACCATAGACTATCGACGTTTTCCTGTAATCTATAAGTAAAGCACCATAAACAGTATATTATATTACGCAGAAAACACAGTTATAACCTACCAACTTATGACGATATTTAATACTTCAGACATTTCAGTATCAGTTCTTGAAAGAAAACTTCACTTAGACTAATGCAACTTTAATGCCACAATACACAAAGTGTATCCAAATCCGACTTCAGCAAAACTACGAGCCGGCAAAAGATTCCCGCAAACTATTTCCCAGCGTGAGTTCTCTCAATATTTATGAAGCCAACTTCTCAGCCGTCATCAATCACAAAGTTATAAATAAAACAATAAAAGGTAAAAACTTACTGCGAGGGTCGGCTACTCCACTCCCGGGCGCAATATTGGCTGAGGAAAACCCACTTATTGGAATAATATGTAGATTACAATGATATTAGAAATATTGCGAGGGACCTGTCGATACTTTATTACGTGCCCGCTTCAATAACTCTTTCGGATTTTATTAAGGGGTTGTTTGATGAAATTTTGTAAACAAACAGACTGTAACTTTGGCTGTAAGTGATAATAAATACCGGCCAAGTGCGTGTCGGACCACGCACAATGAAGGGTTCCGTAGTTGGGATGAATTTAGCCCAATAACAAACTTAACATTGTAGTTGAAAATCTTGTTCTCCCATACATTCCAACTGCAAATGTAAGTTTGTATGCACAATATTGAGAGATTAACCATGTTATTATAAGACCAAAGACTTCTTATAGGTTTTCCTGTAATCTATGAGTAAAAAACCATCCTCTGTATTTTTTTCACAATTTTTTTGGCTCGTTACTTTCGGAGATAAAGGGCGAAAAGTCAATTTTCATCAATTTTCTTAAATATCTTTAAAAATGTATATTTTTTAATTATTAAAAAAAATATGTTTTAGATCCTCACAACAAGCCTTTCCATTTGATATGTCACACGGCACAGTTTGCAAAACTTTTTTATTTTATTTTCCAATTTGCCCCCATATTCAAAATTAATTTATTAACGTTACACATCAAAGAGCAAATTGGCTGTGACAGACGGACATACAGACAGAAAGCTAGCCAGCCAGACAGACAGCCAGACTCACGAGTGATCCTATAAGGGTTCCGTTTTTTACTTTTGAGGTACGGAACCCTAAAAATACCGAAGATGTTTCTAAGACAGTAAATCATCTCAGGGGGAGTGATGATTATGTTAATATTTTCTACAGATCTTTGCTGTGGTAGTCTATGATAGAGACTTTTGATACTGGTCTATGCTCAGCACTGCGAAAGACGTCCACTGCTGGACATAGGCTTCCCCCAAAAGCAGAATATAGCGACATTAATGAATAAACGCTTTTAAAATAAGTAACTAGAAAACCCATAAGTCAGCCTTAAGATACGATCAGTATCATGAGTAAGAAATCTAATATCCTTTGTACACTAAACAGGGTAACATCAACAATAGTTTTCCAAATGGAGTCGGAATAAGTTATTTATGATAAATCGTATAAATCATTTTCTCTAACGCGCCTCAGTTGCGATAAAAGTGAGCGAATAAACTTGTGTGTGATTCGTAAACGTGATACTGCTGCGGCGAACTTTGCTGCCAAACTTTATGGGGAAGGAATAATGTGGCCCTGGCTTTATTTATCAAGTGTTTCTACTTTTATGGACAACTAGCTGCTGCCGGCGGTTTCGCCCGCGTGGAGCCAAATTCTTTGTCTAAAATAAAAATATCATATGTTACTCCTTATAACTTCTACTATCTGCCAGTGACATAGACAAAATAGACAGACAAAAAACTTAAAAAAAAAACACTGCAAAGGTAAAAGGAACTTTAATTTCGGAAGTCGGTGTCTTTGGTTTTGAATTTTCGTTTTTTGCAACCGACTTCCGAAATTATTTTTTTTTTTTATTTGTTAGTAGTGTTTTTGTTTTGGAAGTCGGTTGATTTTTTTTATTATTTTTTTTTGTTTTTATTTTTAACTTTTAAGTTGTGGTACGTACCCAACACAAATTCGAATACCACTGCTATGTAAAAAACAGTGACATGAACTTATCATATCATCCACATACTAAGAGAAAAAAAAAAGTATTATCGAAGCCAACTCAAAAACAATTCAAGCAAAGTTAATAAAATTGATATGGGATCAACTTTGGAGTATATATAACCTTTCAAACAAAAAAAAAATATTTTCAAAATCGGTCCATTATGGACCGAGAAATCAGTGGACATACATAAAAAAAGAACAAACGCTACGGACATATATTAAACCGTATATACTTTTTTAAGCATTTAGTAAAATCCTGTTATTTTGAATTTACAAACAGACCCTTCAATTTTATTGATTTGTATAGACAGAGATAGGGTAACCATTAAGTATGTTGACGTGTATAAAATTTTAAGGTTTATCGATAGGATTACTTTACTAGGGTTGATTTATTTTTTTATCTCTCAAAGAATTACGCATCACTATCGCCGTTAACTTATCATGAATATATTCTAACGAGTAATTTTATTTTTACTAAAAGAAATTTAACCAATAGCTTTATTATTTAATAAAGGCTCGCGCAAACAGTTTTACCGTGAAGTTTTCTTTGAAATTGTTTTATTAGAATCGCGTCGCGTTGTCACGTCGCTCCTGTTTGCGAATCCTTAAAGGTAAGGCCATCCATATGTTTGCGTACCTATATCAGAACAGAAAAATAGTTTCCACAAAAGATTTTTACGCTAAAGTATTTTTCTCCAACAAATCACTAGAAATCCACATAATCCCAACAAACATTGAAATGAAAGCGAACGTTTTTTCTTACCTCATCTTCCTGCCTATATGCCACTTGTAATGCGTTTAATATTTCATGATATCGCCGCCAGCTCTATCTGTATCGCGGGCGCCATAAATAACGAACAAAAAGCGGCCTAGAGGGGTGGAATCAAACCTATCAATATAATATTAGACGTATATTGTTGTCTCTGGCAAGAGTGTCGAAATGAAGTTCAATTGGTAAAGTGATGTGTGACAAAACTTGGGTATGAATAAAATATAGAAAACTAGCTGCGCCCCGCGGTTTCACCCGCATAAGTCTCGTTCCCGTAGGAATATCGGGATAAAAAGTATGCTATGGCCTAAGAGTCCTAACCCAGGTATGGTCTACCCATGTGCCAAATTTCATCCAAATCCGTTCAGCCGTTTTAGTGTGAAAGCGTAACAAACAAATGAACTCACTTTCGCGTTTATAATATTAGATACGATGTCTAGCTTGTAATGAATTAAGGTGAACTTAAGATGGAAACAAAGAAAAGTTTTTGTGAATTGGTAAAAGACTTTTTATCTTTCAAAGAATTACTATCGCCGTTAACTTATCATGAATATATTCTAACGAGTAATTATATTTTAAGTAAAAGAAATTTAACCAATAGCTTTGTTATTCGATAAAGACTCCTGCAAACAGGCGCGACACGACACCGGTAATTGTTCGACCGTGAAGTTTTCTTTGAAATTGTTTTATTAGAATCGCGTCGCACTGTCACGTCGCGCCTGTTTGTGGAGCCTTTAAGGTAAGGCCATCCATATGTTTGCGTACCTATATCAGAACAGATTTTTTTTTCCGAATTTTTATACGCTAATTTATTTTCCTCCAACAAATCACTAGAAATCCACAGAATCCCAACAAACACTGAAATGAAAGCGAACGTTTTTTCTTATCTCATCTTCCTGCCTATATGCCACTTGTAATGCGTTTAATATGTGATGTGTGACAAAACTTGGGTATGAATAAAATATAGAAAACTAGCAACGTCCCGCAGTTTCACACGCATAAGTCTCGATCCCGTAGGAATATCGGAATAAAAGTACCTATCCTATGTCCTAAGAGTCCTAACGTAGGTATGGTCAACCCATGTGCCAAATTTCATCCAAATCCGTTCAGCTGTTTTAGTGTGAAAGCGTAACAAACAAACAAACTCACTTCCGCGTTTATAGTATTAGTTAGGATGTCTAGCTTGTAATGAATTCAGGTGAACTTAAGATGGAAACAAAGCAAAGTTTTTGTGGATTGGTAAAAGACTTTTATTTTCATAAGTTGTTATGTGAGTTCCACTTTCCACATTACTTTGTGACATCAACGTTATAAAGGGTGACAACTTCCGAACTTTCTGCTCGCCAGTCCACGCATTAACCCGTTTTGTGCCATTACCGCTGAATGATGCCGCTTTCGTTTATAACACTTATTTAATTGCTGGTTTCCATGAATTTTGTACCACGTTGTATTTCAGAGAAAGCATTTACCAAATGTATTTACCGCCACATTCATTGAGCGTTACCCAAAGCGTTGGTTTCCAAGCCACAAAGTTGCTAGTCAAACTACAAACAGTGGTTACAATTGGTGTTGGAAATTTGAATTCAAAGGGCTAAACGGTGAATTTATCGCGTGTTTCCGATTTAAATCGGCGAATTAACGACATTGCAGTGCGACACGGTCGCGGGGCGCCATTCGCCGGATTTATTTCAGTCACACTATGAAAATTATACCGTTGCATTAATATTTACTAAGTTGGGGAAGCTTTGCCTGACTGTAATTGCCCGATTTGCTAGATAGGGTTTTTCCAGAATTAGTTTTCATGAACATTAATTTTAAGGATTCCGTACCAAAATGATAAAAAGGAACCTATATGGTGCGACTCAGACTGTCTGTTCGTCTGTCTGTCACAGCTGAATATCTCAAGAACTACTAATGCTATCAACTTGAAATTTGGAATAGTTTTAGATGACGTTTGCCCAACTATTTTTCAATTAAAAAATAAAAAATTTTTTGGCCTCGCCGACGAAAATTGAAAATGGTACGGAACCCTCGGTGCGCGAGTCCGACTCGCTCTTGACCGGTTTTTAATGTAGGTATGCAGAATCAATGTGACACAAAATATTACACAAAAGTCCGGGAATTCATGAATGAAGTTTTATTCGCGAGAGAAAAAAAAATGCCATTCATCATCATGACTTTAGTGAAGTTATTCGAAATTCTCGTTCACTATTTATAGTTTAGACATCAGTTGCCTACATTATCAAAGTCACTTCACATTCAAGCTCTATGTTATCGTACTTACACATTAGTAGTTTTGAATGGGCCCCGCCATCCCTTTGTAGAGCAAGTTTCATCATGTATTGTACTGAATTAAGCTACTAATTAACTTGTGCTTATGAATTAATAGATTGTGTAAGAGCACTGTCATGTGAATTGATATTTATTAATTCTGAAGATATATTAAATACGTACATTATCATCGAATAAAAACGAAAACTAGGCGATTGTTTTTCTTGTTGAAAAACAATTGTTTTCGAGTTACATTAAATGACAAACAACTTTTTTTTTGTTTATCTGTCAAACAATTCATCAGTACCGAATAATTCGAATGATGATTCATTTTCAGAAAATCCAATTCAACGTGAACAAAAACCTGTACCTCACGTACATTTTTACCCCCTGGCATAATTCCTACAGCCCCGAAAAACAAAAAGTATCAGCTGTGCTTCTGACAGCGCTCATCTCGATTTACGAGCACAAATCAAACATTTAGTCGGCGGTTGTAAATCAGAATAGAACGGATTTATGGCGAAGTTTCCCAGCTTTGTGCTAAGCACGTGCGTCCGGAAAATACCGCGTAAACATGTGATAAGCTGCCGTAACGAACGATTGCCGCGTTTATGCGAATTTGAAGTGAAGATCGATTTTGGGAACTATGCATAATGTTGGACTATATTCATTGTTGTTGAAAATTTGGACTAGCAAATTTTAGATAGACTACTAAGCAGCTGAAAATACAAAAGCTCTAGCCTCAACTAAGCTACGAATGTTGTTGAAATTCTGTGAAGGTACTCGAACTCTTCGGTCACATAAAAGGTGGACTATCGATGTATCGTTTCGTTGTATGACTGTGGAAGAAATTTTGCCATTTCGCTCAACCTAATCGTTCAACGCAGTGTGTGTGGGTTTACCTTCAGTAGGTCAGTGTGCAGGCACCCCTTGCTCTTTAAATTAGTTCTTTCACTTATTATTTATATTGTACGTGCTAAGTAAATGCTCGTGGCTAAGTAATAACAGCCGCAAGGCTCGACCCATCAGGTTAAGCTACACTTGTCGGGGTTGGTCCGTGGATGGGACCATCTTTACTTACCGAGACTCCTCCGTGCCTCGGAAAGCACGTTAAGCCGTTGGTCCCGGCTATCATTCGTAGATCTTTGACAGTTGTTACGGGTCGTTAGAAGCTCAAAAGTCTGAGAGCCAGTCCTACCAAGGGGTATCGTATTACCCAGTTACTGGGTTGTGGAGGTCAGGTAGGCAGTCGCTTCATGTAAGATACTGGTATTCAGCTGCATCCGGTTAGACTGCAAGCCGACCCCAACATAGTTGGGAAAAGGCTAGGCAGATTGACTGCTATATTGAACAACGCTTGCCCCTAAGTAGGGAGTAAGTAATGAGAAAGTAAATATATTAAACATGTCAATCATTCTTTATACTCGTAGTTACATTATGCTAATACAATTAGCTATTCAAACAACAGAACATCTGAGCATATCGGTGGCTACTGTTGTACTGTTTCCTATACAAAAGCGTGCAGTTAATGGTTTTTTAAATATCGCCGAGCACTGTGCGGCTTCCACACGTCGGTGAACAATGGCACGAAAAAGGGGGAAAATATAATTTATTTTGGAGTTAAATCTTTTGTGGAAATAATATGACATTTCTATTTGAAGTTGGCGTGTGATTTATCGGTTGCCTTGTTGCGGTCTCGCTTTTGAGTGCCGCGTTCAATGGAGGTGTGTCCGCCACAATCCGCGCGCGTTTCTGTTTAAGGATCGATGGATTGGCTGCGGTCGGACGTTTTTATATGAATTTAATTTGTAAAACACAATATTTAAACGTTAATCGGTTTCAGAGGGTCAATCAATTTATAGTTTTACAGCACACAGAAGCAAAATATTGTGTTTATTATTTCTACATAGTACGTTAGAAAACATAGTTCATTTAGATCTAAATGAAAAATTATTTCATTCCAACTCTTTAACAAACAGTACGTAACCAAACAAAAACACATTCAATACGAGAAATGAATTTAAAATTCAACTTTAAACGAGTTATTTTCAATACAAAGCAGAGTGGGAAAAAACTCGCATCGAATGGTACTGGGTACGTTACTTCAAAAAGTTTTCATTAGGCGACTCTCGCGGCGCGCGGCGGAGCGGTGAGCGTGCGCGAACATTCGCATAAAGCATCGCGAGTGAGGGAAAGAATTTAAAGTATAGTAAAGCAAATAAAACGGGAAGCGACAGTGGCGGATAAAGCCAGCGGCAACAATTGCTACATTCCAGCCTCGGAACGGTTCGAGGCTCTGTCCTGCACTTAGTGGAGCTGCTACAATCGACGCGTTGTTACGTGTTGTAGGACGAGTAGTTTTTATTGTGTAGTTTTGGAGAGCTTAACTAATTTTATCTACACCCATGCTATAAATCCTCTATAAAAGTTTATGAAACAGCTTATTGCCAACATTAAAACAACCAGTGTCATAGTAACCATAATATCATCCAAACGAGTGTTATAATGTTGAGCTAAATTTCATTATGCAACTCGAATTTCAAAAGAAGAATATTGTCAAGCACACGCGTTCCACTACCACAGCGCCGTAATTTAAAAAAAAAACTCATAGGTCATTCGAATTCACTTCGTATTCCGCCATTTTTGTTCGATATTAGTTAGTATTGCAAAAATGTATTACTTTGCTGTTTACAAAAATGAGTGACACAAGCTTTGATAACACACCACCAGATGCTTATAACAATTATTACCAAAAAAAAATCGAGAAACCAATATTGTACAACACCCTATGGTTTCAGAACCTTTTATAGAGGAATTAGTATTTATATCATGGGTGTAGATAAAGTCTTGTATGCAACTGTACATAATTAGGTATTAAAACACTCATGTGATAAACCCATATTCGTGTTTTAATACCCCGTATTACACAATAGTTGCATAAATAACTTTTAACAAATTCGTGTAAATTCATCTTACAATACAACTGATTTTCAAATATGTTTTGTTGTGTTTTCACCTATTTTTAATATTATAAAGGCCTGCTATTAGTAAAAATAAGATAATCAAGGAAAGCATGAAAGAGGTAACAATTTAATGTATCTAACTCGTAAGGTATGTTACTGTTATTAATATTTGTTACACTGTGGAACAGCCCGCAGAGTTGGCAAAGCTTTGGACAACTAACTCCTAGTTTTTCTTTTGTTAAACGAGTTCAGTCGCCTCTGGAGCAATCTCGACAAAAAATTAAGCTTTGTGCGATTGTTATAACGCTAATATATTACACTATTGTCCACCGAGAGGATTTTAATTCGAAAAAATTAAATGCCATTTCCCTTTATGCTTCAACTGAATGAACGGACCGAGCTGTTCCAAACAAATGTTCCGCAAACATTGTTTTGACAATAAAATAAAATATTAAAATCTGACAAACATTTCATGGTATAAGCATGGAATATGAAAATATTTTTTCTCAAAGCGACCCAAACAGTGCAAGCGGACAGTGGACGGACCGTCACGCAGCCGTGCCGAAAATTAAAGGATTCCGTCCGTCCAAAACAAATACGAGAATATTTTTATATTTTATTTTTGTTTAAAATAAAAAAGCGGCGGCAAATGGTGAGTAGGACCCGCAGGTGGGAATTTAAATAATCTGACAGGGATTAAAAGGAGAAATATCAGCTTTTGACCGTCGCCACGAGTCGCCTCCGCGGGATTATCCACATTATGTTATGTTGCATTTATATGTATTCCAGGTTTTATCATTTAAATACGACAGGGGTGTTTAAATTCCTGGAACATTTTGATTGTTTAATATAGCTTTAAAAAGGGCTTTATTTTTAATGTTCGTGAGCCGCAAGCTATTTTAGGAAAGTTTAAAGCTCTGCTATGTGCTCGTAATAAACTACATAAATAGGTACATAAACAAGCCTTTCAGTTGTAACCTGCACAATATTACTGAAAGGAATTAATTGCTAGCGTGCATTAAGACGGTAAAAACTAATTGATAGTTTTAGAGCACAGTTAACACGTAATTTAACCCATGTTAATTAGTTTATAAATAATCTTGCATTTGGTAATAAGGAAAAAGAATAAGATGGAAAATGGTGGATGGATGGCATTGTAATAAAGATGTGTGATCTACGTTTAATTAAACGTGGATCTCAATTGGCTTCATATCCACCACACAAATCACAACCCTTTAAGCCAATTCAGTATCCAATCACCATTTTAATGGAAACAGCATTAAGCCCAAGATCTTCTGTCGAGTGTAGACCTTTCGCAAACCAATGCATAAATTGCAAATGCCACTGAGGTTAGTAACGCGGGGATGTAGCTAAACGTCAAGTTGATTAATCACCATTTCCCCTATGTTATTAACATGGTAATAGTCCGCGGATCGCTTTCTTAGCGATACTTAATGATACGGGATTTGCGGGATGATTGCGCGTTACAGACAGACACGGGTTAGCTTACCGCTTATCTTTTTCGTACAGATGAGGTAGAATTACACTGAGTCATTCGGTTTGGTTTTACCTGAGTAAGCAGCTTAACAATGTCTGAAGTTTCTAGAATAAGTATCCTCATCAAGGTTCACGATGATATCTAGGTATTAACTTAAGATGCAAGTGAGATAAGAAAGTCTCCAAATAAAAATTAAATCTATGCTTCTATACCTTTGGTAAAAGTAGCTGAAATACATTTCGAATTTTCAGTGAGCTTCAACGACAATACGATCCCATCAAAAACATGTCATGTAAAAAAATGAAAGTCTCGCAATTCTTCTACCGCGAAAAGGTGTGAGATCTAATGTAAAACCAAGTCTGTTAATTTATTCAGTCGGTATCTATTTGTCATCTTTATTTCCTTAATAAATAGAATTACTTGGCCATCGCACGGTAACAAAATCACATAAGAATAATAATCTACTATTTTAAATAGTCCTAATTAAATAAAGCGCAGTGCTAATATTAGGTACATTTTATTTTATGTAGAATATAGATTCTATTGCCGTGTGCAATTGCCAAGTCACTTTATTTATTAAAGAAATAAAGATGACAAATAGATAGGTACTGAATAAATTAACAGACTTGGTTTTACATTAGATCTCACATCTTTTTGCGGTAGAAAAACTGCGTTGCGAGACTTGCATTTTTGTACATGTTATGTTTTTGATGGGATCTCATTTCTCTTTGTATACCTCAATACTGATACTGAGCCTGCATCAGTTTAATAAAACGTGTGGATTTGTGTGTCTATCTGCGGCACCGTAGGAAGGTCTCAAACCTAATTATTGTTGCTTCTTCATTCAATTTCAATGCAGTTTAATTTTGAAAACTGCACAAGTAACTTTGTAATCCTATATAAAAATATGCGATTACAAAGTTACTTATGCAGTTCGTATATCTAGAAAACGGGACTGGAATTGTAATATATAATAATATAATATAATAATATTTAAATTTTTCCTTGCTTTATAGGCTAAAGACTAATTGTGTTCAAAATTTGAAGTTTGTGTGTCTGCTAGAAGTACCTTAGAATTTTTATGATCGGTGAGTGAGTCAGTGAGTATTTGAGTGGTAAAATTAAGGAACTTTGACTTGCAATAGTTCTTAAACTACTTGTTCAAATAAAATATAATTTGGTAATATACCTAGTTATACTAAGTTCGTTTGGTGACAGAAAATTCAGGCTTCTAGCTTTATCCACAACGAAGTTACAGGGGGTTGAAAATGGCCTGAATGGCTTCGAGAAAAGATAGTATGGCTGTGCCTTTGTGTTTGTTTTGCTCGACTTATCGGGGGCACTGCCGTACCCCTGATTATGTTCTAATCTTTTGGTAAGGATTTTACATCTCTAGACCTGAATTGATTTCATTTAAATGAAATTCGCAAAGGTCTATTAATGCATAACAGATTTCCAGCCATGTATTAATAAACCATTGCGTTTCAATTCTTCTTGTGGTAATGAGAAACAAAGTTATAGCTACTTACATTTATTATGATTGTTACGGTAAATTAAACTGCCTACACTAGATAGTAATTGTAAGCGTAACATCCACTCGTCACTGTGTCATCCACTCGCGTCATCCAACGTTCGCTAAAAGGTCCTCGACGAGCTAAAATATTTGTTCACCTATCCCGTCCCGAAGGACTGTTGTTTCTATGAATAAAATAACAATTATAAGTGATCCCCGTCCCTAGCGCGCGTGCTTAATTCCGTTTGAAACAATATTCATCTGGCGATTTACGCTACGGACATACTGCTTGCTTCTTCGTGTCACAGGACATGCTAGCTAGACTAGCTTCCCGTCTCTACGGCCAGCTTCCAGTCTCATTAGATGCGGCTAAATGAGGATTTATTTTTTTGTTTGTATTTTATCTGGGTCTACTTTAGGTACACCTCTGCCTAACCTTTCGGGTAATACAGGCGTGATGTTATGTTACGTGATTGTTGACAAAAAAAAATAACTTGGACATAGCTTCTTACTGGATTTATAAAGATGGTATTTGAGGTAATCGGGAGTAAAGAAAGAAAGAAAAATGCGTTTATTGGCATTACAACAGAAAAAATCACCTGAATCTAATAATAATAAGAGAATCTATTGCGATTAGCATAATTTCCTTAATATTTACATTACTTCAAATAACCTGAAACTATTCCATTTAAATTTTCTTAATTTAAATTTGAATAAATGGCGAAGAAGAAGATACTTGACTAAAAGTTTATAATTTCAATTCTTAATTTTTATGTCAGCAAACATGTTGGCCACACAAGTCGGCCGCGTGTCCCGCCGTCTATAGGGATGTGTGAAGTTTGTTCTGTTCGTCATTCCTCCCATTATTTGATGTGGGATTGCGACTCGTTGCCCAAATTTAGTTTTGATGACACCCACCACAGTAAGTGACGTTGGCCTAACAGTTGGTGGAGGCTCCAAAATTAGTTTTCGTTTTATCTATATTTATGCTCGTGAAATAAGGGTACAGCTGTTATTTGTATGAAGAAAAGACAAAATAATAAAGTTTACGTTTGACTCGATTTATGGTATTGGCCAGTAATTTCAATACAATTGAGAGAATCTATCTAGGAACAATTTTAAAATCATATCAAATAGAATTAAACTCTGGATTATCGTGATTATCGTGATGACTCCACTTCCAAGTTAGGGGCATTCTATTAAGATGGACTGTAAGCAGAGTTTACCCATTTTATTATTAATAAACTAAAAGACGTCCGATAAAACAATTACGTTACTCATGATGATCAGTAATAGCCATAATAGCGATAAAAATAACCGCGCGACATAAAAAGATATCGTAAAACGATGGTTGTAAAGTTGTTTTTACTTAAAGTTCCCTTTATGGGGGAATAACCGTAAAGAGCGAAGTTTGTCGAACGATAGGCGATATCTGTCGAACGTTACCCATCTGCGTTTATCTGCGGGGGTTAACTGCCAATCAGGCGGTCGTGCCGCCGGGTAAGCGCTAAAATGTTGGTCGACCGCGCTTAACCAGAATAGAAAATAACGTTTATAAAATGTTCCGAATATTGCAATTTAGATGATAGTTTGATGTTGTTTGATGATGATAGATGGGATAGGAAGTTTGTTATGGAAGAAAATAGCGAAAAGTTTTAACAATGGGATTGAGGTTTAAAAAAATAGAAGTGTACCTATGTTACTTCAGAAATGTTATTTAGAAAGAGCTAATAAATATAACTTACCTCAATAATTTCTCCTAAAAGTTTGATATATGTCTCCAATATTCACCAAAAGAATACAGTAGGTACCTAGAACATGAATTTGTCGATTAGCATGAAACTCATTTACTTGAGCTCTTTGTTTCCAAACGATCGATTTTGCTACTGAACATAATACCTCCGTGTTAACTAACAAAACAATGAACACAAGCCCACAACACAAGATCATCAGCATCAAAATCCGTGCAAACACGCAACCTTATTCAATTCGCACATTCCATCTCGACCATCGATAAGAGCCCCATCAAAGGCTCCAATTCTTTTTTCCCGTCAGTCTCCCCTCGCAAATGATCGAGCCGCTTATTATTTTGCGTGTGCGCAAACATTTAGCACCCTTATCGCGGCTATTAAAGATACGGCTTCATTACCGGGAAGGTTGCGGTATTTTTGGTACTTTTGGTACCGCGGACCTATTGTACCGATTGTGCGGTACTTTTCTTTTTATGCACTTGTTTTTCCTTGTTTGTGTTTTGTTTATGTTTAGTGTTTAATTATGGTGTGGTGATTGTGTTGAGGTGAGGTGTTTAATGCGGCGGAATGGTGGAGAAGTGTTGCTTGAAGAATGTAGCATTTAAATAGGAAAAGCTCTTGGGACTATAATTAAGAAGTGGAAATGAATACTGCTTGGTATATGAATTTTGATGAAGTTATTCTGAATGTAATACTAACTGAAAGAATTTGACTAATTACAAAAGAATATTTGCATAAAAAGCCTACCTACATATCTGACTTTTACAAAACGAATCAATTTGACGACGCAGTATACGTATTTATACGATTCTGTACATGGAACATAACGTTTTATTTCATTATTTATTGTTAAACGGGAGTTTTACGTCATTTTTACGTCCCCATACTCCCATTTAGATAAAACAGCTGACTCTCATTTCCTAAACGACAGCCAACGGCGCTCAAATGCTAATGTTCCTACTTACAAAGGTTACAACGCATTAATTTTAACTTTATTTGTGAACAAGTTAAAGACATGCATGAAAAAAAAAACATTTTTATCCAATTTGACTTCGATACAAAATTTTATATTAAGGGTTTACATAAATGACGATTTACTATAATTGGCAAAAGGAATTCTTGATTAAAGGTCAAGGGAGTGATTTAAAGTATAAGCACTAGTTTAATGTTTTTAAATTTATCTACGTTACAAGAGTTTCCTATATGCAGAAAATTGTAGATTAGTGGTTGGGACTCTACTACAAAACTTAACAAAAGATCAGAAATTCCCCTTCTATTCGGACAAACATTATGATACTCATAACTATTTTCGTCAAGCGTGCAGAAAATGTCACCTCTAACCAACTTCATAGCGATATATATATTCATAGACTTTATATTATATACGGCATGTAAATAACATGTGACGTCATCCGCGGGTCGAGGGAAATGAAGTGGAATCTTTCAGATAACGCACACAATTACACCCACCGTGTCGAGACACACACATCACACACACAAACACACACAGCTCATGTAGGGTTGAGTTCACACAATGTAATGTAGGTGACATCGATAATTTGGTATAATGGGGTGTAAGTGCTAAATTGAATGCTCATACGAGATATGAGTTCATTTGTAATAACGTGACTACAAGTTATTCAGTTGTTCATAAATGGATATTGTTGTTGTTATAACCAAGGCAGCGGTAATTTTCCATTCGCATGTGGATAGCAACATATAAAAATCTAACGTCAAAAGTTAATGCAGCAATCCCTAAATTCTCTCGATGCGTTGTGTCGAACGTATTACAGAAATTATATTGACACGTAACGGTTCTCTGAAAGTGAAAACATAAAGGGCCATTAGTACCATGATTTTAAATCGCCTATATTTCTCCTGATTGTATTTTATCTTCTACTTAATAAAAATCTTGAATTCATATCGAGAAATATGAAATTTTGCACAAGAATTCCTTATATTACAAAGATGAGCACTAAGGAAGGCTTTTTGAAAATTAACCTCTGCCTGTCCATTGACGCGGAGCGAGGCAGCGGACCGAAGACGTAATACGGAGCGGAGTTGCGAACTAGGTCTGTCCATTGAAACGTAGCAAGGTAGTGCGGAGCGGACTTGTGGACTGTGCGGAGCTACGTCGAGTTCACACGACGAGTGATTTGAGTGGGCTGCAATACCCCGCGGCCAGTTTTTTGTATGAATTTTACTAGTTCGCAAATCCCTGTCCACTGAAGTGGAGCGCATATTTAATGCAATTCCATTGGTTAATATTGGCACTGCTCTGCTCCGTTCCTCTCCTCTCCGCTCGTGGACAGTCAGCCTTACAGGTAAGATAAGGGATGAAAGTTTGTATGGAAATTCGTCTTTTTAGCCCATAAGAAATTATATCAGAGGCGTATAGTAATAATTTAGGCCAGCTTGTGAGATTTAACACAAATATGTTAATACATACATGTTTGTATCACAACCTATATCATAAGGTCCGGATATCATCCAACACATTTAGAAACAGTTCACAAGTGATGTCTTCATTTACGGCCAGTAGGGTAGCTTCAAACATTTTCCTGTTCGCACAATTGAGCGCCAAAGGAAGTGGCGGGAGATAACGCCCACTGGCTCCCAATGGGTACCACGTTGTTTTCCACTCGTGTACACATGTGGTCCACTTTACCGTACTTAAGGGTAAGCTCAATTATTTTATGGGTAATCTTGTGTTATTATGTATAGCTGTAAAGAGTAAAAAATCCGTTTTTACTGAAAGTGAGCAGGCTCAGAGAATTATGCATAAACTTAACCTTACCTTCATTCAAAGTATTATAAACTTCGGGAATAATTTTAGAAGTTAATGTGTCGCTGCGCATCAGTTGCTTGCTACGATAATGTAGTCGCGTAGTGGTGTGCTTATTGCGTTGGCTACGCCGTAGTGACTACGCAATACGCTACGGCGCGGGCGTAGTAAATTACGGTCCTTGGAAATTAAATCTAACAATATTATTTATTTTGTAAATAGGATATCTAAATGAATTTTACGTAGTGTTTATAAAAAAGCGAGATGGAGTCCACCTATCTGACTACCCCTGAGAAGAAATGGCGAAACAAACTAAGGTGTTTAGATCTATTTTAAAGTTCAACCATTAAATATCATGTCATGTTCATGACAGTTTTTGTGTAATTTAATCATTAGTACTCAAATATGTCTAAAATCTAATAATTATTTCCTCATTGTAAACATTATTATATTTTTCGTACTATTGAGTAACATTGTCCTTCTACCATGTATTATTATCTACCCACAAATCAGCAGGGAGATTCCATCCATCTCCCATTACAGCTTTCCTTCATCGTAGCTATTATTTCTTCGGACATTTCCTCAGATAAGCTTCATGCCGTATAAATGTTCCACTATCAATCTTTTTGACGCCACTTTTGTGAAAGGCTATCATTCATTAATGATTGGGTGGGAAATGTTTATCTCAACTCAATATAAGATTATATTATTATTATTTGAGGAGTTATCAACGGTTATATTAGTTATGTCTAGTGATATTTTTCTATATTATTATTCAAATAAATTTTCTCCTTACCATAAATGCCCGCATGCTTTGCAATGCCTTCGGTTTTTTTTTTTTTAGGTACCTTGTCCGTCGCGCTCACAGAAACTTACCAAAATTTAATCACAATCGGTCGAGCCATTTTTGAGTTTTTACGAGACTAATTGAATCGTTAACAAAATATTTAATTCAATTTTTATTTCGTGTGTATATCGATCTGTAAACTTTATTAGCGTACTTGACATCAAACTTGTGCTGGACCGCAGCTGTCATAGGCTGTAATGTGATAATTATATTATTTTTTCCAATTTTAGTCAATGAGCAGCACTCCTTATGCCCATGAAATATTAGCGATGTAGGTAATGTTTTGTATCACGCCAGTTATGCAGAATAATAACAATTTTTGTGTCAAAAAGTAAAGCTAATATAAATTCTATTGAATATTTAAACATCTCCATAATGCAGCTCCATCAGCAAACAAAAAGTATCTAGACAAAAGAAATAAAAATTTATCTCAAGCAAAACACCCCATAAAACTGAATGTCTCGAGAACTTTATAAACGCGATAACGACGAAAGTTGTTCCGAGCTTTGTTTCTCCGCTTACATAAACATGACCAGACAACCAAGACCTGCCATGGTCCGAACTATGTTCGAAAAGTCTCGAAGAAAAACGAAATTAGATGAAGTGTCTGAGGTCTTGTTAGCGTGGACGCTTCTCGCCTAGATACGGCAAAGCTACGAAAAAAGAGGATTTCAAGGAGTGTCCGTCTTAAGCTCCGCCCACGCCTCGGCACGCCCACAAAGATCCTCTCTAGAAAGGAGCAGAGTGAGACATTTCTTCAATTCCAGTATAATATAAATGGAGCTGTGAGCGCGCTTCGTATACCGACTAGTATCTCTGTGTGTGGGCACTTAATATAAGCACACATACGCACACTATTTACTCAGACACAGACTATCTACACACTAGGATTTATATTTAGAAAGTTTTCAGTGTGATAACGTTCATGTATTTGTTGAACACACACTTGTGACGCGACTCATTTACTGGGCTATGTACGTGTAGAAGTAAATTAGAGATAGCGTGGGAGGGAGGTAAATGAGGCTCGCGATCAATAAATGTGACCTCCACAGAGGTATTTTCGTGAAATAGATATTTTACCAAAATCATATAGATATGGATACCGACAGAAGTAATTAGTTTGCATGGTTTCATGAAGGTACATGAAAACATGTAAACTAAATACTAGGTACTAGGAATTATATGGTCTAGGTAGGTACCTAAATCATATTATAATTCTAGAGAGGTTGGGATAGTTAAACTTATATTAAATGTAGAGCTTCTTATATTAGACGTGCTTGATTTAGTTATCATTAGCTTAAGCTACCATTTACTGGGTACGTCTTTCATTGACTTGAATGTGCTCTGGCGGCTGAGAGTACGTCATGCTCACTCAAATGTTTTAATGATGGTGGCGTATGTAGTGGATCATTTACTTACCTCCCAAATGGTTGCGCTACATGGTGCTCATCCATACGTCATGTTTGTGAACGGGCGTCGTCAAAAGGGATCTTGTTCAGTCATCTCTTAGCTGTTTGTTTTAATTTATTTTCTTAATCTTTTTATTACGGACGCTTTTAATGTGCACGTATTTCTACATCTTTCTCACATCTATAATTTCAACATGACCAAAATTAGTAACAAAATTTTGATTGAATACAGTGTCCGTTTCTTGCCCGTACTTCACTATAGGAATATAATTACGCTTTGAAATCGGCAACATCTTTCTGACTGATTAACTCCTTGATAATTCAAAAGTAACTGTACTGGGTTTAATTAAAATAAATGCTTTAAGTTTACCTACTTATTTAGGTAAAACAAGTGAATCTTTTCTCAAAAGCAGACACTCTTTTTATGCGTGTTTATTTGTGGATGCTACTATTTTAAAACAATCACAAAATATTTTATACTTATTTTGACAGTATATTCATTGCGTATCGACCCGGTAATACATGGATATTTCAAATCCACTATACTTGAACAATTACGAAACAAACACTGTACCAAGTGCTTTTAATTAAAAATTAAAATTAAATTAAATAAAACTTTATTTCCGACTAAGTTCCATAATTTTGTTAGTATAATGGTGTTAGTAACAATGGTGCTTAAATAAGTAGATTAGTATTGTTATTTTTTTTTACAAATAATTTATTTGCGCAGACCTATGACTGTCCCCACCCAGTGTCCCTAAAAGGTACAATCCGGTCTGGCAGCGATCATTTTTAGAATGCTGTTGTCACTACCATGCAGGGGCTGGAGTAAGGTAATGTTACAGCCATATTCAGTTTCCTTATGTGCTCAACATTCAATCTCTATCTAAATCTTCTAAGGTCATACAGGATTGTGTACCTACAATCAATATTTGCATATTTCTAAATAAGTTGTTTAATAACATTACCATTACCCGGTGAAGCAACCCAGAGAACGGTATATTATCAAACATCTTTCGTATTTTATACATCTTGATATAATAATCACTTAACTAGTGGTCGCCCAGTGGTCGAGATTTGATCATAATTCAAGAAGGGATAGTTCATACTAATTCCATGCTGCCATGTCATTAGTCTAAGGTAGCCATATTAAAGTATGCGTGTCAACCGCATAGTAGTGTGTTTAATGTTATTTTTATTAATTTAATTTATTTATAATGCATATTTTAGAAAATATATTAGCTTTCTGTATATGCTATTGAATGTATGAGCTTCTAATACAACATCAAGAATGGCAGATGGGTAAATATTATGTTTTCGGCAGTTATCGTTTTCAAATATCGAAATCTAAACAAACATCCGCTGTCATAAACCCTAAAAAAGTTAAAAAATAAGCAGAACAAACGTCACGGTATCCGGAAACGGATCCTCGTTTAATTTTTAATTCAGTCGGCAGGCGACGCGGCGCTGTCGTCGCCGTCTTCCTGCCCGTCGCTTCCGGTTGTGAGCACTTCTTTTTTAAAAGGTTGTATTTCCGTTTTGGCACAGAAGCCGATGTCACGCGGTATTGAACATGACTAGGACGAAACGGTTTTGATTTTTCAGTAGAACTAAAAGATAAATTAATCCACAGTTTAATTTGAACGATTTTGATGGTAAATAAACTTTCTATCCTCAACAGGGCTAATAGTACCCGAGTGTGACTCAAATCCTCTCATGAACACTTAATACCAGACGAAAAAGATAGTGAAGCGGTACTTACATTATGCCATTTCAAATATCATGCAGGTCAAATAAAAATTTCGCGTAAAAATATTTAATACGTGTGTATTTTCACCCGTAGTGATAAACCGCTTCCACAGCTCTGAGTTCGCTGTACATCCAGCATTATAAATGACTAAGGCCTTTCGCGATTATTTTCCGCCGACCGGCGTTTTTTCTCAACGGATGAAAAATCCGCATCTGCCGGATATTATCATTAATTATGAATCAGGAGGTTTCACAGTCAACGCTCTGACGTTTATAAATTGTACGAGACAACTTTTGGTCGTCAGCAGACAGGAAGCTATTTTTAATTTATTTATGAATAGATTTCAGTTCATTATGAATGTTTGTTTACCCGTTTTGGTGATCATAACATTTTTTTTACAACAGATTTTGTACAGCAAAAAAGCGGCGAAAAGTGGGTGGAGATAGATTTTGACAATCTGCAGTCTCTGCCAAATCCCATGGGATTATGAGCATGAATTTGTGTATGTATGTATGTATTTATATCGTCGGGTATAACCAAATCGGAGATATGTTAAAGAAAAAGATTCACCCCTGATGAAAAACAAATAGCAATAGCATTTAGCCATCGAATCTTAAAGTGAAGTAAATATTTACAGAATGATTTCACAAAATATCACTAAACTTCTGAGCTAGTTCCTGTACCTGTTTGCTCTAGGTTTTTTTTTTCATACTTAATAAGCATTCTCCTGTTCCGGAGTAAATTCTCTAAATCACAGTCACGAAAAGCTTCTGTAATTTATAATATGAACCTATATATTTCAAAATTGTAACCAATTTGTTCATTGAACTGACATTGTTTATATTATGTGTATTTTATTTTGTAGGTACCTACGCATTTACACCTCTATTACACTCAACCCTAAGATCCCCGTGACACTACAAATCAATACCCAAAACATATCTAAAGCTGCCCTCAAGCGATGGATCTCTTTTCGGGCACGTAAATCAAAGCGGCAAAGACAAGGGCCGGCTAATGTCCGCCAAGGGCCAGTTGCTGGGCGGAGGATGGATGGCCTCGTCCTCTGCGGCCGCGAGATGGATGGGATGGCCCTCCGAGACCGGCACACCTGGCTGCCCGCAGTAAATCTTCAGGTAACCTGCTGTAATTAAAGGTGTGGGTAATTTTTGTGGTGAATGTTAGGGAAAATTATGTTGTTAAAGCCGTTGTTATTAGTAGAATTTAGAAACATGTTATGCTGTGGATTTTTAGGTGAAAAATAACAAAAAGCATTATTCTGAATATTTTATTGTAAATTAACTTTCAGGTACACTAATCTTTCGCTAACATGAATCGGTATTAGTGCTTTGTGAACAGCAATGTGCCCCACAAACTAAGATAGGGTTGGATTTAAGTTGCCCGTCTTTATACCTATAAACTTGGCAAGAATCCCTTTTGAGGTAGAAGAGTTACAATTCAATAACATGCCTATTATAAATCAAAATCTAAACACCTTCCATCAGTATAGCCCTGGCTTTAGACAATCCCATATTAAAGAGATTGCACACAAAGGGAATCCGAAACATTACCGCATCAAAGCCCACATTCCTTCGTACTTAAGTTTCAGATTGTCATCCCAGAGTAGCATGTTGTCAAGTGGAAGTCATGATGTATGTATGCCGCGGTCCCCCGGGCACTGTGAGCTCGTCCCGGGAAGGATCCTCGCGATTTATACCCCGGATTGTGCTGTCCACTTCAAACAAACACGCCGTTAAATTGTAATATGAGGTAAACAAGAATTTGTGGTGAGATGAATTTTCCTAGTACAGAGGTTCGTTGAAATGATAGTTTAATTTTCTTATAGCATACTTAACGGAATGACACAAAAACGATTTGCTTTTTGATGGTCAATGTTGAATGTTTCAAAATTACATGCATTAAAACGTGAGAAAAGTAACCCACTGCATGTTGTTGTCCAATTTTATTAATTAATTATTAGTTTTAAAATTGAAAGCATAGTTTTCATTTTCACCGCTTCTCGTGGTATACACCGTTCAATAATATCTTTACTAATAACAATATTTCTATCAATAACTTAAGGAAACCTCCAAACACAAACACCCTTAGAGCCCAATCATTTATATCACGATGTCCGTCATTACTCGCACAGTGCGCGCGCGGCACTAAACTTGAACAAATAAATCGCGCTCACACTTGCGTCTTCCCATCGATATGATTAATAGGCGCTTACTATCTGCCTTACCCTTATGAATTAAGATGTTATTGATGTCAGTGAATGTTATGTAATGAAAGGAAAGTAATTATTACTGGAGCATATTTATGTAATGCTTCTATTTGAGTATCTCTTCCTTTTGTTGTTTTCATTATGAATAAATCTAGACACTGGAAAAATCAGTTTAGTTACTTGTCTAAATAGTATTTGATTACCAACAAAACTTCAGTTATTAGTGGTTCAGGCTATTATTTCAAACCCTTTCAATTACAACCTGAATTATGCAATGTGAGAAGATTCAAATGCCTATGAAAAACATATTAGTTTATAGTTTTGCTTATGCATGCTGCACATTTTATTACCATGCTAATAATATACTATATGCGACACATAGAATCAAGTAATACCAATAACTTAAATTGCATGGTTAACTTAATGACGACGACATCATGGCTGACCAATAGTCCGTAGCGTTCCGGTTGCTGGCGCCCAACGTGGGGCCCAAACATAGTGTTGCCAGCTTCGACATTATCACCCACCAACACCTATAAATAAATATGGCGGCAAAAATGGCGCCCGTTTATCAGCCACCAGAAGTGGACACTGGGGACCGGAAGCCCAGTAATAAATGTTATTAGATAGCCCCTGGGCTTAGTTGGGCTCGGATTATGTGCGTTTTTTTCGTACTTCTTTCGTCCACCAGTTTTTGTTAATGTGTCTGGGTTTGAAAATAAATTGCTCCCAACAATTTTGGGCGGGTTTTGTTAGGTGTGGGATTTTAATAAGGGGACTTAATTTTAACGTGTGGTTAGACTGACTTTTAACACAGATTTAACTTATAAAAACAAACATAAGAATACGACAATTAAGGTGTAAGTTTCGTTACTAAATACAGTTCACAGCTTTAAAACTCCTTTCATTTAAAACGCAACAACATTCATTAAAAAACCAGTATCGGAAAAACGTATAAATCATTATAATAACCCAAACGAATTCACGTTAAAACAGTAATTATCAATAATAATCCCAATACATCCCTTACAGTGAGCAAAATGAAAAAAGCCGGTGCAAAAAGTTCACATACAAATAGTGGATGTTTGCTCAATACTTCTGGCTGTCAAAAGCATTGGCAAACGATGCGTCGGTTATTTACCTATGACGTGCAGGCAGCTACAAATTGGCAGATGCTACTGTTGCAAACCTTTTTTTTTTTCAATCTTTCTCCTCTATTACTACGGTATAAGGTTGAAATTCGACTGGCTGTGTTTGGTTTGCGTTGGATCAGGTCAAAGGCTCGATTTGATTCGACCGTGATCGAGTTATAACAGTTGCTTACACGGTGTTTTATGGAATTTTGTGGACCTAAATATGTTTGTTATGAACTTGAATCTTCCAAATCAGGCAAGCAAATTGTTGTATTTGAAGATCAGATTGCCATTTGTGGTACCTATTTGAATCCTCTCCGTATCAAAAAGTCCTAAAACCAAATGGTCCTAATAGCAAAATGACCTTTTATCAAGACGACATTTTAACACAAGTAAAATTTTAATAGTTAAAATTAAAAAAAAACCCCCGATACAAACACTTCCTCATTTCTCTTTCCTACTCCAACACCAGATCCTGTTCATCATCTATCTATAACCTATTTATTGAGACCATCCCAATGAGCCCGAACTCGATACCTGTGCTGTAAGTTGGTAAGGGAGTTGGGTATCCTGAAAATTCCAGGTAATACTGCAGCATCAGTTCAAGTTTTCTGTGTTCTTTTAATATCATTGAAGTAACAGAATAACACATTTCAAATAGATCAGACCTGTGGAAGATACTCACATCATTCATCAACTAGAAACGAGCTGATAATCTTCAAACGGCGGAACCGATTTTGATAAAACATGTCTAAGAACCATTGCTAAAAAGCCTGCTTTCAAATAAAATAAAAAACAATTCATATCGTTTAACCTTTCCTGTGTTTTAGACGTGGATCCACGCGAGACACAATGGCTTTTTAATTGTTTCTGTAATTACGGCATTCAACCGGTTAAGAACTACGGTGCCACAAACAGGCACACACACACATAGCGGTCAAACTTATAACACCCCTCTTTTTGCATCGAGGGTTAAAAATGTCCTATTAGCGATTGATCCTATGAGCAAATGGTCTTCAATTGTTTAATAGTAAAAAAAGTTTGATAGTAAATACGCGGTCAGTCCAAATATTTATTACTTCTAGAAGATCAAAATGAAAATGACCGTTCCGTAAAACATCATTTTAAACTCAATGCAAGAGCACGTTCCGTCAATATTAATACATTACCATTTCCCAATAAAATGATATTAATACACTATCAATAGTCTAAAGCGCTACATAAAGTATCGTTTAACATCGGTTTTCCTACGTACATGGTGGAGGCATCGTAGTTTGAGCCTGATAGCCGATAGTGTCAATACTGGCAAGCCTCCAGCTATGAACTGCTGGTTATAGGCTATTTACATATGAACTCTAGCGATAGTGAGCCACCATGAATAAAATATTGAACTACTATTAGAGGTGGTCGGGTATAGTGGAGTGTGGAGATGTGATTGGATTGTGATTTAAACTTCTAGTCCTTACAGGTACGTCTTAAGGATTTCAGCTATATAAAATTATTTTCTTGCCAGTTGAATACTTTGTAAAAACAGTAACTAGATATAGGTATTGAGACTTTTTTCTCGATCATCTAAAATAATTATCTGTCCAAGTATGTAGACATGACACTATTTCCCTCGGGAAACAAAAATGGGTTGACCAAAATCAAAAATTCACACTTCAGTTGGCAAGACCCTAAGCTCGTTACGTTGGCCACTAATTACACCCACATTTCTGTAGCTTAAAATTTCAAATTGCAACCCTCTCGTGTCTTCTGTCCCTCTCCGACACGCTGAAAACAATACCAACTGTTGCGAGCGAAGGCTTGTGTGTGCGGGTGCGTGTGTGTGCGTGGGTAAACACCGGTTTAAGCCTAACTGGCCTTAATGAATCGTAATGGCCCCTATAATTCGCGGCGTAACTAACTGGCCATGTGGGGACGCCTCCGCTCCCCGCGAGCGCGCCCCCGCTGGGCTCCCCGGTATTTGGAAGCGCGCCATATCGCGACTATGACAGCGGCGATTCTCTTTTTAAAATTTTCAGGCCGGCCGCGTTTGGCGCTACAATTTGCGGTTCGTGCTTAGATTGCAACGTCAAAATATTGTCGCTCGGTAAACATGATGCGAGTTTTAGTACACACTCGTGTTCAACCGTTAGTTTATTTACCGCTGTTTTTTTTAACCGTTTAAAAATATAAGTAAACAGACCGCCGCTATGTTGTTTTTGAAAAACAAATAACATTTATTTCAAAACAGTTCTGAATAAATATCATGGATGAAAAATGTTTAGGAGCCTTATGTTTTCAATAGAATTCGTATTTACACGTGGTATATTTCTAACATTTGCCACGGTATAAAAACCAGCATCTTCTTAATAAAGAAACATTTTAAAGAGTAACAAACGTAAAGTGCAACATCCTGCTCCCCAACTTTAAACTAAGGCCCGAAGGAGCTCGTTATTCCTTCCGTAATTTATTTAATTGCTCTGTGGCGGTAATTATTCATGAAATTACGGCAATTACGTCTCTGGAAACAATTATTTATTGTGCAAACTTGAGTCTTAACTCACATTTTATTCCATAATGCATCATCAGATAACCGGGTGGACGGAACAGTATCGTTACACTGAAATAGCTACAATTTGTTACTTTGTAACTAAATTGTCTTGTGTTTTCTGTTTGCTCGATTCCTTATAGTTAGCTACACTTGGTTTATTTAGCGATGGGAAATGGTGATACAAATATACGTAATGTACAATATGGTGTCGCTTATTTGTGTTTTGGATCCTAAACCAAATATTAGACTAAAAGTATGTGCTGAAAAAGCATAATATCAATGCAAAAAAATATTTTAAGAAGCGTAAGCCAATAATTGTCAAAAAATTACTGCTCCATTATTGGAAACAGAAAATTATATTAATTCGATTTCCATCTCTAAACTAAAATTCACGTAAAGCAGAGTACAACTGCGATCATTTTCCTAATACCGTCAGAGTCGGGTCCGTCTGGACAAATTGTTATCAAAACGAAGGAAAACAACCGTGGAGTTAGATTCGGCGTGGTTCGACAGTGTCCATCCTGCATATTAATCACAGGACGGCGCCATCTGCCGGCGGTCGCCGCTCTTACCGGACCTCACCTAAATTAAAATATTCTGCATTTCGCTACGACAAACATGCGACATTTGGTGCTAATTGTCGTGGAGGATTCTTGGGTTGCGTCTCATTTTCGGGTGTAATTTGTAAATATAGATATGTATTTGTACATATTAGGTATGTTTTGTTTATTTGGATTTTAAAATATTAGAACGCAAATAACATTTCTATAAAAAAGGACGTAGATACTCGTACGTATACGTATCCTGACATTACCTATGTACCTAGCCTAATCTAATCTAACTAAGGATAAAAATAAGCACGTGAAGACCCCGACCAGTTGACCGACTTGTCGCGGTGCCACAAGCGGCGTGATTTATAATTTTTTTAAAACTAATTTTAAATGTGATGTTGCATTTTACGCCGCCGAGATGGGTTAGGTTAGGTTAGAACTATGACCAACCGCGTGCGAGCCGAACGAGAGGCGCTACTTCTAAGTCTGTCGCTTTCCATAATATCATATTTGAAAATCCATTATAAGTCCATTGACGTTTTTTGCGTGGTTGGTACTTTGTTTGATTTATTGTATGCCGCCACCATGATGCACAACAAAAACAAAACGTCATCAACGCCTCTACCGGTGGATAAATTAACTATTTTACGATATGAACACTAATGTTTGGTCACATCATGAAGTACTCGTAAGTTTAACTGTTCATATCGTCAAACGTTGAGTATTCACTGATTTGGACAGACCACATCATGATGTGACCAGTGGTCTATTTCATGAAATACAACCATTTCATGAAATGGTCGAACACTTCATGAAATGATCAATTCTAGATCTGGCCACGATATACACGTGGTTATTTTTTTAATCCTTGGTTCTAGGGAATGCTAGCTGCAATTTATAAAGTAGGTAAGTTCAATTATAAACACATAAACCTGCCAAATAAATCGATGATATATTGAAGCAAACAAGAGGCGATCACAATAACAGGCGACACAAGCACGCCTGGCCACTGTTCAAACAACGTTACAAATGAATAGTTAGGTAACCCGTCCTACGTGATAAATTCATTTTTGGGAAGGTTTAATTTGTTTGCAGCCGCCGCTATTTCGAATACGCCATTTCTCATTGAACAGATTACCGAGATTACGAATTCATTAGGGACGCTATATCTTTTGTTCGTAGCGTTGGGACGCGGCTAATTGATATTTTGGGCACACATGTAGTTCGTTACTGTAATAATTGGTTCGGCAATTAATTTTCGAAAGAATAGACGATCCTTTGAGTTAAGTTTTGTATGGACTTGCAGAAATCCTGTGGGTTTTCATGAAATGAATTTAGTCGCAATGACATGTTTGTGATAGTGTCAATTACGAATTTACTTTTTATTTTTTCTGTACTTTGCATTAGTAAGTATATCTCTTTACATAGCCAATAACCAACGCACAAAATATTATATTATCTACACTGCAATACAGTCAATAAGCTAATAGATACATAGTTCGGTATGGTTGTCCTGATCCTGACGCCGGATCCGGTCGGATTCCGGCCGTGTTCGGGACAGCGCACACCGCAGCAGAAGAGCCGCGGGAGCGCGGACAGGAATTAATTGCGGCGTCTGAGGTGTCCCGTAATTATCGTGCCTGTGGACGTGCAGCCGATATCCGCGGGGATGTGGTTGGCTTAGAAATATTTTGTGTTTCTGTTATTGGAATGTTTGGGTAATTGCTTTTAGGGCCCAAATATTGGGTGACGGTGGTCAGCCGAAAACCACGATTTTGTGAGTGAGATAGACTTATTGTGATATAGCGATGTTTATTTGTTTTTGGTCTTGAAGATAGCAAGGAACGAATGGACACAATACTTGATGGAAAAACAAAAAGGTTTTGTTTTTTCATACCCATGGCTTTCAATTCCAGAAACCAAGGCAGTTTTTTTTTTTTTGGAAAGCAAAATGTTTGTGTTATGCTGTGCTGTTTCTGGTTTTCATAAAGTTTTGTTGTTTAGTCCAAGAAAGCGAAAAAAAATTTCTTACGAATATTTTGTAACCAACAGATTTTCTTTTTTAGCAACATCGAAGTCCAGCAAAACCATAACTTCTCTACATAACATAAAATTACATAATTTCAAAGTTAGGACGTAGATAACTACAAGGTGCGCTGGGGCATGCGGAAGCGCCACGCGGTAAAGACAGGGGTCGCATCGCTCGGCATGGGCATCGAACCGCAACCAACCTGCGCTCGACGCTGACTGAATTAATTGCTCAACCCACGTCGCACTTCGCTCACCTCGAATTTTCTTGGAGAAAATTTTACTGTTTATATAGTAATTAGAGTTGAATTAAGGCGAATTTCAGGAAATGATTTTTGATTATGGGATCATGTTTTATTAGATAATTATGTTTATGTTTTTAATTGGCTTTTATTCTGATTCAAATAATTACAAGTTATTTAATATGTATAAAATAATTCACTTTTATTCGCAACTACCTAATATTGCTATTTCAACCAAAACATCGCGACTGCTTAAAATGTACTTCTTAGTACCTAAAGTTGATTAAAACTACTAAGTAATTTAAACAATAAATAATGGATAACACGTCAAAATAGGATGCCTCATGATATACTATCTGAACAGGTAGATATGAAGGCATACTCGCATACACAAATTGTCTGCAAGCACGCACACATTTTCTTAACGAGCTCTACTGTTATCTTTAACCGTAATCCCTTCACGTCGATATTAATACACAATCTGGATAATTCTACACCTTTACCTGAATACCTAATTGAGGTCTCAGCCGATCAGTATTCGTCGCTTGTGCGTTCTTACCGGGAAGATAAGCCCGGGATCCCGTCGCCTGAATCCCGCGATACTTGTGACTAATCGCCGGGATTCACCTCGCGCCGTCTCACGATAATCCCGGACAAATTATAGGGGTGCTTATTACTACGTGGGGTTTCGTGATCATTATTTAACAGTCAGTTGAGGTAAGTCCCAACATTCGTGTAGATAAACGCTGTGTTTATAGAAATATAAATAAATGTCTGCGGGAATGTTTGCTGTGTAAGCCCATTTCATCATGCTTTACTGAAATATTTGGTTAACAGCTAAATAAACATTGAAATTATTATACCAGTAATTAATTATTTAGCTAATTAATTCAAACGATTGATTAATTTAATAGTAAAACCACAAACCGAAGCTTCATAGCCAGACGCACAAAAAACAGAACTACGCTCATTTCGCCCACAGATATAGAATCCATATAGCCAATGAAACCGGAACCATAAAATAAAAGACCGGCGACTCATAAATAAATACACTGAAAAATGCAAAGGGAAAAATAAAAAGAGGAATAATGGAGGGTATAAAAGAGGACAGTTTGCGTCACAAAGCCGCATGCGGGCCTCAGATATTGACAGTAAATTTCATTCATACGGCATTAGTGCCGCACCATCAGATCCAGGGATATCTCCCGCAAACAATGCGGCTGCGAAACTGTGGAGGAGGTAACGGTATTTGGACCATCATACTTAGAAACAATTAATATTCTGTAGGTATTAGAAAATTTAAATAAAAAACAGCTCATTAAGTTATGTATTTTTTTACAGAAAAATACGGCTTTGAAAAACATTCATTTATCCTTGCGTAAACGACCGAGCCTTATACTATATATCCAATTAAAATTCTTACTTATTAAGGACTTAAAAAAAATACAAATGTTCTGCTAAAAAATTCTGGGCAAATTCTGGGAAGTGGCTATGAGAATACAGAGTAAGTATTTATTAAACCTCAACCCCAACTCTGTGAAATAACAAGTAAATATAATAAAAGCGTAGGTATTTAAAATAATACGTAGCAACAAAATGATTTTCGTAGCTCCACGTAACCGCTGTGGATGGCGTAGCGGCATCTACGCCAAACCGCTACGCGGCCTACACGCGCCGACCAATTTAGCGTAGCACACCACAGAGAAAAACGATGGACTGAGAACGAAAATAACAGCTTTGAACTGTTTGGACAGGAACGTATTGGTAACAGAGGACTTGGTATGTGTGAGTGGTGCGTTACTTTGGCTTGTGTTTTGAAATATCAGGGTACATGAAAATATTATAAATTTTTATGTAGGTACAGCATGTTTTTTTTTTCGTTTAATACAAGCGAAAAAATATTATTTTAAATTATTGGTACTATTATATTTTTTAAGATTGATCGCTTTACTACGAATGTATTGTACCTATTGTTTATGTTTTTATTGAACAAAAGTATAATTCCCATAAGAACGTTAGGTCCAAAAACACACAACGGCTACGTCTGTATTTGACAATTACAAATCACACAAAACACAACATTATCCTTATCTCGTTTGTTTGAAGTCACAAATAAAACATAATTCGTATGAAATCCCGGGACAAGCTTTGGGCCCATTCTTCAAGTTAAGCCAATATTTGGCGAGGCCGGGACAACTTCCGCGAATGTGACCCGGTAATTTATCGGCGGACAAACTGAAGTTTATCGAAAGAACGAGAATAACTTTATTATATAGTGACCGGAAGTGGAGGGTGGACGTTCACCCGCCAGACGCAACTGTACGCTCGGACACACAAGTGTTGAATAATAGTTTGAGCACTGCTATTTGTTTTTAATGGGACAAAAAAAGAAGGCATTTTTATGAATTACCTCAGGAATTTGTGGACACGCGTCACATACGACATAAATATGTGTAGGACTAAGGCAATCTCGAATCCTATGATATTACTGTCTCAATTGTGTGCCGCACCAGGACCAAGTTCACGTGAATAAATTATTTTTTTTGAAATATCAAATTGAATTGAAGTATGGATGAATTGAAATTCAAAACCTTTTAATTAAACAGCCAAAAACAAGAGCAAGTTACAGAACCTCGCTCAATTTGGTTCATTCAAACGCATGTTAATCCTTTGAAGAATCTCCGTGCACGACTGTACAGTTTTGCGTCGTTCCATTTTTATGGAGTCGGAGGCATTTCTTAGCAATAATGAAATATGTCGCGTCCACCGGCCGGCCCTCATTGTAAACACATTTCGGAAATCGTCCTCATACGAGAACGTTGTGAGGAAATCGTCCACGTTTTAGTAATTTTATTTCGAGGAATCTTGCATTTTCCTTTGTAGTAAATATTCCGAGTATGAACGTGTTGTATGCATTTATGCAAGACTAGAGTTATGCATTTGCATTTGTGACATGTTTGTTTGCATATACACCTAATGTTGATAATTAGGTATACATGTGTGCAGTGGACTGGAGTAGACTGGTTGATATACAAATGATATTTTTGACACATGTAGAATTCTTAATTTTTCTTTTTAACTTCTTTGAATGTTAGGAACTTAAATATGAATAAGTCTTTGGGCAAAAAGTGCACAAAGTAGCAAAAATAGAAGAAATATCGGTAGATCTTTAAACGGCTAGGCAGAAAAAAAGTTTTAATTAGTGAAAAAATGGCATAGGTATGAGGGAGGCATTTCCGAGCCTACTAACATATTTTTTGCGATTGTTCGCATCGATATATGTTCTGAATTATATGTCAATCTTGAGATTGGTTGAACATCGTCTACTATTACAATGTTTGTAAATATGTGAGCACCATGTATCTATCACATAATTACATTATCTGTCGTTGCTTCATTTTTAATTCTTTTTACCTATTGTGGTATAGTAATTTTATTCTAGGTGCATCGTCTTCACATATAATTATTTAACTAATGTACGTACTTATACAAACTATTGTAAAACATTTTAAAAGAGTAACGGTGGAGTTTCTTGCCCATTCTTCTCCATACGAAAACTACTTTTTGGAAGGGGCGACCAGAATCAATTATATTATTTTGTAAATTTTGAAGTTCAAAAGTGCCATACATGGGCCTATTTGAAATAAATGATTTGACTTTGACTTTGGCTATAACATTCAAAACAGAAATGAAATCCCATTATTTTTAATCAAAAGTTACCTAATAAAATAATAGAATTTTCAATTCCAGTTAGAAACGTTAAATCTCATACCCTTTTCCAAGAGCCAAACAGATCTAACCTACACTGCTCCGAATATTCGAGGTAAATGAAAAGTGTCCAATAAAGTTTGATTTGGCGTCTACTCGGCGCCGATCGGACCCGGACACAACGGACCTACAGATATGATACTGTCAAGTCTTTCACGCTCCACTACACTTATTCATGGAGACGGCGACGTGACGTCTTTACTGATACTTGAAGGTTGGAAGGACGTAAATTTTTACGTTTCAACTTACGGACGTTGCGCGTTTTTGAAATGGGAGTAAGTCATTGATTTCGAGACACCTAACGACACCTCATTTTTGTAAATGCGATTGTGCTCTTTCTTAATATTACGTTACGGATCAATGTTCTATGCAAGTATTTTTACTTTAAAGGTTTTGTAAACGCGGTTATGCTCTTTATTTAGATTAGGTTAGGGACCAATGTTTTATACAAGTATTTTTCTTCCACCAAGGCGATCTTGTTCAAGTTTTCACTTCTTTCGGCACTCCCGGAGTGCCACCAATTTTTTTATTTCAATTTTAATGTTATCTTTGTGTCATTTATAGGTATATATTGAGCCGAAGGCGTTAAATGCATTACAATTATGTTATAAGCAACAATCAATGGGTAATAACCATAACATTATTATGTTAACCCCCTTACTAATAATAGCAGTTAAGTTAGGACAAAACATGACTTTACACATTAGTATCTAAGGGGGTTACTGTGTAGGGCATTAGGTACTTTAAAAATGCATATTTAAGTTTTTAATCATTTGTCCTTTCATTTTTCATGACAAATGAAACTTGCCACCAACAGCTAATTTAAGCATCTAAGTATATATAAATTATAGTATTTTGCTGCATCCGGTTGACTCGGTAGTCGGCTGGTAGACTGGAAGCCGACCCCAACATAGTTGGAAAAAAGCTAGGCAGATGATGATAAAATATAAATTACCAGCTTTTGGACGCGACTTCGTCCGCGTGAAATTTTGGTTTATTCCCAGTAGTTCCATGTAGCTAGTTCCACATGGAACTATTGCAACCTAAAAAAATGATTATTTTGTACGATTACTTCCATGTAATTTTAAACTAGTTTTATAGCCGACATTTCTTTCATATGGAACTGCTGCAACTATTTAGTTCCACGTGATTATAGTTGAGTTTCGTATTTAATCATTCGAATTTTCGCGAATAATGGGTTATCAGACAATGGTGAAAACATTTCTGCGAGCAACTTGGAAGTAGCGCTCGCCGGCCGCTGCCGCGGCACCGCTCGCTCCACTCGCTCGGCTCGCGCGCGGTTGGTCACAGTTCTAACCTAACCTAATCTATTTCACTCAGTTCAATATGATGAATCACAAAATACAATCTGCCGGCGACTAGATAACTAGACAATATTGAAACATTTCTGCGGCGGATTGTATGATTCGTCATATTGAACTGGGTGAAATAGGTTAGGTTAGGTTAGAACTGTGATCAAACGTGCGCGAGCCGAGCGAGCGAAGCGAGCGATGCCGTGGCAGCGGCTGGCGAGCTCTACTTCCAAGTTGCTCGCATAACATGGGACTACGGCCCCGACCCACTGCGTCGCATACCTTCGCTTTCACTTAGCGTTTTTTCTGACTTTTTTTCTTTTTGCTGGACTCCTGAGGGTCATAGCGTGATGTTACCATCCCCGAGAATTGGGTTATCAAATGCAAAAAGATTCTTCAAATCCGACAGTTAGTTCCGGAGATTACCCCCTACATACAAACTTACAAACAAACATACAAACAATCAAACAAATAAATTTAACCTCTTTATAATATTAAGTATAGATAGTTGGGAAGCATCCAGTTACATTCTATAGTCATACCCTTGTCCAGGGCGCAGTGAGTCCACTGTTTCGATAAAGGCTCGTTTAATACTACAAAGTGATCTGAAGCGAGTCCACTGTCGCCCCGAGCGACGCTTTACCCGTCTCTTATGAAAATTTTATCAAAAACGCACTAGCCACCCAACTTGAAACCTCCTTTGATATCTTATGTGGTGAGTAATTGAATAAGGACTTGTATGTATTTATCTTGAACATGTATTTTGATATATTTTTGTAACTTTTACTCATGTGTGTGTCTTTTACTCTAAAATTTATTAGCTTTAAGGTCTACATTAAACGAATTAGGTAGGAATTTTAAAAGCACATCCCAGATAAGAACACTAAATACAGTAAATAGTTGTGCGGAAACTGCAAAACGCGTTTGTAATAAAAGTTCCTACGAAACAAAGTAAAAGTGAAATATTACCTGCAGGTAAATACGCTAACAAATAGACATTAATTAAACGCCGTAGGAATGAACGCACGGCTCCATTTGTTCAGACCTTCCGTACCACGTGCACCATTTATAACTATGCAGTCAGCTGATAAAACTTCCTGCTATTAATTTTAGAGATCCGTAACCCACACATATTTTCTAAAATCAACAGTACTGGGTCACTAGTTATTTTTGAGGTTTTAACGAAATATCAGGCATAATGTACTTTGATACTTTTCCTAAAATCCTGTTAATTGGCTTTACTTTGTTACTGAACCCCTCATAAAAACTTGTTATATCATAAATGGTATATACAAAAATCATCATTTCAGATTTTGTGTAGTTATATTTATCTACTAGCTTCTGCCCGCCTCGCTTCGTCCGCAAGCCTATAACCTTCCTCAAGAATTGTGCTATCCAATGCAAAAAGAAGTTTTCAAATCTGACTGATAATACATACAAACATACAAACAAATAAATTTAACCACTTTATAATATTAGTATAGATACAACATTAAAGTATTTTCAAATCATGTTAATATGTATAAGAATGAGTAGGTAATAAAACCCAATTCTGATAACGTCATTTCTAGATGTAATACTTAAGTAGTCATGACCGATAAACATATCATGTGCAACAGTTCAATTACACAGTAAACGTTCAAAGAAAAGACAGTACCTACTTCTACCTAATAATATTTTCATACAGAACCAACAGCGGCGAACCATGAGCTTTCCCTTCTACATCGTGTAAATACGTTTTGGCTCGTTTCCGAGCTTACCGGAAAATATTGGCGGATTTTTTATTTTTTTACTGTATGCGTCCAGATTCTACGGTTTTCCTTTTACAGTATATTTTTATTTAATCTCTTTATCGTCTTAATCCTAAAACTGAGTAGATTCGTCATAATTTCGGCATAAATGGCTTTATGTGTATACACAATATGTGGCATACCACTGACATTATTTTTGTTTCCGAGATTTTCATGCTTGTAGGATTATGTATCAGTTCTACTAACTTAACAGACAGGCTGTTGGGAAGTTTGTGGCACCACTTCTTCTTCCCAGCTAAAGCACTGGAAGTGATGAGGACAGGCGTTTTGAGGAACTTTCTTATGTAATTTTGAGTTCAAAAAGTGCTGACGCTCAGCATGAATTAATTACATTTGGTTTGTTGAATTTGGTACCTAGTACTATTTTTTCCAGGAAACGATTCATTAGCATTTTTCCATGAAACAGAAACATCACGTCATGTAAAATAAATCATCTCTTTAACTTCAAAAAGTCACCGGCCCATTTTTTCTCACCCAATGATTTAGTTTACGTGAAGCACAAACAATATAGAGCGTGAACACGTGTTAACAGCGCCATAACCGTGTGAGTTAACTGCCGAACTTAGGGCACTTTGTAAAATATGACGCAGTGCGAAACGACCCTTATCGCCTAGCTGATTTTGTTTTATGTTCTGCCGCGGACTTCGGCGCGAAAACGTGCGTATATGGATTGACGATGGAAAAAAGTTAAGATTTGAAAACTTGATAATGTTTTTCAAATAAAAAAGTCAAACATCTATTTTGATTGCAAAAAAAAAAAATCAAAATCACGTGAATGAATTTAAATTATTTGCAATTCAAGTTCAATTCAATTTCAAATTTATTTTCGATGTTATATTTCTTAATGTTAAGAGTGCGCCTATCTAACAAAACCCAGTTCCAAATTCTTATTGTGGAGCTCCCATGTTATTCCAATAATAAAATATGACTTTTAACATAATAGTATGTCGATAAGTATCCATGTCTGAACAACTTTAGCACAGGTAATCAAAATCATTTTTCTTACAAGTTAATAAACTAGCGCAGGTGTTTCCAAACAGCATATCATAGATTTTTATTAGAAAAGGGTTCGACAAGAAGTGAGGCTATAACCATCGACACACAACGTAATGGTTTATACCCCTGTTACGTTAGATTTAGTGCGCGATACCATGCTTCGAACATTTTGCTCCGAGAGCGAGGAGAGCTTTTTAAGTGCAACTGAGATTAACACAAGAAATATTCCTAATTTCCTAAACCTTCTTATGGTAACCATAGGAACGTTCTTTACGTTCCTATGGTTACCAGTCAAATATACCTACGACTTCTTTTACTTTACGGACTTATAAAACAAATCATGAAACCGACCAATCAATATTCTTACCAACTTCCTTTTACCATTCTTTAACACAGAACCATTTAAATAACTTTTTTATTTAAGAATAGAACGTATTGTATTACCGTTTGTTTTTTCCAAGTTGCTGTAATTAGCCCTCGGCCACACCTGCGAGGCTTCTCTCGAACTCTGACCAGGGAATCCCGAGGAATGCCTATTGTGTAATGCGATCGTTTCTCCTTGCCTCTCGTAAACAACTCCACTAACTATTTATGAGAGGTTTCCTACTACAAACAAATCGCTGAATAGTTTAATAACCTTAGCTCGGGACTCGGGGAAGCAGTTGTGTTATGTACCTAACCAATAATAACTTTCCGCCTTGCATAAATCGCAGCATTAATTTTACAACTCAAATGTAACAATTTAGTAGTACGCAAGTAAGCACTTAGTTATACGCCAGCGGCGCCCTACCTCGCAACTTAAGCGGCCCTCCCTTACCGCTAAACAAATTTGACAGCTCCAAGTTAGCCTAAGTTTGGGTACATGTGTACAAACTTTGTTCTACAACCTACTTAACCGTCTGTCATCCTTATAATTATGAACTTAAGGAGTAATTTCGTCTGGCATTTTTGATGTGGTGGTTGCATGTATGATTGTGTTTGGTTAAAGTTGCGTCTGACTAGTTAGCATTGTGCCCACGTTGAAACAAGTTGTCATGATTATTAAGGTGTTTAGCGCTGAGTTAGAGTTGGCGCAAGATTACTTTGTGAACTTATCTGTTCAAACCACGCACGCATAATGCTGTGCTTATACAAAAGATAAGCAGACATTGTATTTCATGTGAATATTGTAGTGCCTCAAAACTGAAGTGTTCCGCAGAAATTGGAGTTAATCTGTCGTCTTTAAATGCGTTTACTGTTACAGGGCAGGTGACTTTCATGTTGGCTTTCAGTTTCTGAAAAACAATAGAAGAATACGTTTGTCTCCAGATCTCAAAATAATATTATATCACGCTATCGTAACTCAACAACGAAATGTACATTATTTCTATTTTCTTAATGTCCCTCGGCAAATTTCGTGTTCGTTTCGTTTCGTTTCGTGTTTCGTGTTTCGTGTTTTCGTTTCGTTTTCGTGTTGCTGCTAAAGTCGCAGGCACGACTGATAGGAAAATAGTTTTACAGCTCTATATAGTTCACACGGAAATCAAAACAAACAACAATAAAGTACTTAGTTCTGAATTCAAATGATTATACACGATAAATCTAATAATTGATGGATATGTAAATTATGTTTGTATTCAGAAATGCGATGATTCCCGAGGGACATTATGAAAATAGAAATACAGTACAATACCTACCTAAAAAAGCAATCTGTAAAAACTTACCTACACATTTACTATACAACCTGCCGCCAGTACAGACTCATCTACAAAAAGTACGTCAAAAGCTCACAGTCTAAATGAATTCCAGATTGATTATTAAATAACGACCATTAAATTTTCGACAGGGGTGATCAAAAAACGCGGGATTAATTCAGATTTAAGCTCCGCGAGTCGGAAGCTTTTAAATTCGCATAAATACAACATGTCATGGGCGGTGGCCGGCTGCCTTTATCAATTACAAAGAGAGCCGCTTCAAAAAATGTAAAGCGAAATACGTTACATGGACGAGCGTTTAATATTTAGTGAAGCATTTAGCACTATGAAGGAGGTAGGCATTCATCATGTAGGTTCATTCATCTCTGGTTTTTGTAATTGGCTTTGAGAGCTTTGTGGCTTCACTCGTGCTTTGCAAATCAGTGTAAGTATCTATTGCCTACCGACTAAGTAAAGGTAGCACATAAGGAAGGCTACGAGATCTAAAGGACCACTCACTACACTAGAATATCCATGATATTCTGGGATTTTCACACCTTTTTTTCATCTTTTTACTAATATGAATTCGCAAAAATCTATATCAATAACAGAAGACTTGAAACAGTCGACAAAAAACTTGATTTCATTTCGAAATTGTGAACAACACTTGAGCTTCGATGTTCATAAGTGGACAAAACAGTGTAGTGGCATTTTATTAAATGTTTTATTTCACTGCCGCCATGTCTGGATGCCTAGCTGTGTAGTGCCGTGTCCCTTGCGATTCAAAAATGTATGTGGAATAAGGTAAAATTTTACGTTTAATTTTGTGGAATCTAATATTTTATAGACGAATTTTGCTATAAAGATATAACAGAATAAAAAAGTTAATTAAATATCCGCTCCCACAGGTTTTGGCTTAACGATGACAACTACTACGAAACCGGACCAAACGTTTCATTAGAATTCATTTTAATAATTACCTATCAACTATAAAATCTCTGAAAATAATGAATTTTCAAATCACGAATCCATCCCGAGAACTGACTGTCGAGAAAAATGTGTATTTCTAGCAATTAATTTAATTACCGAGTATCGATATAATATCTCTTTACACAGAAATAGTGCATAACTCATTAATTAAAATTATAAAACTTTTACCATTATTAAACAGACCGCATTTTAATAAAAATTATACATATATTAATTACAAGTGGCTTAACAAATGAAAAATATTTGCTCATTTATTGCGAACTTGATAAATTGTAAATTACTTGGAAATGTGCGTTTTCGAGGGTAGTCGGAGCATAAATTTTAAAATGGTGGAACCACAGTGGAAATGAAATTCACGGGCAAATAATGAGGGGCGAATTAAAAATGCAAAAATTGATTAATGAACCGTTGTTGGGTAAATATGTACTCAATAAGTGAACGTCCAGTCATTGTTGGTCGTCCTGTTACGTTGTTTGAGTTATGCACTTTTAAATGTACTCATTTTCTATAAGGTTTTGCCGGTTCTGGAGGACCGGAGGAATACGAGAAATTTTACCATGGAACGTAAATTCACGCCGTACAGGTACTTAGGTTTCTACTTTAAGCAAGCAACAACAACAACAACAACAACAACATGGCAACATTATTTTCACTTTTTTATTTTGTTATTTGTATTCTGTTTCACGAACTGTGTCTAAATAAGTGTTTTCTTTCTTTCTTTCTTTATACAAAACGTTTTTTGAGAAATTTTAGGCGAGACAGTGAACATAACATAATAACCACGCCTTGTTTCCATTAAGGGTTGGGCAGTGGTGTACAAACACATTTCGCAAGTTATGTTTAAGTCCCATGTAATAGGGGGCGAGACTATTGCCATCAACCGGGCACAACTTTAGACTCCGGGCTGCTACTGAGTGAACCGAAGTGGCTGAATAAATATCATCTATGATTTGTAAACAGTGTAAACTTAGAACCTCCATTACCACATTTGAAGAAAGAAGGAACAACAACAAAGGCAACAAAAAAACTCAACTTTAGTAATTATAAAAAGGCCAATAAAAAATCACGTTTGCATGTCGAAATGACCAGTAATGCCTTTTATTTGCCACAAACATATGTTGCGAGAGTATTCTCGTAATTACAGTCAGCTTTTCATTAATTGTTTGTTATATTCGTGCCCTACGGGAGCGTGGCTCGTGGCTCATGGCTACTGGACGGTACGAAATTAACAACTTTTGAATTGTCACCAACTGTAAACTAATTAACACTTGCTACATTTATCGCTTGTGGATACAGATTGCGGTGTAATTTTAATTTCACAGTAACAATGCTTTACTTTTCAATGATTTTTGGGCAGAATTTAATCGCTTTTCACCTAAAGTGTTGTCCCACAAAAATGTATTATGTATGTTTGTCATCATTCTCAAGAATATTATTATTAATAAAATTCGAATAATATTTCCATAATTATGATCAAATCTCTTAACATTACATGTCGTGAAAATCAAACTATTTCTGACACTTTTTATTTGTCTCGTAATCTAACACGTCAAAATCGATACCTAATTAGACAAACCTCGGTATTAATTGCACAGAGTGCAAATCTCGTCAACAATAAAAATTAAAAGAATAGCTTGTATAATAGTGTGAGTGCTTTTTTCCGTAGATTAATAGCATCAATCGCAAATCGGCCATTCAACACGCTCGACCGTTTCAGCAGACCATTAACAGTAGCAAAGTAAACCGCACGGAATCGCGTGCTCCGCGTATATTAGGTGTCATAACATTGCAACCGGCTGCAACCTTCAACCTAGGGCTTGGATTTGAGAAACGTGGATTGGATTTATAAGATGATGATGTGGATATATTTAGTAACCTTTTCCGCTTAGCTATTTCTAAAGAGTCTTGAAAAGACCCTGGAAGAAATCCACATCATCATTTTATAATGGATTTCCGCAAGGTCACGCCTGAATCAATTAACTATCTGGATTTATAAGGTATTTTAAACATTTAGGGGGCATTTCAGTTTTAGTTTTATAATGGGATATATGCAGCTACTTTAGCTATCACCCCATAATCGCCTGGTCAGTACAATGAAAATGCATATATACCTATTAGAAAGAAAAAAAAACCGGCCAAGTGCATGTCGGACCAAGCACAATGTTCCGTAGTTGGGATGAATTTATCTCAAAAATAAACTTATCATTGTAGTTAAAAAACATGTCCTCCCATACATCGAATACGCCACGGTTAATTTTCCTACTACAACCTTAACCTACCTTAACTGCAAATGTATTTTTTTTTTGTGATGAAACTACAAATTAACGATTTTCGGACTTTTTCCTTTACTTGTGCTATGAGACCATGCCTCTTGCCAAATTTCATGACTCTAGGTCAACGGTAAGTACCCAGGTTTTCATTTATTAGCGAATATCAAAATATGTCGCATAAATGGCCGTGTTTTGTGACTTAGAAGCTTGGTTTTTTTAGAGCTCCAAGGGACCGTAGAGCTACGTATTTGATATTGATTTCTACGCGTTCCTGAGAAAAAAGTCTTGATAGACTGACAGACAAACAACGAAGTCATCATATAAACGTGTTTTTAGGGTGCCGTACCACATCGCCGTGTCCTCGTGGAGACGATCGGCGGCGGTGATCTCTCGCGTCCGACCCTGGTTCAGGCCATGGTACGGAGCGAACGGGAAATGGGAGGCCGTCACCTCCTTCTGCGAAGCTGTAATGCTCGCGAAGGAGGAGGCAGAACGCGTGAGGGAGAGGCAAATTTCGCGCCCTCACGCCCCTAACCGCCACAGGAGGAGACGCCCAGGGCGTCGGGAATCGCGAGGCGATTTCCGGCCACTCTAGGCGCGGGCTTGCGGACGGTGAGCAATGGGCGGCTCACCGTCCGATAAGGACCAGGCCCGGGTCGACGGCGCGTTGTGTTCCACGCGCGCCTCAAAGAGATGTCAGCAGATTTGAAGGGGTCCACTAGGGCCGATGCCTGCCGGGGTTGCGAAGAAAACCGAAAGGGAGATCGTGGCCCCCGGCAACACGGGTGGGTTTTAGTCAGTAAGAGTCTGACACGCCCTCCCGCTCCGCCCAGAGCAGGAGAAGTTATTTGATGATTTCCCACCCAAAAAAAAAAAAGGGTGCCGTACCTCAAACGGAAAAAAAACGGAACCCTAAAAACACCTAAACATTAGATACAGCTAAGAATAGATAGGCTAAGTTTAAAAGCTTCCTCTCTCCTACTATGTTCCTGACCCATCAGGGCCCATAATAATCTCATTAAATTATAAGTTACCAATTAAGTAGGTACACATTGCGGAATGCAGTAAATGTCTAAATATTGAGTACTGAAACAATAAGACACGATACTTTTATGGCACCTACCATCATCATTTCAGCCGAAAGATGTCCACTGCTAAACATGGCCTCCTCCGAAATAGCCAAGGGTAGCCAAGATGGTTTTGAGGTATTCAGAGTTTATTACTTATTTTCTTCATTTTAGTTACAATTGTAGTGTGTATATCTCAAGGGATTTGGGTGGAAAGCGAAGTGCCAGTGTGACCAGCTATTTTTTAGTGTTGGCAGACTATAACAAATGTTGCCATTACAGTAGACGGGCCGCCGGGTACTAGGGGCCATTTTTTCTTAGTGCTTGTCATTTTGGGGAGGGGTTTAGCCATAATCGCCGCGCTGGTGGGTTGGCAATCGCAGTATGACATTAAAATGCATAGAGAACGCTGCTGCCCATACTCTAGTGAGCACCTACGATACAGAAACGTAAATATGGCTACAAATGTAGTCATAATAACACGATACTGCCCTAAAAATTATGTTGAATTCAAAGTGAGAGAGAGAAAGTTGTTTAACACTTTGACTGCCACGCAGCAAGCACAGCAATCGTTTAAAAAGACGATTATCAACAAGAATTTCGTATTGCCAAAACTTTTTATGTAAGATATATCTTTTCTCTTAGATATTTTAGTGAATAAGTACGTTCCATATTTTATAACTGATTTATAGGTACACAACCTTATCCAGTATCAACTAATCCAAGTTTTAGATGCATTTTCCACGGTGCCATTTCGTAGCGCGATCCCGGCGATAACGCGCCGCCATGCAACAAAGCCGCTAAACACCGTAAACTTGTGAATTATTAATCTTATCGAGTACTAAACATGGGCAGCTTCATGAAAAATTTAATAAATCGCCCTTTAGATTTATTGCGACGTGGTTCATGTTGCCCAGTTATGAGCTAATGTTGATAAAGCTTAAATGCGAATGCTTGGCTTTGTTTTAGCCGTTGATAAACGGAGGTAACATTTTGTGAATAATTTCGGGTTTTACTTTCTTTTTCGGTAACGTTTGAATTTCGGGTTTTCCTTATCGGTGTTTGAAATGATATGGTGTCAGATTGTTTTAAGAGGAATTTAAAAATAAGAAGCATGATTGTATTTTTTTATACATACTTTCATGATAACAGTGAATAATAAATCGTGATTATGACTGACTTTCAAGTTGGTATGTAATTTATCGCAGTGAATAATGACAAGTTCTGTTGAGTCACATAATTTTCGTGAAAGTTCAAAAACTGTGTAACCAAAGCGAACATTACGACTCAGTACACTCTTGCTCATAAATCAGAGTTAAAAATATTATCTAGCAACCCTTTAACGGAACACGAAAGAGGGTAACCAAGGAGCGGAGTGGTGAGCAAATTCGCTAATTTTATCTAGAGAGTAAAATAAAGATATATTAGTGGTCCGAACAAAGATAAAGGAATAAATTGTGGACGCGATAAATCAGTAAAGGATTGTTTTAATTACACGTCCGGCGGAACCACTGAGGGTTAAGGCTGGTGCACAATGTGGTGTCTGCGATGTTATGGATGAGATGGGCTTGCGGACGGTGAGCAATGGGTGGCTCACCGTCCGATAAGGACCAGGCCCGGGTGGACGGCGCGTTGTGTTTCAGGCGCGCCTCAAAGAGATGTCAGCAGATTTGAAGGGGTCCACTAGGGCCGATGCCTGCCGGGGTTGCGAAGAAAACCGAAAGGGAGATCGTGGCCCCCGGCAACAGGGCAACCGAAGGAACACGGGTGGGTTTTAGTCAGTAAGAGTCTGACACGCCCTCACGCTCCGCCTAGAGCGAGAGAAGTTATTTGATGATTTCACACCCAAAAAAAAAAAGGGATGAGATCTTTACTGACTCTTTTTATTGGAAGATCTACGGATTTATTGACAATTCTGTGTACGATGAAAATATTTATTTATTTTACTTCAGTTATTATGTATGACTCATCTTGGAAAACTATTTTCACTGTGTAAAATATTTTTCCTTTCTATTTTTGCATATATGTATTTATTTTCCCCCAACTGAATATACTTACCTAATACTAAAATCACAAATTCGCCCAAACCTTCTTTAGAAAAAATTATCATGATTTAACAAAGTCTTAGAGATTTTTTTTTGCCTGATTGTTGAATGTGGCTTTACCCTTAGGAAGGGTTCCGCAATTGCCGGGAGGCGAAATGTAAATAAAGTTAATTATTGCTAGTTAAGTGATTTCAGACTTACTGAATACATTTTGCTTAGAGTTCGTTGCTTTATTTCGTACATGTTTACTTAAAAATTCACCACCCGCCGTAAATTCTAAATGGAAAAGCAGCAAGGAAAAAGGATTTTACCAACCTTTTTTACGGAAAATGTTTTTATTTTGGCAAGTGTAGAGTTGGAAAATATTATTAAGCAGAAAACATTTCTAAATATTTAATTTATTACAAAAGAAAAATTAAGCTTTTGGTTAGCCACAGTTTGCATTCGATAAACCGCGATAATCTTTAAAGTTATTTATAATAGTAGTATAAGTTAAAAAAAAAAAAAACTCGAAGATACATATATATTTCTGTCAACGAACTCAATACACCTAGCTAATAACAACAGTTTTCAAAACACAGTGGTCTAGATAATATGGTAACATTGATTAGATCGGGCATCAGAATGGCGTGCGGCCGGCGGCTGTTAATTAGCATTCCTGCATTACTGGTGTACGGAACCCAGCCAAACCGACAAGCCTTCCACTTTACTCAAAGCTTTGTCTGTTCGGATTTGTGATGGATTGTTTTCATGAATGTGACTTGAAGCCCTGTTGCGCTGTGATTAGCGCAAGTGAATGGTCAGTCGAAATTGGAATCGGCTTGTGGTGTAATGTGTGAATGAGGGACTAACGTTTGTTGTACCTAATTGTACTGAGTGCGTGGGTGAAATTGTTAGCATTTTGTGAGTGGTTTTCAGTTGGTTGAGTATTCAATCTTAGAGTGTTTTTTCTACAATTCCCAGTAAGACAAATTCAACCTCTGCCAATCACAAATTTAATTTCAAGAGCTGCGAAAACGAATCTATTAGCCCAACTTGTAATAAAATTGTACATGTGTAGTATTCATGGAAACTGAAAAAAAAAATCAAACACATTCAATTACAAGATTAATAAACGGCCAGCTTGTCCTTACCCTAACAGAAAAAAACCAACCTCCAAACCATATTTACCAGCCATTTCCGATCCAAAGCAGACACCCGAGCGAGCACAAAAAATGCTCACAAGTCAAAGTGGTCGCATTACATGCGTCGTCTGCTTGAAACCTCGCTTTGATTCGCTCACAGCCGAGTGTTATTTTAATTATAAACATTATTTACCTTAATTAGAGTTTTTGCGAGTGCTCAGCGCAACCGGCGGCAAATTGGCGGCCCACTTTGAATGCGCCATAATTAGGATGCAGTTTTAGAGCACACAGCTCTCAAGTGCTCATGTGTTTGCTAAACTGTATGTCGATGGGGCTGGAGCTGAAAGCTCTTGCTCGCAATTAATTCGTGGGGCTATAAATGAAACTCGTGCTGTATGCGACTATGAATTGATGAAAGTTCACATTTAAGGGGGAAATATGCTTGCTGTCTTTGTAATTTTGTTATAATTAGCCGGGTTGAGAAAAGCACTGGATTTTTTCAGGTATTGGGTGAACATATATTTTTTGGTTCGGCTGTATAGTATACGTGTGTAAGGGTAGGACCTATGGCTGAAAAGCTTTTTATTTTTTCATTAAAGTCTTTTAAGACCTATGTTTTATAACTTCTCACTTTTTGGAAAAGGTCTCCGTCTCCTACGCACACATACATTTTTATGTGATGGGTTTTTGACCAATTTGTCAAATCAATCTGCCCATCCTTTTTCCAACTATGTTGGGGTCGGCTTCCACAACGTGCGGCAAATGCAGCTGTATACCAGTCTTACATGGAGCGACTGCCTATCTGACCTCCACAACTCAGTAACTTGGTAATACTATATCCCTTAAGACCGGTTGTTAGACTTTCGGGCTTCTAACGACCCGTAACGACTGTCAAAGATCTACGAATGACAGCCGGGACCAACGGCTTAACGTGCTTTCCGAGGCACGGATGACGAAGGAGTTTTGGTATGTAGAAATGGTCACACATCCACGGACCAACCCCGGCAAGCGTACCTTAACCTGATGGATCGACCCGTGCGGCTGTTAGTACTTAGCCACGACCTTCTCCAATTTGATCAATTTTCCAATTGTAACAAAAACATAACTTTTAATTTTTGTAGCATTATTTGAAATGGACAGTCTTATCTGTTCAGGCCGGAAGCCATCACCAAACAGTGAGCAGAAGGAAAACAGTAAAAGCAGTTGCTTAAATGCAAATCACATCACTTTTTCAGTTACACGTCATCACGTTCCTGTGCTCATAATTTCTCGTCATTCTCTTGCCCTCAAAAGCGGAACTTTTCATTGAAATAGTCGCAACATGTGACAATAATTAATCTATTCTATTAAACAAAAATATTCTTACCGTCCTTATACTATTTGTACCGACCTACTGATGTTTAATTAGAACAATTACCAAATGTTTTAATTCGAGCGCTAATCCTGCCGACAAACTGTCACGCATTTTGGCAGGTTTATAAAATGTTAACTAGTGTTTGGTCCAAAATAAATGATTTATCTATTTATTTATTATTTATTTATCTTACAGTTTTTTTCTCATACCTCTCAATTAGTCGTCATCTCGGCAGTCACCTCCTTTGTAGCAATATCATCTTCCACACAGTCAATCCATCATTTCTTTGGTCATCCCCTACTCTTATAGCCATCCACATTCATACTCAAAACGGTCCTCACGATAATAATATGGTCAAATACTTTTAATTTCAACCAAAATTTCCCAATTACCTACTAGTTGTACGAAGCACTATCGTGTTTACGTATTGTGTTTCGATAATTACGTCGAAGCAGATTCAGACGGCCGCTGTTTAATTGCTAATTAAATGATGCTAAATTACCATTTTCCACCATCATGTTTACATAGCGCGGTGCTGACTGACCTCAGTGGTTTACGGTGGAAGCCTGCTTACTATTAATTAATGACTCGTCATTAAAGGTGTTTGTTTATTTATATAGGGTTTTCAGGGTCTGAGTTGATACTTAAATACAGGATGGCTGGGACATCGACGCGAAACCGGTTACCATGGATTCATTACATTCTGAACCCCCATGCGTTGAAACGTTTCGTCGGTTATTTTAAAAAAAAATCTGCTGTTTTATAGAAAAGTGCATTACCTATGCAGTCAAAATGTACGGAACAGTAGTTTTCTGAATCATGTACTGAATTCATGGTAACAGGTTTCGCGTCAATGTCCCTGCCACCCTGGATAAAAGTAGGTAGAATGAGAATTTGCTAAATTGATTAAGGAAAGGATTTCTTATTGTTTTCCAAAGTTTTCAGGATGTTTTAAATACATACATACTTACATCAACTCACACCTTCTTCCCATGAGGGTAGACTGAAACTACAGAACACTGCTCCTTACATACTCCTTTTGCCTTGTTTACATTCATACCTCTGGTCATACGAACGCTGATAGCGAGTACTTACTACGCACCTGACCTTTTTGATCAAGAAATAACATTTGGGAAAATATTGCTGTCTTTGGTACTTATTTTCAGTGTTGTTGTTTAAACTCAAATCTGAATAATATGTAAGAAAGAAAAGAGGTTTTATCTTTTCTATGGCCATGTTTTTTAGCAAAATCTTAATAATAGGCTTGGACATCCCAATGAAGTTCTCACAAAGATCAACTAAAGTGGAATAATCTATTTTCAGAATGCTTTCCACATACACAGTTCACAGGTAAGAGGTACGCATTTTAGTAGTAAGCGGTACACTATCTGCAGGTAAGCGCTGTTTAAGCTACGAGCACACGAACAAGACACTAGTACTGATAAGAATGAACGAGATGGGTTCCGACCGACCTTATATCGGCACCGTTAACTCACCGGAACTACCCAATGCAGAATTTATAGGAACAGGTTATCTTGAACCGCTTAAACAAAGATTTAGTTGTATTTTGACCTATTTTCTGTTAAAAGTGAGTTTGTAAAGAGTTATACATGCATGCTTTCGCTAATAGTGCGAACAGAGATTTTTCTTTTGTTTGTTAACTTCTAGAAACTAATGAATAGATTCCGGGTAATGTGTAAGCTGCAGATATTACTTTATTTTTTTATTTTATATCATTAGAGAAAACAAACAGTAGTATATTAATAAAAGATTACTACTTTAAATAAATTAATAACAAACTGTCAGCAAACGTCAGCTGTACTCAGGGAAAATAACATCACTGATGTTTTTAGCCTTTAATCAAATCTCACTCTCTTCATAATCCAAAACCCCCAAAATTAAGACACGTAATTACACCATCAATTAACTGTAGTACATTTTAATGAAGGTGTTAAAAAAGCGCCATTATCTCGGTTTATTTGCGTACAGGAAGGCGCGGACTTGGCTCACATAAATCAACATGGCACAATGGTAATGCCGCGGAATTAAAAAATACTTGGCTGCCAAGCCCGCACTGAAATAAAGGACTTAGCGCAATCTTTGCGGCGGTTAATGAATTACTTTTGCTAATTTCTCTGTAGGGACCGCATTTGGAAAGACTAAAAATTAAATTGAGATGTTTGTTTTCATTTGTTATACATGAAACACACTGTAAGAAGAGATTTTTTATTTCAGAAAACGTGTACGTGTGTGACTTACCAATAGATTTTTGATTAGCAGATACTACTACCCATTCTTCATAACACGTTTCCAGTGTTTTCTTCGGAGGCAAGAATTATATAGAACAACAGTGTTGAGCTCTTAAAAGTATGTTAATATGTAGAGTCAATATAGGCTTTGTGGACCTTTTATAAAGTAGTAAGTTATGTTTTATTTTACATAATTATTGTTACAAGCAAATTTATATTCAACTGTTCTAAGATGTTCACGTGTACCTAATGTTCTTATAGGATGTCCTGAGAGCTAAGTATACATATATTTTGTGAATACAATTAATTTGTAAAGGATTTTGTATTTAAACCAATTTCTTCATAATTAAAATTTTATTTTCTACATAGATTTTCAAAATTCTCATTATGTAAAGAAAAACTTGATTAAATGCATCTCTGTGTTTTTATAAAGAATCTACTAAGACAATATTATGATGTAGTACAGGGCCAGCGCACCCTCGGCTGACATTTTAATTAATCATTGCAGATTAAACGTGAAATATGAGCAAGATAACAACTCGAAAGAAAATGCAATCAACTGCATGAATACTGAGTCATCTATCTTATATAAGACTGCTTTATTAATTATATTTTTTTTACATTTTTCTATGGAAAACCATAAGCTTACAGGTCTGAAAAGGAAAATTATGAAGTTCTAAAAAATGGAACTTTTAAATTAGGCATTTTGTCGTGACTTGATATGACTATTACTTTAGTAAGTTCATGCACTTAAGTGAATATCATTTAATATGTGCAGACTCAGAGATTATGAAAATCATAATGTTTAAATTAAAATTAGAAAAAGTAAACATTTTTTGACGTGTATGACCTATTTTCTGATGTTATATGTGATGGTGACTAGTACGACGACTATCTGAACACAACTAACATGTGCCTTGCTCTGCATTTGTATTTACAACATTGAAGATATTAAGTAAGAGGAAATAAGATAACATTTTTGTGTTTCCTCCGAAGAAGTGATTTATAACACATGAAGAATAATTGAAACGTATGAGACTGGGCTATGAGGGTGTAAGTAATGCTTTGACCACATAGCAAAGGTATGTATGTATTAATTGCTACACGATCAAGTTAGACATGAGCTACGACGTAATACGTAGCACATGTCTACGAGTTCGTAGCGATGTAGCAGACCTGTCCTCTATGTAAGTGCGTACGGAGTGCAACAATAATACATTATTATTGAAGATGGGTAACTACTTTGCTTAAGAAAGTACAAAAGTATGTAAAACTTTACATGGAACTTTTTAATCAATCATGTTTGACAAGGTAGTACTTATCAATGATTGCATGATTGAATATCAATTTATTCAAAAGTATGTGGAGTGGGTTGGTTTAGAACCACTTCAGGGAATAAAGACGTGATGGTATGACTCATGAATTATTTAAATTAATGATCATTAATTAGATCGATGCTAATTTTAGCTTATGTAAATCTAGATGTTATGGAGGGGTGTCTCTCACAGATGCAGAGTGCCACTAGGACTATTTGCATCAGGTACATGTCAGACATGTCAACAGTATCACCGCGCCCGACGCTTCGCTGGCGACTGAGGTGTCAGCGGGTGGGCGGGGCGCGCGGGTGGGCGTGCCCTCCACCCACAGTGGCACGCCCCGCCCACCCGCGGATCCGCCCCGTCTGCTCGAAAAACCCGTGACAGGTGGGCGGGGACACCCTGAAGTATCGTCGTTAAGGATACTTTATCAAGTAATTTGTTACCTTCGATACGAATTTAAAATTTATTTGTCTAGGCAAAACTGTACGGTGGATGATTTCAGCTATTCATTTTAGTGCTGGACTATTGTTTTACATGATGTAGTATAATTTTATTTTGTTTCAACATTTAATTACAGCTAATGACATCAAAATACTACCTATTCAGTTTACAAAATGACTATTTGCATACTAAAAGAATTTATATTATGATATAAAAATTAAAGTACCCAATACACTTTCAAGTAATCGAGTAAAAAGCACAAAATATGATCAATAGGTTATTGATACGATGATATAGACTATTGATTACAAATAAATAAATTATTGGGGGAGGCCTATGTCCAGCAGTGGACATCTTTCGGCTGAAATGATAATGATAATGAAATAAATTATTCAGTCACAGTGACAATGCCTTTTATATTTGTAGGTAACAAATATTCTGAATTGATAATGCTAAATCAGCATCATATTTTCCAAAATAACTTCTACGCTTTAATACCAAATACTTTCGTGCAAAAATGCTGTAAAATTCTCTGAAGATATTTGCTGAAAATGCGAAGCATCTTAAAGAGTTATCAAAGCGTTACTGAGGGGCACGACAGGAATGTCTTTGAGAAAATGATTAACATAGACGAGACACTCCGAATTACTGCTGCTACTATCACTTCAGAGGAGTAACGGTAAGCAGATGGCTGCTAAATTGTTACATTTTAATTTTTAATTCTGTTTACGACACAGATATATGACAGTAACTTTGAGTGGTTAGCTTGCGTGTTCTGTACTGAGTTCACACAACACGTCGCTCGTCCAGCCAGTAATAGGACTCGCCCAACAAGGAGCGCTGTCCCAAATTAGACGCATTATTAATTTATTATACATAAAACAAAAGGTATTTTAATAAAACACGTATACTAAAAGATCAGTAATTAAATTATCTTAAAAATGGTAAAGGTTTCATAGATTTTGAAATATACGCTTGAAAGATTTTGCGTGATTCTCAGTTTTTTATCCGCGTTATAAACATAATCCAAAATATGCTTATATTAAAATATTTAAAAAAATATATATATTTTTTCCAAATCATTAACACTACTCGTTTAGACGTCATCTATAGTATGAAATCATTAAAAGTCGGTTATCGTCGCCTTAATACAGGAATTTTTCTTCAGGTGGAAATCAAGCTAAAGGGGCATCGATCTATAATTTTTAAAAGTAGGCTCAGACCCTGAAAGAAAAATATTTCTACGAAACGATGAAACTTAGTTGGTATGAAATTATCAAACTATAACTAAAATTAATCATAAAATAACTGCTAAGAAATTAATTAAATGGATTCCCTTTTTCATTTGCCCCACAAGATAATGTTATAGGAACAAATAGGTAAGAACTATTTCTACAGGCAATAGAAATAAAACCTACCTATTTGTACAAAGTATAGTAAGTCCATCAAAGAGACGACCTATTTGTAGCCACCACATTTGCCACTCTCTCTGAAATAGATCAAATCAAACGAGGCACAGCAAAGATTATACGTAAATAGAAGTCACTATTGTACTATTTTATACAATCAAGTTTTTCTAACTAAACAGACAGTGCTGGGGAGTTTGTTGCGCCACTTCTTCTTCCCAGCCAAAGCACTAGTTAGTGGTGAAGGGTGGGCGTTTTTGGGGGACTGTCTTATGTAATTTTGATATTCGAAAAGTGCTGATTTTCAGCCTAATTTAAATAAATTACTTTTGAATTTGAATTGACTGTCCTTTAAGTGACCAGTATGAAAATAAACACAGTGGCTAAAGTTCACATTTCAAATGTCAGACGTGATTTAAAGAGATTTATCTTTGCGCATGGCAGTACACAAATCCGTGGTAACAATTTGACATTGACAGCGCCTTAATATCGTAGCATAGGGGCGATTTTCGTAGTGAAAGTATTATCACTGATGTATGGTTCACTGTACTATGACTCGCCCCGTCAAGAATCACAAGAATCTTTTTGAGCTATGATGAAACCAAACATTACCCCACACTTAACATAACAGTGTTTTTGAATATTAATTAAACTTAATATTGCCCTACACTTACCATATTACAACCGGGTGTCATTTAGCTACAGAGCAGGTATTTTAACCCTTGCTAAGAATTGCATCCGAGATACTCCCCCTATCTACTACACTTTGATGTAGGTGATATGAGCACAGAATATATTTGACGAGCTATGTCCTCAACCCCCTCTCTCCATCTACGAGGTAGGTATATACTGTACCTGTTCAGTAATCTTTAGAATAGATATGTTTTATACGTGGAAAAAAAATTGACGTCTTACAGTTTTTGAATGGCAAATCTGTCAAAAATTGTCAATTATTGCTTGGATAAAAATATCTGGTATTGGAGACATAGCTTAGGTATTCCGTTTACTAAGGGCTATTTCTCCAATGTCTCCTACCTTGCTTGAAAACAAAAAACAAGAAAAAGGTTTAATAAAAGATAGAAAGTATCATTGACGCATTGTTCTTCTTCCTGCAACACCTGCTTATTACTGTAAGTCTTCAACAGACTTGATTTCAAGTCCACGCCCTGGTTTTACAGTGCCGAGAAATTTTTATTTCCAATTTTGTTTTTTTTTTCAAATTTATTCCTACCTATTTCTCATTATAGTACGTACATGCAGAAACCTGTGTATCTGTGTTGACTGGTGCCTAAGAACATGCTCAAGGGAAGCTACTAAATGTAATTTCTCTGTCAATTTTAGCCATCAGTATCCAATATTAGCCGGTTTATGTAGGTTATGTTCGTGATGAAATCAGACAATCATCATCCTCAACTAAACAAGAGCCTCTTGATGACTAACAAAAAAAGAAATGGCTTTATTTAATCACCAACGTTGGTCAGATGTGATCAAAAATCCCTTTTTAACAGACTTCCAAAAGGAATAGGTTCTCAATTCGACTGTTTTTTTTTTAATGTTTGTTACGCGATTACTCCGCCAATTATGAATTTATTTTGATATTTCTTTTTGTTTGGTAGGTCATACTTTAGAAGTGGTCCCATATAAATTTTAGTAACTTATTTGGGTAGTTTTTGAGTTAGCTTCAATAATACGTATTTTTTCCCACTTAGTATGTGGATGATATTATAAGTTCCTGTCACAGTTATTTACATAGCAGGTAGTGGTACCTATTCGAATTTGTGTGGGGTAGGTAGGTACCACAACTAAAAAAATGAAAAATAAAACTTTTACAAAAAAAAAAAAAAAAACAACCAGCAACCAAAAATACACTACAACGTGAAAAATCACTTTAATTTCGGAAGTCGGTGTCTTTAGTTTTGTAGTAAGTCGGTGTCGTTTTTGACACCGACTTCCGAAATTATTTTTCAATTAGTTGTATTTTTTTTTTGGTAGTCGGTTGTATTTTGTTTATCATAAAATAGTGAAGTGCTATAGTAAACTTCTGTTAGGAACTAGCGAAAAAAAAACTTGAAAGAACTGTTAAAAATAGTCTCACCAGCGTCTACTATACAAAAATATTGTGATTAATTTGCCGTCGGAATCCCAAACATCATAACAACCATTCTATCTTGGTTATTAATATACAGAACCATTTTTTAATGTCCATATTGGTTGTCTATGAAACCCATCCTGCACGCGTAGCATGACCACCGTAGAAACGGGCTTTGTCGACGGAAGAATAGACAAAAATGACGTTCCGTGTAGACAGTGCGACGGCAGCAAAGTAGAAAGAATTAATTGCACTTTTTACGAAATTCATTCTTTTACATAATTCGACTCAGAATTATTTTTGTCATAGGATTTTTTTTTTCTCTTTGATTCCCTATTTTTACTAATTTATTAAGTTACGCTAACTACAACATTTTTTCTCAAAGTGTCGAAATACCGTATTTTGGAACAAAAATATATTACAGTAATATTGACTTTAACTATTTCCTTGGTAATGCTAGGGCATTACCAAGGAAATAGTTAAAGTCAATATCTATTAACTAAATTATGGAAAATAGGAGACGATAGCTTTGTTCTTGTATTAATTATCACAGTTTTGCGCTCAAAACGCTCTCCTGTAAAATCATGATTTTGTATGAACCGTATATACTTTGTGGCCGTCGAGTAGCATGGCGATGAGAAAATCAAATTGTCTTTACTTCCTTTGACAACTGTCAGTTGTGAGTGTGATTTTGACAGTTTGGGATGGAAAACTTTCTTCTGAAATAGTCTACGTATAAAAGGAACCAGAGACAGATCGTTAAAAACGAAAGACAAAATGACAGATTGTAGAATGATTTCTACGGTGCGATGTCAACAATGGAGAAACGAAATGTCACTTTGCATAGAAAGAGCTGTGTCTATTCTTTATAGAAATAGAAAGCGTCATGCTACGCGTGTTGATAACCTATGGTTAGTGGGTTCCCATTCTGCTGTTGAGCTACGAAAAAAAAAAACATAATTTGAGAACTAACAGTAGATATCAGGCACGATTAGCACGGAAACAAATTGGGGATAAATAACCAGTTAACTAATTTTAGCACTCGTCATTTCGACACGCCGAAAGGCGTTCACTGTTGGACATGGGCCTCCCCCAAACAATGCCACTTCGACCGGTTCTGTGCTTCTCGCATCCAGCGAATTTCTGCGGCCTTCACCAGGTCATCAGCCCACCTTGTCGGGGGTCTTCCAACGCTACGTCTTCTGGTACGCGGTCACCACTCCAGAACCTTTCAGCGCCATCGGCCATCTGTTCTGCGAGCAATGTGCCCTGTACACTGCCACTTAGGATTGGCAATTCTTCGGGCCATATCGATTCTCTTGGTTCTTCTACGGATGTCTTCATTTCTTTTTCGATCACGTAGGGAAACTCCTAGCACAGCCCTCTTCATTGCCCTTTGGGTGACTTTCAACCTTCTAATGAGGCCCATTGTGAGCGACAACGTTTCAGCACTAGCACTATTTAAAATAAATAGATAGATTAATAATTTATTTAGTGCACACAAAAGTTCAATTAAATGATAACAAATTACATGAATATAAAGAAAATACAAGATGACAACATACAAAAAAAAAACAAGGATGCAAAGATTATGACACACTTTAAATCAACTAACGAACCGTTATGCGATGCGCATCTCAAGGTTGCACCAAATGGAAGTCCAACTCAGCACGTGTCAGGCAAATATACCTGACGCTGATATTCTGATGGATCCCTGCAGTGACATGCGGACGTCGTGCAGACGATATAAATACTCGAATTATGTGTGGTGTGATTTGTGTGCGGAGTGAAATTATATAAACGTATACCCGAAATATAAATTATGTGTTTTGCATTAGGAAACGTTCTTGTTCGTTATTTTGTCTATTTGATTACTTGATTATTTAAAAGTTATATGTATCTATAATGTATAAATGAATAATCTTATAATAATTATAGTAGTCAGATGATGGTTTAGAAACCTTATGTTAAGGCAAAAATAAACTCTACTCAACACCACCAAAAAGTTCAGACAACATTCTGTCCGTATAGATTTACACAAAAACCAGAATCTGAAAAACACCAGGCCGGTTAAATAATTCCGGAAAAATCCGGCGATATTTTCTAGTGTATCTTGGCGTATTGGGCGAACTGGGCGCTAGTCACAACAATTAGCTAAACCGACGGAGACTGATTTATGAGCGGAGCTAAGCCGAGCGAGCTTATCTGTGCGCACCTTTAACAGAGCCGACGGCATCGTGCATCGTGCACCTTTTAGGCAAACGTTAGAAAGTTACCCAGATACATGTAACGAGATGTGACGTGTGCAGTTTTTTGTGCAAACTTTTGTAGGGTTTATTGGGTCGAATGTTTTTAAAACCAATACTAATATTGGTTCATGAACTGCTCTATTAAGGGTACACTAGTCGGTCCTTCTTCCATACATACAAAAAGTATGGTGATTACTCGGCTTAAAAATTATATCAATTTGCCTTGTCATTATCTAGCCCTGTATCGAAGCAGAATTGGGAAAAAAGTAGTGGTTTGGAAGTTATGAGCGTCGAAACTCCCATATTTCAACACTAATTTTTAACTCACCTTTGTGTTTAAATAAATAACATATATAGTACGAAAATGGCAAAATAGAAAACTTACAGGGATAGATAATTAATTCAAAAGTTCAAATAATTTTATGTTGAGTTGATACATTCAGCACTTTTTTCATAATACCTATACGCCCAAAGGTCTGTTCATGGAATTTTACGCGCTCGTTTTCGTTATAAATCATTGTCTATTTCACTAAAATAAATAAATGAAATATCATAACATCATCATAACATCACGCCTTGTTTCCCCGAAGGGTTGGGCAGAGGTGTCCCTGTAGCAGGTTCACCCACATTTCGCCAGTTATGTTTTAAGTCCCATGTAATAGGGGGCGAGCCTATTGCCATCAACCGGGCACAAATCAAAAAATAAAAAAAAATAAAAATGAAATATATAAATAAATAAATAAAAACTAGATGATAAAAACTAAATTAATAAAAACTAGATGAATAAATACTTAATAAATAAAACTAAAAAAATAAATCACTTTATTAAATAGCATGCATATTAGCCATACCACCAACGAGTTCGAACCGTCGACTAGTGGAACCTGATGTAAGAGTAAAATTTGCTCAAAAGGATATTGTTTTGACTAGTAATTATCTACTAACCACTTCTTTTTAGCTGGCACTACTGACACATCCACAAAAATGGTAGGTAGGCAAAACCAAGATGCTTATAAGCTTTTTGAATATATGATGGTTGGAGAGCAGTGGTGATAGCCCATTGGTAACGACGGCGACTTACAAGTTGTAGGTCGTGGGTTCGAACCTAAGCAGGCACTTTACTTTGTGTAAATAATTTCATCATCACTGCTCTCAAAACGGTGAAAGAAAACATCGTGAGGAAACTGGCATGTCCTAGAACCGAAAATTCGAAGACATGTGACATCCGCCAACCCGCACTGAGCCCGCGAGGTGGATTATAGCTCACTCCTTAGCACAAAGAGGAGGCCTGTGTCCCAGCAATGGGAACATTATAGGCTGATTATGGTTGATGGTATGTTTGTCTCCTAACGAGAGATGACGACGCACTTCACATTATGTCATACCTATTAATATGAAAACAATAGCAAAAGCCACTAACCATTTCAAGCAGAGAGTCGGTGTGCGCCGACCCATGTGACGACATTAGCTGCCGGCAGGCGATAAACAAATTCAAACGTCTGACTGCGCCTTAATCCATCTGTTGTTACAAATTTAATTATTTCAACAATACAGACGCTGATAATTATCCCTTGCATTCAAATATTCCATTTTAATTAACGATTTTATTCGCATATTTTCAACTCATTGTTAACCTTACTTTTAATTTAATTATACTGCTGAGCCACTTATTCTGCAAACAAATTCTTTGTGTAATATTTCTGGTTAATTTGCATAACTGGTTTTCAGGAGCAGGAAAAAAGATTTTAACTTAACCACATTTCCGAAAAAGCTTTGTTGCATCAAATTATAACAGTTATTTTAATTTATTTCAATAGTAAATAATTTACATGGAAATCTTCTTATTTTCACGGCTTGCATCTCTGAACACCCCGAAACATACAGCATCCGTGAAGATCACGAACAATTCAATCACAGTTAATTGATTCAGGCGTAACCTTGCGGAAATCCATTATAAAATGCAATAGATTTGGATATATTTAGTAACCTGTTCCGCTTAGCTATTTCTAAAGAGTCTTAAAAAGACTCTGAAAGAAATCAAATTAATTCTGGATTTTTTCAGGGTCTTTTTAAGGCTCTTTAGAAATAGCCAAGCGGAACAGGTTACTAAATATATCCACATCTATTGCATTTTTTTAATTCAATCACATTTACCACAATAAGTTACATTTTACACTCACGTGTGTCGGAATATGTAGTATAAAATAATCTTCGATTTAATTCTTCTTCTAAACTGTAGCAGTATTTCTAGATGAACCGGTAATTCCGAAAGAAACCAACATAAATACAAAAACTTATTTACTTTTACCTAAAATTGAATGATAATACAATTATAAATTGTAATTAAAATATTTCCTTGATTTTATATACTATTTCGATGTATAATTTGTTCTATAATAATGGTTTTTATTGCGAATTAAAATACTACTATCAGGAACAACAACTTTTTTTTTGCATTTCTATAAATGATTAAGTAATAATTAATATGATACTTATGTTTCTTACGATTTTATATTGTATTTTTCAATAATAAGTAGTTTCAAACCATTTTCAAAACTTTAAGTTGATGTTAATAATTTATCTTATTTTAATTTTCGATTACAAATAAATACATATTAAATTTCTAAACAATCTTATTATGTTTTAGACTGGTTCCAGTACTTAAGATTTGTTAATTATTACATAATTAGGAATTATTAAACAATATTCCATGACCATCTGCGATTGAATGTTGATGTGGATATATTTAGTAACCTGTTCCGCTTAGCTATCTCTAAAGAGTCCTAAAAAGACCCTGAAAGAAATCGACACGTGTTTAACCTCTCAACGAGGCATCCTCAGGACTCAACCAAGCACTGAGCGCAGATTGGTCTGCGCTCAGTGCTTGGTGTGGCAACACGCTGTGATTGAGTTTGCGACGAGTCAATCGTCATCCTGAGGATGCCTCGTTGAGAGGTGAAACACGTGTCGATTTCTTTCAGGGTCTTTTTAGGACTCTTTAGAGATAGCTAAGCGGAACAGTTTACTAAATATATCCACATGATCATTTTATCATGGATTTCCGCAAGGTCATGCCTGAATCAATTAACTATCTGCGATTGGTCTAAAATGGTGAGAATATTAGCTATACTTGAGTAATACTGTGAGACTATAAAAATAGGTGTACCCACCAATTCAGGGACCTTTTTAATATAACTATGGTGAAAAATGGACTACCTTTATTGTTCACGTAAGTTAATGAATCATACGTATTTCTATATTATTGCTGATACCTGTTTTTCAGTATGTGTTATATAATATGTCTTATTTTTGTTAAATCGAATTAAGGAATATTCATGTTCTGTATCTTTCCATTGATAATTTGGAGGGACCATTTCTCAAAATGTTCAAGAGATTAATGATATAACAATGATTTATACTAATGTAAAAATGTGTTGATACAATACTTTAAAACGAGCTGCCATGGAGTTTCTCGTCCTTCTTCTCCATGGTAACCTAGGTTTGGAACGGACAACTAGTTTTCTCATCAACGTTCTTAACCAACATGCCTAATAAAGAAATAGATGCCTAGTCTTGTCTTCATATGCTTTTCTTCATAAAATCCTTTCCCTACACATCTTATCCATAGAAACTTCATACACGATACATAACTAGTTACCATTCTGACACTCAAAACTTACTAAGATAGGGAATATCATTATCCATACATATAGTCTCTACTCCTCTTTCTGACATGTGCCTGAAAAATTACCCACATCCCAACTTGATACTTTCTTTATTTCGACATTTTACTCAGTTTTGATACATAATAAATGTATGATGAAAAATAGTTCCCTTCGTTTTATGAGTGGATTAAAGAAGGTTTGTTCTGTAGTATTATATCGAAGAAAAAAGTCAAAAAGAAGGAAATTATAATTAACTAAGTTCATAAGAAAACCTCTTACATTTCTAGCGTTCCACATCTTTCTGCACGCAAGTGGTTCAAGTGATTCATATGGTTTCAAGTTCCGCCGGCATCTGTTATCAGTGATCAGTGCTAATTGTGCGTTAATCAGTCGTTAATTACTGGTTGTGGGGCGCATGACGTCATTATGCCTACCCCTCCCCACCACCGCCACCCAGCAATCAATAAACCACTGTCATGTACAACTTGATCTAATTTGTCGCGTGTCTAATTAGTAGTGACCTATGTGTTTGTTTGACGTACATCTTCGGACTAAGAGACTGTTCAAACAAGATTTAAAAGATGTGTACTTATTCGGTGTTGGTGATGGAAAAGTAAGACGTCGAGTATGATTAGTATATAAACAGAAAATTAAGATGAATAAAGAAAATAAGATGTTCTTACCTCGCTTTTCAAAATAAATGTCGGAGAGTGCCAAAGACTTCACTAATACGAGACAGGCAATTGCCATTTCCGCCGAGGCATATATAGTGCTTTTCTCAAACGAATGCAGGGAAATAAAACATACTATTTATTATTTATGTAAATAAATAATCAAGACGAATTTTCAGCTTTGCCACCAATTTTCTATATATCATCTGTGCCGAAAGGCAAACGCATTTATGGCTATACAGCCACGTGAATGCAATTTGTACTAAGCAAAGAAACTTACTTTGGTACTCCAAGAATGATAAAAGAGATTCAATCAAAGAGTATTTAATAACCCCAGCACGCCGTCTCATACAACATTGCTGGAACGTTGTAATGTTCCAAATTCAAAAAACGCTCCTGCAATGGATTTGATTTTCTTTGACCGTAAATTCGATATTACGCGTGTTCTTTTTTCGAAAATAATGAAAATATTTCCATGCATGTTTGAGAAAAAATAATTATGGTGATCATAAAAATAAAAATATTATTCGAATTTCGTGAAAAGCTTGTCAGACTTTTGAAGAAAATAACTTAGTTGCTGCAGTGCAATCATCTCAGAAACTCTAAATGTAGTGTATCCTGTTGAATTATGTATTTAAACTAATTTGCCCTCTTTACGTAATGGCACCCATATTACGTACAGAAATTCCACCAAAACCACTTTTTTAAAACAGAAATCAGCGTACAAAAATCCTGTAAAAAAGCGCTCGCATTTCCCACCACACGTGCTGCAACCCAGTGTCCGTAGCAATTCATTAGCGCTGCCCGCGTGTCACACGATACGTGCGTCATTTGCTCCTCCGTCATTTACGTCCGTCATTTACGTCCGTCATTTACGTCCGTCATTTGTGTCCGCCGTCAATCGCGCGTGATTAGGGCTCTGTGATTGCGCATTGATCGCTCGTTACCAACTGTTTGCTTGCGTACGTCCTCTACGCACTACCGACTATAGCAATTTGTAGGTTTTGAGTATGCGCAATCATGCTCGTTTTGTGTGTCGTAAGGGTTTTAAATCTGCTCGAATTAGCTCTTGAAATGGATATGAGAGTATGGTGTCTAAGTTTGAAAATTGTGTGTAATTTTAAGTGAGATTCACTACAGCTGATCTGGTGTAATAAGTGACTTTTCCAAATAACAAAGCAAATAAAAAACAGTTTTTAATTCAAGCCTTTCACGGCGTATTAATCTCCACTTCTTTAATCCCTTAACACCGCCGAAAATATGAACTACAGAAGCTATAAAAAATTGTAATAAAGCCATAACGGAGCGAAACGTGCGAATAAACGGGCGCCGTGTCGTAAAACTGTCGAATTGAATGGACGGTGCAGTTGGCCGCGCCGCGTTCACACGTGAAACAAACAAGACAACACATTTTCTTTTCATTGTGACCAACTCGAACGAAAAATTTGAAACAAGTAGAAGTGTCATAGTGGTAGTAGGTAATGTAGAAAGAAAGCATTAGCTGACAAGAGATGGAAAGTTGCCTTAATTACCTACTTTAAATTTTTTTTTTTTTATAATTTATTTGTTATTCGTTCAAATGAACGAGTCTTTGCGTTAATGCTTATATTATCTATTATGTGTTGAGCCAAAAGGACTGATACTTAGCAAAAGAAAGGCAAAGAAAATTTTTAAGCGCAACATGTGCGAAACTTAGTACTTGTGGGAGTAGGTACGATGATAATTAACGCTTAGTTATAACGTTTTATCATTTTGGAGTAGGTACATGATCACATATAACGAGAAGATTTAATTAGCATTCAGTTTAAAGGTTCTCATTAATCGATCATTTACTTGATTTTCTGACATTGTGTCAGCATAATGGATCAATCCACTCTTGCACTTTAACTGCCGAATTAATTATAAAAATAAATAAGTATCGTTCCGATGCAGCTGTAGCAAGCTACGGTATGCTCATGTTTCAAATGCCTTTTCAGTTAACCCTTTGGCATTATGCATGGAACATTTTCTACCAATGAACACATGAACCCGAGATTCATCCATGCATGTTGTTAGGTACGACACGAACACGATACGATATCATTTGAACGCGGCTTGCAGCGTAAAATCAGGTGTGGCGAGGATCACGTTCGCATTAATAATGATAAATTCGCGTCATTAATTCGGCAGGATTAGTCGCGCAGGCCGTGTGCGCGCCGCCGATAACCAAATATTAACTCAATTAGTGAGGAGGAACGCGGCCGGCGCATTCAAATGTCTGCTAATCCCACCTAACGTGCATGGCCATACCCCTTTGATATCCTAGAATTGACGGCATTACGTCGAGAGAAAACTGAGCCTTTGAAATACGTCATAGAGATTTTGCTTTATTGTTCTGGATGTCATGGATCGAATGCAATTATTACGGATTTCGGACGAATATGCTCCAGATTATGCGTCACTAATGCATTTTGTACAGGATTTATAAAATGTTTTTTTTTTCCAGGAAATGCCGCGTAATTGTTGTTTACGGTTCTGAAAGTAATACAATACAAATCCCGTGAGACGAAAATATGTTTGGACAAACCTTTTCCAAGACGGTTTAAAAAAAAATACTACGTCGTCTTTGGAAAATCGGAGGAAGGATCTCTCTCAATCTATGACACATACTGGGTAACTAAATGTAATCAGAAAACTGAAGATGTTAGAAATAATTTGAAAATTTAAAAACACAACTGCCCTGCCAAATAACGAACTAAAAAGTAATAAACAGGTTATATTAGTTAGTCGGGGGACCTCTTACATTAAAAAGTGTTCCACACAATGATACAACGGACATACTGCCGCTAGTTCGATTAAAAAAAAATAGCCTATGTCACTCGGGATGATGTAAGGATTCTAACGATACCCATCCCATATATCCAAATTTGTTCAGGCATTTAAAAGTTATGATGGCACAAAGAAATTCACATATTACATACATACATACACGAACCCTGAAAACATTACACTCCTTTTTGGACAGTCGTGTAATCAATAACACACTAATAATATAATTGTACCTACTTGCACGTCTCGTGATCATTTACATACGTCATAGGACGAAGTGAAGGGCCAGCTAATTAATGCTACCCAATCGTAATGACAAATTCACGGTTAGCACTGACGGATTGCTAATACTCGGCTGACGAGGCAAAAGCCGCGTGTTCCAACATATGACATGGGACATCTATCATGACGTGTTTGGACCCCGTGTTTACATACACGAGGAACGGGAAATAAGGTGAAAATGAATTGGGATTGGGACTAATTGAAAAAGTTGGTGGTCAGTTTCTGTAGCATTGTCATCTTAAAACGAAACAAAAAAACTAGCGAAAATTATGCAATTAAAAGTATGATAATGATGCCATTGCTGGTAAGTTATGAGAAATTATACTGTTTTATAGACGGTTTTAAACCCCAACGCCCTTGCTTAAAAACGATTTTGAGCTGTAAGATTTTCTTTGCAGCATTTCAGAAAGTAAATAATACGAATCAAATCGACTGACTTTAAGATTTATCAATTAATCTCAAACTTAACCCTGCTTCTAATTGAATTCTCAACAAAGACAAATTCTTGGCTACAGTCACAATTCTTTCTTCGTTTCCATTCGAACAGCTCTTTATAAAGTAAACGTACCGGTGCCGAGCAAACTTAATCCAATCCGCGACTCAGACCAAGTAAGACGTTGGCTCAAACAAATTATTTGACATAATATCGTTAATTAGAAACCCTCCTTTGTAACCGGGGGTAGGGTAATTAGGTTCGGATGCTCTGAATGGGCCCTTTTTCTGCTCGTTACGGCTGAAACAAAGGGGCAAAGAAGTAAACAGACCGTATTCAGACGGGGATTTGCATTACAGACAATGAAAGAGTTCGACTTTAATTTTGTTACAATGTTGGTTTTGGTTTGTCTACGTTAAGGCGATGGTTATTGAAGGTTTTATTGCGTGTTATGTGAATGTTGCGTAGATGTGTAATTATAATGATAACAAATTGGACTTGGGTAATTGCAGCTTAATTATTTGCCCATGTAGGTTTATGTTTACATTTAAATATGCAAGTAAAAAAATGAACTCTACGAAACTAATCCTAATCCTAACTATCCATACTAATAATATAAATTCGAAAGTAACTCTGTTTGTCTGTCTGTCTGTATATTACCTTTTCACACCTAAACCACTGAACAGATTTCGATAAAATTTGGCAAGGAGATAGATGGTATCTCGAGAAAGGACATAGACTACTTTTTGACTCAAAAATAACCCTAAGGGGGGGCATATAGGGGATGAAAGTTTGTATGGGAACCTATGATTTCTTAAGTTAGGGCTCTGAAAATTTAAATTTATGCTTTTGTTAACAAATAAAGAATTATTTGTTTCAGCCTTTTTCAAAACTCATCCCTTAATAGGGTAAAATAGGGGATGATTTTAAAATTCACATGTAATTTTTTTTGTTTGTATCTCCGTTTCAAGAGAATTAAGGGATTTTAAATATGAAATCAATGGTTATAATAATAGTAGTAAAATGAATAATTTGTATTTTAAAAAGGCATTTAGAATCATACAAACCTTTTTTTTTTAAATCGTACAAGTGTTGATAGGACTTGCGCCCTGAGGGTTCCGTCTGAAAACTGTGCTTGCTCGGCTGCCCGAATTTTCAAATCTGGATTAAAGGACAAACTTAACATTTCAATTGAAAAAGAACTTTTAACAGAGTAATGAAATACAGACTAAATGTTACTTCAAGACACGGCCTATGAATTTTTGATCCCAGATTGAAGAAAAAATTTCGGTAGAACTTTGCAGTTCATATATACTATTTATTTGATCTTACTTCTCGCCAAACTTCATGCTGTTGGGCCATCGGGAAGTACCAAATAGACTGGTTTATTTGCGAGTATCAAAATATTTGGCATAAATGGCCGTATTTTTTTATTGCGACTTGGAAGTTTGATTTTTGTAACAGCTCCAAGAGACCGTAGAACTAAGTTTGTGATATCTATTTCAACTTGATGCCTCCACGCGTTCCTGAGAAAACGGGTTTTAACAGACAACGAAGTCATCCTTTATGGGCTTCAATTTTTCATTTTGAGGTACGGAACCCTAAAACAGATTTATTATCTGCCTGTTACCTTTTCATGCCGTAACAGCTGAACGGATTTAGATGAAAGGCATACGGATAGATCATCACCTGGGTTAGGACATGGGATACTACGGGGCGATACTAAAGGATACGCGGGCGAAGCCGCGGGCAAGAGCTTGTAATATTATAAATGCGAAAGAGAGTTTGTTCGTTGATTTGTTACGCTTTCACGCCAAAATAGCTGAACAGATTTGGATGAAATTTGGTACATGGGTAAACCATGACCTAGATTAGGGTATAGGATACTTTTAACCCGAAATTCCCACGGGATCGAGACTTACATGGGTGAAACCATGGGGCGCAGCTATCTATCAATATTTGTACAATTCTGTAGAGCCCAAGCATATTACTATCGTTTCAAAATAATAATAGTAGTGTTTTAATAATAGCTATGTATAAGGTAAATCTTACTACTGTCAGTTTCAAAAGTATCTGATGAAAGTGTAAACAAACCCTGTTAAAATTAAAGTCTTACGCAATCACTAAATAAAAGGAATTATAAACACATTAATTTGTATTTATAAGGTTTTAACTGTATATGTTACCGCTCATTTTACTATTTATTTTATTTTATTGAATAAAAATATTAAATTATAATTGAAAAATAATCGATGAAAATTAAGATTATGAAACCACAATTATCACATGAAAAACAGCTTTATGGTGACTGAAAATTGAATTTCGTGTTTAAGTAGTCCAATAATCAATCAAAACACTCAATTTGTAAGCGGCACCACAAATTGCCATCTACACTGTACGTTTTCAGATACATTTGTTTACATATTCATCATACACTTTTGGAACTGACTATACATACTCATCGTAGAAGAAACTCTCAAGAAGTAAGTATTAAAGAACCCTTTTTCCCCCGTTACTGTAAAACCGTCGCCGTCGTCATTCGCGGCTTCTTTACAAGACGTTTCCCCTCGCGGGTTTAATTGCGACGGCATTGTTGCGCCTGATTTGATTCTGTATCTCTCTATAGAGCACAATCATAATAACGAGCTTAGCGGCCGATACGCTGAGCGGCTACAACGGCGGAACTGAGATTTAAATTTTTGGAAATAATTGAGGTAAAAATTGCGTCGTCTTTGTTTTACCATAGAGTATTGAACTTTCGTAAAATTTGACTTAAATATTATGAAATTTGTTCATTACATAGGCATATCAACCCTATAAAAATAATTAAAACATGTCAAAATGCAGCGCTCTAACAGAATAAAATTAAAATCCTTATTGATTTTAACTTAGTTTGGTAGTCAAATGTAACGTAAATCTCTGCAGATTTTCATTACTTTTGACTACCAAACTACTGTCGTTGTTTTACCATAGAGTATTGAACTTTCATAAAATTTGATTTAAATATTTGGAAATTTGCTCATTACATAGGCATATCAACCCTATAAAAATAATTAAAACATGTCGAACTGCCGCGCTCTATCAGAATAAAATTAAAATCCTTATTGATTTTAACTTAGTTTAGTAGTCAAATGTAACGTAAATCTCTACGGATTTTCATTACTTTTGACGACCAAACTAAGTAGAACTTGTAACAATAAATAATTAAACTCAAGATCCTCATTTGAAGTACAAGTGTCGGAGTACAAATACTACTACAAGTATTTGAAGTGTAGTAGTAGTTTGCAGGTACAGGAAAATTTTATTTTTTTGACATTGATCGACGATTAGCAGCAACACGTCTATGCATCTACCGCCACGTGTCATGCACACTCTTTCCTTGACAATTTACAAACAAGAACTTGCTCCTAATTATGTTTGCGATTCCTTTAGAAAGCTCTTTTGACTCGCCTCCAATTGTGAAAACTCGTTTTGAAACGACGTTAAATACGACCGAATTTCAGATAATTAACTCAGATTACGCTCTTTCAGCAAATAATTCGCTTTTGTTGCAGAAAATTGTAAGAGAAGCTTTCCGCGATACAGTTTAGTTTTACTCTTGATGTGTGTTTGTGGACATCTTGGAGACAAATGAACATGTTTATAATATCAATGTATTATGTAGCGGGCTGCAAGAATATTTTGTAATCCCAAATGATGTTTTACATATTATCAAATGATGAAACAGGGAATAAAAACAGAAAAAGAAACAAAACCTCAGCAGTAAGTGAAACATAAAAATTAATTAGAGTAGCTTTTCAACAAACAGATCGAACGCAATAGTTCAACCGCCGTGAAAATATCGAATATCGAGTAACTTAAAACCCATGCAAATTCGGAAAAACCTATTATAATCTGCATCGCACATCGCTGGACGCTCTTTTCATTCGATACCTTTTGTTGGCGGATTCAATTAAGTTTACATCGGCACCGAGGTCAGTTAATAAAAACCGAAGCCTACAAAAATTGGCGCGTAAATCAAATTCAATAAAGTGCAGTACAATAGAACCGGACGGGACATCGGAAAATGACGGCGGGAACAATGACGCACACGCACACCACGCCAATCAATTCATATTGTCAAGCACTCGAAACGGATATGTTGTTATTACCGATGAGGTTTTCATCATGTGGGTTGAAATGTGTTGCTACTGATTATTTTCATTGTTACTTGGGTTGCGTATTAAAGTTTTTCATCTCAATTTTTTATTACCAAAAGGTTGAAAAAAGTCGCTCTGGCGAGTTTCAATCTGTTACATTGTTACATAACGCGGCTTCGTGGCTGTATTCAGCATAAATTCTCCCTCATGTAAAAATACTCGCATATATACGTAGACAGGTACTTGAACCAAGAACTTAAAACAAAATTCGAAAGTTCCTAAAATAATTTAAATGAAGCGCACCCCTTCCTCTTCCTCTATTAGATGCACCGATTGAACACCTCCCGTTACCCTTCCACATTAAGGATTCCCGTCCACCTTGCCACGTCTTCGAATTAATCGCCCGAGAGCTGCTCTCTATTAAAGTTTCTTCGCAAGTTGTTTAAGAGGCTCAAGTTCCTTAAAACTCCGCAGATAATGTTAAACATTCATTTAAGTGCGCAAAGACCGCCCAACTTCCGAATTGTCGTATAAATCTTCTAATTCTTGAAGCGTTTAATATTCATATCACCGTTCGCGAGTCACAGTTGGTAAGCCGGCGAAAAGTTCGCCTAGACTCCATGGAATTAGTACGCAACGGTACGTAATGCGAATTTACTCACACACTTCTGATATTTAGTACTTCATATATTATATTTAAATAAACCTTCCTTCAACTATGATTTTGAAGAAAAAAATAATTACTTATAATTAGATTTTCTGAGACGAGACTATTTTTAAATTGGGAACAAGTACCCAATAATGTTAATAAGCAAGACATAATTTTAATCTATTGGGTGCTGTAAACATTCCAACATTGTGAGCCACTTCAAAATTTTGAATCTATTCAAACAATGAATAAATATATCTATATATCGGTATCATTTTATATTCACCGACAAAACAATAAAATCGGCCGCTGTTACGGATACCCCATAAATATTCGTTCGATTGCTTTTTCGCAAAATCAATACAGCCATTAAAATACAACTGTGATTAAAAGTTATACAGCAGTTTTATTGATATTTTAGGACACCATTTTACAACTGCATAGGAAGGAGAAGTGTAAAGCAATTGCGGGTCGCAGCCAAAACACGTCGCTCGTTCATTCGGACCGTTATAACAATGCCAAGTTGAGAAGACACTGCCTGCCTCTAACACCAAATAAAGTTTTAGAACATTGAGAGGAAGCTTAGAACATAACGACAGGTCCATCTAAACTGGACATGTTATAACCATCTGAACAAGTGGTATTGACGTGGCTGCATCAGCGGTTTGGATACGACATCTCCGCTCATTTGCGGACAATGTTAGTGTTTCCTCCACGTTAAAATGGCTAATTGCTATTTGGTTTCGGCTACTTAAAAACATTGTCTAAAAACAGCAAGCTAAAACACTAGATAATAAAATCAAACCACATTCACCAACTAAATCTTTTTCCCTTTCAATGTTTTATACATTTATCCAATTTGAAATAAAACTGAGAAGACGCACACAGCGCTCTCGTTGTGGCGCGCCCGCCCAAGCCATGTTTCCGTCCGCGGTATTTTAAATAAACTGCACTTTTTATGTTCTTAACATATTTTTCAAAAGCCGACGCCGCTCCAAGCGTATTAATACGCACTCTTAAACACCCCTAACATGAATAATTAGGTGTTCCCCAGATTTATCCGCCGCCGTTATCTGTAAAACACGCGTTTTAAAATCGCAAAGTCATTCTTTTCGCTTTATTGAGGATAATACATCTTGGCTCAGATGAGATTCTGATTAATGTCTTCAACTCGAGTCGGCGTAACTTTGTCAAAGATAGCGGAGAAAAATAAAGGGACGTGACTCGACTAATTCGATTTTTACTACAGAGAGAGTTAAAAAGAATTATAGCATTCGGTCAAAAATGAGGACCTACAACTTTGTGCAGATTTATAAAACCTGTTTGATTTACCTGGCAGGGAAAATATAAATAGAAAAATTATATCTATTCTTCTTTTGAAATTCTACTGTCAGACCAACAATGTATTTGACGGTGAAACGTCATTGAGTTTTCCTATAAATGTTTAAGATTATTTTCTACGAATATGAGAACTAAATTTCTAATTGCACTGTGTTCTGGTAATTCTTTAACGTTTAAATTTACTGACTTTGTTTTTCACCTATAGAGATTAGTTAGCAAATGTTTTATTTTTTATTTTTCAGCCCTATCGCTATGTGTAGAAGTATATGCAGATGGTGAACAGGAAGTCAAGAGAGGGCTTTATCCATACATGGTGAGTAAGTTGACCCTTGCGTTGGTGTTAAATTTATCTTTTACGTAATGTCGTAAGAATGGGAAAATGTTTAAGAAGTGGTGAAAGAACACGTGACAGTGATAGTGTATGAACAATTTAAGTATCCTCTTTCGCGTGCTTCACATGAAGAAACAAAATGGAAAGCTTTTCGAAGAAAGTCGAAGTTAATGATAACAAGTTATGAAAAGTGTGATCGTGTGTCTCGGCATTATTCGGTCCTTTTTTATGGCTTATCAGTACTCCGTTTAAAAATTCTCACATGTATAACTCATGACCCAGCAACTAACGACATATTTTTCAAATTACTACACTTACGAAAAGAAGTACCATATGTTCTTATAATTTTTTAAATATATATTTTCAGGCAATCCTATACTACCCAGATGAGTCGGTGGTAGATGGCACTGACTCCCGATTCCTCCGTGGTGCGATCCTCATCCGATCTGACTGGCTAGTCACCTCTGCTGTTGGCCCTAGTATTGTTACAGATACGCCTAACGGCTTCCCGCGAAAAACACTTTTAGCTAGGCTCGGTGCTATTACTATTGATACCAATTTCACTCTTAATGAAGACGAGGACGAACAAGAGCGAGAGGTAATTCGAAATATTGAAACTGCTTCCCGTATAAGTCTACGTCTGTCATGCATTTTCTGCGTCTTCATACTATGTCTCAGTACAAATATTTGTATACAAATATCCAATCATGGCAAGTTAAGCTTAAATTAAATCTTGAAATTTAATTTAATTTCATGTCTATTAAACATGTTTAATCTTACAAATTACTTTGATTTTTTTACTTGCTTTTCTTACTCAGGTCATACAAATTGTTCGTCCATACAACCACAGTTCGACGCAATGGTGGCGCACTGACATCTCTCTCATGAAGGTTCTGTCAGCTTTCAACCTTACTTCAACTGTGGGCATCACCATCCTCAACCCTAAACGTGACCTCGCGGACAAAACCTGCATCATACTCGTATTTGCCGTAAGATCACTTAGTTTTATCTTTATTATTATTATAAGAGCTGATGCTCCAATTCTAGACAGCTGTAAGATTATGCAGTTTGCAGCTGCAAATAAATCTCTTACAAGACAGGCTGAACTCGTTTCAGTTCATAGTTGGAACACGAAGGGCTGTGCGTTTGTCGGTAATTTACATAAACGACTGACCTCATAAAGAAGATTACAAAGTGCTGGTGAATAGGCCAGAGTCTGCCAGTGGTCTCTCATCTCGTTGGTGTAGAAAGCCAATTTATGAGTAGAATATACATTGTTTTGTAAAATGATTTTTGACTTAAGAGGCCGTGCATAAAATCGACTGATTTTGATAAATTTTGTTCATCAGTTGTGAAAAGGGGAAAAGAATTTAAACAAAACTATGTGTGAATTGCGAAGTCTTTTTAGTTGAAAGGGATTTTTCAAATAAGTGTTCCTGGAAAATCACAAAATTCGCAACAAGTTTTCCGAAAAATTACGCCAGACTGACGTATGATCACTTTTTTACAAGAAACTACTTTTTATTTTGAACATTTAAAAATATCATCAACATCGTTATATGTCCTACTTGTATGTGGGTGAACCACTTTTTTCAAGTTCGATACTGAATATAGCAGAAAAATAATGTTGTAAAAACCATATTTTATTTTAAACCATATCAAGAAATTTAAAAATTACACATTAGTCTTCAGCTATTCTTGAAATAAAATCAAAATTGTATTTTTTAATTATACAATATCTTCATTAAGCAAATCAAAGGCGAAATAAACCATATTTTCGAGAGCTCAAAAGTTATGCAATTATTAACAGGTTCTGTGACTGACACGAATGGTTTAGCACCACGAAAACTACTTTTATACTTACACAGACTTAACGTTTCAATTATTTTTAAGCTTTCTTACAATAATTAGATAAGTTATTGACAAAAAAGGGATGTTTTCGTGCACGGAGCCTTAATTGTACTTAACTGTATAAAGCCCCAAACTAATAATTTTATCTGTATGCAGAAGAAAGACGGCAATGACACCGAAGACAGGAGTTTGATACAGATATCCGTGGAGATGCTGCCACCTTCGATTCAGAACTGTGGTTCTCACTTTATTGGCAACACCATGACCTGTGCCTCCGACAGCGACGAAAACAAGAACGTGGCTTATGACAGTAACTTTTGCCAGGTGATATAACCAACCAAACATTTCTACTTAAAGTACTTAAGATTTTCCTAATCCTAATATTTTTTACCATTCCTTGACGTAAATTACCGGTGTGTGGGAAAAATTGACATGGGATGAGCAGACCATGTCATGTCAAACGATCGCTGGGCATAAGTAACATCAATATGGCCGTTAGAGGAGAAAAAACGATATTGAAAGTGAAAATAGCGGGATGAAATAGACCACTACAACAGCAATCAGCTTTAAGATATAGAAAGAATGGATATATAGATAGGCGAAAGCCTAGCAGCAAAGGCAGACATTATAATAACAAATATTCCCAAAAGAGGCTAGGTTATTTTCTGTTACTTTAATGCTTTTATATTTAAAATTCTTCTTAAAATGAAATGTTTTACATCTTAGGGCAACAGCGGTGGACCTCTTATTTGTGAAAATGAAGTGGCAGGAATTCAAACCTACATAGATAGCGACTGCAAGCAACCACATCTGTACCAACTGTTGTCAGCCTGGGAGAACTTTATAACATGCGGTACAGAGGACAAATGTCAAGAGGAGCAGTGCTCGAATATTTGTGACGTAATCAACAAAGATACACTTGTAACAAGTACTGTAGCAGCTTCTGAGACAGAAAAAGTAGTTTTGATGCGATCCGAATCATCTCCTAAGCACCAAATCACTTTCGCCATACCTGAGACGAAAGCAGACGAAATCGAAATTGTATCTTCACCAGCAACGACAAACGTACTAGATGAAATAACGACAACAGATCAAACAGTTCCTGCACCTTCAGTTACTGATCCTACTTCCACGCAGACAGTTTCTGAAGTAGAGACTACCGAATCGAGGTTTTTTGATGACCGTAAGAAACTTGAACAAGGAGAAATAGAAAACACAGATAGGAACGTTAGCGTTCAAGCCCGACGCCAAAAGGTTCAAGTCAAAAGTGCCGGGCCCAGCAGTATGTCCAATACTCTAAGTATTTTTTTTGTATTCTTCATTTTGGCATGTTTGAGTTAATGTTCATTTTGTTTTATGATTGAAAGAGTATTAAACTTTTAATTTTTCGGTACTTTGTTTATTATTTGGAAACTTCTTGAATAAATTATGTAAATCTTTACTAATAATAAGAGCATGCACTGAAGATGTGCCGACAAGGGAGCGGCGGCGTTGCGCTGCTGCCAAAGTTTGTTGAATAAGTAGAATAAGTAAGGTTGCAGGCTTAACGCCTCCATAGCTTGCACTAATAGCATTAACAAGTTTCCAGACCATATTGAAGGAATTTGGTATAAGTATTCTGCATTTAAGATTTTCATGAACCTACATTCACGTTCTTTAATATTTTCTAGATTAAACCACATCAGGCGTTAGATTCACGAGGGAGAAGCAAACTTCGCGCCCTCACGCCCCTTACCGCCGCAGGAGGAGACGCCCTAGGCGTCGGGGATCGCAGGCCGATTTCCGGCCACCGTAGGCGCCGGCTTGCGGACGGTGAGCAATGGGTAGCTCGCCATCCGATAAGGACCAGGCCCGGGTCGACGGCGTGTTGTGTTCCACGCGCGCCTCAAATAGATGTCAGCAGAATTGACGGGGTCCGTTAGGGCCGATGCCTGCCGGGGTTGCAAAGAAAACCGAAAGGGAGATCGTGGCCCCCGGCAACAGGGCAACCGAAGAACAAGGTTGGGTTTTAGTCAGTAAGAGTCTGACACGCCCTCCCGCTCCACCCAAAGCGGGAGAAGTTATTTGATAACTTCTCACCCAAAAAAAACGAAAAGTCGCTAGATTCACCAACATGTCGGTGTTTTTGGTATTAGATTTCATTCATCAAAAGATGTTAATTTTTCTATACACACAGTAAAAATGTTCCAGTCAAGATAATTCGGTGTATCAACAACCTGAAACTGTAATAAATTGACGGTTTTAGGGTTCCGTACCTCAAAAGGAAAACACGGAACCCTTACTCACTCGTGTGTCTGTTTATCTGTCTGTCTGTCTGTCACAGCCAATTTGCTCCAAATCGAATGGACCGATTAAGTTGAAATTTAGTACACATATGTATTTCTGTGACCCAAATACGAACGTGTAACGTATAAATGAATTTTGAATACAGGGGTCATTTTTGGGGGGCAAACAAGAAAATTAAAAAAAAGTTTTGCTAACAGTACCGTCTGACATATTAAATGAAAGGGCTTGTTGCAAAGATCTTAAAATATTTTTCAAATAATTTTAAAATAGTATTTGTTTAAAGATATTTAAGAAATTCGATGAAAATTGACCATTCCTCCCTTACCTCCGAATATACTGGACCTAAAATATTGAAAAAAAATACATAGAACGGCTCTTTACTCATAGATTGCAGGAAACCTATATGAATTCTATGGTCTTAATATAACATGGTAAGACCTGATTTCACCAAACTATTCTTAATGAGCCATTAAGAAATGTTCTGTTATTAACGTAGGCGTCAAACAGGTTTACGTTCTATGGAGGGATCTTAACAAGGTGTTGCTTAATCAAACATCAAGTAGATATTATATGTCATCGTGTAAACAAAAACAACCGGTCTTTTTTGTTGGGTGAGAAATTATCAAATAACTTCTCCCGCTCAGGGCGGAGCAGGAGGGCGTGTCAGACTCTTACTGACTAAAACGCACCCATGTTCCATCGGTTGCCCTGTTGCCAGGGGCCACGATCTCCCTTTCGGTTTTCTTCGCACCCGCGGCAGGCATCGGCCCTAACGGACCCCGTCAATTCTGCTGACATTTCTTTTCTCTCTACCGAGCCTGGTCCTTATCGGACGGCGAGCTACCCTTTGCTCACCGTCCACAAGCTCGTGCCTACGGTGGCCGGAAATCGGCCTGCGCTTCCCGCCGTCCAGGGCGTCTCCTCCTGCGGCGGTTAGGGGCGTGAGGGCGCGAGACTTGCCTCTCCCTCACGCATTCCACCTCCTCCTTCGCAAGCATTACCGCTTCGCAGAAGGAGGTCACGGCCTCCCATTTCCTCTCGCTCCGTACCATGGCCTGAAATAGGGCCAGTCGCGAGAGATCACCGCCGCCGATCGCTTCCACGAGGATACGGCGATGCGCAGCCCAAGCCGGGCAGACCTCTACCATATGCTCAAACCGTGTCCTCCGGGCGATTCACACAATGGTGACAACCGGGCGTTTCCTCCCACCTTATCCTGTACAGGAACCTCCCGAAACAGCCGTGTCCGGTGAGGACCTGCGTCAGGCGGAAGGTAAGGACGCCGTGGCACCTCTCTAGAAACTCCTAAAGAGGGGTCTTATCGCCCTCACGCCACTCCCAGATGTGCGCTAGGACCTTTGCCTCCAGATCCCATGGCGGTAATCCGGCAAGGAGGCTCGCCGCCCCGCAGGAGACTGTACGGTATCCTCAGGCTAGCCGAATAGCCATGACAATGAATAGCCAAACACATAAAAACGACCAGTCTGACTTGTCATTCACTCTCGTTTTTATGCAACCAAAACAAAATGTCATGGCATCTAAACAAAACGTTCTATAAACATAGCTCACTGGAACTAGCTGTATAATGTCGTTTTAAACGTCAAATGTTTTCCGTTAAAGTTTGAATTGTGGTGATTTTTACTTTCTATTTTTTCAATTTAGTGTGTTTTAAAATGTCGCAAGAAAAGTCGCGGACCCAGTTTCTGCGCTAGTAAAAAAAGAAATATTAATAGGACTCGTAAAAAAAATAAACAAATTGTAGAAAACAAAAAAAACAGATGCAGTGATGATTGCTCATAAAAATGAGGGTTGGAAGGTGCTCACGAAAGAGTTTTACTCCCTGAGCAGTTTCAACGAGCGAAGTACTGACCAACTTAAAACGTGTTGGAATTACCTAAAGAGAACAACAAGGAAGACAGCTGCGACAAAGGAGATTTTCTTAACAGGTACGATCTGTTTGTAATTTAATAGTACGTTATATTTCAAGATGCTAGTACAATAATAATATTTATATGGCCTCTACTTAGAATTGCTAACAATTCTGACAGTAAACTCTCACCGAAATTCATTCAGTGGTTTCCTAGTCTTAGCGAACAGACATGATTATGTGATCGTGGTGATAGCTAGCGAGCGACTAGTAACGCTCCTTTTTAGTGTCAAAATACTGTTTCATAATCTATACTTTGCTATTTCCAGGTGAAGTCAGGCCCAATTATCCACCACCGGGGCATTTTCAAGGACGAGTAGAAATATTACTTGGCCCAACATTAGATGGTCTGGATGGGGTGGTCCAATTGATGAATTCAATCGTAACTTGCGTGTAACTTTGAGCAAAAAATATTACTGAACTTGTGCAGAAGATGCAAGCTCGAAAATCGCGTTTTTTATCAAAATAATATTGTTAATGCATGTTACTATTGAGTTTTTGATTAAAGTTTATTTTAGGATTAATTCAGTTTATTTTTCTTGTACTTCATGGTCCCTGCTAATAACAAAAAAATTAAAGTGGTCCTAGGTCAAAAAAAAAGTTGGGAACTACTGAACTAGAAGCATAGAAGCATCAGCTATAAGTTTACACAGTGATTCCCACCAGCAATAACTAGTGGGAACTCTGTGTGCACTAAATATTCGATTACAATTAGCATATCTTCATATGTTTTAGGACGACGAATAATATTATCTAAAAGTTCGAAATTTTGTAAAATATCATAATTTTCGCCTTGTTAAGAGAATTAACCATTCGTTAGTACGTGGTAACACTCACTACGCCTAACGGGCCGTTATCTATATAATTGGACGTTAAAATTAACGAACAGTTTGGTGAAATTAGCTCTAAATCTCTCAATATTGTGCGTACAAACACATTTGCAGTTGGAATGTATGGGAGAACATGTTTTTCAACTACAATGTTAAGTTTGTTCTTGGGATAAATAAGTTCATCTCAACTACGGAACCCTTCGCTGTACGTAGTCCGACACGCACTTGACCGGTTTTTAATAAAGAAAACCCTTGGTGTATCTAACTAATTCTAGTCGCTGTAAAACTAATTATCATATCTGGTTGAGACAATCCCGGAGCGTCGCTGTGGCCAAGCTCCTTATTTGCATTTTCACAAGTCGTGGTTAAGTACACTTAACTTCCAAGAGTTCCAAGTCTACAAGCCTCTTGCAATTTGTTTCTGATGCGTTAAATTTGTCCTCACTTAAATATATTCACCAAAAGGCACCATAAATAAAGAAATTGAGAGAAGGATAGCAAACAGCTAGAAGAGATACTGGGGCCTGAGAGAGGTATTGAAAGACAAAACCATCTTATGTAAACAAAAAGAAAACTGTTTAACACCTGCATAATACCGGTATTAATGTATAGAAGTGAAACATGGGCTCTAACAAGAAACTCAACAAATAAACTTGTTACATGCCAACGCGCCATGGAGAGAAGCATGATAGGAGCCAAAAAAGGTGACAAATAAAACCATCAGACACAAGACCAAGGTTCAGGACATAGCCCTAAAAATCAGAAGACTAAAGTGGAAATGGTCTTGTCACATGATTAGAGGGAAGGACAAATGGAGCAAAATAGTTACCCAGTGGTACCCAAGAAACGGCCAAAGAAAGAGAGATAGACCACAGAAAAAGTGGGATGATGATATCAGAGAGGTCGCTGAAACGCCATGGGACAGAGTGGCCAGAGAGAGACAGGATGGAGAAGGTTGAAGGAGGACTATGCCGACTGGCAAACGGACATACAAAACAAGCAAACGCCAAATATGAGACTAAAGACTACACTTTGTTTGTCAGACTAAAAAGGCTAATCTATATATATAAAAATGAATCTCTATTTCCCTTGGTCACGGCATCACGCTAAAACGGCTGAACGGATTTGGATGAAATTTGGCAAATGAGTAAACCATGACCCGGAGAAGGACATAGGATACTTTTTATCCCGATATTCCCAAAGAATCGAGACTAATGCGGGTGAAACCGCGGGGCGCAGCTAGTAAAAAATAAATAAATATATTTTATGGCATACATAGTTTGGACTTGAAAAGCCTATGATGTTTTTGACAGTATTAGATGAAAAAGCTCTTCGACTCTTTATGCTTACGTGATGACAGGCTAGGATTGGTATTTTGTAATAATATGTAAGTAATCAATTTTAATTGCCTACGTAGTCGGGACCACGACGTAAATATAAAGGTCGGGACCACAATTCGAGACTTATGATAGACCAACGCTGAGAAGTTTTGACGTCTCAAAATTTATATACTTACAATATTGTAAAATTGCTTAGGTATAAGTTTAACACAAACATCTCTCGATCAAACACATTCTTTCCTTACATTTTGCACGTAAACTACCATCCGCATCATGTTTAAACTGAATAGCATTTTCTTCCCGAACTTCCCAAGTGCACTGAATCGAAATGTATCTTAATACGACTCGATGTGTTTAAATTCGAAAGGGGATCGCATCGGAAAACTGTTATGCATATTTTAAAGTTAAATTTACTTACAGTGAACCCACGGCGCCGAATGAAGATTCGACTCTCGAATATCTCTTTGCGAACTTTAAAATGTTTTATGATATTCAGCGGACGTGATAACGGTAAATTTGTGAATAACCCACTCAATCGAAATGAATATAAAACATATTCATTTGAATTTATCGCTCAAGAAGGACGTGACTTATTATTCTTCGTACCTTATTTTATTTCTATTTCATTTCTTACATAACGCCTAAACGTTCTGTTATAGCAAGTCTCTGCAACGATTCTTGCAAAGAGAGATCACAATTTCAATTCTACACATTAATTACAGCAAAACAAACGCAACTTTCAGCATTTGAGAATACAAGGAGGGTCGAGTTAACAAACAAAAGGAATTAATTCAACAATCTCGTAAAAAGAAATAAGCAGTTCATAAAACTTTTAATAATTAAAACTCAAATAAAAATAGGAGCATCGGGGGCATAGCCTGCCCAGTTTAGGGAGAGCTTCCTCTCCCCGTTCCATCTGTGTAAACATGGTGTATCCGACGAATTTTTATGGAAGTTCGGAGCTCTTAATAAATGGACATTGTGTAAGAACCATTTTCCTATATAAATCCCCGCTGGAGGGTAAAGAACTGACAACTGTCGTTAACTCATCCTGACTGGGCATTAAGGAGTGTAAACAGGGAATAGCTCGTAAAAATAATAGCTCGCCTATTTATCAAGATAAGGATTATAAATAGGCACATTTTATATTTAATTTTTCATACATTGTAGCGCAGTCAACCTTGGCGAAACAGTAACAGATAAAATTACGTTTTCGTATAAAGCTGCCCTAAGAATTTGTTAGTAGGTTCATAAAAGTTATTTAAATATTTTCATTTATCTGATCTTGTACCCTTTTGTAATAATTTTCATACTTTACTAACCCATGGACCCAAGTTCTAAAACGCGCATCACTGCATGTGCTACGAGTTACTGTGATTAGCTAAGAATTACTAAAACTTGTTAAAGTAGCCCAGAACACGTTTACCTGCTAATAAACAAAAAACTTTTCACAATTCTGCCTTATCAAGATTTCAATGGAAATCAAATTAATTTTCAGTGTAAAACTGCTCCATCGAAAGATAGCGCGTGTAACCCACTGTGCTCTAAACTAGAACCAACAACTTAATAAATCGTCCAGCAGATTGTACTATCTTGTCATCTTGGTCTAACGCTTGCACTTCCATTTTCTTTTAAACTTCCACTAAAATTACAATCGCAACAACTGATAACGATTCAATTAGATTTTCCTTTAAAACACCAACGATAAGAATATGGTTCAGTTCCATTTGAGTTCTAAAGATAAACTGAATCGTACACATTAGTCCATAGTTGATTGAAGAATCATCAAATCCGCCGGCGGCGTCTCGCTGTAGGCAATTTTCAATCTCTTTCCTATTTGTGACAGTAATAAAGCGGCCGGGAAAAGTCAACAATCAATTTTGTATTTCAATTTATTCCCAACCATCCTAGTTCGTGCGATGATAAGAAAAAGAAAAACGCGTTCATTGAAAACGGAAATTATTGCAAGAAGCCATCAGTGGTGTGCGCCCGGCTTCCTACGTCGTTTATTTGTTTTTTTATTTTTCGTTTTTTTGCCAAACGGTTTCACAGTTTTGATTTGTGGGCCATCGCGTTGGTGGGAGCTATTTTTCACACACCTCATTGTGGCGTTCACGCTTGAGAAGGCTGAGTGTGAAGTTTGGCTCACTTGTCACTACTCACACCTTTATTTATTGTCAACCCTTTCTATGTGAATATGCTTCATGTACAATACACGCGATTTGTTTAATCGATTTGTATGTGAATTTGCTTAATGTAAGCAATCTATCTTTCAAAGCGACTGTGAAATCTTTATTATGATATTTCTTCAATTAATGTAGCAGCAAGAAAGGGGACAGGAAAGGTCGTCGTAATTGCATGTGCAATGTGCATGAGTCAATATATGCCATCAACATGTCATAATCATAGCACAGTCATAAGCATAACTGACGTGATTGAAGCAATAGATATTTAGACTATGATAGACTCAGTAAATTGAACTAAAGCTCTATAGATATCCTATATGCCGCTCCTGCTTTACGAGATCAGTGTTTGAGAGTCAAGCACATTTCGACTGAAGCTTTTAGGTACTGCTTGCTTCTGAATTTGAATCACGTTCGAATCACGATTACGGATAGGTTGCAATCCTAAGTTATGACTGTCCTGAAGTTTCAGGACTTAAATAAGGGATTCAACTGTTACTGAAAATAGAATTAAGATAAACTGCGTTTTAAATTTCAATCTACCCTGAGTTAGTTGTGTGGTGTTCCATTATGTTGGTGGTTGTTTACAGTGGTGAAATTAAAGATGGCATCGATAACAATTCTATCAGGGTGTGTTGGGCCGACAATGAGGGCTGGGTGTCGGGAAATTGGGGTGATTTTTCTCCTCTTTGCACACTCGCTGTAAACTGTAGGGTTAGCATACAAATACAGATGTGTGGAAATTAATTCGAATACGCAATACTCACTGTCACTTAATGAGTCAGAAAGGTTTCCTCGAAAAGTAACAAACGTTAAGCGTTCAATAACGAGCTCTGAGAACTGTTTTTTTTTTTAGTTACCCTCATTATGATTTGCTCAGAATTCATTATAATAAACTGGTAACTACGTGTTCATACTAGAGTTATAATAATTTTATTCTTATAGTAATTTTATTCTAGGTGCATCGTCTTCACATATAATTATTTAACTAATGTACGTACTTATACAAACTATTGTAAAACATTTTAAAAGAGTTACGGTGGAGTTTCTTGCACATTTTTCTCCATACGAAAACTACCTTTTGGAAGGGGCGACTAGAATCAATTATATTATTTTGTAAATTTTGACGTTCAAAAGTGCCATACATGGGCTTATTTGAAATAAATGATTTGACTTTGACTTTATAATTTTAATTAACATCAAAATACCTGCTATATAAAATATCTGCTTAGAAAAACACTGTTTTATATTTTTCACCAATATATTTTCCCTTTCTATTTGTCCTGCTATCCCTACAGTCATTTTCGATGAGCTTCTCAGGTGCTATCAGTAAGTACTACAATGCTGCGGCGGACGACATTTTTACGCTCCCGATATGAAACCGCTTTGCTCTCCATTCTCGTTTCTCGCCCACAGGCCACTAAAAGAGCACCTTTTCGAATTTCCGCTCACCCCGACTGTTGATAACGCATTTTCTCTTCATTGGCTGCTTTATTGTGTTTGATTTAAGGTCAGGGAGACTTCTTTTTCGCTTAAGGTTTTACTAGATAACTTCCTTTTATAAGAAATCTCGCGCACTAAACGGCCACCGACCAAATAAACTATAGAAACCGGCTAGTTGGCCGTTGTGATCAAGTGCGCGATTCGTATCGGTTTTTATAGTTTACCTGGTCAGTGCGACCACGGGTCGTGGTCGTGGTAATCTAGTGCGCGAAATCCCTTAGATAGTGCACTAATACCCGTTTTAAAATGAATCCTCAAATAAAAGCTCGTTGATGGACTTTCAACGCTTAGCTTAGCGCCGTAAGTTGAAAATTCAACAGTGCTTGGGTGTCATCTAGTGTCAATGAAAACGGGCAAATAAACTACACACGAAAAAAAAAGCCGGTCAAGAGCGAGTCGGACTTGCGCACCGAGGATTCCATACCATTTTAAATTTTCATTGGCGAGACCTTTATTCATCAGAAAATTTTAACACTGCACACTGCCGTGTAGAATATTGCAGTTTAGGTCAGCGCCATCTCTTGACCGATAGTGGAACTAATGTAATTAAGTTGATGATTTCTGAAAAAGTGAGCTATTTAGAGACATCGTTTTATTTTTCCTGTAATCTTTACATAAACTTCTATCACATAGAATAATTTCAGATTTTTCTCTATGCAAACTTCGGAAAAAAGGGGAGGAGAATGGCATTTTTTTAAATTTTTCGTCAACTATCGAAAACTGTGCGGCTTAAAAAAAGTTTGAGAATGCGCAAATAGCGCTCTTTCATATGATACCCCACATGCCCTAGTAGCGCCATTTCAATTTTTTAAGACCCCTGTTCAGTCCCCTGTTGCAAATATTTTTTTTTTCTTTCTTAATTCTAAAATAGTTGGGCAAACGTCATCTAAAATTATTCCAAATTTCAATTTGATAGCGTTAGTAGTCCTTGAAATATCCAGCTGTGACAGACAGACGGACAGACAGATTGAGTCGCTATAAGGGTTCCTTTTTACCATTTTGATACGAAACTCTAAAAATTACAACAAGTTTAGTTCGTGTGTAATATTTTTCATTTTCTTCTGTATGTATGCTTGGACCTCTCTTTGAATTCTTGCCACAGCCCACTAAAAGAGCACTATTTCTAAATTCCGCTCTACCCGACTATTATAAGCTATAACGCATTTGCTCTTTCCTTAATTGCTTTATTTTGGAGAAAAATACTTTTTCGCTTGTTATAATAAGAACTGATAAATGATAAAGAGTTCACTATAGACCATGTATAAGCTTGAATACAGTAATTTACCGATTTTTTTTTCGAAATCTTTTTTACAAGTGTTGTTTCCCGCTTTTTCTAAAACCCACAGAACAAAAATAATATATTTTCGAGTTTTCGCTCACCCCGACTGTTGAATCACTTTCACTTAATTGCATAATTTTGTTGCAAGGTCAAGGGACAAATGTTTTTTTATCTAGATAAAAATACTTGTCCCTTGAAATTTTACTAGGAAACTTCCTTTTATACCGGTTGGTAAATATTTAGAAATAGATAAATGGAATATAAAATCGATTAACGGATTATGCGTTTTTTAGTGAGTGAGTATATTTTTGTTTCATAGGATAATCCAATATCTTTGATTCTTAAATTATTATTTTTTTTACTATTCATCGCGAAATATAGAGTTTTAAGGTTATGTGATAGTGCCTGCCTTACTTGTTTTCTATTGCAAACTCGAGTCAGATATGTAGGTATCTAATACCTTTAAACGAGCAATTCTTGTATGTATGTATATATATTATCTGAATCTCGAAACGGCTCCAATGGTTTTCATGAAATTTAGTATGCAGAAAAAAAGGGGGTGTTTCGGAGGCGATCAATCCATCTAACTAGGTTTCATTTTTAGAAAACGTCGTTCAAGGAAAAAAACCGAGATGACTGAGCAGTCATCCAGATATTATAACTTTAATCAGAGATAAAATATCCCACCTTTTAAATAAAGGTGCTTCGCAAGAAGTTGGTAAAGAAATAAAATAAGAAATAATCTTGAACAAGGCTTTAATGAGCTACATCTTTGGTCGTATCATTGGTTTAAAGAGAACTTGCACATTTATATTTATACAAATGTGTGTGTGTGTGTGTGTGCACACAACGTGCGTCTCTCCACAGGAATGCATGAGCTTGTACAGTCGTCAACATAACACCTACGGTAGAATTAAATTACACATCCATCCAAGTACTGTCAAATGCATGTACTAGTTACAACTGCTGACAGTAAAATACCTGATTCACAATCATTAACATTACAACGTCTATTGATTTAATACTCTCTTGTAGAGCATGTAAGGACTATAATAATTTTAAAATACATAGTATTGGCGACTGTACATAATTAAATGCAAACAATTAATAAATCATCCGAAGACGACGACAAGTATTTATTTATTTAAAATATTCCTAAAAAGAACTAATTTGAACTATTTCGAATTATGTATTTTTTTATTAACACATATATCCACATTTTACTAATTAATACAAATATTTAATATTCACCATTGTATAATAATAGATATACAGTAATCTACTTATAGTGAGCTATTTACATAAATACCTAATACAAACATCGTAACAATGTCTAGTAAACTTAACAGTTAATATACATAGATACAAACAGAAATAACAAATGTATTCGAAAATTAATCATTTAAATTAATTTTCTTTCACGGCTTAGCCACAGTAAAACTAAAATATTTGAAAATAACTAATTATTTTGATCATTAATTTGATATACCTAATCAATTTGAGACTCGATTGATGTACTATAATACGTACATATAGATGATTATAATATTTACATTAACATTCATATTAATTTAAAATACATTTCATCCCTCAAAGACGACAATTCGGCAGTCTTAAAACCCGCGCTCGTAAGGTCCTCACGTTACGCCGGATACACATTCAGCGGTTCGTACGCGCGTTGATTAAACCGCTCCACACAGCGGTTGAGCCGCCAAAACGTCCACGTCACTGAATTCGTAAGCCCCTATAGCTGTGCATCTGAACCGCTGAAAATATTCACAGCCGAAAGCTAAAATCGCACTGTATCACTATCCGTACCAGTCAATTCACAAATTATACTTAAAAAGAGAAAAATACAGACATGTTATTGCAACTTTTAACAGATTTATACAAAAAGGAGATTCAATGATCCTCTACTAACTATATCCTAATTCAGCATAATTGCTCATCTGAGATCAAATTCTGAGATTTTAACAAACTAAAACAATTTTCCTTTACACATACTCTAATAACATAATGATATCATATTTAATTCGAGAAATAATTACATGACAATGTAAGTTATTTAATAAATTTATGTGCTGTTATTAAACAATCAAAAACACTAACTACAGTTTGGCATTTACTTTGCTTTAGTTTATACACTTAGAAACATTTCAAGTCCAGTAATTAGACGATTAGAATGTTCTGTCTAAATATAGCTGCGTTTTAAACACTCAATAGTTCGTTTGTAACTGCAACTGATTAACTTTCGTAGTATCGATTGTCTCGTGAAGTACGCGTGATTAGTGTTGATACTTGGCGTAGGGGTGGGCCGCGTCTCACGCGTTATAATCTCAGCTGGACGCCGAGAGCCCGAGGGGCTTGAGGTGCGGGGGGGCGGCGAACGGCGCCGGCGACGACCCCGACATGTTGTTGTTCAGATCACCGGAGCGGCTCGAGCCATTCATCAAACCGCTCATCGGGTTGCTGGTCTGTAGAAAATTTATTTAATTAATTTCTTGGCTATCAACTCCAGACGTGCGGTATCTCAAACGAGATCTAGATCTTGTCTTGCTTTGATTCAGTATACCTATAGTTTTATAATAGGTTACAGTTTCAATGTGCTTTTATGCTTATTTGTGAAGCACGTCTTTAACACAAATGAACGGAACTATAATAGATTCATGCAAAAAATTCATAGATGAGTGGTTTTTCAAGGTCCACCACCATCAATCATAGTTGGCTCAGCTCCATAAAACGAATTTTAAACATGAATGCTAAATTAAAATTCAAATCCAGGAATCTATAAAGTGTGAGTGTTTTAGTAAAGGATCTTGTTGCTTACCGGTGGCGGCGGCAGATGCGTAGTTTGCCTCTTGAGGTGCGCAAGCGGCGGCGGGTTGTACGCCATGTTGGCGAACACCAGGCGCTCCTCGTAGTCATACTCGCACAGGATTTTGTTGTCGCACAGGTAGAACCGGTCGCCCACGCAGAACCTAAGACAAACGATGGAGCTTATTGATTTAAATATCCTGATATCGCAAGTATCAATTTACTTTTAGTCTAGTCTAGTGTTGCGAAGTAAATTCTTTAAACTGTGATATCATTTTACTTATGTGTGGGGTGTCTCATGATTGGAATAGAAAGGTTAGAATTACTAATGTTATTTTTCTCACAGATTTGCAGAAAATATTGGCCACCCACTTCTTTTGCGACAGCCATAAACTGCTATTGTAATTTCACGATAAATTCAAGTGATAGGTGGATCTACATGTTGCTAGACTCCAGTGGACGTTTAAGATCTACGAGGGTGTATTGCATGGTTACGCTTTTCCAATTGCCCAATTCGTGCTCACGTCATCGACTTTGTTGGTTAATAACGACAAACTCATCATTAGTTGATACATATAAAATAAGCTGCAAGCAGGAAGATCCAATTAGCGTTCCTACCGGAACCTACTACACAACTCACGCGTCATTAAGGTTAGTAATTATACGCATCCTATTTCTAATACAACACGGTTTGATCTAATCGCGAACATCATTACTTTGATGAAACGAAACCCAAAAGTAAACCACAAAACGTCTAAGAAAGAAAATTTACTGTCATGAGTGGAAAGGTCAGCGCGAACCAAGGAGGCGCGATAACGTCACGCAAGCGAGCATCCCTCAATGTGGCAAAACAAAAGGTATCGCCTTCGACTCGCCACTGGCCGCCCGGAACCGCCGGTGATAAGGGCGACCTTATCTCCCCTCGGTCTCACCCCCGCTCGTCGCCCGCACCCCCGCGTCTCCGCCACCCCGCCAACTCTTTTGTTTCACTTGTCACAAAAATTAAGCGCAATAGCTCCGCTACAAATGTCTCTTTTTTAAGGGGCCAATTTCCACCGCAACTCAGTCGATTTCGCCGCTCTTAATTAACTTTATTTCCTGTTCTCTTCGTTCCCGACTTTTGTTTTGGACTCGTCGTTTTTTATTTCGCTATTTTTTGTCTGCAGCTGCGTAATGGAAAAGATGGAAAACGAAATTTTAATGACTGGGTGCAAGTTAAGCTTTGTTCGAAACGCCATTGTGTCGCGACGGCACCCAAGCCAAGTTTGACGTTTTACGTTAAATGAACGTGTACATTGACTCTACTCCCTCCGCAGTAAGACAAAAGCATTCAGGAGGTGTACTGATCAAAATCAGTAACAGAAAAAAACATTCTACTGCCTATCCAAGACAAAAAAGCTGCGCTTTTTGACTGCTTGCATTCGAAATTGTTTTCAGAATCTGTCCATAGACAGTCTTCGTCGCTCTTTCGATAAACATAACTTGTCGCTGCAATTTGAGAGATTTGCACAAATTGTAATGGCAAGTCATAACAGCGTGAAGATAGTGGTTGCAGGTGCGGGCGACTAGCGGCGGCGGCGCGGGCGACACGCGGGCGTGCGGCCGCAGCACGCGGTTTCCGCCGCGGGCCGCCGCCATCGCTCGCCGCCAGATTGCTACTAAATTATTTAGCCGTTTAGCGATATTCGCCCGTGATATCTGCCGTCCGCTCCGATCGGACAGCCTGCAAATTGGATTCAGATTTCTGCCCGGCGTGGAAATTGATTTGTACGTGATATTTAATAGTTTGCACTGGCGTACCGACCGTTGTTGTTGAATGTTTATTAAGCTTTAATAGGGCTAATTAGTGAAATACCTGCGTAGTTTCACCGTACAACTTACATTACTATACAACTTACAACACTCTGCTATTTAATGAAAGTTAAACCAATTTTCAGATGTTTAAGGCAAAGTTACAGCGCTTTTCGTAATACGAGGCCAACTGTTGAGTCTGGATTCTAAAAGCACTCGAATGAATATATAATTTGGCGAGAATGTTGCGCGAGATCTACCTACTAACACGGGAAAGGTTCACAAGTGACATATAAACCATTCAGAGCGGCTCCAATCTTCGCGACCTTTCTATTATTTAAACGGACGCAGTCCGGCGAAAATTGCCGTTTTCGCGCCTGCACCCCTACTCTGAACTTTACTCGACATTTTGGGAACATGAAACGACAGGGAAATGCAAATTTTTATAAATTTTGTACTACAAATATACTTTACATATTTTATACAAATACTGCAAAATCAAAACCGACTTCGAACTAAACCCCAAAACGTTTCAGACTATACTGAAGCATACTAACAAAATGGGTTTGCTTTGCAAATTCAGGTAACGTGAGTCGAGAGCTCGAGACTAGAATACGGACGGTGGTATCCGGGCCGGCTGACAATGTCGTGCACCGTACAATTGAATTGAATAAAACAGTCGAACTGTATTCATATGTTTTGATTAGTAAAGAAATCTCTTTGCTGGGACAATGTTCCTTTGGAGAAATATTAAAGTTGGTTTAAATATATGCATGTGTTTGAGAAGGCAAGTCGTATAGTGCTGTGATATGAACTGTTAACTTTCACAAGAACCTTTCTTAGTGCAGGTTGCCTGGTTGCATTATTTGTCTTTTACATCTTACTTGTGCAAAGTTTAGAATGGAATACTGGGAATGGTACTCTTTATTATGACCTAGAAGTAATTGATGGACTAGGACTAACTATTTTATTGAAAGAATTATTCCAAGCATTAAAAAGTTTATCTACCTAGCTACGACATTAATTCATCTTGTTACGTCATGTAATATTTCTTTATAGAATTTAATGGTTTGCCACGAGTGACAAACCATTTAATTCTAGCCATGTATAACATTTTGCAACACATTACTAGGTACTCCAATTTTTTCAACTTTTTTACGTATGTAGCATCGTTACTAATAGGTTCAAAGTTTAATGAAACTGTTGAAGGGCCATACGAGCTATTTATTAATCCCGAATGCAATACGAACGCAGCGCAGCGAGGAAATGAAGTACCGTTTACATTTACCTACAACATTTGTTTACCTACGTTAGGCTGTTGATACACTAAGCTGGTTGGCTTCGGCAGGCAATCTAATGTACTCTGACGTACAGTAGCCATTGCATGAATTTAATCAATCCAGAGTTATCACGATTATCGATTGGCTTATTCATATTTTAGTATGGCTGCGCAGCCAAATGAGTGACGTCGTCGTCGTGTATGATTACAGAATTTGAAAAAGCGAGGACAATGACGATTTTTACAGTCTTGAATTGTCACTTTGTCACACACATCAAGTGTAAAAATATAGACAGTGCGGTTAGCTTTTTAAATCGCTTTTCAATGGGGATCCACACGCAAAGCTCATTGCAGATGTCGCCAGCGGCGGGATGGCCGCTGTCAAATCATGTTCGCTTTGTTTACATCGGTGTGTTTTGCAATTTTTTGTGTTGAATGTGATCCAACATCGTTATTGCTAACATATTGTGTACCTGGAAGCTTAAAGAATTGAAAGACGAACTAAACAAACGAGGAGCAAGGATTACTGGAAAGAAATCAGATCTTATTAAGACGTCGACTTCTATCTAATAAAATACTTTTTATCAGTGCTGGGTAAGGATTTGGATCATTTTTTAGTTACTTGACTCCTGGTAGGAAAATTTACGAAAATTTAGAGAACATAACTTATGTATTATAAATGGTATTATTCTTTATTTTTTAGGTTATCTATGACCGAATTTTTAATTTCGGCAATCAAAGCCCTCAAACTTTTAAAAGCCAAGCAATTAACGTTCCTGCTGTAGAACTTTACCAAGACGTTAATAGCTCCACCATATTGTTGAAAATTACCAAACAACGTATTCAAAGTTACTTTTAGTTTCCCACTTTTTTTAGCGTAGTATCTTTGGGAAATAAATGAACACCGAAGTTAGTAGTTTAATACATCCTGGTATAACACACACCGGCATATTTCGAGAAAATTTAAATTTACTCAATGATAGGTTACAAAACGTATAGAATTGACAGCTCTCAATGACCATGTCGACGAAGCGCCTCCTATCGTGAAAAAATTGCAGTACAGATCCTCATTACTTGTTATTTGCACTTGAAACTCTGAGCTGTACTCTACGAAAACCGTGAAAAGTAAATAAAATAAGCCCCACGATTTACGGACATTGGATATTAAATGTTTATACAAAAGCACGCATTCTCCTTGCGTTTGACTTTATTATGTAGCGGAAAATTTAATCGCGTTTTCAGTGTCCGTGAGATGAATAAACAATCTAAACTGCTGTTACATTATATCTCTATCCCTTTCACTCAATATAGTTTACTGGATTTTTTGTCCTACTCCTTAAATGTGGTGTTCAATATTGGTGGAACGGTTTTAGTTTGTTTACTATCATAAATAATGGATTCCAATTTTGTAGTTGAGAGGTTGGACTTTTGTAAGAAAGATTACAATTTTAGACACATGTTTTTAGCGATCACAAAATGGTGGCTAATAATAATAAATTTACCTCTGTTTTACTTTTTTTACCTTCTATTTGAAAATATAAAACTCCTAGTTCATTAGTGTTTGTTTGTTTTTTACGTTCAATGTCGATAAGACTGATAATTACGGAAAACTTTGTCTTAATCTTGCTATAATTAACTATGTTATTTTCTCCTTCGTATATTTTTACTTATCACTTCTAATTTTGTAGCCTTAATTTACCGTTAATGATAGTAACAGGCACCCTAATTGCGTAATACACTTTTAATCACAATCCGAAGGATTTTAAAGGAAATTGCTAATCCATTGCTTCACATGTTTCAAAATTCGTGTGTTCAACAAACGTAAATAACGCAATGAATATTGTTGAATTGTCAAAATCAAAGGCATTGACATCGTACGTGCATTACGCTATGACTCCGCAGGTGTAGATATGAGACATCGGTCTTTAAACAGATTCTGTCACAAAGCTATTTTAACCGACTTCAAAAACGGAGGAGGTTCTCAATTTGTCGGAATCTTTTTTTTTTATAAAACTTGTTGGTATGTGCCATATTTACAGCCATATATATACTCTAAGGATGCAACCAGATCAAGGGCAAACGACATCAACTTAAATTCATACGTCTCATATTAATGACATTCCTTTAGTCCCACAATTAATTTATCTGACATTGATTATTTTTTATTAAAACGTTGTACCTATTGTAATATAGTTATAATAAATTTAAACAATATATTGTTAAACATTTTAATTAAAAGAGTTAATATGGAGTTTCTTGCCCATTCTTCTCCATACGAATCTACCTTTTACAAGGGGCAACTAGAATTAACTCTATTTTGTGGTAAATGTTGACATTCAAAAGAGCCTTTTATGTGCCTAATGAAATATATGACTTGACATTGACTCCTCTTGGACATACCTATGGTTGCACTGTTGGCAAGCGAAGCACTCGAGATGGTACACATTGCTGCGTGCGCGCATAACCATCTCAAACGCAGGGATCACTTTGTTGCAGGCCGCGCAGTAGCCGGTGTTGCCGAACAGCCTGTTGAAAAAAATATTTGTTTAAATATACTCCATTATTAGCATTCATTTTTTAAACCGTTTTAGGATTACTTTCCTCACGAAAGGATTTTTTACTTAGAGTAACTTTCCATAAGAAAGGGATTTTTACTAAAAGTAACTTTTCTTATATGTAAAGGATTTTAACCACTTAAAATCATACTTAAAATGCTGAGGCGCAAATCTGGAAAAGAGAACTTGAACAATTGGATTCGTCGACGTATCCATTGTAATGATTTTTAATTGTCATAATATATTCCGTCACTTTGTTTCTAGTAATAGTGACAAATAACGCACCTCAGGTAGTCCCGCTTGCAGAGGATCAGGTTGGCTCGTGTGTAGAGCGTGTGGCCAACCTCCCCGAGCCGACAGTCGCAGCAGCCGCACTTGAGGCAGTCCTCGTGCCACAGCTGGTCGAGAGCTTTCAGCAAGTATCGCTCGGTGATCACCTTGCTGCACCCAGCGCAAATCTGACACAACAAAAAATAGTTGAAGAAAAGGTATAACTAGAATATTGATTATTGCTAGTTGCAGGGTTTTGAAATCAATCATTTCACGGAAATCATAAAGAAGACAAAAATATGATTTGTTTGCAATATTTTTTGCGAATTTTTTATAATTTGTGCTACGAAGCCTACGACTGCTACGAGGTGGCTACGAGCTACAAAAACGTAGTCTTCTGACACTTCTAATAGGTAAGGAATACATAAGACTTTTTGTATCGGTATGTCTAATGGTTAACTCCTTCCACTAACAAGAGATAAGGTGCAAATTCCAAGAAACGTGCATCTGCGTAGAACAAAAAATCTAAAAACCTTTTGTCAGCCAAAATGGTGAGCAAAACCAAACGCATATTAGAACCGCAACCAGCATAATGTACGTAAGTGATGTGGGAAGACTTTAGCAATGCAGCGCGGCCCGCCTAAATATGCAGCATTGTTTCTACTCTACTGTATTACCAATTAATGTACATACCTGTGGTTGAGGTGGTTGAGCAGGCTGCGAGGAGGCGCCGGTCTGCGCGGACGCAGGCAGCGGCGACGCGCGCGCCTCCTTCTGCACCTCCATGGCGAGCATGTGCGAACCCAGGGTTGGACTGCCGCCGCTCGCCTGTTGGGGCGTCCGCCTCTCGCACTGCAACAAGAAGGTACCATATTAGTTATAATAATCAAAGAAGTCAGCAACACTAAAAATATAACCCAACCTAACTGAATAATAGATCCACAATAATGGCACGTGTTTGTAAACAGTTAACCCCAAATATAAGTTAACATAAAACGATATTGAGTTATAAATATACCGTAAAAGAAACCACGAAAAAATATCCCGTTTGTATTTGTGTATATTCCTTCGCAACAAATCAAGTTCAGTCGTATCGCGGCCCATTCATATTGAATTATAAGTCACAATACGTAATCGCCTCAGAACCGTACAGCTCATTCAGACCACTTTATGTTACAGCATAAACTCCAGAACCATGAAATTTATCGCCTGTAATATTTCTCGAAAAAATTAGCACAACTACTCAAGCGATTAATGAGAACGTGAAACACGACTCGACGTTTCTGAACTATAGCAAATTATGTACCTTAAAATATCGAATAAGTACAAAAATAAGAATAAAAACTGTAATTGAGATCGTGTCGCCGAAAAAAGCGGCAATAAAGTCAAGCACGGACCGCAGCGTCGTCACGCTTAATTAATATTTTAAATACAATTCAATTAAATTTGGCAACTGCCGCAGCCTCGCACTATTTTGTTGGCGACAATAGCGCCGGTTACGACTGTGCGACCTTTCCACTGGTTTTTTTTGTTCACGCATAAACTTGTTTTCTAGTACAACGGATTCGGGTATTATGAGCCATAGTGCCTGAAACAATGCTGCCTATTGTAAGGTCCGTGACGAATGGTCCACGACTCTTATTTTTGTGTGTTTTCGAGAGTGCGTCCGATCGACCGCCATAAATAATAGCGTACGGATATCGACCGGAAGTGTGCACACCACGCCGACAAATAGTGTCAATGACTGTTTGTTTAATCTACAGAGGAAGCTAATCAACTCTGTTGTGAGTCAGTTGAACTAAGAATAGCGGTTAAATACGTATACCTAATCAAGTGCGGCGAATCGTTTAATTGCACGTATATAATAACAATGGTTTATTGCCTCTCTACCGACACATTTAATACAAATACGGATGTGTGCCCACTGCATCGCTCAAGTTTCACGGACTGCGGTGCAAGCGCATGTAAATACCCAATTAGTGGTATTGGTAATAGTATATAAGAGAGTTAAAGCAAAGTATAATTACATCTCTGATCAACTGTGTAAAATAAGGGTGCGAATTTTATGTAAACATTTTTTATCTGTTTGTTCAAGAGTAAACCATTTTTATACAAAGCTCTATAATTCATAGTGTAACTCAGGCTGTCACGGACCCAATGACTGAGTAGTTACTCAAATCGGATTCATTGAACACGATAAAGTAACAAGAACGTATTATAAATAATAAAGAACAAGAAGCAAATGAATGCGAGGCCTTCGGTCAATGGAATGGTAGTGCACGACCGAGGTATCGATGCGACATTTTTTGCGAAGTAGACAGGCCGTGAAGCGAGCCTTCGTGAATAATTACCGAGCGGTGACAGCAACACGCTACGCCACTCGGAAAACAACCCGTGGCGAATGCAACCAACCGAGATTAGACGCAGTTCAAGCAAAAAAGCTCACGCCTTCCATTAGCGGTGACTTTCGAAACGTCAATACGCACGAATTAGGATTTTACGAATGTCAGCCGTAGAAGGGAGAAAAAAACTATGCAAAAGTAATTTCGCTTGACATTCAGCGGAAAATTGTTGGGTATTAAATGGGATAAAACAGCGGTGTGTCGTTGAAGCGCGGGCGGCGATGCAGCGGCTGAAATTGAAGGATGGCCGGCGCGGGCCGTTGGGAGCAGTGGGAGCCCGCATCCGGCGCACCGGACCGACGTTAATGATTAACACAGACGCGGTCCGAGACCAATTATGCGCTGCCACCACACTCCAAATTAGAAACTATTTTCCCCCATTAGTGGCCAACTTCATAATCAATTACACGTTAAAATTTCACAGCGCTGTTTCGGGAGCTCTCTGTTTGGATAATCGGAGTTTGTGGTCCCACGGCGAGCTATTACGTGGCTCTGTACGGGCCATAAAGGTTTTTGTTAGGCTTCCGACGAATTTTAATGCACGTTACGAATGCATTTCGGTTCAGGTAAACTACATTAAGCTAAATAATTGTATCCAGATAAAATTCCCACTAGATCATAGCGATGTTTTTCTGTCTGCGTTGGTGTGCATTTGTTATTCTTTTTCCTAGACGTTTGGTGCATCGTTTTTTTTTTTTTTCAGTAAAACATCTAAGTTTCTAAACTTTAAAATTGACGTTCCCAAAAAAAAAGAAAACAAATCTTCCAGAAGTTTATTTGAGACAGACAACACTAATAGGATTGAGTGCACTCCGCTAATCATAATTCATCAGCGAGATTAAAGAATAAGCGGCGCTATGAGGGGGATACGGGGCCTCAGTACCAGCACCCCGCCCCCCTCGCCACCTACACTCTGCCGGCGTTCGGATGAGACTGAGAGACAATATGATTGCCACACCTGCGGAAACGACGCAAAGTAACGAGACGAGAAGCTAAATAATTCAACCAACTAACAACGCAACGAATGTTGCTCCACTCTAGTTTTGCACACTTTAATGTGCGTAACACGAATAATTTAGTTACTAATTAGCTTAAAATTAAAAGCATAATTGAGGAGCGGCTAGCTAAATGAAGTTGCCATTACCATTTTGATTGAATGTTAATGAGAATTAGACACGAGAAAGGAAATAATATAATTAATTAAACCAAAAACCTCTCTCGGCTCTGCTGGTTAAAGTAGCCATGACTGGGTTTTTGAAACATACCGCATATTCTATTTTAAATTAATAACGCATTAAATTACACGTAAGCACAACCATTTCATTTATTCAAGAAACAAAAATATGTTTCAAAGTAGAGCACCTTCCTCACCGTATCAGCTACACTGGTACTTATTTAGCAGATTGCTTTCCTTTAAGTTGTTCTTTAATCTAGGTATGGCCGTGGGCCGCGGTGCTTTACTTCACACCCTCCTACGTCACATCCGGGCGGGTACCGCAGTACAAAGGATGTTCGCACGCACTTTCATATTAAACCTCCTGCAATGATGCACTGTATGGAGGAAAATTATTTTTCTATTTTCACAGATAGCTTTGAGTTTCGATTCTGTATTGCTTTTATTTTCAGTGATGGCGAGCACTTTGTGTTCAGAAACATTAAAAGTAATCTACTGTAAGTGCATCTTTGATTTTATTCTTAGATCTTAGGACATAAATCAATAGTTATCTACATAGTGTGGGCCCAATTATGCCAATTAAACACAAAATTAAATAATTATTTAGCTGGATTTGAAAACTCGCCTATAAAACTCGGCCATAATATCTTGCATTATTTCTTATCTCCTTGCTATATAAAAGGCCGTCAACGAGGTGATCAGTAGACGATGGGCTATTAGAACACGAATGTGAGGAGTATTATCAGTCGCGCGCCACAGAACGGCAACCGCGAACTCGACGCGGAATTTCGTTAATACCAACCCATATTGGATTAGCGGCGGCACCCGACCGCCGCAATAATATAACGAAATTCAAACATTAATAGGCTCAAACACAATCACGGATGGCCGCATAATCGAGTTAGCTGCTATTCGGTTAAACCCCTATCGCGTAATCTGCCCCATTGTCTGACAGTCGTTGTGCTGATCATGAGGGCCGATTATTGTGGCAATTTCGTGTTTATTGTTTTCAGGTGTCTCCTGTCACCCCGGCGTCCTGAAGGAGCACAATGCCCTTATCTCCAGCGAGGCAATCTCGTAAAATGTTACGCGAACGTCTGTAACAGTTCCGAAACAATGCCCCGTAATTGTTACTTCAACGAAATTAACTTCAATATCTGGCTGTGACACCATCCAATAACAGAACAGAAACGCTTCAAGCAACTAATCTGACCATCTAACAATAGAATAACAAAACGCAGTGGTAGATAATAAACAAAGTCCCCTGGCAGTCCAAGTATCTAAGTGATACTCAGGTGGAATATACGTCGGACAAGTTAAAAGTTTCAGCTCAGTTAGATGCAGCTGAAGGAACAAATAAGTAGATAGAAGCTGTGTCAAAACTGCCAAAAACAAAACTATAAAGTTTGCTTTATAACGGGTAGATATCGGTTTATCTATTTGAGATGTCGAACTCAATTTGGATCGGTGAACTTGTCTTTTATAACTCGCACTGGCTCCCCGCGATCTTTTGTTCATAACACCACACCTTATTACAGTTTCGGATTTCTAATCAGATCCAATTTGAATTTAAATCATTCCATGATTAAGTCAATCGTTTTAATTAAAAGCAAGTTAATAGAATAGCAATTACTAAAACATTCACTGACGTGTTCATTTGAAGTTGTCTAATAGCTTTGACCAAGTTACAATTTCAAATTAATTTTAAATATATATATTAAATAGTAAATCCATAACTAGAGTGAACCAGTTATATCTATTTTGTATCTCGATATAATAAAATTGAAAGCTTTTATGAATACTTAAACGTACTTGGCGCGTTAACGTAACACAAGTGTAACGAGTCAGTGTAACGTCACCGATAACAAATTCTGCTGATCTTTTATTAGATGATAAAACAAACGTCTCGTATTAATTATGAGTCGCGATGCAGTCACATCCCTATTGATCGTAAAGTATCGTTGATAGCCGTTGTAAAATGTTCCAAATCGTTGTCGTGATAATTTATGAAGCATGTTTATGGATGAATTTATGACGTTATCTCTCTGTTCCCCGTATAGTTGTTTAATACGGCGGATCCACTAGCATCCATCCCGTGATTAACGTCATGATTTCCAACTCCCAAAATTTATTTTTCCGCGATGAGTAACGCTAAATTAGTAAACGCCTCGCGCGACGAGGGGCAAAGTGAATTAAAGCAACTTGGAGCCTATTACGTGAAGTGAGTTATAAAATAAAGCCGCGGCGAGTAACTTCATACATTACAAGCCGATAACCAGACGAGACTTCTGAGACACAAACCAGTCCCTTTTAGTGAAATTGAAAACTTTTTCTGTTACTCATACCGCGGCCAGGACACAGCTCCTTTTAAATCAATTGCCTTTTATAATTAACTTACTCCGTTATTGGAGTGCACTCGCTCGTTGACTCAATTAAAATTCAATCGAGATGTAAATCTATCTATTAAAGAACGAGTTTTTCTGGCAGATATAATTGAATAAAATTGTTTTCTAGATAAGTGTTGCTTACATACGGGCTTCGAGTGGAGATATTACTTACTTAGCAATTCTGTATCGCGTCGATTAAACTATCAACACATTCTGGTTCATTTACGACGTCACTTCAGGAACGCATCAGTTTCTTATCCTCAATTTATATCTACAATATAAGTGATCAACTAAAAATATTAATGATATTAGCGTGAGATCCAATAAGGGATAGTAGTCGAGTCTGCAATTGACTGCGATCAACAATGGAGTGTCAATTCTGACATTATGCAGCCCCCTCTAATGCAATGAAAATCCCCGATGCCTGCCCAGGGAGTGCCACTTTTACCTAATTCTTATTAAACATTTATTAGAATAGACAAAAGCTATCGAAGGTAACGTTCTCTATGTTTTATTTATGATCTTTTATTGGATTGCAATTTCCTCTCCGTTATGCTTTAGGCAATCTCAAAGTGTCTGTGATATTATTATCTTTGTAAGTTGGTAGAGCATTTCCAGACTGTTCGAATGTAGTGTCACTGTGAAACATATAGTTTTGCCGAAGAGTTTTAAAATTATTATCGTATTATAAGTAGTTTTATCCGTGACTCGTGCTTTTGATATGGATAAGAAATGTCTCTCGTTTATATCTGAACCCTAAATATCTTACCTATGTGGACTTGTTCTCATGAAAGCAACTTAATGATTATTAATTGCTACTCTCATCTATTAATATTTTTTATTTTATTTAAATCTTTACACACATTATAAAACTGATTTACATCCGTAAGACGTACTCGTAACATAAGGTTCAGTTGAAAACCAGCGTCAGGCACTAGTTGTCTGGCATTTATGCTGAACTGGACCTATTTGTCGCAGCCGTGAGGCACACAATATTGTTTTAAGCTTTCTATATTTTTTGTTTTTTATTTGTGTGCCTTAACCTGGGTCAAATAAATTTATTTTCTTTTCTTTTCTTTTCTTTTCTTTTCTTTTCTTTTCTTTTCTTTTCTTTTCTTTTCTTTTCTTTTCTTTCTAAAAGGTGCGTCCCCTCTCCTACCCTTTTTGTTGTGCCCTACAGAGTACATAATGATCTAAATTATATAATTACCACCTAAATACACATTATGGTACAGCATTAAAGATATTGAGTATGATCCTAGGCGAAATAAAAAAATAATCGTCTATAAATCAATCGATCTATTATAAATCGTCTATTAATTAGGATTCATGTGAAGCGGTATGTATATTTAAACTGATCCTTCCAAGCTGAGTTTATCAATCAACGATCAAGCGTTCAACAAGTCTACTTTAAATGTGTTAAAATAATATAAAAATATCTCACTTCGGTGTCGGCCAACATGAACATTATCCTCAACAAGTGTTCTCAACTCCACCGGTACGCGCCGCTCAGCTGATCGCATTTTTCCTTTTCAGATATTATTTAATCAAAGTTATGCGAGCCATTAATTAAATTACGTTAGCTAAGGGCTGGGCTATAAGAAAATTGCTTTTATTTGTGGGGAGTCATTCAATTAAACATTCATTCATTTGCGGCCCATCGAGTGGCGTCCATTACGTTTAATTATAATTTAGACTGGCTCTTTAATAATTACATTGCTGCGGCGGCGGCGTGTGCGCCGTTGTGAACGCTAAAACTCAAAATGTATGAAATTATTATTAAAAATAATTATGTTGTCTAAATTAAGATGTTTTTGTATAAAAAGTATATTTTTTTAAGATGTTTTTTAGACTTTTTAGATGTATAAGTTTTTATATTACTGAAAAAGTTTCGGCGGTAGACATTAGCCGCTCTGCATATTTTATCTTCTTATTAGGTAAATTTTGGTTTTGTTTTTTTTTTTTTTTTAAATTAATTTTAGTTATACAATCTGTAATCAAAATTTCCGTCTGTACTAATATCGGGTCACTTTCGATATTAACGTTTATAAGCACTTACCGTATTTAACGAATAGTTCTGTATTCCCACGAGAGGGTAGCCATAGGTGGTCATAATTAGCCGTAGGTTCGTTAACTAAGTAACTGACTACGCAATGTCGGTGTGCGTAATTAAATCACTCAATTAGGGTTATTAAAAAAACTCAATCTAAATTAAATTAACTTATTATACTCACTTTACAAACTAATTTAGTAGGTATGCCTAATTAAATTATTATGTGTAATTGTACGAAAGGCCTCATTTCTGAAATTAAGCACCTATGAATTAATCATTTTTCGGTTTTGAGTTTAAATTACAGAATCAAATTGTTTTTCTTTATCTTGTATTTTTGTTTAATCACCATGTTACTGTTATTTACTAAATTATTAATGAGTCCTGTATGAACCACATTGTACAGTTAAGACGCGGATATATGCCAGTGACCTTGAGTGGCTAGCTTGCGTGTTCTGTACTGAGCTTGAGTGAGCTCAGTACAGAACACGCATTGTACGTCCAGCCAGTAATAGAACTCGCCCATCAAGGTGTGCTGTCCCAAATTAGACGCATTTTTCATTTATTATTCAAAAAAACAAAAAGTATTTTAATAAAACACGTATACTAAAAGATAAGTAACTAAATTATCTTTAAAATAATAAAGGTTTCAGAAAAATACGCTTAATAGATTTTGCGTGATTCTCAGTTTTTTATTCGCGTTAGACATAACTTTACAAATTAATTTCACTATGTAATATAGCCATAATCTAAAATATGCCTAAATTAAGTTATTAAAAAAATGCTCTAATTTAACATATATTTTTTCCAAATCATTAACACTACTCGTTTAGACGTCATCTTCAGTATAAAATCACAAAAAGTCGGTTATCGTCGCCTTAAGAAGAAACTGCAGAAAACTCTGATGGAAACTTCCAATAAGCTCTACATTAATTGGCATCAAAGCCCAGCGAGGAGCGTCTGTGGGACTTACAACACTATACTTATTGCACTTAATTAAAAAGTGTTGAGATATTCACAACATCGCTGTAAACGACAGCTGACTGACAGAGACTACTTTCATAGCAACGCGGTTACTAATATGATTCAGTTGCACTCACCGCACACTAAATTGTACTAATTAAACAAAAACATTCTTCACATTGTAATTACTGGGTAATATGAATTATAATTTCGAGTAATGATGAATAGCTTCTTTGGCTGCGTTTGTACGTGAGTCGAGACGCGTGTTCACTAAACGCATTCGTTTTAGAAACTGAATGAATGAGCGCCACTCTATCGGAGTGCTTCCTGCCGACTGTGATAACACCCCGCGCGCTTAATGAGACGTCTGTTGCCATTGTAGCCACTTTAGCTAATTATTGTGAACATTGAATGCCAACATAATGATCATTGCGTATTTTACCATCGATGTGGGTAAGTGTTTCCGCTACAACATGATAATTGCTAATGAAAAGTTTCGCCGCTGTTGTAAAAATCTCATTATGTTAAACACTTTCTCATGTATGTTACCGATATTTTATAGTTATTAAATGGCCTACGTTAATCTACAATTCTAAATTAATTATTAACGTCAAAAGTGAAAGAGATTTAAGTATTCATATTTCACATTTTTCCATAACAAGAAACAAATAACGGAGGAACATTGAAGTTGAAGAATCATAGTTTATTTTTGAGATTGCCGACGTGCAGTGGTAGAAAAAAGAGTAATATTATTTTTCAATTCCCATACAAAAGTGGTCGGTGCGCGGCGGCAAATTGGTTGTATTGTCAATTTGGGCAGTGCGTGCCGGAGCGCAGATGAAATGTTTATTTTCAATTTCCGCCATTTTCCCGCCGCGTCCGCCGCAGGATTAGGATGCGAAACAACTATACTATCCATGGCTAACCTAGTTTTTTAATATTGACAATACGCTCACCTTAAAAAAACTTGCTATTGCTGTACATGTTATGTGTAAACCTTTTTAGGGTTCCGTACCTCAAAAGGAAAAAACGGAACCCTTATAGGATCACTCGTGTGTCTATCTATTTGTCTGTCCGTCTGTCACAGTCAATTTGCTCCGAATCTAATGAACCGATTACCTAAGTTGAAATTTGGTACATATATGAATTTTTGTAACCCAAACATAAACGTGTAACGGAAATAAATGAATTTTGAATATAGGGGTCACTTTGGGGGAGAAACAAGAAAATTTAAAATAAAGTTTTGCTAACAGTACCGTGTGACATATCAAGAAAGGGCTTGTTGCGAGGATCTAAAACATATTTTTATATAATTTTAAACTAAATGCTTTTAAAGATATTTTAGAAATTCGATGTAAATTGACCATTACTCCCCTCATCTCCGAAACTACTGGACTTAAAATGTTGAAAAAATTACAGAGAATGGTTCTTTACTCATAAATTACAGGAAAATATATAAGAAGTCTATGGTCTTAAAATAACATGGTAAATCTCTCAATATTCTGAGAGAACATGTATTTCAACTACAATGTTAAGTTTGTATTTGGAATAAATTCATCCCAACTACGGAACCCTTCATCGTACGTAGTCCGACACGCACTTGTTTTTTTAAAGGAGTTTGTAAAGTGTTATATTTTTAGGGTTCTGTACCCAAAGGGTACCAACGGGACCCTAATATTACTAAGCCTCCGCTGTCCGTCCATTTGTCTGTCAGCGGGCACCATAATAAGTACACAGTTGATATTTTCACAGTTGAGTCTGTATTTCTATTGCCGCTATAACAACAAATAATAAAAATTTAATTTAATTAATTAAAGGTCATCGTTAAACGTAGAAAAGAATCACGTTTCTAGTATGGAATAAAACAAAGAAACGTGAATAAATACACAAAAAAATCATCTTCCATACAAGGAACGTGATTTTTTCGACGTTTTGCTCGACCTCAATCGCTGTATCTCTTGAACCGTTATAAGTAGACACATGAAACGATGGTACGGAACCCTTCATGTGCGAGTCCGACTCGCACTTGGCCAGTTGTTTATATTTTATTATTTTGGTTGTTTTATTTTATTCAACCCAATGCTAATAATAATATCAAAAGTTGCAACGCATCTCTATTGAATCCAAAATTCTAAACAAATTATTTGCCTTGCATGTTTAAAAATAGCAAAATGGCTATTCTAAATCTTGGTAATAAAACACTTAAATCACTTAATTACAACGTTTTCAGGCAACTGTAACTTTGAATAAATGTAGTATGCACATAACTATGTAGTGTAGACGGTCTCCTCTATATGCCACAGAGTACAAAACCCTTCTCAGTGTTGCCTTGCGGAACTGCATGTATGGTGCGACGCGAATCAGGTAATTATGCGTGCATATAAATCCGTCAGCAACTGTCTGAGATAAATGCTTGCAACGTCATTTTTGTTGGGAGGTCGGTTACTTACTTGATAACAGTTGAGACCTATTGTATGTCACGCGACATTTTAAATGTAGGTAGGTACACGTAATTATTACTAAGTAGATACATATCTAAGTAGATACCGGGTGGAAGGGACATCGACGCGAAAACTATTACCATGGAGTCAGTACATGATTCTGAATCAGCTGTTCCATACATTTTGACCGCGTAGGTACCTATTGCACTTTTCTATGAAATAGCAGATTTTTTTTTAATATTCGACGAAAAATTGCAACGCAGTGGGGTTCAGAATCATGTACTGAATTCATGGTAACAGTTTTCGCGTCGATGTCCCTGCCACCCTGTATATATCCTAACTGATATTATAAATGCGAAATTAACTTTGTTTAGTTTATGCTTTCAAGCTACTTTTTATCCCGATATTCCCACGGGATCGAGATTTATGCGGGTGTAACCGCGGGGCGCAAATAGTATTATATAAAATAGTAACGAAGTCAAAGCTGCACGTTAAATTTTATTGAAAAAGTAATTTCTATGATTCTGATGACGAAAATAGTTTTTAGAATTTCTGTCCGTTTGTCTGGATTAATCTTCCGGGTTCGTGCAAAAACGGCCGAACGAATTCTGGTAAAATTTGGCACACATAGTTTATAACTTGGATTAAATACTTTAATCCCGGTAGTATGTTCCTGTGGGATATTTTCCGAAATCCACGCGGGCAAAGCCGCGCGCAAATCCTAGTCTATATCTATACTATAATATTATAAAAAGGTTTTTTTTTTGTTTGTATGTAGCGAGTAATCTCCGGCACTTCCAGTGGGATTTGAGAAATTCTTTTTGCATTTAATAGCCCAATTCTTGAGGTAGGTATGTAACATCACTCTACGACGAAATTACACACGGGCAAACACGCGGGCTGAAGCTAGTAAGTGATAAAAATAGTCAAATTGTGAGATTTTATTTCTTCTGCCTTTTCAGATTTAGAAACAATTTCTGCCTTTCTGATACATGCTGTATAAGTGAAACGTAATAGCTACGCGAGATGCGATTACTTCCCCATAACTCAGTATTTAAACGAAAAACAGATAGCCATAAAGCTCTAACTTCACTGATCAACAATAACGTTCGAGAAAGTCGGGTAAGTAGCTGTGGGTTGTGTGGCAAAGGTGGGTAATTGCATGTAATCGGTCACCGACGAGCGATGAGTGGTGAGCACGATTTCAATTCACCATCCGTGAGCCGCGACCTTTAGTGGCTGACTGGGCGTAGAAGTCACTGAACGCTTGTTGAGAATTGAGAATTTAACAACTTTTAATCTTTTAAAAAGATATTTCCGCATTTAGTTTGCTAATAGTTTTAGTTACGTTAGGTTATTATATTTTTAGTTTTGTTAAATGTAAGATTTATTTATCAATAATTATATGTTTTTGTATTGTAATTATATATTGGAAACTAATAAAAAGTAAGTTCAAAAACTAAAACTCGACTACTGAAATATCACGCTCTAAAAAGTATGAAAAAAGAAAATATTTCAGACAGAAATCAAGACATAGGTATAAAATGGTAAAGGTAAAGCCGTGGTTGCATGCTTGTACACCTACAAAATTATACCGGTCAAAATCATAACCCTCCTTTTTGCTTCGCCGTAGTCGGGTAAAAGTATAAAATGGGAATATTCGTTTCCGCAAGTTAACAAGAATATTTTTAAATAAATAAAAGTACCTTTGGAAAATCTGAAGCTAGAATGCCAATACAACATTTACCTATTTTAAATGATTCATGTTTCTACTGTCTCATACAGAAGAAGCAATATTCTAAAGTTTACTCTTACTTTTGACAGTATAAGAAAGCCTGTTGCATCAATGAACCTATTTTATCAGATCGCTGACATATTTTCAAGAAACCGATTGGTAACTGTAACTTAAAAACTGAACATCCAAACAAAAAAGTAGAGAAAAATAAAGCCTTTTATTTATTTAGGTACATTTTTCATAATTTCCTTAATAGTACGTTTATAAGTGCAACAATTAATAACAGGACAACATGTACCATGTATGGTTTTAAATAATATATACAAAGCCAAAAAGGAAATTTACAAATAAAATTATTCAATAATTTTTAGTAATTCATGTGTAGCAATAATAATTACAAAAATTGCATTCCCAATATTAAAAATAAAAAACAGATTGACAACAATAACACTAACCAATTAAAATAATAATAATCTCATGATTCAATTTAAATACATAGAAAATTTAAATTTAAATGTCTCCTATCAGATAAGTAATTAATCTACCAGCAACGCTGCAACGTTTCCTAACACTACCGTTTAAAATACTGTATCTTACACCTTAATTGGTTCATAAGATCCTTCGTTGGTGGTACGTAAGTTAAATATTAGCACATTTTATTACTCTGTGTTTACATTGGGCTTCCTTTGGGTTACTTTGACGTCGCTTGCGGCATTTTCATAGATAAAGAGATGCGACCGGACGCTCCTACTAATATTGTAGCTAAGTGTGTGCGTTAGTTTTGTCTGATCTTCGTTTACACAGGACATGAGGGCTGCTTAAATACCTTTATTGATATCTCTTTGTGGCTTTGTTCATTTTGAAACAACACAAAGTGAAACGCCTACTTAGGTAACGTAGATTGTATAAAGCTTTGTCAAAACGTGTACCAATACCTTCGTTTTATATCATACTAGCGGCTTCGCCCACGTGTATGTCGACGGAAATTATCCCACGGGAACATGCTTCCAGGATAAAAAGTATCCTCTGTCCTATTCCAGGTCATGGTCTACCCGTGTGCCAATTTTCATCTAAATTTGTTCTGCCGTTTTAGCGTGAAAGCGTAACAAATGAACAAACAAACTCACTTTCAAATTTATTATACCCGCCCCTGCTTCGCGCGGTTTTTACGACAAAACATCGTGATTTCCTCTTATATGTAAGTTTAATATTAATGTATTATAATAAACATAAACCTTTTGAAATAAATTCTCTAAATGAGGGATGCAAACCGTATCAAAATCCGTTGCGTAGTTTAGAAGAACAACGCGGTCACACAGACGGACACGAAAAGCGACTTTAATTAATATTATGTATTTTGTGACTGCTGTTGGTGGAACAATAGATATATATTTCTATCTTTTTTTCTTTAATAAATAATTCAGTTAATAATTAATATTTATTTATAATTAATAGAATTTGTTCAAAAAAAAAAAACTTTAACATGGACACACAACTTTTATAATAGGCTTGTTTCATAAAAAATTTTTTTTAGTCCGGAAGGTAGATTAATAAAAAATATAGAACACGTATTTTTTATATTTTAACGTAATCAAAAGATTACGGCGATACATTGAGTTAAAATGTGGCATGACGTCACTGCCCGCTAGATTTTATGCTGATTTGTGACGTAGCCAGCCCCCACTCCCCAACTTTAATGCGTGTTTTCTAATTTATTTTTTATTAATATGATTAAGCAAAAAATACGTGTCTAATATTTTTTTATTATCTGAAAGACGGACTAAATAGAATTTATTTTTTTTACCTAGGCAACTACCGTATTATTGTAACAACAATCTAAAGTCTATATCTATCGCAATGGGTGCCAACATTAAATCGTTTTAATTTAAATAAAAATCAAATGGCTAAAATATTAAAAACTAGTTACACCAAACATTAAGATAACAAATCTAAAGATATTATCTATTTAAGTATGTTCACAATATTAGCAAGTCTCTCAGACATAAACAAAGTCCACGTTAGTAATACGATATTCTGTAGATAATAGCATAAAAGTCGGTAATTTACTTGACATTCTACTTCAAAAGGGCTCCTCGACAATTGTATGTCATTTGCTTCGACAAGCGGATCCGTACATAGCCGATACCGCGAATTTCGCCTTAACGGTATACAATTTTATAAGTACAGGCAACGGTACCGGGGAAAACATTAATTCATTATTAAACTGTCGTATATCATTACAGGTTTATTCAGCAATTTGTCTAGTTACAAATTACAGTTTTATGCAAGAGATATCCTACTTTGTTTGAAGAAGACATTGTATTGTTGTTTGTATGGATTTATATATACGGAAATGAGTCATGTATTCGATAAAGCTACCTGTAATGATGTAAGAGATGACACATTGTTTATCGTGGAATTTGGCTTCAAAATCTAGCGTAAAGGATCGACTTACCATATTGGATTATCTACCTATTAATATTCTCATTTGTTAGGGTTCCGTACCTCAACAGGAAAAAACTGAACCCTTATAGGATCACTTCGTTGTCCGTCCGTCAATCTGCCAAGACCCATTTTCTCAGGAACGCGAGTAGGAATCAAGTTGAAATTAATATCAAATTCGTAGATCTAGTTCCCTTGGAGCTCTAAAAAGTCAGGCTTCTAAGTCAATGCAATAAACAATACGGCCATTTATGTGACATATTTTGATACTCCCAAATAAATTAAAACCTACAGGGTACTTCCCGCTGACCTAGAAACATGAAATTTGGCAGGCAAAATGAAGCAAGGTCTCATAGCGAGTAAAGGAAAAGATCCGAAAATTATCATTAGTAGTTTTACCACATGGTTTTTTTTTTTCTATTACTATCTTACATTTGCAGTTGGAGAACTGACCGTTACGTATATCGATGTGTGGGAAAACATGTTTCTCAAGGACTAAGTTAAGTTTGTTCTTGGGATAAATTCATTCCAACACTAACATAGCATGTCGTATCATATCGAATTTCAACTTTTATAATTCATGCACATCATTTTATAACTCCAGTTACTAGTAATCGAGGGAACTCTTTAAATATTATAGGCAAACCTATAGCGATTTGGGTATTTTTTAGTAACTCGTGCAGTTGCTCTTGGAAAACACTATTTGGTGAAGTGGAACTGATGATGAAGACCACAAAGAGCCACCAAAATTACTCAATAATAAGTATTTCACGGGTTGCGATTCGATTAATTTAATGCAATTTATGTTCGTCACAATGCATATTGAGAAGTGGAGCTGATGGTGAAGTTCCAGGAGAAGTCCTCAACGATTAACGTCACTGCATCGGGAAAAGCAATATTTTGTAAAAAGGTGATGAGCAGTTGAGATTAGGCTATTTATAAACTACCCACTAAAAAGCGAGAAAGAAAAAAAAAACAGTTGTTTTTTTTTTTGTAAAATAGTTTTTGATACTTCAACTTAATGAGACGAAATTCAAATCTTGTATAAAACGCACACTATGCAGGCAGGCATATTATAAGTTGGGGGATTGCATCGCTGATAAAAATGCTTGGCTCAATGCTGGTCCTGCTCCATAACCACAACTAATTGATTAACATTTGCAAATACTGTTGGAGCTGCTGAAGATTGTAAGACCATCTTTGCATTGTATAAAATTAATCTCCTTTGTATTATATAATTGCATAGAAGGCACTATGTACTAAAGAGTTACCATTTACCGGGTAATATATCTTGCATTGACTTCAATGTGACCTGGCGACTGTGAGTATGTCATGCTCACTCAGATGTTTCGCTAATGATGGCGTGTGTGTTGGATCATTTAGCTCCCTTCAAAATGGTTGAGCTGAATGGTGCTAATCCATGCGTCATGTTCGTGAACGGGCGCTGTCAGTTAGAACTGGTCATCTCTTAGCTGCCATGGCTTATTTTTAATTTATTTTAATTTTTGAATTGTTCTTTGTTTTATGTTTTTATTACGGACGGTTCTAACATGGACATCTTTCTACATTGTTCTCACATGTAAATATAATTTCAACATTAATGATGTAACCAATATTTGTAACAATTTTTTATTTAAAAGAGTACCTACTATACTTTGGAATGGGCAACTACCTTCATATTTCTGACTCGCAGATTTCTTGACAGTTCAAAAGAGCCTGTAAATGGTTTAATTGAAATAAATGCTTTGAGTTTGAGTTTGATCAGATACCAAAATTCCTAGTATCTATCTTCTATGTATATATCAATAACACAGCTACTAATGGAACATGCGCCATATTAGAGGGACGAGGTGTCACATTTAGGCGCACATACTTGAACCAATGAATGTGTAACACGAGGACATGCCGACGCGTTACAGGAATACCGACAGGACGGCCGCGGGCTTATTAACTCCCTCCATTAATTAAATTATTAGAAATCTCGAGCCGGACTAATTAATGAAGAATTCCAACATTTCGGTCCACCTATCGGGCTTTAATTAAAATTGACAAAGCCGCGGGCGAGCGCTCTCGCTCGCCAAATATCGCCTCTATTAATGAAATGATCACTCCAAACTAATTAAATTATGGAGGTAATGGTGCGTGCAAGTGATACCGGCCGCGGGACCATTCTGACAACTGCCTGTGTAATGTAACACCTACGCGCCACTCCAGCTTTTAAACCTGATAAAGTGCAGCTATCAGTTATGTAATTAAATTTTTTACTCCGCCATAATTTGCACAAAGGTCCTCAACGGAAACCACTTATTCGACGAAAGCGTAACACGTATTCAGCAAGCGAACTCAATCAATATGTAGTAATTTTTTAACCGTTAAGTTAATTGGCGCCACCATGTTAGGTACCCGTATAATTTCAAGTGATTTCAATATCCTGCAAATTAATGGCCGCTTTATAGGTAGGTAAGTAGGTACGTATCGCATTAATAATTTCATACATACGTTGCCCAATTATTTTAAAACTACGTTGTAACTAATGAGATGTCGAGCAATAATAACGAGCAATTAAAACGAATCGTATACAAGAGTATAATACCAGCTCTGTGCTACACGAACTTTCAACCTTACAATAACAATTACCGTCCGTATATTATTAAACCTCTTAATGGATACCCGTTTTCCAATTAGCGTTTATTCTGTAATTGAGATCATTAATGGCTTTTAAAGCGTTTAGTTCTAGAATTTGAGTTAGTTACTGTGTCTTAGAAGAGCTAAGTGAGGCCCGTAAAGGTAAGAGTCAGTGTTCATTTGAATGAGACTTAGTATGTAGCAAGCACGGCACTGCACGGCACGGCACGGTGCGACGCAACGGTAGGCGCAGCGACATTAAAATGAGTAATTATAATAAAGCTGATATGTCCTCATAATTAACTAAGCCTGATGAAGAGTGCTTTGACAAGAGACACGACCGCAAAGCCGCTACAGCGCTTTAATATTTAATGAAAAAAATATCTGGTCTGGTATTAGCCATTTTCTTTAGAAAAACAGGTTTGTTTTTATTAATTTATCTTTTCTATACCTTATGAAAAAGTTTAAGAAATCTGATTAGGTAACTTACAACAATGATGCTAAAATTAAAAGTGATTTGTAATTTATCAATTTGAATACTTTTATGATCCTTACTATTAAGTCACATCATCCATGCAATAGGTAGGTAGCTACGTAAACAGCCGGTTGTACGTCCTAAGCAAGGATTACAAAAACAAAGCCTACAGGATTATCCTCTTTTCAGCTAGAACTACATAACACTGTACACTCCAATTCCCACGTCCGCTCAGCGCTTCACCGCTGAATCGCGCTTACAGCACTAGCGCTAATTAGACGGAGTGACAACCCACTCCTGCCATAAAGCGCTGCAGATTTATCGCCACAGATTATTTATATTATGTTTATTAGGCCCCGCCCTCCGCGCCCTGCGCCCTGCTTTCTCGCTAATTGAATTGCCGGGATTTTTATATGTAACAACACCTGAGGAGTTTATTAAAGGTCATAACGTATGATGTGACCTTTACTAAGCTGCGTTTAGATTACATAATTTGCTCCGTGCTGTTTTATTTTCAGTGTCAGTGTACCGTCAACCGTCATAAGAGTAATGAATTCATGTTCATTATTTCTAGAACCTGTACGGTACCCAAATAAAGTAAGCATATTTTAGTAGTTCAGTATATTTTAATTATCAAACTCTTCATTGAAAACCCACATGTTCTCATTCACGAAAATAGACACAAATAGGTGCTCCTTAATTTTTATGGGTTGTTAAGAATATCGTCTGTTGAATGATAAATATTATGATCAACAGAACTGACCTAAACACGACATAACTAAGATCGTAATTAACATGCGACCATCATAAATCTCCGTTCACAAGGACTACAAGTTATTTTGGCAATCGCACCGGTTATGATTAACAACGTCTCCTCCCGCACGCCACAATGATGAATTGACTACGAAAATAACTGTTACTTTATAACAGTTCCAATTTACAAGACGTCTCTATAGACATTTTGATTTTTCTAGGATAAAAATAACACGTAGGTGATTAGGTACTAATATTAACAAAGGGTAAGTACAACACTACTGTATCTACAATTCTACCTACGTCCTATTTCCTACAGGTATACCTAATTACAATATTCTTTTTATATGTGAAAAGTTGTTTTCCTGTATTCTGTTAATACTATCATAGCACTTAATTAACTCTTTCTGACTCTACTTCTTTAATAAATTGGCTGTTGAAAGTCTGTAGCTATTTTATCTGAAGTTTAAACTTATTACACATATTGTTCAATTAAAATTACTTATGACCTATCGAAACATGACCAAACATAAAAAAATTGTTCGATGAAAAATGAATACCGGTGTAACTGCATTTCAAAAAGGCAATTTGAACACTATGTTCTGTATTTTAACATTTATTTTGCAATGTGTTTTCCTAATGCAGGGCCCGTGTCCTTATCCTCGGCCGCCGCTATCCGAAGTTGTATCTTTCGTTGATTTGTTGCTTCGGTTTGCACACAGTGTTCTGTAGCTAATTAATTTTAATTGGGCCGAATTGCAACACGTCTATTATACGTTTATACGCGACTTTTAGCCCCTTCGTTTACATACACGCTTCTTGACGTTGTTGTTTGTCGTAATTACCTGTATCATTCATCTAGAAAAACTTCTGCCAATATTTTTCCGACAATGTCTTTTAACGAGTCAACAATTAAGAGAAGACTTCACGTGTCCGTCGTCTGCTGTTTTCGTCATTAGCTCGACTCGTAAGTCTATTTATTTTTGCGGACGGTACCATTGTTACGCAAGGAACGGTAGGGTTGAGCTACATGGTACTCATTTCTCATAATTCCAATAGCAAAGATTGAGCAATAAAAGCAATGTAAAGGCTATAAACAGTCTAAATCAGTGTGTATTCTTAATCCTCGTATTGTGCGGAGGACGGAGGGCCACCGCTCACGAATTCCTAACACTTGCAACAATCGCATTTAATTTTCCGCTCGTGCGCCTTTATTGGTAATCGCCTCTCTAAATTGAAACGTGAAGAAATCTCATTGAAACACGTTATGAATTAATTAAAGGATTTGCTCATTTACTTGTCGGAGTTAATAAACACGCTTCTCTGAACTGACATGTTAGAACAAACACACGATAATTACTTAATTAGCTGTTACTAGCCTCGGGAATAACTTGGTATTCAAAGATTTTTGGTTTGGATGCGATGGTTTCTACGCTCTTTAACATGATTGCTAACTAATTATTCATTACAGATTTGATGTAACAAAATATGAAAGATTGTCAGCAACAAAATCGTTAACCATATTAGTCATGTGAACACGGTGTGTATGCGTTACTCATGCTTGTCATATCTATCATACTATTCACTAGGGCCAGCCATTTGCGTCTAACATGACAATGGTACACTGCAAACGATGCAAACCGGTTGTATAAAAAAATCAGGCAAACACGCGCACTCTACTTGTTTAATCTCATGAGCAGGCTAATTGTCCAGAGCAGTGACGATGACAGTTGGGGGCGCGGGGCCGCGGGGGACGGGGGCACGTGACCTGTCACTCGCAGGGAAATTAAAACATTCCGTTATTATTTTCATTTCGCAAACCCCGCGCGTGGGTACGGGACTACGAGCAATGATACCCACTGTGCACGACTGTACTACAAAAAATAACTGACGTGCCTAACAATAAACTTTTGGAGTTGTTTGTGTAAACTAGAAATGAACAGTCGTGACCAATTCGACGATTTTGGCAACCTTCAATAAAAACTGGACGAAAAACAGTGGTCAATTGAGTAAGATTTCTCTGTTCTGCATTAAATGAAAAAGAGGTTTTTTAAGGTCTCGATTAGAGTTTGAAACACGAATGAAAGTATAAAGAAAGACATAGCAGCAAGTATTACGTTGGCGATGGTTAGGAGTATTCGGTGGTACTTCGCATTTCATCGAAAAAATACTGCTCTCGCAGTTATTTTCTTTTATGAGAATTTCATAAGAATCGTTTGTGTTCATAATAGCAGGCTCGCGGCACACTGGGCGCTAAAGATAAAATTAAACTTTAATGTTACTCTTAAAATTTTAACTTTACTGCTTGTTGATAAAATGTTTAACTTTTATGTTTTAGCGGTAATCTGAAAGATTCAAAGTATCTACGTGACATACGTCATTACAATATTTAGTACCTACCTAAGACAAAAGCTTGGGAGCAATTTGCTGACATTTCCCTGATAATTGATAAAAGTTACTTGTAATTTAAATCGTGTCGTTCAAATCGTTTCAATAAGTATTTAAATATTGATCTCACAATGAATATTTTACTGGTAACAAATATTTATAATTTCGAAATAATATTATTACTACGTATTCTATAACCTTCTCACGAGATCGTGACCAATAACCAGTAACCCCGTATACATTTCCTGTGTTTCATAGCGAGCGCGTAACTAAGAATATGTACTGTAAGTGACAAAGTAATGCTATTTTCCACAAAGTGATTACAGGAATTTAAAGAACCTGGGCAATTCCAATCGTTCTTTAGAAAACACTTTGCCAGCAACAAAGACATCGCGTGCCAGCGCATGCGCCCACAACATAAAGAGCAGGTTCAAACAACAGCTTTCAATTTGCATTCACCAACGTTTAATCCTAAGCCTGCATCTGCGTACAATTTAAATACAAATAATGTAATGTAATTGATCAATCAGTGCGATGCATGCGAGTAATAGGCAGTATTACAGTATTAACTCGTCAGTTCCCATGTCAAAGCAATATCGCCAGACGCCGGCGGCGTAGAATTTTAATAATTAAAAATCACCCCAACCATGAAGGGAGTCGCCGACACACTGCACATTACGCGTTATCATTTTTAATTAAAATTCTCGCGCCACCACTAACTATAATGATGAAATATTTCAATTTTGTTATCGTTATTTACGATTTATCAAGTTATAATTACTTTTTTTTTTTTAATAATTTTATTCAACTTAAATTACGTGGATTGTTCTTTGTATATCTCAACCTAATAAGAATTATTTTTATTTTGATTCCAATTTCCATAACTCTAAATTTAAAGTCCAAAAAAAAATAAAAAATTAAATAACCTCAGCATAAAAGAGAACTCAATAAAATTGACTAAAGAACTTTTGTTTAGATAATGTCAACTATTTCATAAAGAACTACTGCAAACAATTTTTAATTTCCATTCAGTTAAGCGCTCGTACATGCAATATAGAAAAAATAGCAAACATTCAGAGCAATTCCAATAGGCTAATCGTGAGTTATTAAACCCTCGCGGAGCCCACCTGATCGCCTGCCTGCTATAATAGAAATACCAGGGACTTATTATTAAAATTGCTGCTAAATTGTTCCCCTCACCCCTCGTATTTCGTGGGTCGAAGGTGACTTATTGACGTTATATTCTACTCGTAATAATATTAATTTGACAACGCACAATGCGTTACTAAAATTAATTAAATGAAATTGAATAGTGTTGAATATCAGAGCGACATAGCAGGGAACCGAGAATGCACAGGATTAATCAATTGGACAACGTGTGACCACGAATGCTGTTAAGGGAAACTCGAAACGTCGGATTATTACATTAATGGTGAAAGCCAAAAACATGAATACACTAGTGATATTAAGTCTATAATAGGTACCTCAAATTGCTTAGCATGGTCCTCCGTTATATCGAAACTATGCAGCATTAATTTTGTAATACATATATTTGACATTTGAGGATTAATTTTAAATCGTATGTTTGACGAAAACACGATTCTATAAAATTTTCTCGATAGAAAAATACGAAGTAAAAAGAAATTAACTAAACTATTGGCGCCTTGGAGCCTTCTCCCCGCCGCTCAGTCTCGCTCTCACTCAGTCCGCAAGCAGTATCGTGCAAGCAAGATAAGGAGTGAATTTGAGCCGATGTATCATGGATATCGGTTTACTCAAGAACAGGCCAAAAAAAAAAACATTTTCATTAAGCAAATAACTTATGCAAAAAAGCTTTCGTACCACCAAAAGCTTTTCATTTAGCAGTAGCACAACGCCGCCTTTAAAAAGTTAGCTTTGATAATTACCATAATTACCCCCCAAAGGAAACAACTATAATTTCGTTCATTGAATCGCTTTTTTCTGTTGCAGTACTTCAAAACAACCCTTCCGTTGATCGAGTGAACACGAACCAAATGTAAGGGTTCCACACGATTCATTGCATAATTAAATATTGATGATATTGTCGTCGCATATATATAATTAATGTATCGATATAATAAATATGTAGTTAGCTAATCAAAACGTATTGTGGTTGTATTAGAGCACATTGTTTATGTGAGGTAACTCAATCAGTGGCAGTTAGCGGTATTATAATAACAACGGTATTGGCTCGGTTCTGGGACATTAATTAGGTAAGTACGTGGACCACGTCAGTCTCCGGGCTAATTAATTGAGCGTATTATTGGTGCAATGCCTAACCGATGCGGTTACAACGACTAGTAGCGTAGATACCGCGCTGTGATTCATGCCCAGATATTAATTCAGTTGCGTTTCAATTATATTTTCCAATATTAGCGTGTTATTCCTAGAACATAGAATGTGAGTAGTTAGATGAGTGACTAACAGTAGTAATTGGCAGAAAGTAATAGGGCATAGTTTTTTAACTGTTGCAATAATACTCGGGAAAAGTGACGAAGTGTCTTGTTTACATAAAGGTGTTGGGGATTTACGTGGCTTGACGATGTGGTTGCTGCAGACAGTCACAAGGAAAAGTTATGGAAATAATTTCTTGAAACGCGACTATGAGGCCTTCAGCTTTTATAAGAATCGTAAGATCGGTTACTTACGAAAATCATCTACTTTTACAATGTTTGTAATTATGTGAGCACCATGTATCTATCACATAATTAAATTATCTGTCGTTGCTTCTCTTTTTTTTTACCTATTGTGGTATAGTAATTTTATTCTAGGTGCATCGTCTTCACATATAATTATTTAACTAATGTACGTACTTAAACAAACTATTGTAAAACATTTTAAAAGAGTAACGGTGGAGTTTCTTGCCCATTCTTCTCCATACGAAAACTACCTTTTGGAAGGGGCGACTAGAATCAATTATATTATTCTGTAAATTTTGACGTTCAAAAGTGCCATACATGGGCCTATTTGAAATAAATGATTTGACTTTGACTTTGGTTCTATGTACTAATTTCGTACACATCAACTTAAAATGTACTCACAAACGTGACTGGGATCTCGAAACGTCAGTTATTAAACAAATGATATCTAGTGCATAATCTGAAACTAGTTGAGGAGGTTAATTCGTGTTGTCGGTAATTGAGTGGATAACACGCGTTACTGACACGGCTAATCAGTCAGTAATGTGACTCGACATAGCTAACGTGACGCATATTGATCGCCATACAGCGGGAGTAAATAACTGATTAACTGGCATTAAGGAGTTAATGTGTTGTTAAGTTTGTTAGCAGTTCAGTCTGATGTTAGGACGTGTCTGTTCTGTTGAAGTTTAGGCGGCTCGAGATGTTACCGAGGTATGCTTCAAGTAAATTGTAAAAGATAACATTGATTCTTTGGGTACAAGAAGCCAGAAAGCTTGGAGGCAGAACCTAATTGACAAAACAAAGAATTTCGTTTTGTTTGATAGCGGAAAAACAAGTAATTAGTAATTAGCTTTGAAATGTAGATGTAGTTTATTTTAATAGACTCAAAAATCAGTCCAGATTAAAAAATACACAGTACAAAAATGTGCCTGTGAACATTGAAATCAAGATTTATAAAACAATGACAAATACTTCATCAAAGCATTCTATAAATAACCATTGACAAGGCGACTCTCCATTTGATCCATTCCTTACTCCATAACATCCCTTTCAACATAAAAATAATTACCAGCCACTAGTAACGGAATGTAGAACTAATTAGCAAATGACATGTACAAATTAATTAGGTAAATGTAATAACGATAGATGTGTGTCAATGTTTTCAATAATTAAATTAATTATGTACCTACTGGCTTTTAGATAAGCCTTACTTATCGGTCTTCTATTAAGAAACAGTTGAACATCACGAACGGAAACAAAGAAGAAACGAGTGCTCGACATTTTTGTCGAATGTCAACTTGTTTTTTTTTTTAAATTAATTTTAGGTAATGTCATAAAGACTTAGTTATTCAGTCTTTTTCTTTTCATGTCCATGACGATTTAAAAATAAAACAAATTTAAATTAGTAAGTAGAACCAAACTAAATAGTTTTTGTCAATAGTGCTCATGGTTATTATTTTTCACTGCAGAGTTTTGCCAGAGACTAGTCCCTTAGTCATTTGGCTAAATGGGGGTTTAAACATTTCGTAACACAATTTTAGGACTAATTAAGGACGTGCTAATAAGCCTCCGTTTCCGTTCCGCACATGTCGTAAAAGTCAACCAAAGGAAAGGGTAAGTCCACGTACGCACGGACGTAAAAATATCGCGGCGGGATTTTATCGAACACTGGATTTTCATCTCTCAGTGTTAAGCCGAGCGTTGAGAATCTAACGCGCTGGGACGCACTCTCGTCCCAGCGCGTTAAAAAACACTGTTGGATTTTCAACTCTCGGCGCTAAACAGAGCGTTGAAAATCAAAGGCACGAAAAAAAATCGCCGCGATTTTATTATGTCCGTACGTACGTGGGCTTATAGCTTGTCACTTTCTAACTAGAATTTTATTTATTTATTACTATTTTATTCAGTACTAGCTCCGCCAGCGACTTCCTCTATGATATCTTTATAAATTATAGCTTCTGTTACTCAGTGATGATAATATAGTATTCTACTGGTGAAATAATTTTTAAAAACAGTCCAGTAGTTTTTGAGTTTATCCATTATAAAAAAATAAAAAATTCTCTTTGTAATATTAGTGAAGATGTAGATAATAAGTTATGACATAATATATGTCGTTTTCGACTGTATTTTGGCATTCAATTTATGAGTCTTAATCGATCTAAAATGATGAATGTTAGTTTGTAATTTGCTTCATGTAAAACCCACCAATTTTGTAATTAAATTACCTACGAGTACACCACTTAAAAGCAATAGGTGTTTCATGGAACAGTCCGCTTAATTATAATTAAAATACCATTTGCATCCGATATTAGATCAATGATGGACGTTTGATTAAATCGATGTGCTCGCAAAGGTATCCAATGTTTCGATTTGAACGCGCCAATTAGTTACTAAATTAATTTAATTTCCTCTAATTAGCATACCTAGAATTTCCACAGAGCGCTCGCTGTTTCGATACCAAATAATCATTACCACATAAATTTTACACGATTATTAGATTGTTTTAGATACGCCACACTCATTATAAACTATGTAGTTAGTAGTTAGAAATTCTATTGAGTACATAATTGGTTACGGTTACAACGAAAATCAATGCCTCAATTTGAACAAAATACATTTTACCTAATGATGAACAAAAAAATCTGTAAAGGAATCATCAATTTGTCAATTCATCAGCGAGTATTCACTTAATTCTGAATTCTCAAAGATGAATGAACATAATCAGTTCACATTCACGCCGCGCCCCCAACGGGTCCTACTCACTCAATACTCAAGAGTCGCAATAAAAAAAAATGGTCGTCGTATGTTTTTAATTAAACGCTTATTTTGAAGAGGGAATGACTCACACAATAGCTCATTGTGCGACAGTGCTATTGCATTATTGACGTTTTATGATGTGAATGGTAGCTGATCAGAGGGTATCGAGATCTACATTTTTAACCTTAACACACTTTGCATACGGTTTAATTTACTGTGCAGGGAGCACCGCATAGTTCATACATAATATGAGAATAAAATCACAAAAGAAATTATGACATAATACGTAACTGAATGGTTGAATAATGTCAATAATTCCTGAGAATTGAACGTAATGATTGAAATATGCGTAATATGAACTATGTGTGGGTTTTGCACAGGTTTTCATAAACTACCTACGATCTATTTCTTCCCTTTTTATCCAATGAATCACCCCGAGATACCTGTCATAATAATAATATAAACCTTTATTTAGACAGGTATAAGAAATTGTAGTACATTCGTTGGTTATTTTTCTTTGCTTAGTTAAATATAATATTAGAGTAATCGAAGTGATATTATGATTATGATTCATTCGAAGTGATATATGTCAAAACTCTAATATTGTATTTAAGTTACTTTAAATTAAATGAAGACACGCAGCATGCGATAGTGTCCACGAATTAGACAATATAAACATGCGCTTACGCACGACTAATTCTAACCACAATACGACATGTTTTTGCCCAACATGTTGAATGTATTCCAATAAGATTCATCCCTAAAAAGTAACAGTTGTTGCATCCAATTAGACAGAAAATACTCCTATCTACAAACAAGAATCAATTAGAAGCATTACTTAGAAATAAAGCTCAAAAGTGCTAAGTGTCTATAAAGGATTAAAATTAAGTAGATTTAGTGTATTTAGAGCTCAGTGTTGCATGTAGAACCTCAGTCAGGTAGCGAGGCCAACCAAGGTTCGAAGTAGCAACTCGAGCCTCCAGTTTCAAAGCGCCGCGTGGCTCTTCCTAAGTGGATTAATTACGTGGATGATCTTCCACCTAAATTAGTCTAACAGCCGTATACCGTTACACGATCCTTCACGAACCTCGCTTTGTGTTTACATTTAATGTACCTAGCTGTACCTACCTTGTATGTATTCACGAGAACTCAGTAGGTATTGCATATCTGCAGTTCTCAGAAGAGATGTTCTGACTAATTTGATACCTGATATTGACTAACTAATTGAGTGAGAAGCAGTCGCATTTAATTTATTAATTAGTACTGCTAGCAACAGTTTTATTAATCAGTAACAACTTCTTTAACTATTTTTATTTTCATACTACGCCTAGTGCATTTTCTTCGACCCAATTATAAATTTTCTCGACCCGAAGACCACGCAAACAAAGCCGCAGGCAAACCTAATTAGTGAGGAAGTTATAGTTATCTTGTTTACTAATAAGTAACCCAATATTCTTTAAAATAACTTACTAAAAGCGTCCCTGGTCTAATTGACAGCGTTCTCTATTGCTTAATTACCTGAAAAATAAACATGTGTGTTATTATTCGTATTGTGTACTCTCTATGCTCATTTATAAAATAAATATTTTTTAATCAAATATCAACATTAAACAAAACAAAACAAGCGTAAATAGTTTCAAACAAAATTATTTCCGGACCATCCCCAATTACATGAAAAAAGTTTTAAATACGCATTACTAAGCCACAGAGTACAAATATGCAACAGACAGGCAGCTGCCCAAACACGAGTGCACTCGTCTGTACTTTTTAATATTCTATGTAAATATTGGGCTACTCGGTACATCGGGTACGGTCGCGGTCAATTGGTTGGAAAACCACGTGGGATTAAGTACCTACTGTCTAACAAAATCTCGCACAAAACCGTTCGAAGATGAAAATTGGAAATTCTCACGAATATTTTTCACGCTAATTAACCATAACATCCTTTACGCTATGCCATGACTCACAATTAAGACGGGTTTAGCGAAAAGAATTGATGATTGCCCACACAATTCTTTTGTAAATAAAACCAACATGGTTTAATATGTGAAACATGAAAAGCAATTTAGAAAAATAATATCAAACATTTTTCATAGAATTCCGTGTGTTGAGTGAGGGATTTTCAATATGATCTGGACTAGTTTTCATATTAATTGCATCGCCCGACAACGCTGTTATTAGAATAGTGAACTGCTCCTGAAATATTTATATGAATAAACTTAGTTACACGATATTCTACTTTTTCAATATATATTAATTTTGCCTACGGTCTATCTATTAATTTTAAACGCGTGTAGATGAGATGAGCCTTAAATAATAATGACTATTTGTAGTAAATACTCAAAGTATGCATTAAATACTTGTTTGTATTTATTATTCTTAATAATCTAATTTCGTATTGACATTGTGTTTTTTCTGATTGTCACTAAAATAAAAAAACATGACGTTTACTACTTTGGCTCTTTTTTAACTTAATTATTCAATATACAACATTCGTTATCAGCACGAAGTAAAAAAGTAGAAAAATGTCGTGTGGACCTGCTGGTATATCGATAAAACCGTTGTGCGAAAGAGCCGGCTATGGCATCTGGAAATTCAAAATGCGTATGTATTTGATGCATGAGGATTTATGGGAAACCATAGAAGGTTACTCAGGTGAGAAGCCCTCTGATGCAAATAAAAGGGATCAGAAAGCTTTAACCAAGATTTGTTTGACAATCGACGGAGGCGCAATCGCACATGTTCGGAGCGCTGAGACTGCCAGGCAAGCATGGGATGCTCTTAAAGATGCTTTTGAAGATAAGGGAATGGGCAGAAAATTGGCCCTGGAGCGAAGGCTGTATAGATATAACTTGTCAGACTTCGATAATGATGTTGAGCGTTATATTGGCGCAATCGTAGCTACTTCGCAAGATTTAGCAGACATCGGGAAGAAGATTGATGATGAAAGTTTGGCAGCGATTATGCTCGGAGGTTTAGGACCTCGCTACGATCCCTTAGTTATGGCTCTGGAAAACTCCAACTTAAAAATCACAAGTGAATTGGTGAAAAGTAAGCTATTGAATGAGTTCTCGAAAACCGTAGACGTTCAAGCTCCGGAGAACAAACCGACGACTTCCGCTCTGAAATCTTCTCAAGGTAAAATTTCTTCCAATAATAGTAAGAAGAAAAGAATTATCAAATGCTATGGATGCGGTGAACCAGGTCATAAAAGGCCCGATTGTCCTATAAGGAAGGACGAGAAGGACAAGCACGTAAAAAATGTTACTCTGAAGACAGCACTCAATGGTGTAGAAGGAGAGAGTACCACTTTTTTCATTGATACTGGAGCGACCAACCACATGTGCCATAATATTGATTACCTAGAGAACGTAAGGTTGAATAATGAAGCAGGTAGTAATGATACTGTAACGGTTGCAAATGGAGAGAAGATAAGTTGCAGAGGTATAGGTAATATTTCTTTTTCTACTAAAGATTGTGAAGGAACAATGACTGGTGTTGTTGCCGTGCCTGACCTGAATTGTAATTTACTCTCTGTTAGGAAAGCTTGTGAAAACGGTTTACATGTAGTTTTTGATAAAAATGGTTGTATTTTTTATGAAATTTTTTCTTGTACTGGAAAGGCTCTTTTACGTGGTTCTGTAAGTAGTGGGCTGTACACTTTAAATTGTACTGTAAATGTTCCTAAGAGAATTGCCTCTAATGCGCTCCTTGATACGTCAGATTGCAGACTTTGGCATAGGCGTTTAGGACACCTTTGCCGAATAGGTCTGGATAAACTTAGAAAAGGTGAGGCTATAGGTGTGTCTTATGATAAGGTGGACAATGAACCATGTATACATTGCTTGGAAGGCAAGCAGTCAAGAAAACCATTCAAAGCAATTCCATTTAAAAGAGGAACAGCTTTGTTGGAACTAATTCATGCGGACCTGTGTGGTCCGATGTCACACGATTCTTTTCAGGGAAACAAATATCTTTTGGTTTTTATTGATGATTTCTCGAGAGCGATTTTTCCTTTCTTTATCTCGTCGAAAACTCAAGTAAAAGATAAATTCTGTGAATTTCAGAATGCAGTTGAAAGGCAGAAGGAAGCAAAAATTAAAATTTTCAGAACAGATAACGGGACTGAGTTTGTGAATCAAGGTATGAGAGACTATTTGACTTCAAAAGGAATTAAGCATGAAACGACAGCTCCTTATAGCCCTCAATCTAATGGCGTAGCTGAACGTGTAAATCGCACACTGGTTGAAAAGGCGCGCTGTATGCTTACTGAAGGTAAACTTTCCAAAGTATATTGGCAAGATGCAGTTCAAACTGCTGCTTATTTGAAAAACAGGTCTCCTCATCGTGCACTCGAAAATAAAACTCCTTTTGAAATGTGGTATGGGAATAAACCAAACCTCTCACATTTAAGAGTTTTTGGCTGTCGAGCGATGGTTCATGTCCCCAATTGTCAAAGAAAGAAGCTTGATGTCAAATCTACGGAGCACATTTTTGTAGGATATGCTGATGATATCCACAGTTACTTCTTTCGTAGTTCTGAATGCCCACGTCGCTTAGTTAAAGCGAGGGACGCAGTATTTTTTGAAAATTCTTTTACAAGTTTAAAAGAAAATTCAGATTCTTCTAGAAGCCAAGAAGAAACAGTAGTTCCACTACGATTGAGCACTGATCCTTGCAATGCTGTTGAACAGATAGTTAATTTGGATGTTCCTACAGCAAGCACTTCCATGGATGTTCCGGACGTTTCTCCTGATCGTTTTCATGATGCTTCAGATGTAGAAGTAGAACAAAGCAACAGTGTTCTCGGTGAGTCAGTGGAAGAACGTCGCTATCCAATGAGAGAACGGAAGAAACCAGATTTCTTGTTATACAAGACCTGTACGGAAGAGGTAATAAATGAAGATCCATCTAGCTACTCAGAAGCCATGCACGCAGAAGATAAAGATAGTTGGATTGCTGCGATGCAAGACGAGTATGATTCCTTAATAGAAAGAAAAACTTGGATTTTAGTCAATAGACCTGAAAATAAGAAAGTTATTCCTTGTAAATGGGTCTACAAATTGAAACGAGATGCTTTAGGAAATTCTGTAAAGTATAAAGCAAGACTTGTAGCTAGAGGTTACAGTCAGGAGGCAGGAGTGGATTATTATGAAACATTCTCTCCTGTGGTGAGGAATTCATCCTTACGTATGCTGTTAGCTTTTGCCGTTGAGAACGAATATAAGCTAAAGCATTTGGACGTGGACACAGCATTTCTTAATGGCAATCTAGAGGAAGAAGTGTTCATGCTACAGCCTCCTGGATTTACACAAGAAGATGGAAAAGTTTGTCTTCTGAAGAAATCCATCTATGGGTTGAAGCAAGCTTCGCGAGCTTGGAATAAAAAGCTCGACGAAACTCTTAAAAGTTTGGGTTTCAGTAGGACCTCCTCAGAGTCATGTGTATATACGAAACTTTTTGGTTCGTCTGAACTAGTTATACTAGCTGTCTATGTCGATGACATTGTCTTGTTGCACAAAGATGACTTGACGTATGACAAAGTCAAACATGACTTGAGACAATTTTTCGGTATAAAAGATCTGGGAAATCTAAATTATTTCCTATCTCTAAATGTAAAATACGATAATGGGATAATTGAAATAAACCAAAAAACTTTTATACTCGATTTATTAAAACGTTTTAAAATGCAACAGTGTAAAACGTTTGATACACCTTTAGCGAGCAGTAAGTTGGAACCTGGAATTGGTGAGAAACCTGATTATCCTTATCAGAACTTGATTGGCTGCTTGATGTACCTCGCTGTTAATACTAGGCCAGATATAGCGTTTGCTACCAGTTATTTGAGTCAGTTTAATACGACTTATGACAAAACGCACTGGACAGCAGCGAAGCGTGTACTTCAGTATCTTAAGGGTACTATAGATTATTCCATTGTCTACAGGAAGACTGGTGAATATATCTCTGCATACGCTGATGCCAATTGGGCTAACTGCACAATTGACCGCCGTTCGTATACAGGCTATTTTGTGAAATTGGCTGGAGGACCAATTTCTTGGGAGTCAAAGAAACAGCCAACGGTTGCATTATCTTCAACCGAGGCTGAGTATATGTCACTGAGTGCCGTAACCAGAGAAGTTGTCTTTTTGCGCAGACTCTTGCAAGAAATTAGTGGCAAGGTAGGACAAGTTATTATTTATAACGACTGTCAAGGGGCGCAAAAGCTGGCGTCAAACCCTATTCACCATAATAGGACTAAGCACATAGATACAAAACATCATTATATTAGAGAGATTGTATCTAGGAATATTGTGGACTTACGGTACATTCAGACGCATGATATGAGCGCTGACATTTTGACAAAAGCCCTAGGACGTGTATCACATTTAAGATGTGTTAAGGGTATGGGATTTAGTTAATTATAGGCTTCTTTAAATCTTAATGTCTCGCTTATAGATCTTAGATTATTTCGATTAAGTGGGGGTATGTAGTAAATACTCAAAGTATGCATTAAATACTTGTTTGTATTTATTATTCTTAATAATCTAATTTCGTATTGACATTGTGTTTTTTCTGATTGTCACTAAAATAAAAAAACATGACGTTTACTACTTTGGCTCTTTTTTAACTTAATTATTCAATATACAACACTATTTCACAATCTGGGTCTACACACACAAGAGACAAAACCGCCGTCCATATTAACATCATTCGCAAATCACAATACTAACACGATCTAAATTGGCTACTAAATATTCAAAAGCAATAGTCCGTAGGAAACATACACGTAATTCGACAATGGGTGGCTAATTCAATTTGAATCACACACAATATTCTATTAATTGTGACGGGCAGGTGTAATCAATCCGGGAGCGGCGAGCGGTCCGCATTGTTCTACAGGCCTGCGATTGATGCCTGCATGCCCCATACATTGTTGCTAAAGTATGTATAGATATACATCAAATAAAATGTTGTAAAACAAAAGGTTACGAGTAGTTTTGGCTGTTTTTAAACACATTTTGGCCACAAGACTATTTGTTGCTGAACACAGGTCCTTAGATTTACGTAACTTTCAAATTTTCGTAGCAGTTGTTCAGGAGTACTGAGAATGAACTGTCAATAGAGGTCAATCATGATCGTTGAACCACACTCGTTACCTGGATTAACAGTTCAAAAGTCTTCATATTATGAGGGTAAAGCTAATCGAAACAAATAAGTATGTTTCGGCACGAAGGCAATTTATCAAACAGATCAGTCTTTATAAAAGTGTGTGAAAGGATCCATCGCCATAATTCGGGTATCCTTGGTACGGCCACCTGTTGGGTGAGAACGATTATACGACACTTTCTTTCCGAAATTAGGGCTGCTTAACTTCGCAAAAGGAAAATAGAAGAGAGATGAAAGATCGTATAGTTATAAGATCATTGAAGATGAGAAAATTAAATATTTAAGCTTTAAGCGTCCCTCTTATTCCCACTTACTAACAAAACCCATTCATGAACATTATAGTTTACAAAGCCCCTCCATAATATCATGAATATATAATTAAAAACAACTATCGTAATCTATCAAAACAAACATTGTAATTTAGATAACAATATCATTTTAAAAGTACACAATCACACGGTAATACAATCTGTCGTAATGGCATCTGCCTCAGCAGCAGCTGTCACAAACACCACTAATGAATAAATAAACCCAACAAATAGATAACAAGAGATGCCAATTAAACAATACACTAATTAATTCCAAACATTGGTGTAGTGGACTTAATTAGAGTAGGCAACATTATCAAACGAGCAGTATACACAGGTAGCTAGACACACATAGTAGATGAAACGCACTGCGAAAATTAATATTTGATGAATATGACTAGATTTATCGAACGTAAATACTATCAATGATCCGACCATTAGCCCATACGCCAAGACGAGAGAGAAAATAAAACAAGAAGTCGTAATGTTATAAATGATAACATATATTAAGCGCGAGTGTCGCATGAGCACCCAAGAAACATAAACTACTTTACGACAATCTCATAAAAGAAGCCGCACAAAGTCGACACTGGCTTTTTTAATATCGAAGGCGAGAGCTGGCCGCACTGTCCCACGAAACATTTTCCATTAATAAAACGCGAAAAAGGAATATTACATATGAAAAAGACATATATCCGTATCGCCGGACCCGGCGCTATCTCCTTGGAAGGTAATAACTTCTTTACAAGTCCAAAGTCCGAGGGATTGAAAAGCAATTTCAGCAGGACACCCCCGCCCTCACGCGGGGCCGGACTCGCCATATTTCTTTTTCGCCGCTACTGTAATTCGCCTTTGATTTAATCTAGAGAAACAAATCTTTGAATGTGAAAGTTTAGTGATAGGCATCAGTGGAACTAGTTTCGCTGATTGGATTCCATCCCGGCTCCCGCTCGTGCGCGGACCCCGATAGTTCCTACAATTTGAATTGGTCACTGCAGATATTCCGCTATTTGTCTGATTCTACTACAAGATTGCATTTCTTATTTTCTTAGCCGAATTTCGGTAGCCGTATTCTTTAGTTTTGGCTTCAACCAAATTTATTTAAATTCATAACAATGGGAAAACTGAGAAGAGTGAATCAATTAATAGAGGTTAATTATTCCATGAATCATTATATTAAAACTTTTCATTCGCAGTAATTAAAACCACCGCTCTAATTGCAGTGAAAATGGCAACGAACATCTTTTTGCGCGGCTTCGGTAGTTTTTCTCGTTATTTTGTAGTTAATGATGCGGTTCTTAATGTACCTATTTAAAAACAGTGATAGTTAACTAGAGCTGGGGCATGTTATCAATTACGTTTGTATGGAATATGAGCACAACAAAAAGGTTGGCGGTGTCATCGGATCAATTTGTAACGTATCACTAAACAGGATAGAATCGTAACTGGAACCAGTTTAGTCGTGGGCGGCGAGGCGGCTCGGCACTATCGCCTTACCTCCTCGTACACCAACCATACCGCAAAATATACATTACAACGATACGTACCCTGTATTAATATTAATTAATACCAGTATTTCTTCAGCATAACATCAAGGCATGCTTTACCAATGTACAAGGGAGAGGGTTATTTTTATTATTCCACTTCACAATTCACAAGAAACAAAAGATTTATTACTTATAAATTATCTACGATTCGTTAATCAACTCAACCATTGCCTAATTCTGCAAACTACAGAGTAACACTATCACAAATAGAGAACAACAAACTTAAACTCGTACCTTATCCTAATAAGCTCTATCAATATCAAAAATATTGTGCAAATTTAACCACCCGTTCAAAGTTTACGTAACATATTCGTAATAACATCAGTAAAAAAATCTTCGTAAAACTGAGTCAATTTGTAGGAGACGGTTTGTCGAGGGTACCGCTAGGGCTGCCCACAGATCTCTATCGGTCAAACTATTCCGGCCGCCTTATTTATATAATCTAACTATTTGCGAGGGACAAACACCCCTTATGATGTTCCTTTTGCTTGGATTTTATGCGAATACGGAGTTTAAAATGGAAAATTTTACGTTTTCTTTGAAGATTTTAGTTTTTGATTTGTACTAAACTTTTACATAATATCAAATAAATATACGTATACTATACCAATTAACTATTGTTAGACGCAACTAACAGCTAACGCTACTACCCAACACTTGGGTTACCGCGCTGTTCGGAAATCAAAATAATTGGCGTCACAGACTAACAAAATTGAGCCTGACAACGGACCATAATATATTTTTCTCTGCCGTTTTTCCCAAGTGTCTGTTTACTTAGAGATTTGATCGTGCATGTTTATCAAAGCTAATTCGTGAGTTGTGTTGCTGTATCGCTAATATAATTTTATTCTGTGTATAGGGTGGAGGGTGAACCAGGGACGCCGCTCACGCGTCCCGCAACCATTTTCTGCGCGAACGAAACTCTATATTGAATACAATTCTAATAGAAAACACCTTCTACATTGTACACTGAATACTTATTTTTTAATAACATTTTGGCGGAATTTACTCCATACTTTGTTTAAAATCTAAAACAAAGTTATATTTTTTATCTACCTAATGCAAAAATGGACTGAAATAGAATGAACTGATGACACAGGATATTCAATAAGAAAAACTTGAAAACAAATAGGTTAAAAATAGAAGGACTCAAATAATGTAATGAAAAATTATAAGATAACATCTCTTAAGTTTCAATAAAAGAAAAAAAAAAAACAGTGGCACTCCGGGAGTGCCGACAGAAGTGTAAGTAGTAAGTGTAAAGTAATTTAAATAAAGAGCACAATCGCGTTTACAAAACTCAGGTGTCGTAACAGTGTCGCGAAACGCGCCCAACGCGCCTAAGAAGTTTTCACTTTAAAAAAAATCTGTAGAAAAAAATAATTGAATAAGAAGTGCGGCTATTGTGGAGAGGTTAGGCCGGTATCGGGCCATTTGCTACTGTTTTCAATTTGTCCGCGCCGCCATACATCAGCCGCGGCACGCAGCGGTAACGGCCCCAACTTTAATACACTTACGCTTGACATTTTTCCACCCATTATGCATTCAGCTATACCAATACTTTCTGTTAATACTTACTGGGAAAACCAATTTACTAAGCCAGTCCGTCATTCACATTTTCTAAGAAAAACCTTTCAACGGATCCAATGGCACCATTATTTTCAGTATTGTTTTCATTTTCATAACAATCATTTTCCTATCATTGAATTCATTGCGGTTTTATAAAAAAAAAAAACAACGTTTCGTTTCGCCTAGTTTTATTTTTATTTGGGATTTCGTGCCTATTCGTTATGTTCTGTTGTAAAATAACAAACATTTAGATTTCCATTGCATATTGGTTGCCTGTATGAAATAGTAGGTCAAATCGTAGGTATTCGTCAGAGGCCATTTTGCAGCTGTCAGTTGATCCTCGCTAAAACGCCTGTAATTGATTCACAGAATTGTTACGCTTCAAATATGTAGTAGGAAAGTTACAAGATATTCATAACTTTGAACAAAAACCTACCTATTCGTCACATAGTTCTGAACCTCATCCATAGTGCAGTTTATTGATCCCTACATCGACATATCATCGCTAATTAAGACTTACTATAGTATAGGGTTTCCCCATTATTATGAACATACATAATGACTAACAATAGTATCAACGAAATGCAAACAACTACAAACACTCTCCGATATTCCGTTGCTAATTACTTGATTTTATGTACACAAAAGTACAGAACATTGCATTGTCGATAATAATACCGTGCTACGTTACCGAGTATGTTAGAGAAATTCAGATGTACGGGAAACTCGAGGGAATGAGCGTAGAGCTCGTATCAATAATAATTAGAGGTGCTTTTAGCCGACGCAAGTTGGTAGTGAGGCACGCTCAGCTTAGCGTTCTAATTGGGCGCCCAGTCCACCTCACGACGATGTTTGACGAATGGTCCAAGCGTTGACAAACAACGTGGGTATTAGAGAACTCGGATATTACACAGAAACCTCTACCAGTAACCACGACTATGTATTTGAGCTACAGTTTTGAATACTATGGGTAGTAGATTGGACGCCTATTTTTAAGTTGTAGGTAGTCTGAAAGGGATTGTTATTCAGTAAAATAGGATTCCCGAAGCCTAGTTAATTATTTAATAATAATTGTCATTAATTGGCAATCAACAATATGAATAATGGTGATGAGTAGCGGCGTATTTTCCATGCAGACCGACACTAATTAGTGAGGCAACGAAAAGAAACATTCAGACTACAAAAATGTGTTTGAAACACAGGTGTCGTGTACGTTTGAATGATCGCCTAGTCCCGTCTCTGCCGTGACCAGTACCCCAGTATTTGTGCTGTTATTAATTCCGCAAAATTGAAAGCCGATCCGAGTCAGCCGTTGCTGTCGCGTTGTTGACTCCGTAGACGATTTAGTCCAGTTTAAATTGCATACTGTGACGCTTTGAAATTCTACCGCGTTAGGTAATAGTTTCAACGGGACGTTACGCTACGATTTTCATGTTTAAAAAAATATTGAATGAGTATTTGTCAACGCAATTTTATGAATATTAAATTGGGTTGGTTACGGGTATTTTTATGTTACGTTCGTAGTTAGTGCAATTTGTAAGTAAACTGTTGTGGTTTTGTGGTTTGATTAAGTTTTCGTATTGATCGTCCAGGGCACAGATAATATACGTCCAGGGGCTAATGCAAATATTTGATTAGTCTAGTCAAACCACGCTGGGGGCGGTGAATTTCATTCATTCATTCGTTCCTTCTAGTCATTCATATTCTCTACTTAATTATAGAAGCAAGTAAATAAAAAGTTTGAAATAACATTGGCCATTACAGATTTCAGTAACTTCGAAAATTAATTAATGACTCAACGTCAAATCCAACAATACGCCAACCAAACAGTAAACTAAACGTCTCTAACAAAATAAATCGGAGACATCCTGTTTTCTATTACTTTTGGAATTTACAAAGGCAAGCGGACACAATAAAATCCAGCTCGACCGACGACCGTTACCTTTCACAATCAACAATAGCTTATTCAAATCATTTCCTGTGTAATCCTTAATCAAGTGGCCAATGAAAACAACTGAGGGTAAGCACTAAGTATCGAGCTGTAGTAATTTCGAGGACTGTTGGAAAGCGCCGGCCCACTGAACGTTCAAATTGCCGTAGCGTTGAGCGCGTTCCCGCTCGTTCATTACCACCGCCCGATGTTTGCTACTCCACGATCAAGTGAACTACAACATCAGGAAATGAACGATTTCTATGAGCGGATGACGACTTTGTTGTACTGTTACGTACAAAACTATTAACTCTGTACAGTCGCTCAAACAATGGTTCCATGCAACAAGAGATCTGAATTTTCAATTTCTTAATCTTCAAGTAATTAGGTAGAGGAAAGAAATATTATTTGGTGGAAAGAAAACGGTTGAAACAAAAATAAAGTAAACCTGGAAGTTGTCAATCAAAACAATCAATCGCGATATAAATAGAAGTGGAGCGCAATTTCCCTAAGGATGTCAATAATCTGTAGGAGGCAACAATCAGATAAGGCACTGAATAGAAATTGATTTCAAATGAACAATATTTTTTTATAATGTATAAACCACGAACCTATCACAGAAATGGCTGATGAAGCTCATCTTACTTATTATAGCGTAATTGTACATGTATAATATAAAAACCAAGCTGTCCTGTGCGTTCGTTAGGCAAACAAAACGGCCTAATTGAGCACTTATGTCATCACTACGACCAGCTACTGATGACACCCAAAGACTAGAGATTATACGCGAACGTAGAATTATTTCCATTCTAGAGAGAGCTCTTTGTGGCTGGTGGTCTGCAGCTTTGAGGGCTTTTATGTTGATATATCCAGATTGAGCTTGATAGAGCCGTAATAAAGCCTTAGTTAATGTCAGTATCACTATCAATAGTTTACCAATGACGTTGTGAAAAAAAATAAAGGTACCAAAACTTTAATTTTAACACAGCTTAAACACGCAAAAGAAGTAAAACGTGGACACAGTTTGTGACCCTACTAAATGTCATCATGTCAGAATTTGCATAAAATCTGTCGCCCAGCCCACAGTTACAAACTTTTGACTGTACTTAAAAAGCACTAAAATCGAAATGAGCAATAAACGAGCGACCCTTATTTTGGTAGACTCGGCTTCCCGATTAATTTTACGTATAAATTGACTTTTTTAAGTTTTACGTTTGAGTTCAATGCTTATAAAACCCAACAAAATTAAAAGCTTTAATTTTTTTCAGGCGCTGTCATCTCTTCTTCATTAAAGGAATACCGAACATCCATTTATCTTTTAGGAGAATCAAAAAAGGTCAAACTTTTTTCATATCTTCGTTGGTTGGTTGGTTGGTATAAAAAGTCTGAAGAGTGCATTCGACGAACACTTGAAAAGTTGACATAGATTACGGGATGTCATTATTAGGGTTATCGGACTAATCAATTATATATATCGTTTTAAAAGCATAAAGCATAAGGGTTGTTGCGCTTCTTTTATAAAAGTTGGTTAAGCTTTTATGTCCCTACGCAGTTGCTACGCTGCTTCTACGCGGAGCCAACTCTACGCATGACCTGCGTCTACGCGGTGCCTATGCTGCCTTTACAACTGTGTAAAGGCAGCATCAACGCTACACTGCATCAACGCCGATAAATGCCTAGTGAAAAAGGACCAGGCACTCCAAACACAATTTTCACGCAAACTTCGCCCCCATGCACTCCACCACTCCACTATGTGCTAAGCTAAGCTAAGCTACTTTATTACATTAGTAATAAAGTTGAATATCGCGTCCGCTCTTTGGTTGTGTTCGAGCACGAAACTAAATGTCGTAAGTCTCGAATCTTATTTCGTTTATAACTAAAGTAATATTTGATCTAGAGAAAAAATATCTTATATCTGAAAAAATAAACTATATTTTCTTACTGTCAATAATTATTTTAGACATAAAAGCCGAGTAATCTTGTTTTTGTTTCAAATGATCTTTAAAACAGACATGTTTTTCGAATAAAACATGAATCGAGTGAAAATGTTCCAATTACGTAACTGTCTTATTTATGGAAAGAAAAAGATCCAATAAAACATATACAAGAGTTCCATTTTGATTGCATGCGTGACTTTTTCAGAATATTAATGCAAATTAATATTCAATTTAGGGAGCCTCGTCTTAAGGACACAGTGTACAAAAACTTTACTTACTGTTTTTGAGCTCTCTGACACGGTCTTAATTTTTAAAAAATATATAAAAATCAATTTAATTCATATTTTGACTAAGCAAGCAATCCTTTTTATAATAAGAGTTGAGAAGTATACATTTTTGGCATTAAAAACATAATGTTTGAGTCTATTAAAGAACCTTCATTAAAAACAAAGTTATCGTTTTTATCAGTTAATTAAATTAATGTGTTTAACATTGGCACCGGTTTTTTTGTCAGTTTGAAATATTTATGTCAGGCCATTAAAAACGTCATACTTACTAATATATCCACGTTATTTATCTTAATTTATTTAAGTACTTTCTCATTCACTTAAAAGATAATGACCAATGAGACATACTTTCCCGGCCTGTGTATGATAACATACAGTCAGTATGACACTGTCAAGCAAATATATATAAATGAAGATTTTATGATTTTATGAAGATCACTCTTAAAGATTATTGGAAATATATATTAAAGTTTATAATCTTCCCTGCAAATCTCCGACATACTGATTTTGTTGTAATTGACATTTCCAGTCATTTTGCTACGTATATCCTGACATTTTTTTTCTGGCATTTCTTTTGTGTACAATTCTGGCAGTTCTTTTGTGTACTTGACATTGCCAATATTTGGTTTTACCAGCTACTATAATTAGTAGTAAGTAGTATTCGTCGGGACTCGATAATGATGCTTATTGACGTCAACTGGCATATTCACAATTACTGACGATAACCCTTGGTCGCGACTTCCGAGCGGCGCGGGCGCACTAAGCTTCATTCACATTGGGCTTTTAAGTTTCCTCGTTAATGTCAAGGAACTTTATAATAATTACTGTTATTCTAATTATTCATATAAACTCACGCTTTTTCCCATAGGGGTAGGCAGATACTGTAGAACGCCATATACTACTATATATGTCCAATAAATAAATTGTAATAGCTGATTTCGCAAGTTTTTTTATTTAGGTTAGCCTACAATTGTTTACACATTTTTGTTTTAATAAGTTTCTTATTGGTACGTTTATAAGTGCAACAATTACTTACAGGCTAACAACACAACCTGCACCATTTATGGTTTTCATCATTTCAGCCGAAAGACGTCCACTGCTGGACATAGGCCTCCCCCAAGCACCGCACTTCGACCGATTCTCTGCTTCTCGCATCCAACGGATTCCTGCGGCCTTCATAAAGTTATTGTGATGGTGATGGTGATTTATGGTTTTACATAATATTATATACAAAGTAAAAAACGTTATTTACAATTTAAGTTATTCAATAATTATAGTTTTATATGAACTTTAGTTTTAAAACACTTATTGTGCCTGCAATTTTTGTTTATAAGGGTACACACGGCTACACATCAAGCTATACATATCCAGTTTATGCTGATCTCGCATTGTATAAGATTTCCGTACAATGCGAGGTCAGTTTAATACTGGAAATGTATAGCTTGATGTGTAGCCGTGTGTACTTATGCTGCTTAAGGTTGCACCACCTACCTGTTTTGTTAACTAGTCAAGTCTATTACTCAAGTGTACCTACAGATGATACTATTCAATGTTACCATTGTTATTTAATGTGATTAAAATTATACCTTATAACTATTATGTTGATCAAACTATTATGTAGGTAATAGATATTTAAAATGTATAGTCATTAATGTAGATACAAATACATATAAGTATAAAAAAATCTCAAGAAGAAAAAAAACTGTCTCCCTCTGAGTAAACCTTCCAGGATTAGAATCCTATTTAAAATTATACGGTAATTGGATAATGAACAGGTTTAATGTCATGAGCTAATTGAGCTATGACGACTGTCACTGTAGCAAATTAATAGCACAGACAGATCTGATTGTTGACATAAAGGCTCCTACAAACAGGCGCGACACAAAGACACCGCTCGTCGCGCGACGCGACGTACCTTTGTGTCCCGCCTGTTTGTAGGAGCCTTAATACGTATAAATTTACTTTAGGTATAGGTATCTACTGTCTTATAATATTTACATCTTCAATCTCTGACAAAAATACAATTTGTTTCCTGAATATTGTATTATTCATTTTAACCGAAATATTTAAATAACGTCCTTTGTAAAATGGAAAACACTGAAACTAATATAGGCTTTGTTGGTTACACAGAATTAGGTCCATAAGAAAAATTAAGTTGCCAGGTGGCAACTCTTACGCAATCAGTGACACTATGCTTCATAAATTATAATTCATTTCATGGTTTTATTTAACAATCGCCTATAATAATTATTTGAATAACCATTGTTCTACCACATTTTAACATGACCTACTTAACTTCAGTATAATATTATACTCGCAACCCATGAAATCAAAATATTTAAAAAAACATTAAGATTAACAAAATATTTATAATTTTCGTCCGAAACAACGCACATTAAAAAGTCGGTGCGTGTTAATATAATATACACATGTTATTGTGTGAAGTTTCTGACGTGAATAAATCTAATTGAGCTAATGAAGGAGGAATTTCTTAATTAGTAGTGTTTCGAACGAACCATAGGCACACGTAGTGTACCGAAACGGGTTAATTACGACCGATAACTCTTTAATTAACCTGCCTAATAACAGAGTATTTGCATTCGAGCCAATTAGGGAGTCGACGAGATCGATAGAAAATATTATTTACTCGTGCGCTCCACGTTCGTTGGGAAACCAGCATGCTTTTTGGTCACGTGTTCTAGAAACACACTCCGTCACTTTTTTAATGCACATCTGAAGTTACCACTCAGTTCATACTAAGTGCATTAGTTTTCCTTAGACGAGTTTAACACCTATTTGAAATATACTAATAGAAATGCTACGCCGACTTCAAACGGTTAATTAAATTGATATGTAGTAAGCAAAACATGTTAATAGTTACTTTTCCCTATTCCATTGCTACATTTGGGCTGATAGAATCGAAATGGAACGTTAAACATCATTAGGTTGATTTAATAATAGACTCCATATCTGAGCTGAAATTTAAGAAAACAGGAAAATTAAACGCTGATGATACGATTATCAAACATAGGCACATACGAAATTATCCAACACCCACGTTCAGTTGTTTAGTTGTTGTTAATGTCATTTCATAAGTACTTTATGAAATGACATTAACAACAACTATCAATTTATTATGAAAAATAATTAATTCATTAACTGGTCGATAAACACAAAAATATCTTGTAATCTACAAAATGGTTGTGACTTGTATACAAACAGTGCGTACGTACGTAAGTCAATAAGCGTCAATAAGCGTCAGATCGTCACGCCACTGTGTGGGGGTTATCTGTCGCGGCCGCGCTGGCCGACCATCCCTAATGAGGGACGAAGGGTTAACAGTAAGACGACTTTCTAATTATTATTTACACTTTGTGGACATTCGTGGGTTAATTAGAAAACCACAGTTGACTACATGTGTCTGCTTGTTTATAAGCTGATGCTATTGGTTTACCAAGTTATATTACATTACAATGTCAAAGGTTTTAGTTTCATAAATCAATAGATTTATCTGTAAAACTAAAACCTATATTAGGCTATTGCCTATATTAGGCTATTTTCCTAATATAGGTTTTACCTGTTAATTTATAGGTTATATTTATAGGTAATTGAGAGAATTGTATGTTATCCTTCTTCATTAAGGAAGAGCAGGAAATCAATTGTAATTTATTTGTGTCCCATTTATGAAACTGTTTTATAAACTAACTGCAAATATAGATATATTTGTACCCACGTACGTACGGTAATGCTAATGAAACAAATATTATTGGGTACTAAAAGTTAATGTGTTACCTATTCGTGACCTATTCGTTATCGACTCAACTAAAATAAGAGCTAATTATAAAGTAATCAAGAAATACAAATGCCTTCTGTTTAATTTGCATAATTATAATAATATCCACTACTTATAATAATTTATTAAAAATATTAAATCCTTGATAAGGCTTATATTCTTAATCGGAGCCATTTCTATCTTCTGATTATGTTTATAATCAGTCTTTATATTAATATAATGCAGATTTTTAATTATATTTTGTACCGTAACGTGGTCGTTACAACAGTAGCAGTAGTTCTACAACTTCATTAAAACCGAGATTAACATTTTGACAAACATCTAATGAATTGCTAGAGAAAGTTTAAAACGGATAAAAAAAAGCCAAGTGCGTATCGGACCACGCACAATGAAGGGTTCCGTGGCTGGGATGAATTTATCCCACAAGCAACCTTAACTTAGTAGTTGAAAAATATGGAATGAATGGGAAAATATGTTTTTGCAACAGCAAATATAAGTCGGTCGATTATTACTCGTTAACTTGTAGAGCCTACTAAGCTGTGATAGTTTTCCTTTTAATTTCGTTATATAACCTATTACCGTGATTTTTTCACACATCCAAAACCAACCATTTAGCTTCCAGGGAGGGTACTTGAATCTAACAAAAATTAGCGCTTTAAAGCTTAATATTTCGCAAACGGATCCCTGAACCCAAAAATGGTTTTCACACACTCACAAAGTTTTTGAAGGACCTTTCCAACGATACCCCCACCATGGGATAGAAAAAACATCACCACTTTACTTGTAGGGGAGGTACCCGAAAAAAAATTTTTTTTTTCATAATTTTTGCCACTTTGTCGGCGTGATTACTTTGTATACCCATGCCAAATGACAGCTTTCTAGTACTAAGAGTCTCAGAGCTAGACCGCGGACAGACAGACAGACAGGCGGACATGGCGAAACTATAAGGATTCCTGGTTTCCTACGGAACCCTAAAAATGGGAACTCGATAGTGCCCGCAAATACACCAGTGTGAAAAATACTTAGTTACATATTACACATTTGATTTAGGAATATAAATTCTATGATAATATACGAATTTAGGTGCTATTGATACAACATAACATAACATTTCCTTTAGCACATTTACGTAGTTAATTAGGTAGGTATATTATGACGTCTTCAAACGCCCAAAAAATCATACAGCAACAACTCGTATCTCTAAGTGATATAATTATCTCAAGCATATCTTCATTAGGACACCACCAGATAACATTAATTAGTATTGTAACCTGACCCGGCTATATTTGTACATCCACCCAACGGGCTACAGATTTTCTTTTTCTAGTGTAACTGTGTTCCCATTTCCTTTTCAGATAAATATTTTAAATTTTCCGCTAAGGTGTAAGTATTATTTTTGAATCGATTATCTTCAACACCTACGTTGTTTCTATAAATTAATTATATTCTTGCCAATTAGCATGGCGTGCTCTAAACTCATAATGATCGATAATAGGAGACTGTAAAGTCGTGTAACGTAAGGAGGAACACTTAATGCAACACGGGGGAACACAGTAACACGAGACAAGAGTCGCAGCCCTAATTAAATAAGTAACAAGAGGAAGCGCCGCCACCGTTGCTGAAAAACATAATCCACACCAACAACCTAATTACTGGTGACCTTCGGACAGGGCTACCACTTTTTATACACGACTCTTTGTAATTTTACTATTGAATTTCAAAAGTAGGTCCTTCCAGTAGGGGTACTAGGGGTAGAACTTAAACATATTCTTATCATCTAATATAATCTAGAAATGAAGGACAGCTAGAGATTTTACGTTTTTAATTTCAATCAATGTCCGTAAAATCAGTCTGAAATATCTGCACTAAAATGGAACTGTTCGTCCTGTCAAAGCAATTTTATATGTAAAATCAAAGGATCATTTTTCTAATTTCTATAGCAGTGCACCGTAGTGCAGCCAAACAATAAAACACTTATTTCTTTGCCTACGATCAAATAACATCATCAAAATTCAATAGATCTCACTGACAGGTGCGTTATTGGATACAAATTGGATTTGCAAATTAAGCCGGACGGTGTGTGAAACAGTTTAACGTTTTTTTGTCAATTACGTTATTGGTACGCAGCGTACTTTATTGAGCGAGCTTTGTTCCGCGATTAGCTTCTGGCTCAATAATCAATTTAATTATTTAATTTACTCGTAGTTACAACATTGTTAAAATAGTTGTATTTTATTTTAAAGTAATCTTTTGTCTACTTATTTCATCTATGTATTTCCAATCCATGCTGCAGAAAGAAGGCTCATATTTAGGAATATCAAACATTTTTGTGAAACAATATGGCCTCATATTTTTGTTAGTTAGTTGATTAGTTCATAATCCAGCTCAAATATCGAACGTCAGAAACCATCATTTTTCCGACAATATTTCCTGTTAGGTATGCTCTATTTTAGTTTTTCAGGCTTTTTTATGGGTATCGGTTTTTTTGTCAATCAACGTACTCATGCGGGGTGACCAAAAGTTATTTTTCACTGGGTATCTCATTAAATTAAAAAAATAATTATACCTAGGTTTATCGAGTTAGGAAAATTCATGAGAAGGAAAACATTATGCCATGCACATCATTAAATGCACACAACTGTCTGTCTCTATGATATCCTCTATGAACCAGTCTGTCAGTCAAGCCGTCATCTAAAAAAGTGGTAACCCTAACACAGCGTCAACATCCGTTTCTCTAGCTAATTTGTTTGTAGTACGGCGCGGAGGAGGCTGCAAGCCAGACCAATTAGTGCGCGCGGTGACCCTGCGTCCCGCGCCGACCCGCTAATGACAGCCCTCGCGCGAGGGTCACATGTCACTTTAATTATTTTTAATGAAACAAATAAAAAATAACTTACGAGTGCTATGAACGCTCGCTCTTAAAATATGTTTTTTGGTGCCGTAACTAGTAGACTAATTAGTATTTAAAGCTGGGTTAACGTGAACGCGATTAGGTACTTAAAGCGAAATAAAAAGGAGAGGCTTATGTAAGGGTGTAGTTCACATTCTTTGCATGGAAACTTTGATGTTAATATAACATTAATTTATATAGTTTATATTTGGTACGAAGAGCAAGTAGCTCTGCATTGTGCGCGGGAGCATCTTCATGTTTTGGATATGAGATCCTATTGTATTCTAAAGAAAGCGCTGACAATTGTATTAAACACTTGTGCGTACCTAATTAATAACGTGCATGACCCGCTGTTATTTAAGCAACTAATCAGCGGGCGTAGTTGACTAATTGAAATTCGATTTAAAGGGAAAATATTATGACTTGATGGAAATTTGGAGGTGCGGCCGTGCTGATCAGCGTGAGCCAATCACCGCTGATTAATTTATCCTAACACCCACGTTAATTAAAATCCGGTTATTAATTAGGTAAAATTAATTAATGGAAATGCACTAGGCCATTGTGCTAAAATATAATTTTGACATAGCTAATTGAACATTAAAATTATATTAATTTATTATGCGGCCACTGCTATCGGTTGACGTAATAATACCGATATTTTATAATATCGAGCGAGCCGCGGTTACTTGGATATACTCGGATTTACTCGACAGAACAAAAGAGGATTATTTACAAAGTCACAAAATTTTGTTAAGCTTGCGACTTGTTTCATTCCTAAAAAATACCTTATCAAAGGTTCTAATGAACAGTGTTCTTTAAAGTTATTATAATTGCTAAATTGTTTTATTTATTTTATTGCAGAAATATAAAAAGGCTTCATTATTAATAAAAATAATTAAATAAAAGAGGCTAATTGCAGACATCATTAGTTCATTACCGACTTATAATTATAAAAACGTGTATCTCTTGACGCAAGATATATTCCATGCCAACCTTAATGCGAATAGCACAAATTCTAATGAAAATAATATTGCAAATCAAAAAAATGACAAAAACCCGATAAACAAGTGGACCGTCGTTAATCCATTTTGTATAAACATTCGTTATGCGTAAGATAAGCAATAAAATGTTGTCCATTAATTGTGCACGGTAATTATAAGAACAGAAGGAGGCAGTGTTTATAATTAAAACGAATGAGGCATTGCTACACTGGCTGGGCTAGTGATGTAGCTCTAATGAGATACTTGCTAATTAGAGAATAAACAAGCCGGATACGAGATTCTAATTGGCTTTTGGGACAACGATGTCGCGCTCAGCACCACAGCCGCGCCGTCTTTTCATAGTAAAGAGATGCTTTCTTGTTTTTGGTGTTCCGTGTAATAAGGATCTTTGTATACATACGACGGATTTTAATATTGATTTTTATTATCTTTAAATTATACTGTCGCGTAAACTCACCCAGATGGAACGTTATTTTTGCTATAAAAGTAAAATTACTTAGGTAAAGAAATAATGTCATTCATTTCCTTTGCCATTTTCATATTTGTTTCTTGCAAATAAAATTGCAGACATAAAGTATGTTTATAGCATTAAAAGCTTGTGAAGAAGTTTTTCTTGCTAATTGATAATAATAAATGTTATTTTAGCACTAATTAGCTTCCGCGATAACGATGTTCAGCGTACCTTTTGCAAAGAATGGACTTCATGTTTTTATTGTGTTCTGGAATGGTGTGCAATCGAGTCTAATTTATTTACATATAATAAAATAATATCATCATCTGCCTAGCCTTTTCCCAACTATGTTGGGTTCGGCTTACAGTTGAACCGGGTATATAAAATAAAATAGTGTATATTATATATAAATATTATAAAATAAAAATCTGTTAAGTATTTGCGAAAAAAAAAAAATCTGTACTGTTGACAAAAAAAAATCTCTTAGGTATTTGAGCTTCATGAAGTTCAGGAATTGAACGTAGTCGATAATGTTGTATTGCGATCTGGAACTTAATTTATTTTGCGTCTTTTTTCTGTATCTAAATAATACAAATAATGGTATTTTGTATGAATAAATTAACCATTTGCAAAAACAAAAAAATATATATTATAAAACATAGGGAAGCGAATTTTGAAGTTATCAAGTCATTTATTAATCACCTCGATACCAAAAAAACACCTGGCAAAATTAATGCTTCACGATTTGCATTATTTTTTTATGTGTTCCTGTTCTTATGCTTAATTTTTTCCTTGCTGTCAATTAGTTGCGAATTTGGGAGTTAACTTAATCAGCAAACATTGATTGTGAATGTTTTTTGCACATACATCATTATTTTTTAACGTAGGTCCCAATTAGTACCACGTTCAATTAAAAAATATATCTTACTGCGTACTTTTTACTCATTAAAAATAATTATTATCTGTAAGTTACGTAATTAATTGCAAAAAAATCTTATTTAATTTGGTAAATAAAGTACAAATGATTAAATTTGTACTTTACTTACCAAATTAATTAAACTATTATAACTATTTAATAATAGTTATAACAAAAAATCTTCTAGTTGTACTTTCTAAGAAAAGAAAAAAAAAACAGTTTCATAAAACTCTTTGACGGAACTTGCGTCAATTGTTATCAACTTTTATATTGACACGTTCTCCGGAAATTGTCTGTTGCTTACAAAACATGAGTCCCGCCTTATCAAGTAGGTACTCACGCCTACGTGAATTAAATTTATTATTGTGTATAAACTAATTGTGTTTTATGCGGTTGTACTAGTTATCACTACATGATAACCCGACCAATAAGAGCGTCATAAAAAATAATTAACTTATCATTGTGGATGATATTTTATTTTCAGCAGGATATTTATTTCCTTCCTATTATTTTTGTTAACATTAAAAACTATTTGTAAAGTAAAAAAAAAGATCTCTTATCAAGTATCGATAAGTAATACTATTTTGCACTAAAGTAATTTTGGCACTTCATGCCTTGATTTCAACTTTATATTGAAAGTTTGCTAAAGAACTTGAAAAAAAATTAAAATAAAACGAATGAAAAGTATTTTTGGATTAATTCACAAATCTTAATAGCTATCTTCCTTAAGTTTAATACATTAAGAGTTCGTGTTGATGTACTCAATTAAAAGCTTATGAGTTAAAAAATAAATATAAGGTCGGTGAAATATAATTAATAAATAAAAGTGCCTATAATAAAATAAAAGATCCCTCTAAGTGATAAGCGCCGTAATCCATACAATAAACTAATGAGTAATTAGTTTAAAACCATAGCCTCAGGTACTTCACTGACTTAATAGTTTTTCAAAGTGTATGGTCCGGTGGTCGGTGTGGAGATCATTAAGCGACTCTTCAAAGCTGTCGCCGCATTACACTAATTGACGCAATTAGAGGGATTGCCGAACGGAAATAAAAGTCGGCTCACCTTCATGAAACGCCGGCCCAGCCAATTAGTCTAGCAACCCCTAATTAGCCTCTTCAAAACACTCTTACGCTCGATTAGTCTTTACACAGTTAGGAAAAATCACAGCACAGAAAAATCTTGTTCATTTTTGCGTATTCGGAAAATAATGTTTTTCACCGCACTGAAAAGTTTTGTCGCGATCGCGGACCGGTACGTGACTGAAACACGTGGACGTGCACTCACCGCGGCCGCCACGGAGCGAATGCCCGCCGAGCGGGAGGAAGCCGCGAGACACGCCACGCGCCACACGCCACACGCCGCCGCTGCCGCCTGCGCGAGGCGGGGTGTGATGCCCTTCCTTTCCCCGTACGAAAGCTCCGCACTTGTGGAGCTTTTCGCACAAAGCCGCCGCGGCTGTTACGTCCTTTTGTAACCGAAACGACGCTTAACTCTGTAAGTGGGCAGATTTTGCGCGGTATCGCATTTAGGCCTAAATAAAAACGATACTGAATCAAATTACGATCGGTCCATTGCTTTACTGTGTAGAATACATTGGTATATTTTATTCCCACTAACGTGTATTACAGGTTTGTCCATTTGATGAATGACTGATTAAAATCGTTTGCAATTGCAATTAAAATAATCTAATAAGATAACTCCCATCGTGAATCTATTAATACTATATATTTTCCTTATACACAGCACTGTGGCGCTTAAGTTGTAACATGTAAGTTAAAAATAAACTTCACTGCGTATATTTCTATTGCGAAATCAATTATTCACCACAATAACAAGAATCGCGATGTGCTTACATATAAATAAACATTATTGGACAAAATATAAGTTTATATTGCATTAGGATGCATTGTGTGAGTTTCCTTAAGGTGGAACAAGCAGTTCTGGCGAAATTATAAACACAACACGAAGGATGGCCATTCACTTCGATCAACAATACCAACGCCATTCATCATTGATAAAACTCGTCGCGACGTCTCATTCATTACTTTGTGACCACACCGGCAGCTCTGCCCCTCCCCGTCGCAGTACTGTAACACTACCCTATGATCTTTTGGATCCTCTATCTGCTGAGTATGGTACACATAATATTAGATCACTTAGAAATAACAGGAACAATGGTATCCGAATATGTTTGTTAAAACATTTAACTATTGTATTTAGAGGTTTTTCTATGACATCAATAATGTGCAGTGCAACTGATAAATAAAATGAGTTCGGTTACAGGAACAATGCAACCAAAATAACTCAATACATAGCACTAAAAAGTTCAGAGGTTTTCTATAACTTGAATATTTCATGAAACATAAAACTGACTTACTTACACAACACAATTGGCCGCTCAACTCACAATACCAGATTGTGTCAGCAGAATCAAAAGACGCAACATTCTACAATTGGATAACTTGTAGAGAGCTACTTGACTAATAAGAGAGTTGCTCCTGATGAGGAATACTCTCCCCGGCCAGATCATCCTACAACTCATCTGCTCATAGTTTTTAAACTGATTATCAAGATAAGCAAAGAAAAAAATAAAATAATTACACAACGTTCAATAAAAACGTAAAGTAAGTGTTTACGTGTTTATTTAAGTATATTTTAATTTAATAAGGTAAATAAGTCCAAGCACCGATATGATTAGATTTACCTTATTAGGTAAAACTGAGTTGGAGGTAGGTATATATTATTATAAGCACGTTAAAATTACGAACTCCTTTCGGTAACCTTTTGATATTCTCTTTCCTGACCTAGTATTAATGAAAAATAAGAATATGACATGTGGTTTTCCCCTTAGCGGTTTATTAAACAGATATCAACCAGAACCGGTAGTTCTATTATCACATTTTGTAACTAAATTAAATACCTTTATTTTGTAGGAATAAGGGAAATATGAATCATGGACACGTCTGAAATAATACAAATCGTTGACACTGTTATTAAGCTTTAGTTTCCTAGGAAATCGGATTCGTCATTATAAAGGCTATCATGAAAATCTGTAATTTTCACCAGTATTTGACATTAACACGTTCAGTGCCAGGAGCCCTCCTGGAGGGTTCACCTAATCACATATGGGAACCCTCGCGGAGGGCTCATTTTAAATGTAGGTTTTTCTTAGCGAATACAGCATTGTAAAACTGTGAAAATAAAATCTAATATATATTTTAACAAGATTTATTGGTAAAAAAAAATGACTGCCATTTTTTTATTTGAATTTTTTGTTCACGGTTACAAATATTCACTCAAAATTTAATTCCATTGACCGTCCGCCGTGGTTAACTTTAGCGCAAACGTAATGCCGGTAACCCTCCCGGAGGGTTCACTTCCAATATGTATGGCGGCATGGCGTGTGAGTTCTATGAAAAATGGATGGAGTCGAACGTGTAAGCCAATGTTTGCACGGACGTTATAAAATCGCGGCGGGATTTTCAACTCTCGGTGTTAAGCCGAGCGTTAAAAAACAAGTTCACGAAAAAAATCGCCGCGATTTTTTTACGTCCGTGCGCACGTCGGCTTAAGGTGTCAAAAAACGCACTGTATTGGGACAGCCGTTAATGTGTAATAGTTCACCGCTTTCTTTAAAAACTGCTGCTTAGAGTCAGTGCTTTAGTAGCCAGTTTGCACTTGATGCACAGACAAGACGGTCCAATCATTCTTAGCAATAAATAACACAACGATGATCCCGATAACGTGCGAGTATATCTAAAATGATACAGAAATTGAAAGCATCAAGTCGCTATTATACACGTCGGGCACGACCATAAGCAGTAATATTACAAAAACGTTATAAATGCATTATTCTCCACTTAGACCGGTACCTTGTTATCATTTTATGGTGGCACTTCTGCATTGAATCAATTAAGTCTACGTGGAAAGGGTGCAATAAAGAATGATTTATAACTGACTACCATAATAGTTTTTAATTATATTTCAAGAGGGTACATAAGTGCGTGGCAAAGTGTTAATGTAATATCGTAAACATGTCTTCATATAAATTCACTTACATTGAAGTCTGGAACTGTAGGTACTTGTCTAACGGATCACTAGAACATGTTTAGTCTTGACCACCATCTTTTGAATCTTTAGATGGTCAATATAGGTAAAACTAAAAAACTTTACAGAATGTTCTCAAACCAGTTTTGTTTGATACAAGTGTTGAAAACGAATGTTTTTCGAATCATAATACAAGTTAACACTTACGTGAATACGTTTAAATTGCGTACAAACAAATCGGAACGAACGCAAGGCGTTCTGTGTCAATTTGTGATCCATTCAGAGCACGTCCCGCAAAAATCAAGGGTGTCAGCGGGAGCGACGGCAATCATATCGATACCCGCCGCCGCCGCCGAAGATATACGAAAGATATTTCCTTGACAAATATATTCAAAAATCCATGAAAATTATAATAATAATTTGAATATATCGACGTATTTTAACACAACATATTGTTTGCTGCTTTACAAATCTTCCAGACTGCAGTATTTGGTAAAAAATTAATAAAACCGTAAAAAAGACTACAATGCAAATTGGTTCCATTTAATTTTCTCAGATGTTATTATGTGATAGCGTCTATGTAAGTACATTAGGCTTGAATCCACAGTACTTATCTTTTAATTTAATTAAAGAAACATTAACATTAAGAGTATTTAGCTGATATTTAAAGTACCTAATATTGAATACGATGTCGTACATGGCGTTATGATTAGGTTAATTTTAATTTAACAAAATTATATAAACAGCTAGTAGCTCTATAATTAGATTATTTTAATTTCTACGCCCATTAAAATATATTCATAAATAAATTATAATTGGTTACCATTGCCACAGTTACCTTACTAACGCTAACTGCCAACGAAACGCATTTATCATTAGAAGGCAAGCAACATGCGTACGTCAATTATATCTGTGCACGTCAGACTAACAACTCGTAGAATATGAAACTTGTCTGATACGAAGCTCATCGATAAATCTTACGAACATCACTACGAGCGCAAACAGGGTTGGGGAAACGTATTGACGCATTCATTTTCTATACACATTTAATTTATTGCCGGGTAACTCGAGACATGTACGCTCACAAATCAACCGAGCTTTTACGCGTTTTCAGCGGCGTTTTGTGAGCCGCTCACTCGGAAGCACCCGTGTTCTGCCAGACGAAGGGTTAATATCAAAAGACCTTTATGACTTGACAAAAAGTTAAATCTTGTATTGACTGTTCAAATCTTATAATGCCTTTTCATAGAGCCCCAAATTCAATAAGTTTTAGTTTGGAAATGACTTAGACGCCCCTGTACAGTCAACCTGGTTCTGATGAATAGCATTTAATTTCTTATTCTATTTAGTAGCAGGACAAACAGAACCTGTTTAAATCTTATTGTACGCTTTATTCAATTGAAACACTTATCGCTTTGTTTAGGTTCGAATACTCGTATTATATTAATTCAGAAATTGCATCAATCATTCCTCATTTTAAATGTAAGGTAGGCTACCAATATAACGCATTTAAATGCAAATTTTGTCCTTATTTTGAAATCCTCGTACTTGGGAGCTTATTATGAGCTTTTTTCTAATAAAAAATCAAGTGCAAAGTTTTCTTAGATAATCGAAAAATATTTTTTAGAATTATCATGAAAACATTCCCACTTACTGACGTTGAACGTTCCTATTCAGATACTGAAATACAACACCACACCTGAAAAACCCCGAACAATGTTTCTTTCCAAATAGAATTATAACCGAGCTTATCCGACTTACAAAAAACGTCGGCGTTCCGAGCTTTCATTGAATTCGACTTAAACCAATTAATCACTCTTATCAGGTTGTTTCCTCCGAGTTTTTCGACAAAGGGATCGTCGGGTGACCATTGAGCGGCTGTTGTGGGGTAAACGCGACTATTGTCGACCGTTGCAGGGTAAACGCCACTATTGTCGGCCGTTGTGCGCAGTACCCGACTATTGTTGCCAGCCATTGTGGTGGAAACTGATGACGCCTTCGACAGAGGTGGCTAAGTCGACGATTAGTCTTCGATAACGTTTGAGAAGGTGATCGATGGAAATTATACTGTATTGAATGTAGGTAATTTATGTATGAATCCTGTTGCGCGAAGATTGCATTTCAAGGACGAGATTTGGTGGAATCCAAGTGAGAAGTAATCACGAAATCATAATTATATTAATAACAATACCTATAGGATGTTTATTGAAAATAATGTAGGAATCAAACTAAATGGAATGGTATCAATTTAATTATCTACCCCACTATTCGACTCTATGTTCAAAAGAAAATTGCGAATTTTCTGGCCTGAGCTGCTTTTGTTTAAATCCTAAAGAATTTCAAACAGTACAAAATGGAGCCATTATTTTCGACATCTAACACCATCATATTAAAAGCCCAACTCCATACAGCCATACCTAGGTAGGTATACACAGAACCGTGAGCATACAGACATACCTATACTTATAAACAATGGGCTTAGAAACTCAAAGCTAGCTTAACAGTTGAAAGAACCTCCCAGCTCACATCCCATCGCTTAGCGGGCCTTCGCTAAGAAAACAACCAAACTGGAATTTACATAAATTAAACGAAAACACCTTCCTTCAGTTTACAAAGTGTGCTAATAACGACTTAAGGCTCTCACGCGAACTGATTCGGTATCACGAGACGAGTTCACGAATTAACTGACTGACTGCTCGAATTAAACTTGCCCTTTTTATTAGCGTTTGGAAGCTATTGCTTGGAGGCTTGAAAATGTATGAACCGTTCATGGTGAAGTAAGTTTTAAGTATGAATGTGGGTGGCTTTAAGAGTGTGAACTGTGTGAAAGATGATATGGCTAGAAAGGGTGTGCCTACCGAGATGACGACTAATAAATAAATAAGGAAGATAAAGATATGTTCTTAAGGGTAAGAGAATGATGACTATATCCAGCTTAAGTAGGTACTGTATTTCTATTTTCTTAATGACCCTCGGCAAAATTCGTGTTTCGTCAATTGTCGGATTTCTATCAGTTGTCCTTTGCACTTGGTGCAAACCGGACGATCTCAATCGACTTGGAAGTACATAGGGTTGTTAATACTCTTTTAACTTAATGTAATTTATTTTTAAAAAATTGGGAAGAAAGCTGCTAAAGTTGCGGGCAAAACAGTTAGTAAAATAGTTTTACAGCTCTACATAGTTCACACGGAAATAAAAAAAAACAACTATTGTTGTTTTTTTTTTTATTTCCGTGTGAACTATAGTTAGCCGTTAGTTAGTCTGTGTTGGTTAGTTGTAGTTTGAATTCAGAACTAAGTACTTTATTAAGTATTTAGTTCTGAATTCAAACTACTATACACGATAAATCTAATAATTGATGGACATGGAAATTAGCATTCTTTGTATTCGGAAATGCGATGATACTCGAGGGACATTAAGAAAACAGAAATACTGTACCTACTTACTGTAAAATTACATGGTCTTGTGTGGGTATTTATAATCAGTAGCAGTAAATAGTGTAGGTAATAACCGTGTATTTTCGGTAAAGCAAATAATAAGGAACGAGCTAAGTTAGCAAGCAACAAACATACATAAACTCACGCCTTCTTCCGATGGGGGTAAGCAAAAACTACAGAACGCCACCTGCTACGATCCTTACATACTACTTTTACTTCGTTTACCTTCCTGTACCCTAATTGCGTAATGCACGATCAATCAAAATTTGTTTCGATTTGAAACAGATTGCTAATCTATTGCATCCAAGTTGGAAAAAAAAACTGCTCTACAACGTAAATAACGCAATGAATGTTGTTGAACTGTCAAAATGAAACAAATTAGTCATAATCGTTTACAAAAATAAGTTACGCAATTAGGGGTCATATACGCACGCTGGTTGCTAGTAAAAGGGAACTGTCCTTTAGCAAACTGAGTCATATTTTCTTCTTCATATGTTCCAGGTTTATCGTGCTTAGAAAATGTACTGTGTACTAACACAGTACACTTATCACACGTAACACACGTTACACACACACGTCACACGTTGTCACTTATCACGTATAATTATATAAAATGATGTAAAAAACCCTACGATATAAGTATCTATAACACAGTAAATCGTTAAGTAAAACAGCACAGGCTGCGTCAACTTCGCTTCACTTATTTGAATAATGTTCACTTAGTTGTTTCGACAACAGCCTTCCTTAAACAACTTAAAGATTTCAATTAGGAGACCCCTCCCTTAAGGGATTTAACATTATCTGTACTTTATTTAATTAAAATAAGTAACATAAAAACAACAATGAAATAGCAATCACAAACGTTTTTGTGTAAACTAATTTAAATCTGGAGAAACTAACAAAACGCCATGATCTCGATAGATACTTAATTAGCCATAAATAAAACAAAAACGATCATAGACAATTAAAAAATAAGGTCACTATGGACTCAGATAACCTTAGAATGATAAAACGGTGTTAATTTTAGCTTGGTGGTGCGGCAAAAAGCGGACAAAAAACAAATGCGCGGGCGCAACAGCCGTGAAGTGTTATGATTGTCAACAGCGCCCACTATTATGACAAATCGAAAAAAATGTTGGAAATCAATCAACATGAAAATATTTTTTCTTATGATCCGTTATTTTTGAACAATACATGCAAGAGTTACGAAAAACGTTTACAAATTACGGCATAATTTATTAAACATTGTTAGAATTCGAGCCTTTTTCATAGCTATAATTTATTCACTGAAAAATCGAAATGCACTAGCAGTTTATTTACGAAATTCTTCTTGTATAAATCCCGTCAGCGAGTTAGCAGTGCCCAGCGACGATAACAAGATCTAAGAATCATAGACAATAACTTCTAACATCCATAAAAACCAGCAAAAAAATTCAAACTACCCTAAATTCGTGCGAATCGAATCTACGCCATCGTGACATCTAAAAATTATGTACGGGGATTTAAATAATGAGATCAGTCTCATACCCCGCGGTTGAGTCACGGATGCCATGGGAAACGTAAACAGTGTGATGGGGGCATTATACTAATCCACAAATTAGCTGATAAACGGTTCACAGCCATAAAACTAGACCGCGATTACGAAGATTAATGTACTGTGTTTAGGATTTTTGATCGTCAATCATGTCGCGATGATTTGTTGGGAGTTATGAACGATACCTTTGTTAATAAAATATTAAAACCGGCTAAGTGCGAGTCGGACTCGCACACAAACTATTAAGATCGAGCAAAAAAACGCCGACACGCACGTTTTTGTGTGACCCCCTTTAATAATTAACTTTATTTATTATAGCGGCAACAGAAATATATCTATAATCTGTGAAAATTTCAACTGTCTACCTTTTTGTCATTACGGTTCATCAGATACAGCCCGCAGACAGACGGACGGACAGCGGAGGCTTAGTAATAGGGTTCCGTTTGGTACCCTTCGGGTACGGAACCCTAAAAAGGAATGAAAAAATGAGATTGTATTAATATAATAATATTGGGCTTTCAAATCTTACATTCATGTCCCTTTATTAAGAGGTTTTTCCTATCTGACGATTAATTTCAACCTTGAACTTTTGACAATGTTACGAAGAATCGAGATATACCTAGGCAGACATAATGATCTATAAATATTACTAATTACACGCAACCTCCGTTTATAATTAATTACAGGGCAGTTACATTAACATTTAGCTCGGCAATCCCCTTAACACCAACCCGTTAACCTCATAAACAAAGTAACCAACGGTAACTAAGCTTTGATCTCATTTTGATTCAGGTTTCATAATAAATAGCATAAATTACATTACAAATAAAACATTACTCCGTATGGTATTACAAAACAAATCTACATTCTACCGACCGTAGTCCGTAACTACTACGGTTATCCGTAAGTAAACATAAAAACAAGAAAGATATAAAAAAAGAACAAATGAAGTCGGGCAACCCTCGCCTCGGCGCGTCACTGCTACCCAATCGTCCATTCAGCACGCGGCGGGGCCATAAAATTAAATAAATCCGTTATTTTTCAGAGTGAGAAATGTTCGGGCGGCGGGAGGCGCGCCGGTCAATCGGCCGGCACGATAACGGCCCACATTTGTAAAGATTTCGCCGGCCCACGCCAACCGACGTTATTCGCCGGAGTAGTGGCCATACGTCTAGGTAGACTTACGAAAGGCCAAGAGAAGGCCAAATTTTTGAAGTGAAACTTCTTAGGCGGCGATTCGATAATACGAAAATCGAGAGTGAAATTTCAAGGACGCGTCACGTTTAAGCACATTACGTTACATGAGTGAGAAGAAAGATATCTCTCTCTGTCTCTCACAATAATTTCTGTTATTCTTAATTTTTGAGGAAGTTTCACTTCTACCAAAGGTACGGTGCTGCACGCGCAATTTTTTAACCACAAGGATATTTTTATTAATTCCATTAAAATATAAGCATTGCAGCAGTTCATAACCTGCATATGAGCTAGACTGCTGATGAATATTACTTTATTTATTTACGTTCACCACCTTCCACCCCCCCCTTCCTTCCCTTCCTTCCTTCTTCTTCCTTCCTTTTCTTCTTTCCTTCCTTTTCTTCTTTCCTTCTTTACCTTCTTTCTTTTTTGTGTGACTATAACCTGGTGTCAGAGTGTCTATGCTATAGGCCTCTGACTTGGCTTTTTTTTTTTTTTTTGTGTGGGAAATTATCAAATAACTTCTCCCGCTCTGGGCGGAGCGGGAGTGTGTGTAAGACTCTTACTGATCAAAACCCACCCGTGTTCCTTCGGTTGCCCTGTTGCCGGGGGCCACGATCTTCCCCTTTCGATTTTCTTCGCAACCCCGGCAGGCATCGGCCCTAGCGGACCCCGTCAATTCTGCTGACATCTCTTTGCGGCGCGCGTGGAACACAACGCGCCGTCGACCCGGGCCTGGTCCTTATCGGACGGTGAGCTACCCATTGCTCACAGTCCGCAAGCCCGCGCCTACGGTGGCCGGAAATCGGCTTGCGACTCCCGACGCCCTGGGCGTCTCCTTCTGCGGCGGTAAGGGGCGTGAGGGCGCGAAATTTGCCTCTCCCTCACGCGTTCCGCCTCCTCCTTCGCGAGCATTACCGCTTCGCAGAAGGAGGTGACGGCCTCCCATTTCCTCTCGCTCCGTACCATGGCCTGAACCAGGGCTGGACGCGAGAGATCACCGCCGCCGATCGCCTCCACGAGGACACGGCGATGCTCCGCCCAAGCTGGGCAGACCTCCACCGTATGCTCCACCGTGTCCTCCGGGCGATCCATACAATGATGACACCCGGGCGTTTCCTCCCGCCTTATCCTGTGCAGGAACCTCCCAAAACAGCCGGGTCCGGTGAAGACCTGCGTCAGGTGGAAGGTGAGGACGCCGTAGCGCCTCTCTAGCCACTCCTCAAAGAGGGGTCTTATCGCCGCAATTTTTTCATCATTTTTTCGCATCATTTTTTTTTCTTTATTGGTTTTGTGATTTGTATCTAAATAGGTATGTCAACCCCATCGTGCCTTTCACCATTGTAATATTAAAACTTATAATTACCACAGAAACTATATTAAACATTAAACAATATATGAACACTTTGTGATAAAAAACCGTGTAAAAATAAATATAGATTCTTTTTTTATGAAGGTTCCCATAAAATTGTCAAGAATTAAAAAAAATAACTATAAGTAACTTGAAAACTATCAAGAATCGCGAAACATGCATGGGGTATTTTCGGACACCCCTGGGCATGAGGAATCTAATTTTTATTTTATGACGTCACTATTTGTACCATCCTGTACATCTATAACTACTATACTAATATTGCCTTAATCATCGCATATTAATTGGTGACCGTTTAATATTACGAAGAATAGGACGGCCTTTACCAAGTAGCCTAAGTAGGTACAGCTTGAACAGGAAAATATAGTCTAATTAGAGAGGAAGGAAAGGAAATTCCTTTAAGGAAGGAGGTCCTCAAAGATGGTTCAACGTTGCGCGGAGCGCTCCTTGTGCTTTTCTTTTTTGTTTAGTATTAAACGATAAAATCAGCACAAAAGTTGGTATAGCGACCATCTCCGGTATATGGAGCTCCTGATAAATCCTAAACATAAACGCTAATACAGTTAGAACCGACAGCTTTGCTTAGGATACCAGTCTAAATTATCGCACAAGGCGCTGCCCCAATAAAAATAGTGATTAGGTATTCGCGCGACGCTCGCTTACTTTTAGAATATGCCGAGTAACAATTGCATGCGATATTATCGATAATGAAGAAAAGGCCTGCTCTGTTTCTTACCTAAGTCTGTGCACATCATAAGGCGCGCACTGAGCTAGTGAAGCTAAGCCGCGAATAAATGAAAATTGATTTTAAGATTGCGTGGCCCCAGCCTCGTTGACAAATACACCGGCTTCGGCCCACGTATTAGCTCAACTCCCCGCCGTATAACCACGCATTCGGAAAATGTACTGAGAAGATTAAGTTGTGTTTTATTGAAAAACAATTTTGCGTTATGGTGTTGGTGTAACAGTTACCATTAATTTCCTGCACTCTACCGTAATGACTCTTGACATTAAGACGAGACAAAGGCTAATTTTGCTTAAATAACTTAGGACATTCTCGGATTGGAAACAATAGGGTTTTTTTATCTTTAGTTACACTTTTCATGGGCACCAAGAAATATATCAAATATTTTGAAACCTCATAGTCACAAGTAAAACGTACTTACTGAATTCAGCATAAAAATATAAGAAAATAAACCAAAGCAAAACTAGTACTTCCTTTTTCTGAGCACAAAAATGAGAAGAATAATTTAATTAATTTAGGATCTACAAAGACACATCTACCTGCTAATTGAAATACAGGTTTTCACATAAACATAGAATACTTTTACGGCTGTAAAATCAAATGAAAGTCTCGTTAATGGAGGGTGACAATTAGCCTGGGTGGGGGAGGATATCGTGAGCAGTAGCCACACGTGACGTCACTCATCTGCATCGCTATCACCCCGACTCCGATCGAAATTTAAATACAGAATACTTTTTTTACGGCGCGTATTCTTTTTTTTTTCGTTTTTCGCGTCATATGGCTTGCCCGGAAAAGTATAAAAAGGCATTATTAAGCAATTTGTATTAAGATGCTTACATTTGTAGCTGTATTGAGTTAAGGACTGTGAAGCTATAGGACGGTGGATGCTGAATATGAATGCTCTCATTGGAGAAACTAGCTAGTGCGTATTGAAACACGAAGAACTAAACTCGAAAAACATATGCTTAAACGAGCATCAACATTAATCTAATACCTTTAAACGAGCAATTCTTGTATATATGTATATATATAATCTGAATCTCGGAAACGGCTCCAACTATTTTCATGAAATTTAGTATACAGGGGGTTTCGGGGGCGATAAATCGATCTAGCTAGATTTCATTTCAAAAAAATAAACAAGCAAAGCTCGGTCATCCAGATATTATTACGTATATTATTAATGCTCTGCAGTCTGCAGCATATATAACGACCATTCATGCACACCATGACTATCAATCCCATTTGCGTTTTATAAAAGGCACCACAGACCTTTGGTGACTATTAAATTATATAGAATTAAATGCACACTACATCTATTGTGCGGACACGTTCATTCAAAAGTAAAACTCCATTCTATCGTAGAATTATGCGGCGTGAACGCATTACTTCACGAAACTAATTGTGAAAATAATAAAACGCGTCTTGAAAAAAAATTAAATTCGTGGGAATAGTACGGTGTGTAATGAGCAGGACAAAAAATATACTGGTTAATATTGTAAAGAGGGACATGATTAAGTTTGGGGCATAATATCCGCCGGGGATGCGCAAGACATAATGCACATCTAGTGCAGGGTTGGCGCACTCTTCGATTATTTTTTATTTATTTAAAGTAGAGTTATGGCTGAAAACAAACAAGTATTGTATAAGTATTCAGAAAGAATACTGTAAAACTTGGCTCACTGTTTTTAAATCTCTAAAACTTATTTTTTTCAGTGATCAAAGAACTGCCAAAGCTTCGCGTCATGTTTACCGCAAGTAAACTTATTTTCTTTCTTTCTTATACAGGCAGGATGATGATGCTATTTTTTAATTATATATTTATTTATTTTATTAGGTTCACCAACAATTGATTAAACTGAAAAACACCTATTACATTTTTTAAAGTATAATGACAGTGCATCAGTTAGTTATCGGGAAACACCATGTGCATAAAACAATAATAACCATACATCTCTCTAAGATGATTTGTTCCACAAGAACTTTTCCATAAGAGATTTGTTTCCTGACAGTGATCTGCAAATTGCAAAAACGTAAGAAAATTTTAATTTCGCGGGCCACCACTGCGAATCCACCTTAAGAGGCTGACAACAGCAAAAGCACGGTCACTGTCGAACTGCATGAAGCGCGACGACGCAACGTAATTTATTGCAAAATATGAAGCAATTATCTGTTTACAAAAACTCTATTGATTGGACAAAAAATTAAAACACTATTACGTTAATATGTTGCTTATACAATAATCTGACAAAAAATCAGAATGATTGCATGTATATTTATAATCGTTAAAAGATTTTTTTACAGACACCTTCATGATTTTTTTCTATCGCAACAAATTAATTATAACACACTATCTAACTAGCATATATATGAATAAGAAGAATATCAAATATTTTTCTGATTTTTTATTTTGTTTACTACAGAGAACGATGCTGCTCGCACAATTATTTTTTTTTAACTTTTTAATTAAGTAATTATAAAAACTTTAAATTCTAATCGTTTGACAGCCCTATTAATTTGCCATATCAACCGGCCAGTAGCGAATAGAATACGACCACCGTAACAGTAGGGACGCACGCCAGCTATCGAAACACTTATCATTTTACTGTTTCCAAACGAGACAGCCATTCCATTTTAAACTTTATGCCACCGTAATATGAATCTTAAGGGGAATATATTCTAAATAAACGAGAGAATATTCATTCTTGTGGCATAGTTAGCAAGGGAGAGACGTGTGTATGACGTTATAAAATAAAATTGAAGCCGCAAGGGCACTCGACACGGATCTAATTAAATGATAAGTGCGATCTAAGATTAATGTCCTCTACTAAAGAGATCATGACTTAAATCCTTAAACGTTTTGGTGAATAGAATCTAGGTCGAAGAATTTTAATTGCACTAATTTGTTCAGATTCAAAAGCAGTTTTGTACACGCCACGGCCATTTTAACTTGATGGATAAAAGACATAAAATAAATCGGCATTATATTGATGAAGCCTACGGTTTTATTATTGCCTGCTTTTGAATTCATAAAAGCAAAATATTTGATTGTTTTCAAGGAATTTTTCACCAATCAAAGCATTGTTCGGACAAAACAAAGCCCCACTTGTGAACTAACTATACCCGAATCGCTTTAGCGTGGCAATAGCGGTCATTGACACACCTACATTTTCTAGCATTCTTTATTTCTGAAATAAAGTCCGTTAACATCCTGAATCATTATATATCGCGATCTTCAACATGTTCTAATAACGAAAAGCCATACATAGTTTATTGTTTGGGTTCCTACGGAGAGATATCAGGGAAAGGGCAATGACCGCTATTGCCGCGCTAAAGGGATTCGGGTATAGATCAGTCAAAACCTACCGTTTGTGTAGACCCTGGCGTTTTCACGATATGAAAGTTATTGCTTTCAGCGTACGCAGAATACCATTTCAAAGAATTTTTTGTTTGATGAAATTCTGGGTACACAATACCCTTTGATTTTGTCGTACCTAAAATATCTAGAGAGATATTTAGGTATGCGTTTCCAAAGTTTTAAACTTTTAAGGTTTTCTTATCTGGCTAATTTAACCAGGAAAGGTTAAAACTTTTTTGATGCAAGTAGGTATGTCCAGAAAAAGAGATTTGTTGATGGAGCTTTACTTAAATAAGCTTGTTAGTTAAACGAGGTTTTTAATCACTATACAGTTCAAACCTAATTGCGAATCTATTGCTGTGGCTTCTTTTGTATATTCGTTAAATCTTAACGGGATTTCCAACAGGCCTGATGATCAATCAAATCGTGAATTCAACTAACCTGGTTGAATTAGTGAGACTTTACTATTCAAAACAGTTAAGAAGAGGACGTTTCCCGACCATAGAGAACAATCTGTTCTATACAATGCAGTATGTTTTGTTTAAAAATATTTCTCACGGCACTCAGTAGCCAGTTATAATAATCTTTATTTATTTTGCGGCAACACTGAACGGAAAGCCGAACTTAATGGTGTGTAATCCCGAACACATTAACACCAGAATAAAGATTAGGGGTCGAAACGACCACGTCACGTCATATTATATGTAATTCAAAATTATATTAGATTATAATAAGTAATAATATTTATAGATTGTAGGAATTATTCAGTTATACTAAAGTACTAACACTTTCGTTTAACAGTTTAAAAATAATAGTATAAAAATAAGAGTCTTTCGGGAGTGCCTCCGCTGCCGGCGTCGGTGGCTGCCGGCGCTGAGTTTGGAAAAAAATACGGAAAACGGAGTTGGCAATTTGGCTTATGGGAGTAATTCAGACAAACGAGACAAAAACGACAAATCAAGGAATATTTTTCAGGCATAATTACCTACTAAAGGCACACTCAATCAACAAATAGAACGCACATGGAAATGACAGATCAGCAATCACCGTGGCTAAACAAACTAAACTAAATAGGTTTACTTAATTCATCACTTCAATCCTTCAATAGACCATTACATACGTCTATTAAGCGCTGTTTGTGCAGCACTTGGGTTAGACGTATAATGTGGGATTTGCGGCGGTTAGCGGGTGTTTTCGGGCCGATTGCTGCACGGTGGCCGCAGATGGCAGATAGCGCGGCGCGTGCCAAATGATCGCGTTCCGACATTCGCGAACACACTCACTCATGCGCATAGACGTAGCAATCCCTAGATCTGGGAAACACGTAGCATGTAAGTAACAGCATAAAACTCGTAGCACTTATTTGTCATACAATTGAAGTGAAGTTAGGTACCATTACAAAACTTCACGCCTGTTTTTCCCGAAGGGTTAGACAGAGGTGTACCATAGTTCACCCACATTTAGCCAGTTATGTTTAACACGTTCAGTGCCGGGAGCCCTCCTGGAGGGTTCACGTAGTCGCATATGGGATGTTGGACCCCTCGCGGAGGGCTCATTTAAAAGGTAGGTTTTTTATTAAATACAGCATTATAAACCGTGATGTATATTTTAACAAGATTTATTAGTAAATGCGTTGCTTTTAAAATCCAAGCATTTTTTTTTTGTTCACGCGTACCAATATTCACAAAAAATTTAAAAGGTTTGAAACTACTTATAGCGACAAAACCCCTGAAAACACAATTTTACTTCGTTTTATAACACGGTTTTAAACCTAAAGCCGTTGACCTTCCGCGATGGTTAACTTTAGCGCAAACGTAATGCCGGTAACCCTCCCGGAGGGTTCATTTCCAATGTGTATGGCGGCATGGCGTATGAGTGAAAGTGTTAAGTCCCATGTGCCAACGTATTTAGGTATATCTGGAAAACTTGTAGCACATCGTTTTTACAATTAAATTTCGTAGCCCACACTTGTGAGCACAGAACATATTTTATATGTTCTAAAACTCTTAGAACCCAATTTTGCACAATTTCGTGGCTCATACTGCAAATTTGTAGGAAAAACTTTTTTAAAGTTTGAAGCGTCACACATACAAAGAGCAATTAATCAATTTGCCTAGCCTTTTCCCAACTAAGTTGGGGTCGGCTTCCAGTGTAACTGGATGCAGCTGAGTACCAGTATTTTACATGGAGCGACTGCCTATCTGACCTCCACAAACCAGTTACTGGGCAACACGATACCTCTTGGTAAGACTGGCTGTCAGACTTTTGGTCTTCTGTCTACGCGTAACGGCTGTGAAAGGTCTAAGAATGACAGCCGGGACCAGCAGCTTAACGTGCTTTCCGAGGCACGGGAAAATTAAATTAATTGTTTTTATTCTTTAACTACTATGTATGGTCGTCGTAATTATGCTAACAAGAAATGCCTGTCCCCTTTTGTATCGGAACACCTTTGTTCGATTTCCACGTTAAATAAAGGGTTCGTATGTAATTGATTTTTTACATTAGACTGGTATTGGAATTTGCTCTATAGTTTATTTATTACGCGGTAGTTTGATTCAACATTTGTTTTACTAAGTTTTTCTTTTTTCTTCTTAGAACATACAATTAAAATTTTCTTTTTAACCGTCTTCATAAAAAGGAGGAGGCGAGTTTTTTCACCGTTTTCTCCGTGATCCTTTTTTCATTTGATAGAAGAAGCCCGCGCGGCGGTCCCATAAATAACTTTGCTTGAGTTGTTTTTGGGTAAGCTTCAAAAATACATATTTAATCCACTTTCTATATATTGATGATGTAATAATTTCCTGTCACTGCTGTGTACATAGCAAGAAGTGAAGAAATGCAATAAAGTGAAAAATTACGTAATAACCAAAGACATCAACTTCCAATTATAATTTGTTATATTTCACTTCGTAGTGCTTTTTTTAGAAGACGGTTGTTTTTTTTTTTTGGAAAATTTTAACGCAGTTCCTTTTAGTAAAAATAATACCGACTTTATAAGTAACTGATACCTCTAAATATCACTACGGCTAGGTACTGTGACTGTGAAATGGCCGCACGCGCCGCCACGCGACTTCCCGATCATGGTTTATCTTTACTTTGACTGCGCGTGCTAGTGACACTCTTGCGCCCACGGCTATAAGGGCAGTAATCACCCCATTTCCCGTATATGCAATTAATAGCCCGTAGCATTGTGGCCCAGGCCATGTAAACGGTTTATTCGATACAATGAGGTGCTTTATACTGTCATGATTCGATTATGACTCGTCATGTAGAATTTTAGTTTTTTAGCAAAAATCCTGGTCCGATAGAGTATTATTACGTTTTCCCGTCTGGAATTTCTCAGTAGCAGCCCGGGATTTAGAGGTTTAGATCTGGTTGATGGCAATAGGCTCGCCCCTATTGCATATGACTTAAACTTATTTGACGAAATATGGATGCACCTCTGCCTTAACCTTCGGGGAATACAGACGTAATGTTATATGCAATGTTTTATACATATACAGGGTAAGTTTTAAACCAGTGCGCAAACTTAAACACGTGACTTTACTCATCATTATGAACAACATTTCCTATGGGACTAAACCTGAAATCACGAAAAACAAAATCAGTTGGTCCCTACATTTATGTTCGCATAACTCGTCAAAATGTAGGGAAGACCTGATTTTTTTTTTTTGCGGTTTCAGGATTGGTTCCATAGTGAAAATTGTTCATAATGGATTTGTAAAGTCACGTGTTCTGGTCCTGGTTTTTATATGCATACATAAGCTAAGATCAAAAAAATTTAATTTAGAAACAAAACAACATAACATAACATCACGCCTTGTTTCCCTAGGGTTGGGCAGAGGTGTCCCTGTAGCAGGTTCACCCACATTTCGCCAGTTATGTTTTAAGTCCCATGTAATAGGGGGCGAGCCTATAGCCATCAACCGAAGACAAATCCAGACTCCAGGCTGCTGCTGAGAAATTTCAGATAGAAGAACCCAATAACACTTTGCCACTGTGTTTATATGTATTGTTACTCACCACAAAGCTCTAGCTACCTATATGTATACCTATAGATACTCTATTATGTAGGCACAAAAATACCAACACAGCTCTACTAAACTGCTAGAAGCATAATGCTAATATAAAATGTACCGCAAAAAAAGCCTTGAAAGTATAAAGTAAAGAGGAGTGAGACATGATTCCCCGCAGATCTGCTATAACCCGTGCCGTAAATACCTGCATAGTCCGCGTGCCACGCCGCTCATTTGTACAGCCGACATTTTAATAATCGCATATTTTTATACATGTCGCAGGCACTTGAGTGATTTCGGAGTTAGAGTGTTTTGTCTTGTCTTAAATTTACACACATCAAAAGTGTCTAGGGATCAACATATATTTTTGCAATAACTTTTCTCCTGATTGATATTAATTAAAATTTTCTTTAAGGATTCATCAAATAAAGTGTTTTCGTTTGTCACAGTAACGATAAACCAAGTCACCTTTGCATTAATAAAGAAATTTGCCATTTTCCTAATAAAGGGATTTTTGACATTTGAACCACTAACATTAAAGTTCGAAAAAAAGACTGAAATAACAGTTTTCTTTAAAATTTTATTGGGTAACTTAAACAATTAATAATCCGTGTTTCTACCGCGAACACTAACAACACAAGAACATCGGTTTGGCATACTCAAAATGAGTTCATCCAAATCACGCTGTGGAATGGCCGCCCATGTTCGTTGCAACAACAAAAAAAGGTCTTCTTGCGACTGGATACCCTCCATATTCGGCAGAGCTCTTCTCTGTAGCATATCCCATGCATGCTCAATCGGGTTCAAGTCTGGCGACTGAGCAGGCCAGAGCAGGACATTGATGTTAGCTGCGGCGAGAGTCTGTCTTACAACTCTTGCGGTGTGCGGTCGTGCATTATCATGCATTAACTGAAATAAGGGACCGATTTGCACTTGTAGAGGAACGATGACGTCAGATACAATCGTCTCAGCATAAATTTGAGCGTTGAGGTTGCCTCTGATCCAAATCAACTCAGTTCTTCCGCCGATCCAAATACCCGCCCATACCATGATGGTTCCACCACTATAAGGATGGACTTCCTGGCAGGATTTTAATCGCTGTTGGCGTCCAGGGGTTCTCCAGTGTCGTATACGTCTTGTATCCGGTCTCATACCAAAACGAGACTCATCAGAAAAGCACACGAAACGCCATTGTTCTTCTGCCCAATTTCTGTGTTCAAGAGCCCATTGATATCGAATCCTACGATTGTGCATTGCTATAGGTGGTACCCGTAGCGGTCTTCGGGAATGAAGGTTCACTTCATGCAAGCGGTTTCTGACTGTTTGGTCGCTAATTAAGTTCCCTGAAGAGTGATGAAGCCTCACGGCTAACATCATGGCGGTTATTGTTGGAGCTCTTCGAGTTAAGATTTGAATGTATCGGTCTTGTCTCCGTGTGGTGCAGCGATACCGTCCTCCATGGCGCTCAGCCACGGTACCAGTGCTTCGGTAACGTGTCCAAAGTCGACTGATAACACTCTGACTTGTATTCAGAGCTAAAGCCACAGTACGTTGCCGGGAACCAGCTTCTATCATTCCCACGGCTCTGAGCATTTCTTCCCTGCTTAAATGACGTCGCCGCTCCATAATAACGTTGGTTTTAATCAGTAGTAGGGAAACAGTAGCACTAATAATGTCTTCAATGCGTTGTATGTTTTTATAGGGAAAATATTGACAGCTGATTTTCATCTTTTACTCGAATTTGATTAACAGTTCCTGTTTCAAATTATGAAATGCACCAAAAAGGATCCATATAAATTTATATAATCATAAATTTATTACAAAGCCACATCTCAATCTCAAGAAATCCGCATAATAATGCTTGATCCCTAGACACTTTTGATGTGTGTATTTATTTAAACTTTTCACACTCAAAAAGGTACAAAGGCAGACTTAATGCCTTAGGCATTCTCTACCAGTCAACCAAGGGTGGTGAAGAAATTAGATGGCAGTTGCTGTTTGAGAGGAACAAAGAAAAATCATTATTAAAAATATACCATTATAAATAAAAATAGGTAGGTACAACAGTACATAAATAGGTTATAACTTATAATACACATACATACATATTTAATATAATATATACCTATACAGTTGAACCTGGATAAACGAGAGTTCAAGGAACCGCGATCTCTTTTTCACTTATTGAGGTTTCTCTCTAACTCGATTTTCTAGCTTATAGATGTATAGGAATGGCCTTTCTCACTTATAGAGGTTGAGGCTGGTTGGGAAAGGTTTAGAAGCACAAAAACAATTTTAGTTCCACGAAATTTAAAGACGAGTCATAAATAGCAGATGTTAAATTACGCTTGACTGTCATTTGTAGAAGTACAGAGCAGTAGCTTCTCAGTTATAGAGGCCCATGAGTGAAAAACGATTTTCTCTAGTGGTTTCTGTTTATCACTTATAGAGGTTTGAGAAGTAAAATGACGGGACCTGGCAATTCCTCTCATTTGTAGAGTTTTCTCGCTTACCTAGTTCTCACTTACTCAGGTTTGACTTATATATATAAATAATTACATATAAAATATACAAATTCAAGGGAGAGAGGTGTTGAGATGACTCTACTCTATTTTAAATCCACTTAGGTACACCCATTACCATAATACATAACATAACATCACGCCTGCCTTTCCCGAAGGGTTAGGTAGAGGTGTACCTATAGTACAAATACAATTCGCCAGTTATGTTTATGTTCCATGTAATAGGGGTCGAGCCTATTGCCATCAACCGGGTTCGAATCCAGACTCCAGGCTGCTACTGAGAAATTCCAGTTGGAGAAAACCAATAACAGTTTGCCCGACTTGGGAAGCGAACCCAGGACCTCATACTTAGCAATAGCGCTTGCGACCATTAGATCGCAGCAGACTCCCGTTGTCGTTATGGTAAAATGTTAAGTAATAATGTTAGTGGCCAGTAATTGCGGTTTTTTACCGACGATAAAATGAGACTTTATAAAAAAAAATGGATATTATCAGTCACAGAGGTACCTACATCTTTGACCAATGTTATATTTACGAATGTCTCGTCAGCGGTTATTATTTTAATTGTACTTATTCCAACAGTAAAAGTTCCAGTCAACTAAAACTATCCTATAACAATTGAGAATGATGCAATCGGTGAGTTATGTGTACCTACTTCACTCTGACTTAGGTACCTACATGTTAATGGTAACAAAGAAATACAAGCTCAATTTAAAATTATTATTGCAACAATAAACTGGATGATTTAACAATTTAAAACAAAACGTAATTAATTTTTATTGATAAAAATAATAGTTAATTATAATTGTATATTCTTGTGATTTATTGTAAGTACTAATGATTATTTTTATCTAACTAACCGCAAAACAAACTAAGTTAGTGAGTTATGAACATAGCAAATACGTGACTAACTACCATAATAATGCAAAATCTCTTCTAATAATGAGCAATAATTTTTATTTCAGTAGTAATTCGCAATGCTGAATAAGAAAATAATTACATACATAGGTGTAGCTATACCAACCTATTAAGTTCCGAAAATCTTTTACCATAACGAAGGAACCTATCTAAGACAAACGTAACTTTTTACGAAAGACTTTGTGTATGGTCCAAATAAGAAAATTCAAGTACGATAGATTTGATGTAGCCGCCATCTTTGAAACTTTTAGACATAGGGGCGATCTAGACAGTTTACAAAAAGTCCGATCACCGAGTGTTCCCATGGCTCACGTCGCGCCGCATCCCACGGGCCGTACGCCCTGTCTTTAGAATTTTAATTAAATTGTTCATTGGCTCAATTAAATCGATTATTAAAAGCCGCGCGGAGTCGAGGGGTGAAACGACACGACTTCGATTCATACTTGATACGCGACATGTCGTCTATTATGTTAGCAAATGTCTAATTGATATTTATGTTGTTATTGTGTCAAATATAGAGGCATTTAATCATTATCCACTGAAGTGTGTGAGACTAACGAAGTAGATATTTAATTAAATATGAAATATAGGGAATATCAAGGCGTAATGTCAATTTATCCAGTACAAATTGCATTTGGCAGAGTCAGGAAGCTGCATAACGAGCACGCAGAAATAGCATGGAACTATGTTCTAAGGAACTGTGTTCATGATACCGGCAGTGCGCCTGCTAACGGGATCCAATTATTTCGCATGCTCGCAACAATGTCTTTAGTTTATTTTAACACTATTATTTTGTAAATTGTGCTTGAAAATAGAATATTTATGGCGTATGGTAATTAATGATTTTAATGCCAACAACGTCCGTTGCGCTTGCATCGGGTTTGAGCAGCCCTATTGAACTAACATAGACTGTGTTTTTACACACCGTAAAATGTATAAGTATTACAATAATTATACAACTTTTACTAGGTAGGTAAACTGAACTACCTTTATTGACAGATAAGTGAGTAGAAGGTAGGCGCTCATCTTTTAAATAAAGAGTATGAACAATTCCAGAATATGAACAATTCGAGAACAAATAATTTCGTATACTAATATTTCTGTCTCTAAAAGGGTTTATCCTGAAAGTTGGCAACGTCGTAAATAGCTGTCAAATATTTACCTGTTTTGATTAATTTGGCAATATTACTGTATGGAATTAAGAATTGTGGCTAACCAGGGAACTAAAATATTGATTATGAAATGCAATAATTAATATCATAACACCGACTATTTAGTTTTAGATGTCAAAAAAGTTTTTTGGAAACTTTCCAAATGCCTTTTTTACACCTTAAACGGTTACAACATCAAATTCAGTGTTGTAATTGCAATTCATTATTAATATCTAGTTCGGTGGTTAGCCACAATTCTTATTTCCATACAGTAATATTGCCAAATTAATAAAAACTGCGAAATATTTGACATCTATTTGCGACGTTGCCCCAACTCATTTTCGATTCCTATGTAGAGAGACAGGTAACCAACCATGACACACAAAGAAAGACAAAGAAACTTTTCATGCAGGCAGAGCCAGAGCACATTATTTTCAATCATTTGAGCTTGATGAGATAAGATAACACACGTAACAACGACGAATAATATTGATACCTATAACACGTGATCCATATCCATCTTGAGATGTTAATAGCATGACGTTAAAGGTCCGTGCACGAAAAAACCCTGTTTTGTCAATTACTTATCTACGTAATTGTGAGAAAGCTTGAAATAATTGAAAGATTAAGGCTGTCTACTATAAAAGTACAGTTACCACGAAGCTAAACAATTCTTGTCAGTCACAGCATCTGCATCACTTTTGTACTCTCGAAAATATGGTACATTTCGCCTTTGATTTACTTAATGAAGATATTGTCTAAATATAAAATAAAAATTAGATTTTATCTCAAGGATAGCTGAAGGCTAATGTCAGATTTTTAAATTTCTTGATATGTTTTGCAAAATAATAGGAAAAAATACTGACAGGGTTTAAAAAAATAATTGATTTTTCAACATAATTTTTTTTGCTATATTTTATATGGAAGTTGATAAAAGTGGTTCAGCCATATGCAATTAGACTATATAATGATGTTGAAGATTTTTGTAATCAAAAGTAGTTTCTTGTAACAAAATGATCACACGTCAGTGTGACGTAATTTTTCGGAAAACTTGTTGCGAATATGAGTGATTTTCAATGAATACTTATTTATTGAAAATCACTCATATTCGCGAATACTTATAATTTATTTGAAAAATACCTTTCAGCCACATGCAAAATAAAGAACTCTACTTTTCAAATCACAAATAGTTTTGTTAAATTCTTTTTCCCTTTCTCACAACCAATGAAATTTTTTTATCAAAATCAGTCGATATCGTGCACAGCCCCTTAATATAGTAACTATAAATTGATGACAATTAGTCCTGGTCGTAAATTGACGCAGCATCGCCGCGACTCCGCCGGCTCCCGGGGGCGTCATCCACCACTAATTTATTGTTTTTCTTACCATTCTGCAATTTAGGACGATTGCTCTTATTGCTTTAGAGATGCATAATAGGTATCTACCTACAATTGAAACTGACATGAATATGTTTCATAGGAATTCTCTTTTCTTATTGCAAATGAGCAATATAATTAAACAAAACCTTTTAAAGAAAATCAATCATATCAGCTATCAAAAATATCTAAGCATTTATTTTTAACAAGTACCTAACTAATTCTGATACTCGTGTTTGTAGTGAAGTTTATTAAATTTCAGCAATAACTGTCTACGAAAAAAATATGGTGGCGTAGGCGTTGTCGTAGCCGCTACGAAGAACTGTTCTAGAAGATGCTATATAGTTACCACCAAAGTTATGTAAGTCGTAGAAAATAAACAGCAACATACTAAACAAACCAGCATGGCTAATGCTCGTTTGTTTACTATGTTCCTGTTTATTTTCCTTGTTGTTTTCAATCCGAGACCTACCTACAAAAAGTCATCGCATCATGCAGCCTAGTTTACGTAGTAAAGTCTCGTCAAAACTTACAAGACTTTGTTAAAGTTACATATCCGAATACGGATAGGTAAGCCTTCTGTCACACGAGATATTTTCAAACGACAAATTAATAACACAAAATCCGCATACATCAGCGTCGATGGCTTGTCGAAACTTCAACAACACATGTTCTTGAACGTTTTGAAAAGTTTAAGTATAGAAAAGGCGCGATCAATCACTAACAATGGTGGAAAAGAGGGACCCTCTCGGGAAAAAACTTGAACGGGGTGTAGCTGATTTATCGGTGTAGTTAGAATTATCGCCATTTGCAATTCTTGGTGGGTTTAGCAAACAAGTTGAGATAACGACTTGTGGGAGGCGACGCCGACGCGGCCGCTTGCGGAACTTCACGCATTCTTTGTCTACTAAGCTTTGTTTGCAGTTTGCAGGACTAACGTTTAATGTGTAAGTGGTGTTAGATGTTTTGTTGCTAAATTTTACTCAGACAAGTATTAGGCTAAGCGTATGCTGAAAAGCAGGTGACACAGCACAGCACAGCTGCAGCATGCTGAGTGGAAGCCTTCTTGTCACAGTCATGTCGTGCAGCTGCCGACTAATTTCTGTTTTATGTTCGTGATTTATTATGTACTTTTTGTTGTTTTCGTTTACTCTTGTCTTTTATGTATGCACGTGTCTCTGTGACAAATAAACCTATTTTTCTTTCTTTCTTTTTCTTTCACAGTACAGATTTTGCAGGGCAGGGCAGGCAAGGCAGACAGAGGCTGCGAACGCATGCTGTGACGCAGCTACACAGACACGTACGCGTCTTAGCTAGTACAAACAATCTGTCGCTGAAAAATCAGTAGTAAAAAACAAGTGACGACCTGCACGCGTCGCGCAGAAATCTGTGCCAGCTCTACAACGAGACGCAGAGCAGGACAGACACATGTCTGCGTCGCACGTGCCTGCGCCACAGCGTACGCAGCTGTCAGTACGTTCATGCATTACAAAATCTGCTCTGACCTGCGCTGCGTGGACCAGCGTCACCTGCGTATCAACTTACGCTTAGCCTTATATTGGTAGTCAGATGAAAGTAAGGATAAGTCGAGCAAACTCTACAGCTTATCTTATGAGAGTAAAGTTCAGAGTCTGGCATGGTATTCCAGGATTCCAGCTTCATGTATCTATAAACCTGTATATTACCTGCTACTATGATTTTCACACACTTAACTACATTGTTACTTGTTCATATAATAGGTACCCGAACACGTCAAGAATCACATTGGAATCCAGAATACACCAAGTTTCCCTACATATTACAAAATAATTGTTATAGGAACAGGCTATATCGCTTATATTCACAGTACCAACTGCGGCACACAGTCCCACTGCCGAGGCGCCGACAGACGACACCCGTGGGACATCTCAACGACTTCCCCCGAACTTTACCTAGTCACCAGTCTGTGTAGGTACGTCTTTAGCAGTTTTTCCGATCCGCTGCTATCCAGCTGAACTGATGAATGAGTTTCATATACATGTATCTAATTGGCCTTAATTCTACTAAAAACTGTTACCATTTTTTTATTAGCTGTTTGTTTTCCTAATAAAATAAAAATAAATTGTTAATGCGATTATAGACGTTCCTTCACCGTGTTTTCTAAATAATAAGTACCTACATATAAAATGACACGATGTAATTCCCAGAAGATGTTAGAGATGACGTTCTGTGGTAAGTAGATAGATAAATCCTAGTGGCAAAGCTTTACAAGAGAAGTCAATTCAAAAATGTGAAAATTCATAGACACTAGCAACTGCCATGTATGTGTGGAAAGTGAAATTGCTAAGAACCGTGTTAAGGTTTACTACCTTTCGACACCCGCATGCTACCGATTGATACACAGCCTTAAGTACCAACGAGATTAGGTATTCGAAGATAGCGTACTGTCATTTACCATAAACATGCTTTAGTCAGAATTTCCTAATAAAATACAAGACGTCACACTCAAAACTCTGTGCAACGTCGACATCGTTGGGCGACATAATTTAATTCAAGTCCCGGTATGCACTACTTCCACTACCCAACCACTAAACTCAATGTAATTAAAATGTGGAATAACAACATTAGGAACGAACAGGTTCTTAATAAATTGATAAAATCTAAGCACGAGCGTTGATAGCCATCATGATTGATCAGATAACTTGTTGACTACTACAGCAAGTTATGTAGTATGATAATTACCGCACATTTAAATATCTCCTGTCTGGGTAGATTGGAAGTTCATGAAGAAAGTAGGTATTACTTTTTATGCATGAGAAGACAGTATCGATCATTTCTACTAATCGTAGCCATCTGCTACATGCTTTACCAACCTATGTATGTATAACCTTTACAATCCTTTAACTACTAAGTACCTACTTATACTTAACACTCTTGACTCCACCCACTTTTCATAGAACTCATTCGCCATGCCGCCATACATATTGGAAGTGAACCCTCCGGGAGGGTTGCCGGCATTACATTTGCGCTAAAGTTAACCATCGCGGACGGTCAACGGCATAAGATTTAAAACCGTGTTATAAAATACTGTAAAACGAAGTAAAATAGTGTTTTTCTTATAGTCTTGTCGCTATAAATAGTTTCCAACCTTTTAATTTTTTTTGTGAATATATGTGAACACAAAAAACACACAACAGCTTGGATTTTAAAACCAACGCATATACTAACACATCTTGTTAAAATATACATCAGATTTTATTTTCATGGTTATAATGCTCTATTCGCTAAGAAAAACTTACATTTAAAATGAACCCTCCGCGAGGGCTCCCGGCATTCCATTTGCGACCAGGTGAACCTTCCAAGAGGGCTCCCGGCACTGATCGTGTTAATCTTATCTTACATACACAGCGCCTTCATTTCCTAAATCTATAACCTGCTTACCCTAGCTACTGTCTTTGTGGGTATAGACAGAATTCTGAAACTTCATCTACTCACAATTATATTGATTGTTGATCGTCGAAACGCGGACAAAAGCTGGACAGGTGGACAGTCGCCGAGCGCAGCAGCTTCTGCTTACGGATCGCAGTTACGATTCCAGAAGCAATTTGTATGGTACAGCCATGATTCCATGGTATTCTACTATGTAATAGAAACGTAAATAATATTACTTTCACGTATAACTCTGCTTATATCAATTGCTACCCACAAAAAAGAACTTACCACCAGAAAAAAGCCACCTGGTGATACCCAGTGATACCCCACCTCATCATGACCACAGATAACTTTATGATGTCTGTCAAATAAAGCCAAACGTTAATGTAGCACACAGGCAATCACAAATAGTGTAGTGGCAATAAATGGTCCTTACAGAGGTGTAATCACCGGTCTCTCGACCCTTAACCCTCCCTCAAGTTAACACCGTCAGATGGCGGTCGTCAAGACCGAGAGACATTAAACTCAATGTAACGCCGCGGCGGACCCGTATGGCCGCTCAGCGATTATCTTAAAGTTAACCCTGTCGCGTCGTTACGATCCTTATTTGCGGTTGCACCGAGCTGAGAACGCTCCCCGTCTGTTAAGTTAGGATCACATCAAATTATATTGGTAAGTAAATTTTAACACATCTGGTGAGCGCACGGTCTTATAATGCATCTTGTTTCACACGCATTTTTGTAATAAGTAGCTAGAGTTAAATATTTGAAAAAACGTCTTTCAGAACACGCTAAAGTGGTTATTTGGGATTTTGGGAAAGCGTAGCATGATTAAGTAGATTACAGTTTACCGACTACTGAATGTTTATGAAATTAAAGAATTTCCGCAGCCTATTTTTTAAACAGCCACTTGTTGCATATCCACTATCCTACCTGAACAAAAAAACTATGAGCGTAGAAATCATAATTTAAAGCACTCAGTAACCAAGATTACTAAAATTATGACTGAGGTGTCTTTATATACTGACACAAATCACGTGGAATTTCAGTAAAGGAACACGCTTCAGTGTGAACGCGGCCATACTGGTTCTCCGTTGTAAGATGAACAAGGCACTCAGGCAGTTACAATGTTCTCCGAATGAGATGCGACTCGGATGGCCGCTTTGCGTCACCACCTAGCCGTTTGTCCGATATTGGGCCGTTACAACCGAACGTTGCACACGTCAGCTTCGATTATGTGCTCGCCATTCCTAGCTTTGTTTTCAATGGTCTCTAGAATGTTTGTACTTATCGAAAAGAAAAGAATTGAGTTTAAAGTGTGCTTTGCTAGAACTAGTTCGGAACAATTTCGTGGTATTCTTAAAAATTGATGTTAGTATATCGATGGTCTAGAAGACAGACGTTTTAGGTGCAGATTTTGAAAATAAAAAAAAGAATTTCTTGGTCGAATGGACGACAAAAATTTTGTTTTCTCCGTCCGATACATTATTAAAAAATATAGGACATGAGTTTTCTTTTTTACGTTAACAAAAGATTACGGCGATACATTGAGATAAAATGTGGCATGACGTCACGAGTATCTAGATTTTACACTTACTTTTGACGTAGCGACCTCCACTCCCCAACTTTAATGCTTTTTATCTAAGTATTTTTTTATTAATGATTAAGCAACAAATAAGTGTCTAATATTTTTTTATTGTCTGAATGACGGACTGAACAGAATTTCTTTTTTTTGACCCAAGCATCATCCCTATTGTGTTAACTGTTCATGCTGTACCATTTGCAATCATTAGAATTCAAATTGTCCATCTCCTTCTACCTTTTTATACATCATTATTAAGTAACATCAAGGTCTAGACATCACTAATAATCGATTTTCATACTGCCTAAAATTATAAAAGGTACGTATCATTTCTTAAAAAAATAAAAAATCTAGTCTTTTATTATTTTTGGCATTTCTGTTTTCGGTGGCGAAACACACTAAGTGATTTTATCACAACCACACCACAATTTTGCCCTTGAAAAAACGTTGGCGGGTGTTAAGTAAAGTATTAAGTGCACCGTGCACTAGGTATACTACTTATAACGAATGTAGTGTGTGTGAGGCAACAGAAGGAATTCTGTTTTTTAAGTTTACAGTTATTTTGTAAGATTAGGTATTGCGGAACATTGCCGATGTAATGATAAGTTCTACTCCTATGTGTTCCATCTCCACAACCGTCAAACTAATAGGAACCTCAGCCTCTTGAAGCAAGGTGACATAGAGCATTGCACAAAATATCACTCTAGAAAGGTCTTTGACAAAAAGATTGTACCTACTGCTGAAAAATTAAGCAGTAAAAGTTACTTAGATAGCTTCGACTCAAGTTCTTCATACAACTAGCATAGTTTTTTTGGAGCAAAGTACTTTAACGCGGCTTGTAAACTTTCAGAAATCGTTACGCTAAAAAGTGTTAATACTTGCAACTGTCTTCTTCTAATTCAAAGAAAAAGAAAGAGAGAGAGAGAGAGAGAGAACGCCGGCAGAAAAAAACAAAAGAAAAAGTAAATTGATTACAGTATCGTGGGATAAAATTGTACACATCGGCCAGTGTACACTGTATGCTGGAGGGAGAAAGTATGAATTTGGTCAAAATGAAAATCCAAGATGGCGGCTACAAAAATTTTCAAATATTTCGTCATGGGTGTCGTTTTCATAGTTTTCAAAGCCGAAAGTGGGGTCAAAACGAAAATCCAAGATGGCTGCGAAAATTTTCAAATTTTACGTCATGGTTGTCATTTTCATGGTTTTCGAGGGTGTCAAAGCCGATAGAGACACGACTTCCTCAGAAGACGGAGCAGTGGTGAAAAGTGCAAACTGTGAACAAACCCATCACCCTCCCCCTCACACACTTCATTAACTCTGGAAGAACATAATGCCCCTAGACAGAAAGAAACTGCTGTGACCAAAAGGGAAACTCAGAGCAGTCAGATAGAAAAAACAGGCCGACCTCAGATGAGGGAAGCGGTTACTTTTCTATATGACTTTCACCCGTGTTAAACACTACTTTTCATTTCGAATTTTAAAGAAAGTAAAAAAAATAGTTTTCCTAAAATAACATATCATAACATCACGCCTGTATTCTCCGAAGGGTTAGTAGTACATCCACATTTCGCCAGTTATGTTTACGTCCCACGTGATAGGGGGCAAGCCTATTGCCACCATCCGAGGACAAATCCAGACTCCGGGCTGCTACTGAGAAATTCCAAATGGAAAAACCCAATAACACTTTACCCGAGCCGGGAATCGAACCCAGGACCTCATACTCAGCAGTAGCGCTTTGCGACCACTAAGACCAATGAGGCAGTTTTCTAAAATATTTATTGATAATAATAACATGAGTATTCTAGTACCTACCTATTAGTCTTTTTTAAATTTTAAATATGGAATACACCGCGTCACCGCCGCGGGTAGTCCCGCTTATAGGGATTTTTTTTTTAATTCACTCTGGCTGTTTATAAACTAACAAGACTGCGCCAATTTTCTTATCGATATTTTTCTATAAAAAAAATATATATTTTATTTTTCTCTGGGTTTTCCATATTTAAAATTTTAAAAATACTAATAGGTACTAGAATACTCATGTTATTAATATCAATAAATATTATAGAAAAACAAAAAAAAAAAAACTTTCTATAAATTCGAAATGAAAAGTAAGAGTATTTAACACGGGTGAAAGTCATCAATTCCTACGGACTATAGCCGCCCTCGCTGCGCTAGGGCGTCTTAATACCTCGTATGGGAATTGATTCCTTTCCAGCCTTGTATAACAATCTACTATTACATTACCTACTTACATCACGCCTGTAGTGAAGTACACCCACACTCCGGGCTGCTGTTAAATTGATAATACCTACTTATATTGTAAAAATGTAAGAGAAATCAGCCGCCCCACTGCCGCATTACGTACCAATAGAAATCCGCATTACCGTGTACGTAAATGCGGTAATGGGGCGCGTCATTTTTGAGTGGATAAGGTTTACCTGCTTTTTTTTATGTTTATTGAAACGAAACCTACACCTACGATGGCGGCCCGCAACAGACTAATAGTGATAGGTACGTTAAACCAGTTCATGACGTGTTTGCATTGGTTTCAATTAAGGCAAAATATAAAAAAGAATCTTTTACCCACTGTCACAAACACTAGGTGACACCTAGCAAACGGGCAAAATAATAGTAATAATAACTAGGTACCTACTTAAGTATTTTTAATTGATTTTAATAACTGTAAATTATATCATAACTGTAAATTATAATGACAATTCTCAACGACGGCGACGCTTAGCGTGGATTTCCATGAAGGCAATAAGTTTTAGCATACAATCTTGGGCACATAAAAAATAACAAAATGTTAAAGTAAAAAATATTATATAAGTTACAAGGTATTTTTTTATTGATAATTAAACTATATAAATTATGACAAAGATTAAGATTTAGATGTTAGGTTCATCGGTCAAAAACCAAAGCTTCATCTTTGGTTTCTGACCAGTAAACTTAACATAATCTTCTCCAAGACACACATCTCTGTTAATAACGGGCACTGAAGACTTTACCAGTAAAGATTCAAAATCATTGAATTTCAGTTTTTCACAGTGGCGTATTATACCATACGGCCCTATAGTAGTAGGGCCAGCAAAAAATCGTGTTCCAAAATATGGATTGGCAGTATAGCAAGTCGTTTCAACTTGACTACCAAGAATAGCATCTATTAAGGTATTACAAAATTCATTAATGGACCAGGCGACCCCTAGCACCGCTGATTCAGAACCTTGTTTCTGAAATACTATTTCCGTCCCAGATTTCCTCACAAGTTGCGTCAATGAACCTGCTTGACAGGGATCGAGAACATATTCGGCAGGGGTGATACATGAAAATAAAGGAATTACTGTTTCTTCTGAATGTCCTCCTATAACAGGAATGAACAAATTTCGACAGCTCACCTGCAAAGCTCTTGCAGCGTAAGAGCGGGCCCTGGCGGCGTCTATGTGTGTTATGCCAAAAACCTTAAAAGGGTTATAGATGCCGTATTTATACAATATTGAGCTTGCAAAAGGCACCATAGAATTTATAGGGTTAGTTGCGATGGCGAGGAACGCGTCAGGGTTTTCGTCAGCAATTGCGCGACACAGCCTCTGCAAAGCGGGAGCATTAGCAACAATCATTTGTTCCCGCGTATTTCCTGGCTTGCGGGAAATTCTATGAACCATCACGATTAGTTCAGACGACCGAATTGCTGCATACAAGTCATCACCAGCGAACCCTTTTACTTGCGGACTTCCTGGTAAATGATTCAATTCCATGGCAGCTCCTAAAATTTTCTCGTCTTCATCATACAACTGCAGTCTTTTTATTTTGTGGTTCTGCATAAGCAAAAGAGACACATTTGCCCCAACTTCTCCTCCAGCGCCAATTACAGAAACTTGGACATTTCTTACCGGTATATATTTTATTTTTGTTTGCAAATTTGTTTGGAATAAACGGGTATTTAATTTCAACATAGTAATCTGAAGATGCATGCTTTTTTTTTACATATTTTATTAGACTTTGAAATTTAAAATTCTTACATGGTCAAATAAGAGCTGTAATTTTGACTTTATTGCCAACATGAAATAACATGATGACATGAAGCCATGAAACCATAAAGTTCAAAAATCTAAATGCATAAATCTCTGCTGCTCTCATACCCTCTTTACAAAACTGTGTATAGAACCAAAACCTTGAAATAGCCTAATATCGGAACAATAATTAGGAGATGGAGCTCTATCTAGGTAGGTGTATCTGGTATCTTCGACTGCAAATAGGAACCTTTCTGCCCATCTGCCTACAGACCATTACTCTAATTGCGTAACTTAGTTTCGTAAACAATTATGCCATTTTTTTTTTTTTTTGACAGTTCAACAACATTCATAGCGTTATTTACGTTGTTGAGCAGATTTTTTTTTCCAGCATATGAAGCAATGGATTAGCAATTTGTTTCAAATCGATACATTCGTGTTATATTACGGTAGGTATTAGGGTAGGTAATCAGTTTTTTTTTTTTTATTTATAAAACAAACAGTTTACAATGTTTTAAACAAAAGTTTTTTTTTTTTTTTTGTTGAGCGATTTATCAAATTTATTATCAACACAAATCGATCAGGCCTAATATAATTCATTTCTAGACAATTTTAAAATATATCTGCGGAAACATTTACAAAAAAAAAACGATCAGAATAACATAAGAATCACAACAGCGCAGTAGTTGTTATAGTTAGGTATAGGTAGTACTAACTAATAAACTAATTAATCTGTGAACATACTTTTATTTTTTTCCCAGTTCACTCTGTACGTTCAGAATCGCGAATTTCGATTTTCGTTCTTAGATGTACCTATCTTACCTAAAAGTATATTTAAATATGGTGAAGTCCCCAAAATTATTGCGGGAAATTTACCTCTTTTCGACCGGCACGTGTATAAAACTATCTAACCTTTTTAATTACTTTTCGAGCTATTTCAAGTCCTAAAAATTTATAACTATTCATTTATTTCCATTCATTTGCGATTTAAAACCATTTTTTTAATGTTTAAAAAAATATTGTAAACTTGTTTTTAACAGTGATTTTAATCACTTATTAATAAAAACATTGTTATATTTTAAACTGTTTTAAACACTGTTTAAAATACGTGTTTTAAAACAACATTGTTTGTTTTATGCTAACCCTGCTACAAACAGCTTATTTAATAATGTGTTTAATGTAAATTGGTAAATTTGTTTTCTATGGTTATAATAAAAGAACAAGTGTTCTTTTATTATATAAAAATTATACCATAGAAAACAAATTTACCAATTTACATTAAACAATCCAATACTAAATTAAATGACTAACTACACTAATAAAAACAAAAGGACACTTAGGCATAGAAGTCCACATTTGGGAGTGGCTCGAGGAGGCGAAACGCCGCGGCTTAACTCCGCTGCCGCGAGAAATCACGGCACAGCGGACAGAGCTCTGGCGGAATCTCATAGCGACATGGAGAGTGCGATTGTCGCAACCTAGCGCTCGGCACGCCACAATACCGGTCCTCACCGGACACCGTTATTTCTGACGCAGGTCCTCACCGGAAACCGTTATTTCGGGAGGTTCCTGTTCAGGATACGGCGGGAGGAAACGCTCGAGTATCACTATTGTGTGGATCGCCCGGAGGACACGGTGGAGGACACGGTGGAGCATACGGTGGAGGGCTGCCCGGCTTGGGCGAAGCATCGCCATGTCCTCGTGGAGGTGATCGGCGGCGGTGATCTCTCGCGTCCGGCCCTGGTCCAGGCCATGGTCCGGAGCGAGAGGGCATAAAAGGCCGTCACCTCCTTCTGCAAAGCAGTAATGCTCGCGAAAGAGGAGGCGGAACGCGTGAGAGAGGCAACGTTCGCGCCCTCACGCCCCTAACCGCCGCAGGAGACGCTCTGGGCCTCGGGAGTCGCAGGCTGATTCCCGGCCACCGTAGGCGCGGGCCTGGGGACGGTGAGCAATGGGTAGCTCGCCGTCCGATAAGGACTAAGCCCGGGTCGAATTCTTTGGCCTAAGAACGAGCCTGCCCTCTCTCTGGTCACATGAAGTCTCGACCAGTCGGCGAAAAATTTATTTGATAAAAAGGAGACGCACAATCGGGCCCCATGACCCGAGCGTTTCGACCCCAAACAGTTCAAAACTGTAGTTACCCATAAGGTTACAAGGTAACAGTATTTGCTTGAGGGTCTCAGCAGCTGCGGCGCCAGCACAGCGACGCAAGCGTGTCGACACAGGTTACTCACCTACTTTAAATACGGTATTTGGCCTTTTTCTATGTTCATACCAGCAAATCTCAATAACTGTCAACCTTTAAGTTATTCAGTTAGTTAGTTGTTTCTATGCTGTCAACAAAAATGGCCTGAACGTCAAATAAAATAATTTATCTAGTCATTTTCAAAATCCAAAAAAAAATTTTAGTTACAAATCAATAGTTACATAGTAGAAAATTTTATATGATGTAAATTTTCTGTCAATATTTTCCATCAAAATGAACAAGTTAATCACCAGAAATATTCCGGGACTGTTTTCTACAACCAAAAGGGATTATCAAGTTACTGTGGTCGGAGGTGCGAGCGACATCGGACAAACACTTTGTTTGCTGCTACGAACAGAGCCCGCTATCAGTAAGCTCGTAGTGCATGACACTCGAGGACATACGCCTGGCGTCATATTGGACTTGACGCACGTGCCCACAGAGACTGGCATCCTAGGGTACACAGGAGAAGACTCCCTAGAAGCGGCTCTGAAACATGCTAACATAGTTCTAGGCGTCGGTGGACTTACACGGAAGCCCGGTATTTCAGAAAAGCTATGGCTGTCAGCAAACACAAAATTTGTAAAAACATTAGCGATGCAGGTAGCCAAAATGGAACAGATGCCATTCCTCGGAATCGTAACGGAACCAATAAATTATCTCGTTCCGATGGCCTCTGAGGTTCTGAGAAACCATGGAGATTATGACTCTAGAAAACTTTTCGGTATTACTGGCTTGGACTCCTTGCGTGCTCAAACATTGTATGCGGCACAGAAGAAGTTGAATCCTAAAATCTGTTCGGTACCTGTGATCGGAGGCCATTCCGAAAAGACTGTCATTCCTCTTCTCTCTCAAAGCAAACCAGGTTCAGATATTGATGCTAAAATGTCCCAGGACTTCACATTGAAGTTTCGTCGGTTTAATGACATAATATTAAGAGCTAGTCAGGGATTTTCGCCAACTCTGTCAGTTGCGTACAGCGCACTTCTCTTCACTCGTAGTTTACTCGATGCCTTGGACGGCCAGCCAGCGAAAGTGAATGCATTTATAGAAAACAACGACTTTGGTACGGCGTACTTTGGAGGACTGGTGCATCTCAACCGCCAGGGAGTTAAGGAGATGGAAAGATACAATAATCTTACGCAATATGAATTGCAGCTGCTAGAGCGCAGCTTTAACGAGCTACGCAGAGACATATTGAAAGGAAAGAAAGTTTTAGAATTATAGCGTAATAACAATAAAATGTTTTGTTGAAAATAGTTAGTTAATGAGTATCAAAGTATCAAGATCGTTTAAAATATAATAAATAAACTGAATTAAAGCACTTTTAACCAATTTACGAATATTTATTTACATGAGGGTTTTACAAAAGGTTCTTTGTACAAAGTACATTTGTACCATCAACAACCTAATGAATAAAAATAATCATATCACAGAGAATAACTAATGTTGAATTAACTTATGGACAGTATCCATTAGTCCATACAAATATTAAACGTTGTTTGGTTTTATATTTACTAAATCTTGGCTTCCTTTTCTTTTTTTGTATAATAAAATATTTAAACTTAGAAAAGGACGGACAATTGATTCTAAAAAACTGGAACTACATTACAAACAACGCTTAATTAATTAAACATAGTAGTCAGAACAAAAAATTCATTTCTAAAATAACTGACAATTACTACATCTATGCTAAATTAGGAATCAAATACTGAACACTTCACTTTTGGCTAATCATTTGATTTTATTTAATAGAATTGATTTACTTATCCATCCGTCTGATCGAGAACAATCATGATATATTAACACACATTCCGAACTTCTAAACTACTTTCAAATTTTAAAATAAATGACATTTCAGTTATTTGACCCAAATAAAAAACTCTGTATAGAGTTTACAATAAAATTCTTCTTGAAATATATCATTTGATAAAGTAGAAATTAAAATCAAATTTAATTTACAATTTCCACATGTTCTAATAATAAAAAATATGGAGAACCTAAGTAAGACTACATTTTGAACTACTGAAACTCCAAACACAAACATAATGACGTTGATCATTATGAATCGAATCAACAATCACACTGACCACGAATCACGAACACGGAGAGACGCTATCAGACCTTCAACCTGCAACAATGAAAACTTACTGTTACAAGAGGAAACACCAGCACTACCAACCTGTTTCTTTTTTATTACTAATCTGCATTTGAAAGAAAGAAAAATAAGTTTATTTCTCACAGAAACACGACCAGACATAAAGGCTAGAGTAATCAGAAAAAAATTTGATCTATTCTGCGTTCGCAATTTATTTGCCAAACACGAGTTATACGAAAAAGCAACTGTAATTCATTACACATAAGGTTCAGTTTGCGCTACAACTATTTTATTACTTTGTCGACAGCACTAGTCAGTCTAAAATCAACTTTACAAACACTTAAAATAAAGTTGATGTTTGTTTAAGTGGAAATAACATCAATTGGAAACAAGATTTTAAATTGACCTTAAGTACATATGAAATCACGAGCATAAAACAGAAACAGTCCGCAGCTGCACGTCATGACCGTGACAAAAAGGGATCCACTCAGAATGAGTTGTTCAAATTCATTATGCCTGCAAATTGACTCAATAAAAATTCATTTCGAGTATGGTGGATTATAAACTACACTGTTTTTACCCTTCCCACCGAGGAAAGCAGAGGGTCATTTCGTATCCCATTTCCCCGGTGCACGAGGTTTCTTCGTACTAACGCCGCTTTGCATCGCATGAACAGTGGTGGCCTAATGGTAACGGCCCCGACTTACGAGTTGTAGGTCGTAGGTTCGAACCCAGGCAGGCGCTTAACTTTGTGTATTTAATTTCATCATCACTGCTATCAAAACGGTGAAGGAAAACATCGTGAGGAAACCGGCATGTCCTAGAACCAAAATTCGAAGACATGTGACATCTACCAACCCGCACTGGGCCCGTGGTAGATTACAGCCCACTCCCTCTCACCGAGAGGAGGCATGTATGCCAGCAGTGGGAACATTATAAGCTGATTATGAACGCCGCTTTGCGGCAAAGTAAAGTTCATCCGTTTAAATAATGCCGCGCTTTAAAAACTACCGCGAGGCGCGAGCTCTCATCTCATATCGGTGAATCGAAACGATAATATTAACACAAAATATTTATATAACATTAAATATTCAACAAAATAAAAAAAATAAAAGTAGCTCACCACTTTATTCCTCATTACTTTTACTAATTTCGCTGCCAGACTCGCTGACAGAGGTAGACCGGATGCTTATCGACGTCTCCTTAAATTGACTGATGAAGTCTAGAAGCTTCTGTAGGTTTCTCTGCGTCTTGATCTGGTCAGCCAGCAGTTGTCTTTTCTCCGCATTATGCTCGTCCAGATTTTCTTTGAGACTTGCAGCTCTCACTTCAAGCTTACGAAGTTCGACGCATAGTTTTATATTCTTTTCTTGTAAGCTTTTTCGTTCGGCTAATTTATCTGAAATTATATTTATTTATTATTAAAACTGTCGTTTCGCAAGCAGGTCATTATTTAACGGAAAGGTCAAGCGATTTTGAACCAAGTGCGGTGCAACTATTACGGCAGGGCCACGACATAGAGCGGTGCGTCTTGCGGTGCGGGGCGCCCTGCGACTGCCGTCGCCATGCCACGACCTACCGGTGGCGGCGGCGACTGCCACTGCGTCGAATCTATTCAGAATGTCTTTATCAAAAGTCGCACTCGCCGGTCGCAACGCTCTGAGTCGTGGCATGCTCGCTGTAATCTAGTACTTTTGTTTTCATCGCACGCCTTTCCGCTCCTTGCCGGCCGCGGTCGCTCGAGTATTTCCGCGCCGCAAGACGCTCCGCGACGACTCATGGCACGCTCTAAATAACTTCTAACATTTGTTCTCGCCGCGGTTGCAGACGTAAGACGCAGGTCGCGCGAGCGGTGATGTCGTGGACAAGGGGTTAGGCTTCCTGAATAACATGACGTCGGAGCCGCACCGGCGCCGGACCGCAAGTTTACGAAGAAATATCGCACGGCATTGATGGCGAGTTAAATAGTAAAGCAACGATCACAGTTCCATGCGGTCCGGCCCCGATGCGGCACTGGGCGTCATGTACAGGAAGCCTTACTGTCAACTTGCCCTACCCTGCAATTCAACTGTTCTACAATTGATTATGGTACAGGTCCAGGCCATCCTCTCCTTTTCTCTTTTCATGTCAGTATCATAGGCTCAGGCAGTGCTGCTACACGCAGAAGTATAGGCCGAGTTTCGTTGGTGACGGTTCCATGGTCCTAGCGGGTGAAAGGGGGACGCGAGAAAAAATCATTAACGCGACTCGACCGCACGCACAAGGGATTACATTGTCAAAGATGACTCCAGATTTTTCTCTGAAATTCTACTTTAATGCATTTTGTTTTTATTTAGAATATTTCTTTCATAATGCTGTAGGTAATAAATAGTTGGTTATTTTGATGTTCAGATGAGCATGGTTTTTGTTTGCCTATTTTTATATACCTACATTGTAATTTATTTTGACTTCCATCATTTTTTTTCAACGATGGATAATAATATCACGGGTGTTTGAAGATGGGGATTGTATCTGGTCGCATGGGTTGCAACCTGTGATGACGGCGAGCGAATGACTCTCCTAGGCGACGGTCCCGCCGCTCGCACACTTCGGACGGGCTATAGTTACCTCTGTAGAGCTGCTTGTGGCGCGCGGGGTCGGGGTCGGGCGCGGGCGCGGGCTGGTGCGGCGGCTCGGGCAGGCCGGCGCCGCACAGCGCGCAGTGCGCGGCCTATAGTTACCTCTGTATAGCTGCTTGTGGCGCGCGGGGTCGGGATCGGGCGCGGGCGCGGGCTGGTGCGGCGGCTCGGGCAGGCCGGCGCCGCACAGCGCGCAGTGCGCGGCCGCCACGCCGCAGCCCGTGTGCTGCCACACGCCGCAGCCCGCACACCACGCCAGAAGAGACGCCACATCTGAGAAAAAAAAACTTTATATTTGGTGAACCTGAACGCGCGGGTGCGCCGACAGAGAGCGCCTTCCGGTTTTCTGAACAAAAAGTGACATTTGAACCAGGGATGTTAAGGAGCTCCGTAACCGTAACCGAAACTACCGGATATCCGAAATAAAAATCTATCGGTATCCGTAACCGAATCTGATATAAAATTTTCGGATAATTTCAGATAGGGGCGGTCTAAATCAGACACGCTACGTTATGACAGGTTATTCTGCCCGGCCGAGCCGACACACTAGCCGCGCGCGTCACTTGCAAGTTTTTTATTTCTTATTTGTGTTTTACAATTTCGTAAAAATCTAATACACGTATCCGAAACTAACGGATAATCAGAAATAATCTCATATCCTTAACCGTATCCGAAACCGGTATAATATTATTTTTATACCTACCTATCCAGATCCGAAATTTCATATCCATACCATCTCTAATTTGAACGCAACGGTCGCGTATTCGACGACGATTGCTTTCGGTTAGGACGCGGGGGTACTACCATAATAACACTTTCAAGGCTTATTCAGTTACAAGCTGTGTGCCCAATGGGATTTCCCACTGGCAAAAATTACGAATTTCCATACGAATTTCCATACAAACTTTCATCCCCTATTTAACCCCTTTACGGGTTAAAATCCTTCCTTAGTGCGCCACCTGCGTTATAAAAGCAACTCTTGTGCAAAATTCGATGCTTCTAAACTCAGTAGTTTAGGCTGTGCCTTGTCTGTCAGTGAACGAATGAATTTAAGAATTTTTATTTTTTGATTTTATTACACTGGAACTCAGGAATATTTATTAGTAGAAAATAGTAATAAACTCACCATTTCGTCCACAAACATGACACACTTTTTTATGGGCTGCATTATGTGTCGTGTACACTGGTTCCACAGATAAGCTAGCCGGTAGAGTCGCCGCCCACGCAGGCTTACCGTTGGTCCACCCTATGGACACATGGACAAAATATATACATGTTAATAAACAAGAATCTTGTCGCTATGTTCGTACACTCTCTCCAAAACTACCCAATCGATTTCAATGAAATTTTGTGAATGTGTATGGTTGGTTCCATATTGAAAGATAGGATAGTTTTGGACCCGATAGGTGGCGCACAGTGCAAAGCAGGGGCAGGTCACTAGTTAATAATATGATGAATGCGAAAAGTGTTTTTGTATGATTGTACTTCTTACACACAGCAACATACTTTTTATTATCTCGGAAAACTGCATGGTTCTTAATAGGCATTAAACCTAGGTAAAAAAAAATTATTCTATTCTATACGTGTTCAATATTTTTTTTAATAATATACCTATTCCCTTCTCTATTGCCTATTCTAAATAGGCGACAGATTTTTTTTTTATTACTGAAAAATATGGAAACAAAATTATGATCCTTTTTTACCCGACTACGGCAAAGCCAAAAGGAAGGGTTATGATTTTAGCAGTCTATGTATGTTTGTATGTATGTATGTATGTGTTTGTTTTTACGTGTTCCACCATAGCGCCTAAACTACTGAACCTATTTTGATTAATGAGGTATCAATAGATTCGTAATAATGGTCTGGGTGACATAGGCTGTATAAATTCTCCCTATATTTAATATGTTGGACTTTACACGTAAATTTCTGACATCGAAAAAAATTAAATTGAGATAATCATGTCATGTTTGGTACCAAACAAAAGGTCTTGACGAGCACATTACAAATAAGTATATATATCATATTGTCTAAGTAAATAAATATGTTTAAATTGTTAAAAACAAGCAAAAGTGAGACTACGCTACGTACGGCCGGCTGTAAAATCAATACCTATTGTACAACAAAAAGCATGATACCAACGCGTAGTTAATCAAATCTTATTAACATCAAGCGTTAAAACGAAAATGTATAAAATAAAAAATAAGTTCAAAAACCGTAAACTGACTACAGAAAAATAAGTGATCTAAAAAGTACAAAAAAAAAACAATATTTCAAAGAGAAATCAAGGCATAGGTACAAAAATCGTCAAGGTAAAGCCGTCGTCGCATGCCATTATAGTTTTGTAGGTGTTCCTGACACCCACATGGTATACAGGCATGCGACCACGGCTTTACCTTGACCGTTTTTGTACCTATGACTTGATTTCTGTCTGAAATATTTTCTTGTTTGGTACTTTTTAGATCACTTATTTTTCCGTACTCGAGTTACAGTTTTTAACCTTTTTTTTTAAACTTACCTTTGTTTTCAGTTGAAGATCCTGAAGGTGAGCCTTCACGAGACGTTTTATTCTGCGACTGAAATATACAAATAATGCTTGGAGTGATTAACACAATAATTATGAATACATTACAAATAATTACAACAATTTCAAAAATACTACAACAAATGGCTTGACAACTTGTTTTTCATTGGTGTATTATAATAAGAACTGTTATGGAAATAAAGACCATGGATGCAGGAATATTGTTACCTGTTGTTTTCTTAGCTTAGCAGACCTTGTCTGTGGAGGGTCATTATGTGATTGCAGGTATGAAAACTGGTTGTACTTTTTCTTCTTCTGGAATAATAAATAATAAAAGATTATCTTTCAAAATTTTTGATTGAATAAATAGCATAGAAAAATATCATGGATATGTTTTCTTTCACACTTACAGGTAACATTTCATAGCTCCCGTAAAGAAAATCATTTTTGTTGGTGCTTGTAGTGGACCTCTTGCGACGCTCACTTCTTTTTTTCTCTAACAGTTCTCTTTGTAAAGGAGTCACTAGACCAATGAGTCTGGAAAATTAAGTAATTATAAAATTATCTTAAGATTGGTCCTGTATTGCTATAGCACTAGTTTCTTTGTAAAGCTTTGTCATGTGTCTAGTTGAATTCAAATAATAATGTTAATTAATTATGTATAATGTTCGTTGTTTGAAGGACATGTGTGTTGCAAGTAGGCCACGTGCTTCCAACTTACAGCTATGGGTTTTAGAGGTATGAGGAACAGGGTGTAAACTTCACTCATCCACATTACAAAAGGGAGGATCCTCCGATCAGACAGGTGTCGTGTCTGGCAGGCAACTGCCCAACGATTGTTAATGGATAGTCATATATATGTCGTTCGGGTGGTAAACTCAAATTGCGCGATACAGGATTTGTGTGACTTCAGGATTTTATGAGATATCAGGTCTTTAATGCGTAGTTCGCATGTGGCGATGTAGATGCCACAGGTTCTTGTTTTCATCACAGCTTGGTAAGTAGGTACCACTATGGAACATTATTCCAGTATAAGGGTTTTACTCGTTTTAGAAGCAGAAGGATTTAACTAGCTAGCAAGCAAGTCTCCAATGATTTTGAATTTCATTGATTTAAGCTTAAATGATTAGTGATTACCTCAAAAAGACCTCTTTAGTGACGAGTTCGCCAGATCTAGGCAGCGGCGGCGGTGACGGCGTCGGTGATAGAGCCGCACCTCCAGATGAATCCGAATCTGACTTCGGTTCCTGCCACTCATTGCTGTGCTGATGCTTAGATCCACTGTCAACCAATAATGATTTGCTAAAATATAATTTTGAATAATAATAAACAGTTTAAATAAGTACTCTTACCCAAAAGCTTCCTTCACTTTGTTTAATACATTCACAAAATTGTTTCTGCTATCATTCACAGTGCTTGGTAGTTGAGAAAAATTCCTCTGATATTTATCTTTATCATCATTTTCACTATGATTCGAGTTTTCCTTTTCATTAGACAGCTTAATCTCTACCTCCACATCAGAAATATTGTCCTTTAATTCATCACTACTGTTTTCAGTTTTAATATGTATTTCGTTTAGTACAGATGGCTTTAACAGTGATACGGTTCTGTTTCTGCTACGATATTGTATTTGATGGTCCCTCAGTTGCTGTGCCACATATCTGTTGTCATTTTCAATGTTGATGTGCTTGTTCCGAGCCTTCAACCTTTGTTGGTACAACTCTAGTTCTCTCCGTAGTCTGTCTACCACTAGTTTCTGTGGTAAAGAAGTTATTATTTACTTACTACTTGTTTTTACTTTGGCATGATGGGAAGACATACACATGACTTTAATAAAAGTTGAATGAAATATTTTTTGTAAGTTCAAAGCCTTTAGTGTATTTGGGACACTATAGAAGTAGAGGAGATAAGTTTTGCACTTCTTTACAAATATTTTGTTCTTAACCTTTCGTGTGTTTTAGACGTGGATCCACGCAAGACACAATGGCTTTTTAATTGTTTCTGTAATTACGGCATTCAACCGGTTAACTTAGAAATTAAGATAATAGTTGTTTATCGTCTCTTTGAAAATTTAACACAGTTGAAATTTAATTGTCTCACAACAATTTTTAAGCAGGCAAAATTTGATAAATTTTCACTTTATGATACTTGGGACATTTTTCTTCATGTTTAAAATGACAAATAATTACATACAATTTGAGTTCTTTTGAATAAACATTTAAAAAACAACTGCTGAACTTCCACACTAAATAACCCTACTGTGTAGGCATCATTCACTCACTTATCATGGAACATAGCCAAGATGTAGCTAGCAATGATTGATACATACAAATAATATTATGTGTTGTAGATTATACTTGAGTTATACCTTTTTTTAGTCTGCCATATGGACTAGCTATTGTATTAAGGGTCACATTTTTGAATACTTAATAAAATATTAGGTAAGTACTCACCCAGTGATCACATAATTTTTTAAACTTATGAAATTAAATCTTTAAACTTACTTGAGTTTGCCCAATTGCAATAATTTCTTTCTCAGCTTCTTTGACTTTAGATCTGAGATTAATGTTCTGAGAACAAAGCAAAATCGTAATATTATTAAAAAAATTCCAACAGATATTTATAGCTAAGAAAACAATGAATCTTTCTTACATTTTCATCTTCTTGAAGGCGCGCAACCCAAACCTGAAAAAGTATAATAACTAATAAAGATCGACAGTCTTTGCGTTAAATTAATAGTAATAAAAAGTAACTCATAATCACTAGACCAACCTGATGAATTCGTATCGCGTTTTTCAAGTCCGACTGGGTTTTGCGAATATCTTCCTTTATTTCGTTAGATACTTCCATACTTTTTATACTAATTTAAACTCTAGTTATCAGAAATCATCAACAGTTTTTATTTATTTAACTACTTCAACTTAAAAGAAATCTAAACAAAACTAACGTTATGTTCAATAAGAAAAAACTCTTGTTTCCATCAACAAGGATACGAAAAACGCAAAATTAACTATTACGTTTTCTTCAGAAACTTTACACTGCGCGGGACGTATATTACATAACAGAATAAAAATAATTTTAAACAAATTATAATAACTTTCATACTTTAAATCTGTACCAAATTGGGTTAAATTACATTACAATACAACTTTATTCAACGAAGTGAGTTGAATTGAAATAATTACATACACAAACACAGTTTTGTACGCATATACATTACACAAATACACACACACTCACAACTTTTCCGGAAATAAATAACTGAAAAAACTCTGTTACACGAAACAAACTAGAACATTACAGCTGGTCCTGCAATGGCAGTAGTAGCGCTTCATCTTGGTAGCTCAAATATTTTCATCTGATTATATTTGAGAATAAATAATAATTTCATCCTTTTACTATCCCACTGTAGGACAAAAGCCTATTCTCATATAAAGATGCAAGAGCATTAAGGTTATAGCACAAATATCAACTCGGAAAGGGATCGTCACCATATCAACTCGAGTCATGTAGTATTCTTTGTATTAAACTCCCTACTGCAACGCACACTAATTGGAATCGTAACGTAATCGCCTCGCCTCGGGACAAGCTCACGAAGTCACGAACCGCGGTGCGGTGCTGGTCAACTTCGTTTTTCTGTAGGGCATCTCAAAGCTGACCTCTGAGGTCATGACTATTTTACCGATCAATCCTGTGGTTGCCTTAAGCTGCTACACTCAAAGCCTCCAGCCAGTAGGGGCATACAAACTAAGCTAAAAAGCTAGGTGAACGCTCGCTAAGGGCACCACCTGTGAGGTACGAGCCTCGGCTTAGGGCATCACCGGAGGGAGGCCATCAAAGATGCGACGGGCTGGAAGTTTTGATCATGAATATTAATCGGGGAATTTAAAGCTATGTGCAGAGCTGCAACAACTGCTGGCACCTCGTTTTCGAGTTAGAGTCGGGGAGGAGTATCATTTACTCGGGGTCGCGGACGCGATCGCAAAGGACCTCGACGGCGAGGTCGGAATGACGGGAGGCGTCTGTATTTGTATACTGTACTTGTGGCCCTATTGCTCTCCTGGAGAAGGGCTCCTGGGAAGGCCGGCCGGGTACGACTAATCCTACTTGGGACATAACTGGCGGCCTCGACAACCAAGTAGGTTGCGATGTTTGACCGCGGAATCAAAGAAACGCTTTGCAAGGCCTTTTAGGAATTGGTGGATAGTGGGAATTCTTAGGTCGAGATGGAGACTTTCGTTCCTAACATACCAGGGGGAGCCGGTAGCCCTACGGAGGAATCGGTTTTGGAGGGTTTGCATCCTATGGATATGGTGGAGTTTTGCATGAGCAAAGACGGCACCCGCATAATATGTCATTATGGGATGCTGGTCAACTTGCAGTTTTCGCGCTTATATCTCATCGTCCCCGCGCTTACGTCTCTCCGTACCCGAGCTTACGTCTCTTCGTCCACCCTTACCCCTCTCGTCCCTCCCGCGGCCTGCTTGCAGCATACTGCTGCCGCGCATGCTTACGTCGAGCCGTAAGCGCGGCATAGCCTAGCTGCTGATCCGCTTTTGTTACGTACTAACGTTAAGTTGACGGCGAGGCGAAAGGCGATACGGTGACGATCCTTTTCCAAATTGATTAGTGTGCTATGACCTTTAATCACCGCGCTTGCTGAAGGCGGATTGGCGATACACACGACTCGCTTGCGATTTGAAAATCTCACATCCACACACAGATTTTGACAGCCTGTGATTAATATCGCTGCGTGTGTAACTGACATAATGGGTACGGGTTAAAATAAGGCTGGGAATACACTTCGGGTTTTTTCATCAGATAGTCGGATCCGATAGTCTGATCCGGCTATCGGAACGCGATGGAGCCATCATTTTGTTTGAGCATTCAATACACGTCCGATCCTATAGTCGGATAGTTTACATTATTCTAATAACCGAATTAGACAATCGGATCCGACTATCAGCAGCTTACTTCTGCACGGAGTCAAAATAGACGTCCGATTCCTCCCTCCGACTTGGTTCTGGCGTTGCAAAACGCTGTTGAAAAACGTGTTTGCCTGTGGCAGAGCCCCACAGTGAAGAGTACCACGACAGACAAAAAAAAGGTTGAGCTTGGGAAGATGTCTGATATATATAAATATATATTAAATATTTGATACGGCCGCCAATCATATTTAGATCAACATACAACCTGAGACTGACCAGCAAATTGCAACAAACGTAAGAAAATTTGAATTTTGGGAGCTACTCTGACGCTTTTGCCTTAACCTTTGAGGGGTAGTTTCGAAAAACTGACAAACTTTATTACTTCTTCAGGCAAGTATTCGCACCAAGTTTCAAGTTTATTAACCAAAGGAATAAGATTTTTCAAATACACAAGATTCTCCCTTTTACCCTCTAAAACGGTGAATTTCCAAAAAACCCTTCTCTGTGCTCGCCTACAATATATAAGGAATCCTTGTGCAAAATTTCAAGTTCCTAGGCCCAGTAGTTTTAATTGTGCGTTGATAAATCAATCTGTCAGTTAATCTGACAGTCAGGCAGTCAGTCATTAAGTTTCATAGTTATAGAAGACAGAAGATGTAGATATTTCACATTGTCAGTATTCTATCTGTTGGTGCCTGCCCGGATTTTAACCCACAACCTCGTGTATGAGAGGCCATTACGAAATTCAAAAACACATAACATTCACATCAAAACTTTAATTTTAAAATAAATCAGACATTTATACTTAAGGTAGAACCTTCGACCATGCCCGCGAAATTCAAATTTTCTTATGTTTTTTTCATTTTGTAGGTCAGTCTCAGATCTCATGTTAATGATTGATTGATTGGCGGTCATAAAAGATGGCCTCCCTTCATTTCTTCCACATCTCACGGTTACCTAAATAATATATCAAATTATTTGCTGCTAAGAATGTCAATTTCGTGAATTTATGACATTATACACCATCACTGAGAATTGTATTTACGATTTTAATTATTAACATTCTGTAAATATATATTTATTATTTTTACGACCGCAAATCAATCAATCATTAACATGAGACCTGAGACTGACCTAAAAAATACAAAAAACGTAAGAAAATTTGAATTTCGCGGGCAGGGTCGGCGCTTTCACCTTAACGTAACGATGTGGATTTACTCAGGACTGAAGTCATTTTTATTAGAACATTTTATATGAATGAGTTGCCATTAACAAGACGAACAAAATTACATTCACAGCTTTAAAACATTCGAATTTGGACTGAAGCCACTTTTCTTCTAAAAATGTCATGTAGCGTTGTAGTTGCAATAAGCCGTCCGACATAGCTTGCGGAGTGAGCAAGCTGAAGTGGCAGTGGGCTGGCCATTTTTGTCGAAGGCCCGGTGGCCGGTAGAACAAACGAGTCGGAGTGGAGACTGCGTATCGGTATCGGCGAGCGTAGTGTGGGATGCCCCTCAGCTAGATGGACCGACGACGTGAAGGGAGGAGGGACAGACTGGATGAGGAAGACGGACGACAGAGTGTTGTAAGCGCATCCTGAGATAGGCCTATTTGTCCAGCCGTGGACTGCGATAGGCTGAGTCGATTGAAGCCGTCCTCTAGCCTCTGGGACATCTGGCTGACAAAAAAAAACATAGAACTGGTATTAGCGCCAACTAGCTTCTACAGTCTGAACTATGACGCGAGCATGTCGGTGACGCGAATCCATAAGTTTATCCTTTATCAAAAATAGCTTTTGTAAAAGTTTTGACTTTAAAAATGTAGGTTTCACATCACTGCGGTTGCGGCAAGCGGGTAGGTTCTATTAGCATGCGTATGCACCAGAAACCATTCAACATGTAGATGTTTCGAAACTTGTTACATGAAACAAATCTCATTACTTGTTTTGTTGAACTTGCGTTCGCATTGCACGAAACATAAGTCATAAGACAGATGTCAAGATTTGTTGTTATCTGCGTTCGCACTGTCTAGAAGCATACACAATAGACATGTTTTGTATAGAGATTTGTCACGTTTGCGTTCGCACTGTTGTTTGTTTAGGTCAAATTATGTCTCGCAACTTGTCTATTGCTTGATGTTTTATATCATCCGAGTACAGCGGTAAACATCCCGTGTCTATATCGAAACATGGAGTGGTCCAAAGTAGACACGGTGAAGTTTTTTTAGAAAGTCATGCATCCATTACCTAGGTTTTTGCCGTTCCAGGTTAAGGTTACCATTTAGAAATTTGGGAAGTCCTGACAAAAAGCCTGACATTTCAATAAAAGTCCGGACATTTTAGTCATAAAATGCACTTATTGTTTGATTTCGTTAAGTTGATTGTTAAAAAGAAAGAAAGTTGAGAAGTTAATGAATATTAAAGACTTATTTGGTATTCAATCAATTCAATTTATTTAATAAAGTAACCCTGACTCACTTGTTTGTAAACTTATCCTATGTTAGTAATTAATATAAACTACATCCTAAATAAATTACTGTACACTATACACCCGCGGTGAAGCGTCGGATAGTACTGCCGCTAGCGGCAGTACTATCCGACGCTTCACCGCGGCTGCAACATTCCATGGGGAATGGCGTATTAGCGATTCACGTATGGATAGTCCAGCCTGCTCGAAATTAGAGACAGGATACTGTTATTGCCGCCCTACACTCCACGCATCAGGGACGCACAGCGCTTACGGATACGTATTACTTAAATAAGTTTTATTATTCGTATTCCATCTAAGCCAAAAAATCCCGGAAAATTAAAGAGCCGAGCAATAAACGTTGACTAATATTTGACTTTGAAAAACAAAAATTGACTTTGTTTAGTTTCGTTAATGGTAATTTTGAATCCGCTACAATTGGGCCACAAATTAATCAGTTAATCACTGTTAACATCATTAAGATTCACAGAACAGAAAAGTCGGCAAAATGCAATTAAATGTCAAAATAAATCTTACAACATGTTGCTAGATTCAAATAGATACATTTATGTAGGAAATTGGTTCGTAAAAACATGTGGCAAGATATGTCAAGTGATATGAAACGTCAAACATGTTTCGCGCCAACAAGTTGCGTGACAATGCGAACGCGAGTCAATACATTTAAAGAAAACAGAGTTTTCAACATGTTTATATGTGAATGTTTCGCCACACGGTGGGCTGAAAATCGGCATTCATAGACTCAGGGATTTCAATTTGCAAGTGCTTGTTTTTATGCTGGATATCGCTTCTATTAGTCATTACTATGTACAAAAATGACACCCGAGTTAATTCTGCCCAAAAACGAAGGAAATAAATTTTAATTACATTCAACTTTTCCTGATAAGTAAGCTAATTTGTTAATTAGCAGTGCTATGAGTTCTAAGAATAGTTAGTGACAATTATAAATTTTCATTAGCTAATGAGGAGATAACTAATGAGGGTAGTTACCTAATTATTGGCGTTTTGCAATAAAAGGGCTAAAGTTTTGTTTTATAATTTTCCTCTCCGACCCTGATGATCCCATCACACTGCTCCAAGAGCAGAATAGGGCCACCAGCACAATACACAAGAACAGACGCCTCCCGTCATTCCGACCTCGCCGCCGAGGTCCTTTGCGACCGCGACCGTGTCCCTGAGTAAATGATACTCCTCCCCAACCCTTGCTCGAAAACGAGGTGCCAGCAAGTTGTTGCCGCTGAGCACGTAGCTTTAAAACTACCCCGCATAATAATCATGATTTAAAACCATTTTTGATCCAGCCTGTCCCTTCTTGCTGTCCTCCCCTCAGCGACGCCCTAAGCCGAGGTTCGTACCCCACAGGGGGTGCCCTTAGCGAGCGTTCGCTTAGTTTTAATTTAGTTTAGTTTTTTGCCCCTGGCTGGAGGCTTTGAGTGTAGCAGCTTAAGGCACCCACAGGAAAGTCCGGTTAAGCAGCCAAGACCTTAGTGGTCAAAACTGCGATATGCCCGTTAAAAAAAAAAAAAATAATTATAATTTAGTTTGTTCACAACTGTGTAACTGCTAACACTAAATCTGCGACTATAAAATGTTAGAATGGAAAGTTTAATCACCAATTTAGACTTGTTTGTTCTTCTACGAAGTGAGAGTACTTCATTTGATCATGAAGTATTGTTCAGTGCAGTTGTATCCCGCATAGGCCTGTCTGACGAAGATCGTGTTGTTCTTAAAGAATTTTGTCGGAGATTTACGCGAGCCGCTTTACAAAGGTGGCAGAAATCCAACCGATTCCTTGATAATTTCAGGAGAAAGTACGAGAATTGGTTGGGAGCAAATATTGATTGGCCGAGTTTTGTGCAAACTTTAGTTAATCAAGAACCAAGTGTTGATGAGATACCAAGAGCGCCCTCAGTCTCTCCAGAATCGTCGACATCAACGTCCATTGGAACAATGACGAAAAGATCCCGTAAACCATTCGAAGATCTGGGAAGTAAACAAAAAAAGAGAAGATCTGATGAAGACACAGGCGAAGATTCCAGTGAATTGGCATATGCAGCTGCAGCACGTTTAAAAGAAGAAGGGCATGGAGATATCGCCTCTGTCATCGAATACATGATGAAAAATCCTGAAGCAGCCGCTAAATTAAATGAAACGCTTAAGAAACCAGCGAAAACAATCATATTTACGCCAGAAAAGGCGCTTGGATTGCTTCTTTCGCTAAAACTCTCAAAGTGGCAATATATTACGTTGCGAGAGGCTGCCATTCGGGAAGGTGCTAAGGATATTTATCCATCTTACTATAAAGTGCAACAAACTAAGCTTGATTGCTACCCTCCGAAGCAATCAGTGACAGTTACTGATTCATCGGCTAGGATTACACTTCAAGCTTTACTTGATATCACAGTTACAAGAATCCTTCAAAGCCTTTCTAAGGGAGAGCATAACAAGCAGTTGAAGCTGATATCCAAGTGGGGATTAGATGGCTTCTAACCAAAGTCGATACAAGCAGAAAATGGAGGGTGAGGAAGATCGGCCCTGGTTCAGGCCATGGTACGGAGCGAGAGGAAATGGGAGGCCATCACCTCCTTCTGCGAAGCGGTAATGCTCGCGAAGGAGGAGGCGGAACGCGTGAGGGAGAGGCAAATTTCGCGCCCTCACGCCCCTAACCACCGCAGGAGGAGACGCCCAGGGCGTCGGGAATCGCGAGGCGATTTCCGGCCACCGTAGGCGCGAGCTTGCGGGCGGTGAGCAATGGGTGGCTCACCGTCCGATAAGGACCAGGCCCGGGTCGACGGCGCGTTGTGTTCCACGCGCGCCTCAAAGAGATGTCAGCAGAATTGAAGGGGTCCACTAGGGCCGATGCCTGCCGGGGTTGCGAAGAAAACCGAAAGGGAGATCGTGGCCCCCGGCGACAGGGCAACCGAAGGAACACGGGTGGGTTTTAGTCAGTAAGAGTCTGACACGCCCTCCCGCTCCGACCAGAGCGGGAGAAGTTATTTGATGATTTCCCACCCTCAAAAAAAAAAAAAAAAAAAAAAAGCGTGAGGAAGATGACTCGAGCATTTTCATGACCTCCTTGGTGCCACTAAAACTGACAGATGGAGACAACATCTTATGGACGAACCCAAAACCATGCTCAGCTTTGTATTGTCGTCCAGTTCAGTTTACTTTTGTAAAGGAGAGTGAAGCAGTTGTCCTTGAGCTGAAAAAACAAATGGACGAAGAAATTGAGGCCCTTATCCCCATAGAGTGCAATAATAATAATAGGGTGACTCATGAACTAATGATGACGATGATCGACGCTAAAGTTTGCACTTACCTTTCTGAAGCTAGATCAAATGCATCGTGCTACCTGTGCTTAGCAAAGCCTACAGAAATGAACCGCTTAGATGCTATAACATCAAAAATTGTGTGTTCTGACCTGTATGAATTTGGCTTGTCATCCCTACACGCCCGTATAAATTGTATGGAATGTCTGTTACACATTGCATACAGGCTCGACTTCAAACGGTGGGCAGCGAGAAGTGATGAGCACAAAGAAATGCTACAGACAAGGAAGAAAATAATTCAAAATAAATTCAAAGATGAGCTCAATCTGTCCAATGTCCAATGACGGGAATACTGCAAGAAAATTCTTTGAGTTTCCTAATAAAACCGCAGCTATAACCGGTTTGGATGAAGACCTCATCAAAAGATTTGCTGTAATTTTACAAGCAATTACATCTGGACAGCAGGTCGATATAATAAAATTTAGAGATTATGCCCGTAAAACAGCAGAAAAGTACGTACTATTATACGACTGGTACTACATGTCGTCAACCGTTCATAAATGATTAATCCATGGGGCTGACATAATCGAGAAAAATAATATTGTGCTGATTGGGACTCTCTCGGAAGAAGCCTCAGAGTCTCGAAACAAAGATTTTAGGAGGTTTCGAGAACATCATTCGCGGAAAAGAAGCAGGCAGGATTCCAATCAAGACATTTTAAATATGCTTGTTGTTTCTTCGGATCCTTTGCTAAGTGCACAAAGGCCTAAGTTAGATGCCAAGAAAAAGCAGACCTTTTTTGCTGCAACTCTCGACTTAATTCAATTTCAGGAAACTGAGTTCGAGTTTTTGGATATATCCAATCTGGATGCTGACTCAGAATTGGAGTCTGACAACGAGAGTGATAAGGAAAATTTATAAAAAAAATATATATGTACATATTTGTAAATTTGTATTTGAGTGTATTTGGGTTTTTTTTTGTAATATTTAATGATATTTTGTCTTTTTTTTATTTATTTTACTTTATTTTACAAATGCTTAATATTAATTCCTTAAATTAAATTATTTTGTATATAATATAACTTTATATGTTACTTAAATAAGAGTTTGATAATCTTTTTTTATTTAAATTAACAAAAATGTGTCAAAAAACAGCAATTTTTTTATTTAATTTTTCTTGTTTTGTGTGTTCTTAATATTTGGGTTAATAACATATCGAACTTTTTAACTTGGACACTAAAAGGGATCGTTTTACATGTAAAAATAAATAAAAATATTTTGACGATTTAAAAAAAAAGGCATTAAATTTTTCGTCAAATTGACAACCAAAAAATCATAAATAATTAGCACTATGACCACCTCCAAGGATATTACGGTTAAACATGCCGTTTAGGAGATAATTCGATTTTTCATACTAGCTTCATACAAATTTTTCGTAAAAAAAATATATTTCCTTCGTTTTTGGGCAGAATTAACTCGGGTGTCATTTTTGCACTTAGTAATGACTAATAGAAGCGATATCCGGCAAAAAATCAAGCACTTGCAAATTAAAATCTCTAAGTCTATGAAAGCCGATTTCCAGCCCACCGTGCGCCAGTGCAAACGCACAGTTATACGAGTGTGAAATGTTGATGAAGTGTTCTGTGGATATAACCTACTTACTAATTCCGTGGGTATCAATAACCATGATATCTGAGTTCATTCATTCAATATATTTGTGTTCATTCGTTTAGTTCGCGTTTCATTTCATTCATTCAATCAATGTCGTCCGTCGCCTGTCGCTATGTGGAAGATTTAGTTCGAAGATACTTGTTTTAAAAATTGTATTATAATACTCTGACTACAGTTATTTGGACATTAATTGATTTGCCTGATAGTGTTCTACACTCCAGTGCTTGAATTTAATTAGTTAGAATAGATGCGATTGAAATATTTTACAAGATTGAAAACGACATGTTCATGCTGAAATTTTCATGGTGATTGGCGCCACGACAAACTATTGTATATAAACTACCACGGATATTGTAAAAAGTTTTGAAGAGCGTTTAAAATGTCTGTCAAACGACAAGCCACTACCGAATTGAATCACGATAATTGGGATCAAGATGACCCAGCCGACCATGAAGAAATGGGCAGTTTCAAAATTGCACCCAAGGAAATGCTTGAAAAACGTGTTATCAGGACTGCTAAAAGGCGTACACAAGTTGCCGGTGACGAGGTAAAATTAAAAACTTAATTATGCTGCAGTTACAAGTTGTAAAATATACCTATTGATTTTTGGTACTAGATGGAAGTGTCTAAAAGAGAATGTTATCGGCTAGAAATATTCTCTTAACTAATCAACATATAGTTAATCTTTAGTTATCTTTGATTTCTTAATTCTTCCATTTATTAATTCTTTATTGTAATAGACAGCCTCTACCTTTGTCCACCCATTGATAGTTCCAGAAGGCAATACGAGAAATTTAAAACTCTTTTTGCATTAACTGATATTGAGCTTTTGATATTTACTTTAAAATTAAATGATAGTCTGGTATAAGTTCACTCTTTAATGCTTTTTGTTTTACATTTCAGCCTAAGAAAAGTGTCTTCAGCGGATTTAGTGGATTCAATAAAGCACAACCAGCATCATTTGACTTTTTGTCCAAGTTGACTAATGGCAACAATGACAGTAACAGTGCATCCAACAAAGCAGATTCATCAGTTACATCCAGTTTATTTTCAAATAAACCACTTGCCAGTCCTAGCAGTGGTATTTTTGGCAATCAGTCTACTACCACACCAACTAAGTCGCCATTTGGATCACCGTCAACACAGACAGGTTCAAGTTCCCTATTTGGAGTTCCTGCTCAAAATACCACAACTCCATCTATGTTTATGACGTCAAAAGCTGATTCCACTGTTAAAGATTCTCCATTCAAAATCCAAACAGTTACTAGCTCAACAGATAACAATACTGATTCCACAAAATCATCTATTGCACCGGTTACCTCCAGTAAATTTGACATTCCGTCTACCAGCGCCAATGTAGCTAAGTCATTGTTTTCAACTACTTCAAACTCGGCACCATTTAAAATTCAACCAATGTCTAACACTTTTGGTATGGCATCAAAACCAGAATTAAATCTAAATGACACAGATAAAAAGCCTGAGGACACCAAGAATGATAAAAAAATGAAATATTATTCAAAATTAAAAGGTTTAAATGAATCCGTATCAGATTGGATAAAAAAACACGTAGAACAAACTCCTCTCTGCATACTTACTCCAATATTTAAAGATTATGAAAAGTATTTAAAAGAAATACAGGATGAATATGGTTCAGATAAAGAAGATGTTGATAAAAAGTTAGAAAATAAATTTACTTCAGGAGAAACAAAAACACAGTTTGGCAACTCTACTAAGCCAGTCACTGCAACTGGAAACAATACGGCAGGATCATCTATTTTTAATGTGTCTCCAAGTTCTAAATCTCTATTTGCTACTCAAAGCAATACCACTGCACCAACTGAAAAACCAGAAAAATCAAGCTCATTCTCTTTTGGCATTGGTTCATCTACTAACACTTCAAGTACAATTTCAACCAGCACTGCAGGATTTTCTTTTGGAGCCATTACATCAAGTACAGCAAGTGCTGTAACTTCTTCTCCTTTCTCTTTTGCTACAACCACGAGCACAACAGCTGCCAATGGAACAACAGCACCATTTTCATTTGGGATTGGAAAGCCTTTCAGCTTTAATTCTAATGTCAAACAAAACACAGATACTACTGAAGAAACCAATGAAGAAGAAGATGCACCACCTAAAGTAGAATTTACACCCGTTGTTGAAGACAACACAGTTTATGATAAGCGTTGCAAAGTTTTTGTAAAGAAAGATGGCAATTTTGTTGACAAAGGTGTTGGTACACTTTATATCAAGAAAATTGAGGAAAGTGGTAAACACCAGCTCCTAGTTCGAGCCAACACGAACTTGGGCACCATTTTAGTTAATTTGATACTGGTGTCTGCTATCCCTACACAACGCATGGGTAAAAACAATGTCATGTTGGTATGCATACCCACACCAGAATCAAAGCCCCCACCTACACCTATCTTAATCCGGGTGAAAACTTCAGAGGAAGCTGATAAATTACTAGAAACTTTAAACAAATATAAAGCATAAAATATTAATTGTACTGATTTTTGTTTAAATTGAGAAAACTACCTATAATTTTATTAGCTGGACTAGAGTAGCTAATTTTATTCAGAAAATGTATTTTTGTTTAAATATGTTTTCTACTTATCTGTGTTTAACGTGAAATTTCATTTAAAACAAATTATGTAATTATTGTAAGAATGTAGTCTTTTATCATTAAAAAAGTGATATTCGTATCATTATTGTGAAATTGATTTTGATTATGTTAATATTTAATCCTGACATTGAGAAATACATCATTTCCATAGCTGAATATTTTGTTTAAAATTATTTTATTTGCTGGCTTTATTATAATCTAATCATATTTAGGTTGGGGCCTCAAGATGGAAAAATAGAATTAATTAGGTAGCTGCGCCAAGAAACGCCAGAGGCTGAAATTTCATACAAGTCTAAAGATTAAAAACAAAATCGGCCAAGTGCCAGTCGCACTTGCCTGGTGAATCTGGTATCAAATTTGATTTGCCCTGCCCTACCCTCAATGATCCCTAACCCTAAAATAATTAAAAGAAAGTTGAAAAATGGACCCACCTACGACAAAAACGCGTTTTTTTATTTGCAGTTGGGTTTTAGTAAGTGAACGCAAATAAAACTGGTTTTATCATCAGAGCACCTTGACCTTGACTGCAGACATCCTTGTGGGATGCGTACTCAACGGTCACTGCCGATAGCCCTATATCTACCTACATTAATGAATTTAGGCAATTTGGTTACCTACGGAATCTAATACTGGGTTCACAAGGTTCAATTTTAGTTGAACAATTTGTGGTTCAAACTTTGAATTTGAAATTCAATATGATTGAAAATCTGTTCCGACGATTCAAATTGCTTTCGACTTAGCAGTTCATCAACTAAAATGTGAATTCATGTAGGTAGGTACAATTATTAGAATAAAATTGATCTGACCACCAGTCGTCCAGCTTGGACAAGAAGCTCTTCCTGACAAGTGCTAAAAAGTCTTAGCTCTGGCAAAATAAAATATTAGGTACTTACTGTTGTACAAGTACCTGAAAGATACGCCTCTGATACCATATCAGTTTCTGCTATCTACCACTTAAGAGGGCGTACAACGGTACACTTGCGCCACTCCTTTAAATTCGATCTAAAGAAAAGCGGCCACATTCCTCTAGATCGTATTTCGTTGCTTCGTTTCTCACTATGAAACTGTAAAAAAGGTGGATGTCAAAAATATCCCACGGGAACTTACAACTGAGATTACATATCTAATAGCCGAGGAAAAGGTCATTGACTCCTACCGCTGTGCCGTCAACCATAATTATTTTGTTAGGTACTTGTAATTTAGAATTTGTGATATCTTTTAAAATATTCATTTTAAATTATATGATGTCAAGGCATATTTAAATCGAAATTAAATGCCCAATTAAAATAATATATTTTATATAGCTTCGGAAATAATAATTAAATTTGTATCAAATTCTGAAAGATAAAAATGTTTCCTGTTGGTCATCCTTAAAAGATAGTCGCCGACTTTTTTGTTGAACTTTTTAAAATTTACAAAACTGTAGAACATGAATTTATGTATGTCTAACGGCTTAAGCAGCGCACGCCAGTAAGGCTGCCTGTCCACTGGAGCGGAGAGGAGAGGAACGGAGCGGAGCTGAGCTGTGCTGTAATATTAACCAATGCATAAAATCTCCGCTCCACTTTATTTGCCGCCGCGGAGCCTGTATAGCTTCGCACAGTCCGCAACGCCAGACGACAGACAGACACACGCGGCGGAGACTTTGTTTTATAATATGCAACGATTAGAAAATTCAAGAAAATTCTTCGAAACACTTACCGAGGGTCCTAGCCGTTATTCATAATTCCGTCTCGAGTCACGAGACAATATTTTTTTACAGGAGTGACGCTAGTGTACCGTTGTACGCCCTCTTAATATTCGTTAGCAAAATGTATAATGTGTGTAATTAGAGAGGAAATTAAACTATCAGATTAAATTTGTCATATTTTATTACAAGGCTATAAATACATTTATCTGACCAATACCAGTAGTATTATGGCACTGAGCAATATTACAATATTGCTCAGTGCCATAATACCCAAATAGCCCATGTAACCAAATTATAAATAAATTACAATTCTAGAATAAGCTTCTTATCATATAAAATGATTTTTATCATACATTTTTTGCTCACTAGAATGACACAAATCTAAATCATAGGTAGTATGACTATGCACCACAATATAATTATTTATTTTGAGAAACAAAATTATTTTACATTTATTTTTTTAAATAAAATTATGTGCACCCAGCAATCAAAACATTATAAATAAAAAAAACATATTGCACATTATGTACCAGTTATATAACTGTTTGGGGTCATTTGCCCAAGACCCATTTGAATCCTGTGCATATGAATCTCTACATTATTTTGAAATAGTTTTTGATGATGTGGTTCTAATTTCATTTTTATTTGCTCCATTGTGCCTTGCAAAACAGTTAATTCATATGCATTCTGATCTGAATCAGATAAGCTTTTAACTTGAAGCATTAAAGCAATAAGATCTGTAATAAGATCAATTAAATTGGGGTCTTTGATAGACCCATTATTATTTTTTTCTACTAACAAAGATGCTTTTTCACGACATATTTCTCTCAGGTGTGAAGGCACTAACATTGCAGCTAAGCTAGGCTCTGGGGCAATTTGTTGACAGTACTGTTGTACATCATTTATGTAATCTTGTAAATCCATATTCATTTTTTCCAAGTCAATTACAATTGCAGCATATTTTCGTTCAAAATCCTCTGGCATTTTCTGACCAAATGATTTTCTTTTTTCTGCATCACAGTTATATTCCTTTAACAAATTAATTTTGTCTCGTTTAGCATTTAATATTCTTCTTAACTTGACAATTAGTTCTAAAAGTGCAAAAGGGTAACTGCCTATAGTATCCATTTGTTTTGCTATGTCTGAGCAACCAATAAGTGGGTCACCTTGAGAATTATTGTTTGTTGGTTCATACAAGCTAAATATATCTTGAAGCACAAAACGTGGTCGAAACTTCTTCGCTATACTGGAAAGACTTATAGTATCTGGAGGTTCATTGGATAGAACTTCATAATCTGGCACTGAATGTGTGCCTAGTTTCGGGCGTTCAAAAGTTATCCTATATGTGTTGTTGGATGTGTCAACTGCATCTATGCATCCTGTAAATAAACCATCCTGTGGTTTACGTAATCTTGCTGTTACTTTAGTTCCCACTACCAATTGCATTGGTATCTCATTTGGCAAGTCTTTGACACTGATATCAGCTGCTTTTCTTTGCTGTATAAATCTTATTAATTTTCGTTTCCTTTCAAGTTCTCTACGCTCTTCATCAAAAAATGCTTGGGAACATCTTCGGGGCTTGCCCATCATTCGTCTAATTTTAGACCATTGTACTTGTGTCAATTTTCGGTTTGTGAGTTGTGGAAATGATTCTCGAAGGCAAATCATAAAATCATTTTCTCCATCAAATAAAACTTTATCAATGTTACTATAGAAATACTCAAAACACACCCATTTATGAGCCTTTGGTAGCTTTAACAAATTCCTTAACCTCATTCCAATTCTATGCCCAGATTTGGTGTCTGGTGATTGGGGACCAACAGTTTCAGATTTCTCATCATACTTTTCACTTGCCCTTTGGACTTTAGATGGTGATTTCTGTTTTTTAGTGCTTGATTGTTTGCTGGGAGTTTTAGAGATAATTTTCGGAGTTCGCTTTGGTGACTGACGTGGTGGTGAAGTATTCACAAAATCATCAACAAATATGAATCTGTTTTTCTTTCTGATGCGAGCTGGCATGCCTCGCGCGTTCAGCTTTTGGACAGGTTCACTCGGTGCTGGTTTTGGCGGTAACTTAGTACCGACCCTGTGAAGACCAAGCGCGGCAGGACCAAACGCTGGAGGTTCGTCTTCCTCTTCGGGAAAATCCATATCCATTGGTTCATCCTTGACTCGATAATGTGATCTGGGCGAAAAATCCTCTCCTTCATGCTCTCCTAAACAAAATAATATACAATTTATATAACTAAAGTCGAGGAAATATAACTATGAATTTGCACGTTAAACCAACGTTCACAAAAGCATATTATTACATCAAAGTATGTAACACATTTTATTTCTCAGTTCCAATGATAAACTGATTGACATTTCGGCTGAAAATTTGAATTTTTTCAAATTTTGAATCTAGCGAACAACATTACAATCGTAGCTACAGCGGAGAGCACGTTATAAGATTCTCAAATAAATACTGGTACGTACACAAATAAAAAAAGCATTTAGTTCCACAACATATAAATAAACGAAAAACTTGAAACAATTTAATTTATAGCATTATAAACAAAACTTACTTTCTGATTTATCCGCCATGTTGATGAAGTAAATTTGATTTAATTTGAAGATGAGAGCGCCAAGAACTAAACGATCGGATACTATCTGTGGTGAATCGTATCAATAGAAAACAAAAATTACTAAAATTAAAATTATTTTTTGGAGGTTTATTCGGTTATATTATATTGATTATTTGTATTGAAAAAGTTTACAAGTTCAAGCCCCAATTATTGTTAAAAAATCGAACTATTTCTAATTTATATTTCCATCCGTCATTCTGTCGCCAACGTTCTTCGATTCTTGGTTCCACCCTGACAAATAATGCTACATACACACGCAACGTGGTGGAGATTTCAAAATCTCACAACAGATTTTTGTTGCTAGCGATTTCAAAATCTGTGTGTGGACCATAGACGTTTAAGCTACGATTGCCTAGAAGAGCGGTGACCATAACGTAAGGCCGTAACGTAACGTTGAGTGACGTCACTGATACGTCTATAGAACAAATGTAAATGTAGGTCTTATGCTACGGTTTCCTAGAAAAGCGGTGACCGCTCACGTAGCGTCCGCAATTTACGGCGCATAACGACACAGAAACGTTGATTTTGAAAGCAAGTTGGTGTGGTTTCTTAAAGAGCGTTGTTGGCACCATAATGCAAACCCCGCCCCTCAAAGATTTAAATCGCTAGATTTGCTCTCACAGAACTCAGTCACAAGAAAAAGTAGTCATACTGAGAAGAGTGAGTTCACACATGATTAAATAGCGTTTCCATGACAAACCAGTGTAAGTACTGCATCATTGTGTGTCAGACGTGTCGAAACGAAACGACAACCGTCATTGCGGTCGTCAAGTGCGGTCACCGCTTTTCTAGGAAACTGTAGCTTTACGTTACGACCTTACATTACGGTCACCGCTCTTCTAGGAAACCGTAGAATAATCGCAAGCTTAATGCAACTAAGGTCGCTGCGTGTATATCTAATTAAAATTTTACTATTATGGCAAATTATGCTTCCCATCTCGACGGAGCCGCACCGGCGCCGGACCGCATATAGAAGTTTCCACTTCAAAAATCAGAATATCTCAGAATGAGTGTAAAATCTACGTGGCACAGTGGATGGAAAAAAGGCTCTTGAAGACATAGGAGCTTATCTAGAAATGGCTTGGCCTAATCAAAGGATACAATCTGTTAGGCAAAATGATTTTGTGACTTTTTGACATTCTTCATGTAACGAGATTTGTGCGGTACTTTTTTGAAGTGGAAACTTCTTTACGCTCGTTGGGCATTTTTGAAATGGGACTAAACCATTGATTTCGTGACACCATGACGACACCTCATTTTTGTAAACGCGATTGTGCTCTTTATTTATATGACGTTACGGATCAATTTTTATATACAAGTATTTTTCTTCCACCAAGGCGATCTTGTTCAAATTTTCACTTCTGTCGGCACTCCCGGAGTGCTACCACTTTTTTTTATCTGAAAAAATCAAATGTGCCAAAAAATAATAAATAAATAATTACATCATCGTGTGTAAGGTAATGGTTATTAACTCGGTTCCGGAGCTAAAAGCATTAGCTCCTTAGGATTTTATCCTATGATAAACAGGGTTATTGGTTAATATGTCGGCAATCCTTGGGGTGTGGGAGAGGTCATTTTACAACAAAATTACCCCTTTTGGCTCCTAAGCAAATTTCAACAATTTTCGAGTCATTTATCATTTTATATTTTTATTTCATACATTTTAACGTATAAAATGTCAAATAACTCTAAAATGGTTAACATTGGTGCCAATTCTCTTGTCACAAATGCCTCTAAACTATTGTAGATTAAAAATCACCAAAATTTAGTTTATTCCTGTCAAACGACATAAGTGACACAAATTAACTATATTTTAGTTTGACAGCACTAAGATGGCACTGAGATATTAATTTAGTGAAAAGGTAAAGTTCTTATTCTGAATTGTGACGTGTTTTACTTAAAATTTAATTTTCTTACTAAATCTATTTCTAATCGCGATTAAAAACGTGTGGAATAAAATTGGTTGTTATAAACTTTAAATTCACACCAACAACTCGACTTCACGTGCAAAAACAGTACTGAATCTTTTTTTTCTTTTGCTTATATCTCGAAAATGGTGTGTCCAATCGCAAAAATAATGAAAATTTCGACTCCCTCTATAAAATTCTTAAACCCCTGACACTCAACATGTGGGTAATACTTTTTTAATTTTCCATACAAAAAGTGAAAATTTTCTTAAAAAACACGTCGACACTGCCGGACAGAACCGGAGGCGCTCTAGGGTAGGGCGAGTAAGTACCACGTGCGGAGGCGCGATTGTCAAATTCGATTTAGTTGTGTCAAAATTATTTTTAAGAGTCTTATAGCCAAAAGTAAAGAACTTTAGTGATAGTTTAGTGAGTTTTGTTCGGTGTACAAGAAAATCGGCACCATTATGAGGCATTTCTAATGCTTTTTTGGAACGAAGTTTTTTTAGCATGGCTTGTGAACTGGCAGAAATCGTCACGCTAAAAAGCGTTAATACTTGCGACTGTCTTCTTCTAATTCAATGAGAAAGAAAGAGAGAGAACGCCAGCAGAGAAAAACAAACGAAAAGAGTAGGTAAAGTAATTACAGCGTCGCGTGGGACAAAATTGTACACATCGGCCCGAGTACACTGCATGAGAGAGAAAGTGTGAATTTTGTCAAAATGAAAATGCAAGTTGGCGGCTGCCAAAATTTAAAAAAAATCGTCATTGGTGTACTTTTCATAGTTTTTGAAGGTGATAAAGCAGATAGTCAGGATGTTCAAAATGTAAATCTAAATTGGCGGCTCTGATTTTCATGTTTTCATCATGGGTATCGTATTCATGGTTTTCGAGGGCGCTAAAGCCAATAGGTTAGAAATATAAATCCAAAATGTAAATCCAAGATGGCGGCTGCGAAAAATTTGATTTTGTTGTATTTCATGCGTGAGAAGGAACATCGTTTCTAACATTCCGGGGTCCCCGAATGCGAACAGAAAGTGAATGGCCCTTGCCAGTCGTATTTGCGCTTAACCCAAATTGCGCAGCACAAATAAGTATTATTTGTCGTGCCATACTGCCGTCTTCACCGCCGCTGGGGCGGCGGCGGCGGCGCGCGGTGGCTTGGTGTGGCAATTCTGTGGCCTGTGAGTTTATACTTAATCATACCTCAACTCTCGTGCAAATCGTACGAATAACTTGATAGTGTATCACCGTCTTTACTCTCAAATACTGACAATCTCATGTTATTAGAGATTCTAAATATAACAATAAATTAATGAAATCTTAATTTCAGAATATCATGGTAATATATCAAGTAATAATAATATTTGCTTTTTGCGATATAAATATAAAATGCGCAACTACAAATACATCTCATTTGGAAGTTACAGCCTGCTATGATAATTCTTCATCTTTTGAAATGGTTACAAGTAAACCAAAATTAGTGGATGTTATAACTGGATCTATAGTGCATCTTTGGTGTCATTTTTGGTAAGTAATGTTTTTATTATTTTAAAACTTATTTTTTATTGTAAACAATGTGCACTTTTTATTCGGCACTTCACGGAGGCGTTGCTGCAAAGGGCGTTTTTCCACTTTAAGCTACGCCACGCTAAGAACACGTAGGTACCTACATACATTAGGTGCATACTATGTAATGTTTTATCATTCAATGTTTTTTCAGTGATGGTGAAGGCGACTATTATCCTAAATGGTGGTTTTATAAGTCACGAGAAAACAAAAAACAGAAGGAAATACTGTCAGAAATTGAAAATTATGATTTTAGTACCAAAGTAATAATAACACCTATTCATATGTTGGACATTTACGAGTTCAATGTAAATAATTCAGGAATTTATACGTGCAAAAGTCCTGAAATAATGAAAAAAGGAAATGTTTTCATGTACATTCTCGAAGGTCAGTCCCAGAAAGAGTTTTACTATTACAAAAGGAGATTACTTGAATTGTTTCATTGAAAAACCTTCTGGAAATAAAATTAAAACAACTTGGAATATTATTAATTCTGAAATGAGAAGTACGGAGTCGAAAATTCCATCTAAAAAAATAAAAAGCTTGAAATAAATAATAATAAGTATATCTTTTTTAAGTAAGGCGTAGTCGACGGAGCCCCGCTTGCGGCGGCACGTTTCTAAACCCAACCCTTAGTATGTGCCACATATTATTTATGCTCCTTGATTCAGAATTTGTAACATATTTTTTAATAACAGGTGTCATTAATGTTGAAATCAGCCCCAAAGTTGGAACATTAATTCAGTGGCAAGAATACAAACGCAACTACTTAGATACTATAAATAAAAACATTCAAATGTCCGAAGACGAACCTTTCAAATCACTAAGAAGAGATTTAAATAAAACTTTTAAAGTAGCAACAATTTGGGAAAACTGGGGTGAATGTAATGAAATTGATCATCAGAAAGGTGTACGCAAAAGAATAGGTAGATGTCGCCTACAGCCCAGTGTTATCAATACCACCTTTGAGGTAAAAACGAATAAAATGCACTTTATAACCTATTAGTACATTCGTACGTACGTACTTCTGAGGATGCGAATACCCCTGATAAATATTTTGTCTCCATACCTTTTATATTACAGATAATGCCCATGGAAGATGTTTCTAACGCTGCTGCCATGTCATATTTAACTGATGGCTACGATATCTCATGCCGTTCATTACTACTCAATAAAACAGTACCTAAAATTAGTGAAATCATGAGAAATATTCCCGACTTTGAAGCAGAGGAAACATGCCATGTTATAAAAAGAGGTACTTAGTAACAAAAGATCGGTATTCTATAAAACGTTTATTTTTTATTTTATTCAGATTGTATATTTGTCTGTGGCATTTTAACGGCCTAGTATAAAGGCGGTACAAGACATATGCTTCGAACATTTAAACACTCGTTTGAAGACCTTGCAAGACTGTATGATAAAGTGCAAAAAATGTGTTAAAAAATGCGCACATGCAGGCGAAAGCGCCAGCGTAGACTACGATACTAACCTGCAAATTACAAAAAACGTAAGAAAATTTGAATTTCGCTAGCTACCCTGATGCTTTCGCCCCATTAAGATAGAAAAAACATGGAGACGCCGCGATATTCTATACATAAATTTGCTTATACAAATATGGGTGAAATACGAACTAGAATGTGAAATATCGTGTTATTTCACTTTTTCTAATGTGGTAATCGTATTTGATAAAAGATACAACAATATTTCAGTTGTTCCTCATAATGGCAACATTTTTTTGAGACGTAGTAACAGTTGTAGGTAAGTGCCATATCCGCCATAATATGCGACAAGTTCATGGTAGTTCTGCTGTCAAGTGGTTGTTTACTTTTTGTTTTATTGAGATTTGTGAGAAAATTACGAGGAGTTTTCCTTTAAAACTACATATATACGTTGGAAAACACCAATTTAACATGCCTGTGTGTTGTATTGTGAAGTGTGGTGCAAGAAAGAAGGAAAATCAACCTCAATTGTCTTTGCACAGGTTAGTAGCCGGTTTTCATGCAATTGTACATAATGTGATTAACTTTCGATGAAAAAATTGCTAGGGGATCATTAAATACGGCTTAAATTTTAATATATGGGTTTATTTCCGTCCAACAGACCTTTTTATTATTTCATAATTTCATTCGTTTGTTTACAATAATATGTCATGGTGGAATAGTGTTGTACCGTTGCCGTAATAGTTTCTGATACTAGTTCCTTCGCTGTGCTGAAATGATATTGCTAGGTCCGGCCCGTGGTTTACAGCAAACTGTACTCTTTGGTTCATAACACTGAGAGACCGTTCCACAGAGTTTTATGATGTGTATACGATTTTTTTGTTGAAGTTTTTAAGATGAACAATACTGTAGAACATACATTTTATGTAACTTTTATGATTTCCGCGGCGCACGCTAATAAAGTTCCCAGTCCGCATGATCTTTTCCGACATCTTCAACAATAATCGTCAAATTTCAGCTAATTTACACAAAACCTTAATGAATTATACACTAAAACCTTCTGCATGAATCACTCCGTCCATTAGTGAAAATTGATTGAAAATCCGTTTAGTAGTTTTTGAGTTTTTCGCGTTCAGACAGACAGAAAAACAGACAGACGCGGCGCGGGCGGTGGACTATGTTTTATAATATGTAAGGATGTGTATTATTCCGAATGTTCATTTATGATAAAATTGTTTAAAATTTAATTCACTACTGCCCGTTTTCACCGACAGCTAAGTGACACTTAAATGAATACTTAAATAAAACTGCACTGTTGGATTTTCAACTCTCAGTGCTGAGTCTGCCGTTGAAAAACCAACAGTGAAATTTTATTAGCGATTCATTTAAGTGTCACTTAGTGAAGGTGAAAACAGGCATAAGACTTGCATGCTCGCTCGATACTAAATATTTGGCTTTGTTTAAACGTTCACTTGCCAAACATTAGGTTTGCGTTACAATTATTTGTGAAAACTTTATTTGCTAAGTAATAATTCTATAAATGAAATTATAATTATACGGAAAATTGTTTGGGAAGTGATAAATTGTCAATACTTGTTTTTTCTGTTACGACGGACTATTAGCTAATAATTTTTTAATACGATTCAACCGTGATATCTAGTAAGATTCGTAATACTATTACGTACTAGTATCGATACTCGAAATAGTAACACTATGTTTCCCTGATTGACACAACCCTAGCATTGGCAGCCATTTTAAGAGACATTTTGAGTTGTAGGTATGCACCTTTTTTTGTAGGTATTTCCAGTCCATACTTAATATAGTGCAACATTGATTGACTTTGGTGGGTTACATGTATGGCAATATTGACTATCGTGTTTGTTGTTATTTTCGCTTTACTTCATAAAGGAAAGTAATATATCGGGTGCTTTACTTGTTGGAACTCGTCGAGTGAGGTGCGTGTTTTTTCAAGTAAATTTCACGGTTGCCAAACTACTCATAAAAATATATTGCAGTAAAGGGCTTGCTATATGGCTGCCAACCAGGTCCCCGACAGAGGTGACCTTGGTTGGCGACAGGCAGAGCTGTTTGAAATTTTGTCGTAAACCACCAACTCCACTGTTCTAAACCACCAAGGTCACCTCTGTTGGGACGCGGTTGGCAACCGTGATTGTAGTGCAAATTTGAAACTAAATTCTGCGAGACGGCGAAAACACAGGTTAGTTTAGTTTAAAACATGTCATAGAAAATTATTTGTAGAGTATATTAATATTATTGTCATTGCTCAGCGTCTTTTAAATTTAAAGTTATGATAATGGGCAAAGTTATTTAGTAATATTCCGACCTACGATTGACAACATTGCCCGCCATAAAAAATTCTATAAGTTTTCTTTCCTTTTTTAATTTATTACTTCTTAAACGCCATCTTTACAAAAATTCTTGCACTGGATTTTATGACATCTGCACTATAGGCCATATCTGCGTCAAAAATCAATGTGGGCAAAGTTGGCTAAAAGTCCAGATAATTTTGTTCGCCATGTTGCTATAGGTACTAACATATGCACATGATCTTACAGTAATTGTAGCTGATGAAGAAAAATACGACTCCATAAACAAATCGTATTAAAATTGTAATTATTCAAAAAAAGTGGGCAAAGTTGGCATGTTTCACGGTACACAATTTGTGTTAGAAAGTTCCAGGCTTCTAAACTTACCTAACCTTACCGGATGCGGTGAAATTGGTACATAGATTTTAATTAATGTTTATTTTTCTACAGTGAAGCACAAGATAAATAAAGATAAAAATAAACACAGATCTACGAAGCAAGTAGAAGAAAACAGTCATGTAACACTTTCGTGTACGGAAGCAGTTTTAAATTCAGATTTGAAATGGTTTAAAGACTCAAAACTATTAAACTCATTATATAGGTAGCGCTAATTGTATATTTCATTAATCAAAATTTATACACACATCCACACTGTCTAGGGATATTTTGCATAAAGTTCTTTAACTCAAAAAATACTGGCTGGTTTTAAAATCTTTTGAAAAAAGCTTATTTTGTATATATTATAGTAGGGGAGCCCATGAGGAGATTTTGGAATTTACTCGAGCGCGGCAGATTAATATAAGGGAGGATACCTTACATATTGATAAGTACCTCCAATCAGTATGAACCCTTAATATGCTACGTACGCTCAGGGGAACCCGTCAGATTAGTAAAAAAAACCGTCCCCACACTGCTTTCCGACGCCATGACACCATTACAGCTGTTCATAAACTACATTTTTATGTTATATGTATGACGCGGTTGTTAGTGGTAAAAAGTTGGTTTTGTAAATAAAATTTGGTGAGTTTAATATGCTTATTGATAATATGCGTGATAATGATATGAATTGTGTTTTCTGTAAAGAAGATCTATCTTCTAAAATAGTGAAATTTACATGTGGAACATTTAAAAAATGTAAAACGGTATTGGAGTACCGTCGCAGTAAGAAAATCTCGCACTACGTATGACAGTATTCAATTTCCGCCAGAATCTTCAATAAATCAAGGTTGTCACGCGCAGTGCTACAACTTATTCACTGCCATCAAAGTACCTGCTGATTTTCAGAAACCAGAGCAACAGGACAGTGTTAAAAAAAAGTGATAATGCACTTGAAGTTTCTGGGGACAGTTGGGAATCACGTGTTCCTGTGACTTCCACAACTGAGGCTGCTGATGTACCGATATATGAGTGAGTGCTAATATGAGTAAAAAAAGAAATATGAGTAAAAAGGTATTTTTTTTTCAAGTTGTCAAATTACCAATACCTCTCAAAATAATGGTCAGATTTTTGGTTACTACGGCTGGGACATCATGATGAAACCTTCAGTATGCTAATCTGACGCGGTCGAGAATTTCAAAATGGCGATTTTTTTTTTAATTTTCAGGAATTCGCTGCTAGCTTGCATCAGTTCCAAATCGTCAGTCTAAGAAATGGGAGCGTCAGTAAGGTTCACTGAACACCCCCTCCGAAAATCTGACACACTCGAGTAAATGTTTTAATTTGGTTTTTCACCCCTCCCGCATGGCCACCCCGCAAATCGGCAGATTAATATATATTTCATATCAGAGACATGTTGGAACATGAATAATATCAACATCTGTCACTTTTGAGTATTTCCATGTCATTGTTTTTTTTTTACAATTTTGAAAATCTGGTGACGCTTCCCCCACCGCTGAAAGTGCAAACATTGTAGAACCATTTATTCTTCCTATCATCTAATCTACCAGATCTAATAGGTTTCCGCGACGCTTGAGTAAATCCACATTTAGCATCATGGGCTCCCTTACGAAAAATATCATATTTTATATATTTCATATTAATATGAATTTGAAAAAATAAATTAAAAACAAAAGAAGTTCGCGGCATAACTTTATCGAAGTTCGAAGGTTTCAATTTGTTTTTTGGTAATTTTTGGCGTCAAATTAAAGTTTTAAAACAAGTTTGCAGTTAATTTCGATTTTATGCCACTATATGCAGCGGCCCCATTTAACAAGAGAGGAAATGTTAAGGGCAGTAGGCATGCTCCAAGCTGGGGCTACTCAACGGAGTATTGCTGAAGCTACTCAAAGGATTATCGACTTCAAATGAGCCAAGTATTCACGCTCTTGCACGACAACGCCCGTCCGCACACAGCGCGAGTAGTGACTAGCTGGCTGCAGGAGCACGACGTATCGGTCTTAGACTAGCCAACGCACGCAGTCACCAGACCTAAATCCCATAGAGCACGCGTGGGACCGTGCTCTATGGGATTTAGGTCTGGTATGCTCCAAAGAAGGGCTTTGAAGAATTTTCCTGCAAAAATTGCGACTGAAGAGCAACTTTTTTGGCATCTTAACAGAACTTGGAACAATTTCCCGCAGCAAGACTTTGATAACTGATTCAAAGCGTGAAAAATCGTTGCAGGACCGTCGTTAACACGTCATGGGTGGTTTTACTGACTACTGATTTTTCGCAGAATTTCAAAAATTTGAATAATTTCGCTTAATTTTTCACTTTTTCTTGAAAAATACATTCATAGTTTCACCATTATTTCATTTTTCGTCTTTATTTAAATAAAAAAAAATATATATGCAAAAAATAACATTTTTGTTTTATTCCGAAGTCTAGTCTGTTAGTCGGCTTTATAAGAATATATACATGTTGTATGTTATTTTTAACAAATTTTGAGTAAATTGAAAAAGTCTGAAATGTCACTAGACGGTGTTGATGTGTGTATTAAAAAATAAATATAATATCACGCATGTTATCCCAAAAGGGTTAGGCAGAGGTGTACCATCGTGGACACCCATTATCAACCACTTTGAAAACAAAATCCCGTGCACACGATTACCGCTGCAAGCAAGAATAGTCCTTACGGTGGTTAGTTATGGCTTTCCGCGATATTACCTATAGGTAGTAGTAGTACACCCACATTTCGCCAGTTATGTTTTAGTCCTACGTAATAGGGCGAGCCTGTTGCCATGAACCGGGCACACATCCAGACTCATGGCTGCTACTGAGAAATTCCTAATGGAAAACCCCTGGATTATTGGGTTGTTCTTGTTGCCTGACCTGGAAATGGAACCCAAGACCTAAACCTCAGCAATAGCGATTACAACCACTAGACCAACGTATGTTGTATCGCTATAAATTATTTGGGAGATTAACTTGTTCTACTAATATTTTTTTCAGAAATAATATGAAATGTAAGAATGAAGAAGAACCTTATATAACAGTAGAGACTAATAATTCCCTGCATATATCACACATAAGTAAAAATGAAGAAGGTAATTATTCCTGTGTCTCAAATGGCAAAAAGGTTCAAGAGTTTGAAGTCATAGTCGTGTCAAAATCAAAATTGTTAAATAAAGGTAAGCTGTACACATTGAACACTAGCTTTTGCCCGCAGCGTCACCCACGTAGAGGTCGGAAATTATCCTATACAAATGGCAAATGGGATAAAAAGTATCCTATGTGTTAATCCAAGTTACAAACTCTGTGTGCCAAATTTCATTCAAATCCGTTCAGCCGTTTTTGCGTGATTGAGTAACAGACATCTAAACATACAAACTTTCACTTTTATTTTATATAATGTATAATTATAATCAGAAGTGTAATATAAAAATAGAGAGCAGTGGTAACGGCCCCGACTTACGAGTTGTAGGTCGTGGGTTCGAACCCAGGCACTTTGTGTATTTAATTTCATCACCACTGCTCTCAAAACGGTGAAGGAAAACATCGTGAGGAAACCCGCTCTGGGCCCACGTGGTGGATTTCCAGCAGTGAATAAGCTGATTATGATGAATATATAATAATATAATATTAAAATAAATATTATGAATCTATAATTTATTTTTGTGTTATGTATTTTCTGGTGTACAATAAAGTATGTAAAAATAAATAAATTATATTTTATAGTACGAAGTAGGATACTTGAGTGAATGTTCGATATACATATAAACAAGATTGTAAACCTACTTATTTGTTTCAGAATTTATTCGATATTCAATGTATCTAGGATTTGTACTGTCACTGGCGATGACATGTTACTGCGCAGGAGTATGCATTGCTTGGCATCGGAGATCTTCTTTTGTAGATCCGCTGAATGTTAACAAAAAAGGAGTTTATGAATATCATCGTTTGGAACGCGAAAAGCTATTGAAGTGAAAAATACCATTTTTTTGTATATTTCTAAGTTTTCTTCATACATTACTTGCGGGATACTGTCTATGCTCATTGTTAATGTGGCGGGGTCTTTCGATTCACTTAGGGGGACTTCAGACGATCAAACTTCACAAGTCATTGCTGCTATTGTCAGTGACAGTTGGTAAGCTGAAGTACTATTTAGTCTGTGCTAGATAATGTTACTCCTGCCTGAGTACTACTTAGTCTGTGCCTGCCTGCCTGTTGCCTGACAGCTGACGCGTAGCGGAACGGTGACGGTAGGTCGCACAGAGTACATTATGTAGGTCGGTCGGTAGTAAAAGTTGTGGTTGTGAATGTTTGACTAAAAAATGAGATGTTTTAAAAGTTAATGTATTTGTATTTTGTCCCTCCTGATAATTATAATAATACAAAATGAACTACAGTAGAGTGTTTTTTTGTACTATATTGGTATTCTTTGTTGCACAGGAAGTTCAAAGTAAGTTTTCACTAATACTTTTGACACGACTATATTTATCAAGGTAAAGTGAGAGTTGTTTAACAATAGCTTGCTAGGAATGTGTGTAAGTCACTTGGCTGTGTTCGAACAGCTAATAAATCAACCCTATCTTTGTTAATGGTGTGATTTTGCATCAATATAATTCCTGTAAAATTAGAAAGTTTGTAAAACTTTTTGTTAGCTATATATTATATGTAGATACTTATTCATATTTTTAATGTTACAGGTTTACTTAAGCGATGCATAAGATGTAGATCGCGAGGAGAACTTGGTACCTGTGGTGATACTTTTCCACTAAATGTGACAGAGTCTGTGATTGAACAAGGAATCCATGTTGTGGCCTGTCCCTCAGGATGGTGCGGCAAACTAATAGAAGGCACGGTGGGGACATTCAGATCTGATGGTGAGCTGATAAACTCATAAATAGTACTTTTGTGCTTATCTTATTTAATTGTATACACAGCATCAGTATGTGCTAACCCCTTAATTTTAAAATGTTACACAGCTACAACACATTTGTTACGAATAATCTAAAGAATACTTCAAAAAGAGTTCATTGTTTTAACTTGGATTTGAACCATTGCATCACTAAACATTGTCATACCTATACCAGCGGCAGTTTGACGAACTAGCCAGCAAGCTAATATGAATTGCCATGAAATTATTATCTACTATTGTCCGAGTCACTTTATCTTAAGATGTCTCTATAAACTATAGATGTTATAATTTGAAGGTATCTATTAATTTTACTTATGTTTTCTTTATAAAATTAATCCATACCCTCAAGTTATAACTACAACGTTTGATGTATATGTTTACTTAAAACTATTGTTTATTTATAGCGCTTCCTATTTAATTGTTTGCGTTAATTGGATTTCACTTGTCTAGGGACCCATCTGTGTTACTTAGCAAAATATGTATATAACTGTGAATTAATTTGATTAAGATCAAAGTTTTATTAAATAATAGCAATAATAAATGTTATTAAAGTATTTTAACTTTCTTGATTTTTAAATTCTTTTTAATTATTTCTAAAACCAAATATAAAAATACTTTATATTAAAAAAAAATATAATGCATGTGTAAAGCACATTTCATGCCTAGGATTTGAACCTCCAATCTTATGCATGGCAAGCGAAACGAAACAAAAGTCTTGAAACCTTAAATCTATATAGACGTAAAATAACTCTTCATAAATGTTAACCCTATTCACTAAAATAATACATTAATTATAATAAAATGTTTTTGCAAATAAATACCAAAACCAACTTGGGCCTATCACGGATTTGAATGCACATGTCTTTTGAGAGGGTAACCACTTAATTATATTCTCACTAATAAACGTAACTGTGTAAGTAAAGATAAGGTTAAACATCAAGAAATGAGTGGTAGAACTAGTATGAATGATTTATTATGCAATGTGTGTAAGTAAGGGGATATTATAGCTTAACTACATTAAAAAAAAAAAAAAACTATCATAGCTTTCTTGGTGATTATCTAAACTAATATTATAAAGAGATAAGATTTGATTTTTTGTGTTTGCTTGTAATGGGTCTTCCAACTATAGAAAGCTACATTATCAACAAGTAACATGGGCTGTATTTTATAGACTACCACATGAACAAAGTCACAGGCAGAAGCTGGTTTCTAATGTAAATAATTACTCATTTCACAGATTATGGTGCAGCAACTGAACGAATGTGCCTACAGCGAGCCCCAAGCGATTATGAAGAAAGGTGTGCCTACACTATGTGGAACCGTAAAAAGGTTTACATGTGTTTCTGCAATGGCGACCTTTGTAACTCAGCGGTTGGAGCTTCTCCATATCCACTCATACTTGCATTAGCAATACTAATACCCATATACAACTATTATTTTTAAAGAACTTTTGTTTCTTTAAGAACTTTAAATATTGTGATAACTATATAAGTTACAATAGTTGCTGCTTTAATTTCATTGATAAAGGGTTGTTATTTAGATCTGATTCTGATTATTGAATATTACTAAAGGTTTTAATTGTCAAAATAACATTTATTATCATCAAACTTGTTCTCAATTAAATAAAAAATAAGATCAAAAGATTAAAGATTCGAAGATTTCAAAGATTATTAATTTCTTTCTTTCTTTTTTTTAAAACACGTCGCCCCACACTAGGAATTTGTCCTGTATTGTGGGTGCGATTACAAACATTTAAACTCACATACACAAACAGCCAGACCCGGAACGTCGACTTTAGGTCATACAAATATTTGTTCCGTGCGGGAATCGGACCCGCGACACGCAGCGCAGCAGTCAATCGCTTAATAAAAAAGATAATGCAGATGTTAGATCTAAACCATAATCATCGTGAGTTAACCCTTCAGTCTTGTATTTTTAAAAGTTCTTTAGTATTTAAATTACCTGATATTTTCTCCTCTTTTATACCATAGTTGTATTGTATTTTTGTTAAATACCTGTATACTTTCAATTGTTCTAAAAATAAGCTCTGTAAACAAGTATTTAAAGTTAAAATTAAGATTCAGTTCTGTACTTGCGAGTAAACTTGGGAATCTACAGGGTCCTAGTAATTTTGTAAAATCTTTTTGAAAGTGAATCTCATTCCTTTTGATTAAGTTCTTATCATTTCTTAATGACTTAGATAATTTAAAAGAATTTTATGTGGTATGATGTCATGTTTAGTGATTCTTCAACCACAAAGTGAGTTGTCCAAATTATTATTTTTGATGATAACATAATGTGACTTAATGATATCATCATTATGATATTGTTTCATTGTTCCTGATGTGTGTAATATACAGGGATTTTGAAAAATATGTGAATTGTCTTCCAAAATTAAATACTTTTTATGTTAATTCTGTTTGTAATTATGTATATTAAGTAAGTATAGATTCAGATATACGTATAGACTTGTAAGGTAATCTCTCATGGAATAAAAAAAGAAAGTGTTCAATATGTAAACAAATCACTGCCTTGATAGCAATTATGTATACTTTAATAGAGAACTAGAAATAATTGTAAATTATGTCTTCTATATTTTCAAATGTTTATAACTTGTGAGAATGTAAACAATGTTTGTTACTTAAATTAGACGATCTCTAAATAAATTTGGTAGCTGATAATAATAGATAGGTACTTAATTGATTAATTCCGTCCACAAATAGGCATTCCAATTTTCTACAAATGACTATTTTATTTACTGTTAGAATATGACATTATTGTGTCTGAATCTGAACCGTTGTTAATCACATTTTAAAGTGTTTTTTAATCTCCTAATAATAGCTGGAATAACTTTTGTTGAGGCTGACTTCCTGTTTTTCTATAATAAATATTTATTAAGCTTAATTTAATCTAGATAGCTTCGACCGAAATGTTATTCAGTAAACAAAAAACATGGAACAAAACTGTTATACATAATACTCACACGTACCATCAGGGTAACGCATATCTAAGCATTTTGAAAACAAAATCCCGTGCACACGACCCTTTTTTTTTTCGTAGGTAAGCGATACTATATCGGCCTAGCGCTGCAAGCAAAAATAGTCCTTACAGTGTACAGATATGCGTTTCTTCGATAGTACATTCCTAATGTACATACTACATGTATTTATACATTTTATAATATACATTGTTTTATAAATGAAAAATAAAACTAGATCGATTTCGTTGTGTATAATATTAATGACTTTTTATTGAGTATTTTTACAGTTGTATACAAATATATAATTGCAATTTTTTACGTGGTGTTTTATTCATCGGTTCGGAATACGCTAAGGTCGGTTATAGGGCCACGTATGACGTATGCTAGCTATCCTATGAGGTTTCAAATTGTTCTCGATCCTGGTTTCCTGGTTGGCGAGCAGTGACTCGATGTGAGGTATATCGTGGAAGTAGTAAAGACCGTGGCGAGTTGACCTCTTGACTGCTGCTATTGCTTCTGAACCCTCCAGTAAGTAGGGGTCCAGGGATTCGGCTTCTGAAAACAAAAGTTCGATGGTAAATATTATTTAGGAGACTAACCGCGATGCAAGGGAAGTTCTGCTGCATTGGTTTATACTGAAGTACGATTCAAAGCGGATGGAACGGGTAGTAACGCATTCTGCAAAGAGAGGATATCAATTGGAGCCTGATTTGTCTGCCTCCTACCGCGAGGAGAAGTATGTATGAGCCCATAGCATTGGTGCACCACTTGTGTGACTGCATAAATCAAGCTCGTAAAGGCCTACTAGTGAGTGCAGAAACTATTTGCCACCCTAAAGACGACAACCAACAGGATGCTGGCAGCACGATTGTGGGCAGCAGCAGTATGTAGTTTAGATGGCAGCAGCATTGACCAATATTAACTATGGTAGAAGTGGCAGTAGCAGGAGGGCAGAAGTCTAAATCAACATCATTATTACGAAATAAATGCATACCTTACCTACAACATAGATTGGTACAGATGGGACACTCCCCAAAATCATGTAAATAAAAAGCGACTCTTGCTACGACACAATAAAGTGCAATTCTGGTCGCACAGCGCCAATTACCGACAGTTATATTTACCTAGAAGTTGCCTCTCTTTCTATCGCGTAATTCTTATATCTTCTGACTACGTTACGCTCACTGAATTCGACAAGTCGAGATCGCCGCGCGTCCTTACTTGTAGCTTTCATACCTAAAATGCGGAGTGTCCCATCTGTATTCATCTGTGCCTACAATGATATTGTAAGTAATAGTCACATGAGGCAGGCTCGTGTATTGCATAGGTATACCTACTTTCCGACTCGGAGGCAGAAGCTGCATCTACTGCTATACGTTGAGCTTAGTCGTTATCATCTTCTAGCTGCTAGAAAATGACAACGACTAAGCTCAACTTATTATAAAGGGTACTATTTACAATAAGTTTTACCTGACAATACCTCACTGCGGCGGTTGCTAGCAGCCCCAAATCGTGGCGGGTTAAACGGTGGTATGAATAGACCTTCAGGCCACAACGACTCCGGGTCTGGAGAATCTATCTTGTACGGCGATGGTGGCAACAGAGGAATCGCAACATCTGTAAAAAACATTGTGTGTTTTATAAAATGTCGTTAAGATTTCACCTATCCTTGAGTGAAGGTCTTGACTGAAACTGTATCTTTGGCTCTGGACGTTACGCTGTGGTCAGCGTATTTATTTTGCAACTTCTGACTGCACTTATGACGTAGGTAACGTAAGTATTTGCTAGGAGGTAGAAGTATTGTTGAATTTTCCCGAGACGAGCCACGTTATGTAAGTATATGACGAGCCTTTTGAGCGTAGCACAGAAGGGCACCGGCGCGTTGGAGTTCTGGAACCGCTTCGCATGTGCGATGGCCATGGCATCTAACGGCATCTTCATCTTTGTGGCTTTGGGGATACCCACCACTCCATTAGTTAGGGTACCTATCCACCCTTAGAGTTTTCCCCCACTACAAACCTATAGGTACATCGTAGGTCGATTGCCGAGTCAAGCTCAAGACAATGGGAAGGGAGAAGGCAGTCTACCTAGTGCCTATCCCTAATTTGCATTGTAATTTCTACTACTTATCATGTCCCAAAAAGAGCTCATCGAGGTGTTTAATTCTGGTAGTTTCATCTTCATCTAACATTCTCGGTAGAAACATTAATTAATGCTATAAACACAGAAAGAACACTCGTACCCATGTAATTGTTGTACTGCCAGGGTGCTCCGTTCAGTGAGTTGTCGCGGTGGAAGGTGTCTTCGTTGTTGAAGGGTATCCTTGGCTTCACTCGAGGGTAGCCTGTTCCTCGAGTTTGCGGTGGAACTGAAATTGTAGACAATTATTGATTAGGTTTGGTTAAAAAAAGGTGTAAAGTTACATCCATATTTTTTCAGTTCTATTTAAGTCTCATGGGGGTAGTCTATCAGATATCATTAACTGAAAAAGCCAAACTCAGGGCTGTTACTATAAAATTCTTTTTTTTTTTTTCGGGTGGGAAATCATCATATAACTTCTCCCGCTCTGGGCGGAGCGGGAGGGCGTGTCAGACTATTACTGACTAAAACCCACCCATGTTCTTTCGGTTGCCCTGTTGCCGGGGGCCACGATCTCCCTTTCGGTTTTCTTCGCAACCCCAGCAGGCATCGGCCCTAGCGGACCCCTTCAAACTATAAAATTCCTGATGGAAGATTCTGTCCGACTAGGAAATCGAACCCTATGCTCAACAGTCGCGCTTGCGACCGCTTCACCAATGAGGCCATAGATATCTTAACTTTATATTATAGGTACCTACCTTTAGGGTGGTTTCCCTGTCGGGGTGTCACGCAGTCGGATTCGAGACGGCAAAATACTTGAACCCTGATTAGGTTCCTTATTTTGTCGACTCCCTACTTAAATGACAGGTAAAAGTTAGTCATACATTGTTTGTACACTAATAATACCCATGCCGTTTCTGTTTCCGAGAAAGTGGTTATAATCGCCCGTGCTCACATAACAAAGTGCAAATTAATGTCAAAATAAATGGTCACACGCTATCTTCTGGTACCTACTCATATTTTATTTGTTAAGATGATTTGCAACCTTTGGATGTTTCTTATTTTCTTATACATTCATGAATTGTAATCTAGATGAAAAGTACATGTGAATACCATGGCGTGAATTCCCGATAGCAACTCATTAAGTACTAAGGTACCTACGGCACCTATTCATCTATTGTCTTGACTTGCCTAAAGAAGTTTTCACTTAAAAAAAAATCAGCTCCTGCGAATTTTTTATCCAGTAAATTGTTTTTTCGTCTGGTTCCTCTTCATTTGGTAGCTACCTATGTACTTACCTGCTGAAAGTTGATCATCAACTTCGAGCGTTTATCCTTGTCCTTTGGGACTGCGAGGTGAAACACCTCTGTAGCAGTCTTGACTCCGGTCCACTCGTAAATAAATTAATGAATAGGTATCTACTAACGCGGTAAGCTTCGGAAGGCAGATTGTCGGTTGTGATTTCGCCTGGCGAGCAATGGCAAGGGGTCACCGACCCCGTGCGTGAAGCTCCGTGTAGGCGTGTTCACGCTGACGTGAGAAGCGAACTGCGTCCCCGCCGAAACTTGCGCCGCCATTTGTAAAAGCAGCAGTACGCTGATTGTGCTGAAGACTTTGTTTGATGCCATCTGAAAATAGAAAACAGTTTTTTTGGTAGGTATGTAAATGTGGAACAGCTGGTTCTTAAAAGACCGCCTCTTTTTTAATCGCCTCTGTGGTCTAGTAGTTAGATCACCTGTCTCAGACCCAGAGGTCCCGGGTTCGATTCCGAGTGGGGGCAAAATTTTCTGCTCGGTTTGGTTGATAGTAGGGCTTATTCGAAGTCCGCTTGGCTAGCTACCACCATCTTATCTAAGTCTGTCGCCATAACAACAATGTTAACAGCACTGCTGTGTTTTTGCAGTTAGAGGTAAGATAGCCAGTTCCTCTGTGATGGTTGAGGATTCTGGGTGAAGCTCGCTTCCACCTTCGGCCTGATCATCACTTAACATCAGGTGAGATGCAGGCCTAGAGCTTCCCAGATGTGGATAGAAAAAAAAAAGAAGCGGCTAATTGCGAGTCCACGAAAGGTTTCATACCACCATTAAATACTTTAATAAAAAACACGTTTCTTGTATGGGGACCCTTTAATTTTTAACTTTATTTTATTTTATTATTTGTTGGTATAGCGGCCATAGTAATGTCTACTTAATACGGTTCAAAAGATACAGCCCTGTGACAGACGGACGGACGGGCGGATGGACAGCGGAGCCTTAGTAATACGGTCTCGTTGGCACCCTTTGGCTCGAAGAGCAAAAATATTACTGTGGGTTCAAGTGGATTAGATGCAAAAGTTTATGATGTTGGCATTGTAGCAAGTTCTAGATATTCCGAACGTATTCCGTTTGCATAAATCAAAACCCAGTTGGATTAGGTAGGTAATTATTTGTTAAGGAAAGTTTTGGGTGCCTTTTGATGTTGTATTAGGTTCGCAGTTTCGCGTGAATAAAGAAAGGTTAAAATCATGGTATTTTGCCAGAAAATCAATGTTCAGTAAATAGCCATAGGCTTACTTACGTATATTAGTAATTCTACCAAATTACCGTTAATGAACAAATAAGATTTTAAAGCCGCGCCCAGACTAGCTGTAACGTAACATGTAATGTAACATTTGCTATACAATTTGGTGTTTTCGCGAACAACCACGTTCTTCTTACGCGCCTGTTTCGTGCAATCGTAGCGCGCACATAGAGGTCCATTGATTGTCGGTTTTTCGAGGCACGCAGTGAGCTTTGGACGGGCATCGACAGCAGAGGTGCGCACCGCGAACATACAGTATAGGTATATAGTTTTAGTTTAGATTGTATATTGTTCTGTACAACGGGTTCCCTATCTGGCAGAATTTTGATGCTCCGAAATTTATTTGGCATAACACACTTGGCATAATCTTCTTTAAACGAATATATATATGGCATAAAAATCATTTAATATAATTATTGTTTGGCCAAATGTTTATATTTCCGAATTTACAAAGGCATACTTTTAAGATGGCAGAATTTTATTTGGCATAATAACTTTTGGCAAAGTTTAATTTCGCATAATTTCGTTTCACATAACGTTTATTTAGAGCGACGATTATTTGGAATTTAAATTAAAATTAAAATATTGTCTTAAAAAGTCAATATGTTGTACTACAAAAGTTAGTGAAGTGACAGAACCGAATCGCTGCAAAACCGACTGCACGTAGTCTTGTCTGCCCTACCCCTAGAGTGTAATTTAAGCCCGCGTAGGCGCGGAGGGGCGAGGCGGCCCACGAGCTGAGGAGCAGGTGGTTTTAACGCTCGCCGCCGCGGCTGAGGCCAGCAAGCCGAAGCTGCTGTGGTGAGCGTTACAACCATCTGCGACGAGAAGCTTGCGTGGGACCGCCGGAGCCCCGCAGCGCCGGAGCCGTGACAGAAACCATGCCCGCTGCATGTTGCATGCTTGCTTGCATGCTTGCTTGCATGCTGCATGTTTGCTTGCATGCTGCATGCATGGTGTGTGCTTTTTTGCATGTTTGCATTCTTGAAATTTATGCCAAAAGACGATTCTGACAGTGAACTTTCTGCAATATGATGGTTCTACTTATGGATATGAAATTTATGCCTAAAGATGATTCTGACTTACAAAATTATGCGTTTTTAATGTATTATAAATGAGTGTATGCCAAACGATTTTCTGCGAAATGAAGTTTATGCTATGCGCTGTTATGCAAAATAATATTATGACATAAAAAGTTCTGCTATAAAGGGAGACCCCTCTACAACGCCTTGAGACTTTAGGAGTATATTCTGTAAAGTTGTGTATGAAAACTTAAATAAATAAAATTAAATACTTCCTGATCTTTTTAGAGAAATAAATAAAATGGAGAAGTACGCGCGAAGACTGGCGGGAACGGGTGTTTGTAGAAAATGCGCGTAAGCAGCGCGCAGGCCGTCCAAAGCAATCGCATTACATTGCATGTTACCTTGCATGTTACGTTACAGATAGCCTGGACGCGGCTTTATAGAAACCCTTAAGGATATTATTTAACTTTATATCTTGGTTCAGGAGGACAGATTTTATATCCAGAAAGGCGAAACACTAACTGATTAACTGGACATTAAGCGGTCCGATAATAATAGATATACCTCCTTGTATCATTATATCACGATCTAGCCATGTATAGGTAGATAGGGTGTTCCTTTAATGTTAGATTTAAGTAATCTACCTGGTTAATGTTGACTTCGCGTGTGGTCACGCCATATTTCATTCATGAATAATGCCTTTAATAGTTTTGTTTCAAGGTAGATTAAAGTGACACCGTTTTAATTCTAATTTCTGGTAATTTGGAGCCCTTGAACCTGTGTGTACCATGGTTTCTATATACCTACTTCCGAGTTTAAACACCACATTTTTAGAAGCAAAATATATTTTTAAGAGTTGCTAGTAAGTATAGAGATTATTTGATATTATCTGCTTATGGAAAAAGTTAACTGGAATCTTATCCAGAGTTGGTGATACAATACAAGCCAAGAAAAGGTTTTGGTAGGCTTTTCCAATTTGACTAAATAATAAGTAATACCAGCCTATTATTGTCCCCTTTTTTTTTTTTTTGATGGTGGGAAATCATCAAATAACTTCTCCCTGAACCAGGCCTGAACCAGGGCAGGACGCGAGAGATCACCGCCGCCGATCGCCTCCACGAGGACACGGCGATGCTCCGCCCAAGCTGGGCAGACCTCCACCGTATGCTCCACCGTGTCCTCCGGGCGATCCACACAATGGTGACACCCGGGCGTTTCCTCCCACCTTATCCTGTGCAGGAACCTCCCGAAACAGCCGTGTCCGGTGAGGACCTGCGTCAGGCGGAAGGTGAGGACGCCGTGGCGCCTCTCAAGCCACTCCTCAAAGAGGGGTCTTATCGCCGCAATTGTGGCGTGCCCAATTAATTAATACCAGCCTATTATTGTCCCCCTGCAGTGCAAAGGCATAGAACCATAGAGAAGGCACGAGCCAATCATATCACATAGACGGACAATAATAATTAAAATCACAAAAAATACCCAATGAATCATGAACTCAAGAATGCCAACATCAAGATGATTAAGAGATTTCAAGTGCTTTATTTTGGTAATATTATTAAATCAATCAAATATTTTAAGAGGATTACGTGTTCATGGTATTTATTCCTTAGAAACCTCATGATTACGACACTTATCACAAGAATGACATAATAAAATTATTTACAACTTGCTAACTGGGTAGGTATAGGACGATCGATTACTGTGCCTACGCCAGCGCCGGTGAAAGATGGTTTTTCTGCGACAATTTGTTTACATAATGATTTGTAATGCTCACATGAATAATGGTCATTGGTCAGCCAGCATATCAATGGAGCATCTAAGTATGTACAAACCTATCAAGTACAGGCAGGCTTGTCAGACAGACGAATGCCGCTTAACACTTTCGACTATATCCATTTTTCGTAGAGCTTATACGCCATGCCGCCATAATATTGCAAGTTGACTCCAGGAGGGTCAGTAGTTTGGAGGGGTCTACTAGGGCCGATGCCTGCCGGGGTTGCGAAGAAAACCGAAAGGGAGATCGTGGCCCCCGGCAACAGGGCAACCGAAGGAACACGGGTGGGTTTTAGTCAGTAAGAGTCTGACACGCCCTCCCGCTCCGCCCAGAGCGGGAGAAGTTATTTGATGATTTCCTACCACCAAAAAAAAAAAAAAAAGGAGGGTCAGTGGCATTAGGTTTGAAATCTTGTTAAAATATACCTACAACTGATTTGAGTGAACACTCCAGGGAGGGCTCCCGGCACTGAACGTGTTAAGCTGCTGCAGAATGCACGAAATAAATATTGATGACGAAGTTTGCAGGCTGCCATTTTTGTTGGCCAGTTGGTTATCTTATGACGAATTCAAAACAGATTCAGTGATTGAAATTTGTTTTTTGTTGTTTACGGATTGCAGTTTCTGAATTCGCGTGACACCAGGTACTGCTCAAACCTATTCTAGTATCCTTTTATTAACAGGTTCATATATGAAATTATTCTGTACTTTTAAACAAGCAATATTTGTAATCAAGTTCTCGAAAACGGCTCTAACGATTTCGATGAAAGTGACATTAAAGGGGTTTACGGGGGCGAAAAATCGATCTAGCTGGGTCTCATATCTGGTAGAATTCGTTTTCCTCGTATTTTCACCCGAGCAGAGCTCGGTAGCCCAAACTTTAGAACAAGATGGCTACCTTAGAATAACATTAATTTAACACACGAATAGCGACATTAATTTAACACACGGGTAGGGCTAGTGGCCAGTTATTATAAAACTATAGCAAGAAAAAACTACAAGTTGGTTGAAAAATTAAAATTTTCTAACACTCGCCGACATAGGGCTCTCCCTTTCCTTCAATTCTCTTTGCACGTTATTCGTTTTATTTTCATTGACGCGATGTTACGATCCGTGATCCCGGTAAATGACCTCTGCACTACAGTTGTTAAGAATAGTTGCACCAAGATGCTATTTTAGAAAACTGAAAATAAATCAATAAATAATAACGTTTAATGAAATTAAAATATCTTCATAAAAATAAAACGCTAATCCATATACGTGTGTTAAATTAATGTCACCATTAAAACGCCAGGCTGTATACTTCAATATCATAAACCAACACTAGTAGGTATGATGACGCAGCCATCAGATCCAATCATTTCAAAGAAAATTCGTAGTCATCATGAAACAATGTTTTAATAGGCTCTATGTGCGGTGCGTTAATATACGGTTCAAACCCTGATGAGCAACATGCCAACAATGGTATACTTATACTAATATTTAGATTACCGTCGGTCCATTTAGACGTGCAGCGCCGTGCTCTCACGCTGGCGCGGTTGCATCACAATGACTGTCGTTTGAATTGGACCTGCGCCGGAGTGCCGAGCGGTGGCGAAACGGAGACGAGCGAACGTTTCATCTGGTTTAGGGACCTGCTTACGGTGTATTGTGTTTTTAGGAGTGGAGACATTGACCTAGAGGTTAAGCTATATTTTTGTAACTATTGATTGTTTATGTTTCAGTCAATGGCGTTGCACAAGTAGGTACATATTGAAGATATTTGCACTGTGCAATTCTCTGTATGATAGGTGCATAGCTGTCAGCATCACGTAGGCTCGCCGTCTGCCGCTGAGTTTTATACACACAGCAATGTTTTGAAAGGGAAAATTGCTGTATAAACTATTTGCTTTAAGTCTGTGGGGTTTTGGGTTACTGTCCCATGTTGGCATCGGAACTTCAAACACTGGTCAACGCTGACTTGGCTTTTCAGTCATTCATTTACACTAATCTAAACTGTATATTGAATATATATAATCTATACTAATATTAAAGCTGAAGAGTTTGTTTGTTTGTTTGCTTGAACGCGCTAATCTCAGGAACTACTGGTCCGATTTGAAAAAGTCTTTCACCAGTAGAATGTTTTATTATCACTGAGTAATATAGGCTAAATTAACAACTACCATACGGCCTAATATGAAGTTTATGTGGAACCCTAACAAAATAAGATGACACTGCGACAAAACAATAAGAAACAATTTGACTTTTTCTAAAAAAAGGCAAATTAAGTTTTTAGTTCCGTTGTTATTGTTCAAGATAAGAAAAAGAAATTGTGGTTAGCTTAATGTATTAAAAACAATGGCAATTTAGATAGAACTAAGTAGCTTACGTATTCTGTCTGTCACATGAGTATACCTATGCCAAAAAAATGTTAAATAGCTTTTGATTACTGTTATTTTTTAATCAAAAGCTATTTAAAAAATTCTAATGCCTAAAGCTATTTAAAATTTTCTATAAGAAGAGTGTAAGTAAGTTACCCACCGTGATTGTTTTGCATTACCCATGCTTATTTCATAATTGTATTGCAATTTCCATGTAGGTAAATGGCTTAACACTTTCGACTCCACCCACTTTTCATAGAGCTCATATGCCTTGCCGCGATACATATTGGAAGTGAACCCACCGGGAGGGCTCTGGCATTATGTTTGCGCTAAAGTTAATTATCGCGGACGGTCAACGGCATTTGGTATGAAATCGCTTTATACAACACTGTAAAACGAAGTAAAATAGTGTTTTCGGGGGGTCTTGTCGCTATACGTAGTATCTCTGCGGGTATTTTCATGTAAGTACTAGTGGGGTGGGGATGTGAAATAGCAAAAAATACAAAAGTATCATACTTTTTTATTTTTTGCTATTTCCCACCTCGCTCTAATCTCGAGACAGGGGTGTCCCAACTTTAAAATTTTTAGTAAATATTCGTAACCGTGAAAATGGTTTTCGAACCCTAAAATCAAGCATCGAGACAAAAAGAATTTGATTATAAAAATGTTTGGATTTTAAAACCAACGCATATATTATTAAATCTTGTTAAAATATACAACAGATTTTATTTTCACAGTTTATAATGCTGTATTCGCTAAAAAATACCTAAATTTACAATGAGCCCTCCACGCGGGCTTCCGGCATGTCATATGCGACTAGATGTGGTAGGTTTTCGGCACTAAACGTGTTAAACATCAATTCTTACACAAATATATACAACATACTGTCTATTAATCTTAGTTCTGTACCCTAATTGCGTAACTTATTTTTGTAAATAATTATGCCTAATTTGTTTCATTTTGACAATGTAACAACATTCATTGCGTTATTTACGTTGTTAGGCAGATTTTTTTTTCCAACTTATGAATCAATGGATTAGCAATCTGTTTCAAATCGAAACAGATTGTGATTGTGTTGTATTACGCAATTAGGGTACTGTTTTACATTGTGCGTCTAAGCATTTGTTGGAACGTCATTATCATCATGCACTTGAATAACTTCCTGATCCTATATGGCAATTTATATTTAAGTACCCCTTTCTATTAGTCATGTTTCACAAGAGTTAACTAAAACTACGTTGTATTAATCATTCAACTCATTATTATTTGATGATCAACTAAAAACGGGTATGTATGGGGTCTCGATCTCAACTCAAGAACTCAACAACAAGTATTGCGGATTATTGCGGTTCGCTAAAGAAATGATTACTGGCCACTGGTCACCACAGTTGCACTGTTAGGTCTATTTCTTCACGATGTTTTTCTCAATCGTTAGCCAGTGGTGTCCAAGATAATCGGTCAATTGCCTCTACCAATCACACTTTTTCAAGGGTTTTTCAGTAGCTGTATTCCGATATTCTGTAAAAATTTCTCCGTGAAAACTAAGTTAAAGTGGGCTGTCACTCCACATAATGTGAAGTAAGCTGTCATTCCACCTAATGTGAAGTGAGCTGTCATTCACTAAATGGCAGAGGGAATGACGCTATTACCGAGTTGTCCCTTCAAGCCACTTCCCCTATATTTTCACAGTAAGATTTTAAATCGGCTGATAAGGAAGGATGACTATAAATGAAAAGAAACATCGGTCCCACATCAAAAGTACTCTAGCAAAAAGTCATCAAACACACTTCGTTATTTTCGATGAAAACTATTATGGAATACGTGACAAGTGAATATCTCATATATACAGTAGGATTTTATCCGGAGCTAGATCTAGATTAAATTTAGCTATAAATAAGTTACAAACTGCAATGCCCCGTCTCGTTCAAACTTGTGACAAGTATTGTACATCCGACACTAACACCGTTTTTGCAGACAATGTTCTAATTTTAACAGTACAATAGTTTTCAATGGCGTCTGCAATGTTGAAACTGCTTATTATTGACCGTGACCTTATGTGATAACAAATAGTTCTGTCGAGGATCGAGACGAAGCTCCTCTAATGGAGTCATATGATTCGAACACACTCCGAACATTACACCAAGGTGAGACATCATCATTAGGTACAGAAGACAAAGCAAATTGTCTGTATATATCCGTATACTTACTTACGCGGACAATTTTGATGTAACGAATAAGAGTTTATAAGAGATTAAATTTATTTTGGGTACTTGATCACGCACGATTAAGGAAATAATCTCTTCAGCTTCAATATAAGACTTAATTACAAATTAGGGATAACAATAAGAAAAATAAAAACATAAGTAATAATGACTTGTAGCAAGTACACTCGATTCTCCACAAAAACATTACCACAAAATGCAGAATGGTTCTGATGAACAAACAAACTGTCCTAGTACGTACAGTATTTAACTGACCTAGACCTGGAATTTGCAGCCATATAATATTATGATTACATCATTTATTATCATTTAAATTTTGAATTGAAGTGACTGGATTAGATATGAAGTAAGTTTAGACAGTGGATGTGGGTAAGGGAGATAGACGCTGATGCTGGTAGTAGCAGAGGAGTCATAAATGTGTTAGACTCTATCAAGAAGTAGGAACATGGTTTATATTTACTGATAAATAAAATAGAACCTAAAATGTTGGTTGTCATTAAACATCCAAAACTTTATAGGTATCACGAATTTGATAATATTTTGCTCCATGTTTGAATCTAGCTAAAATATGTTGAATAGTGAAGTCGACATTGATTCATCGTAAATAACAGTCATAACATCTGTTAATGTTATATTAAAATTTATTTTAAAAACAACAGCCTGTGAAACTAGTCGGTACTTGCAGTATGGTGAATTTAAGCATTCGCTCCGCTCGCTCGAACGAACAATCAGTCGATCAGTTGTCAAAGGTAGCTCTTGAAGATACATTTTAAAACGTGACTCCAAACAAAGCGGGTTGTAAAATTCTAATTAACGATTCAGCGGTCTATTTAGAATAGTTAAAGATTACAAAATTTCGTTGTGGAGCTAATAAAGTATCATCCCTGTATTGCATTGCTTAGTTGTACGAAGTGTCGAAGTGGAGCAAGCATCAAGAATTTGTCACGAGCTCTATAACCGTTGTCGACTCAAGAATGGTCACGAAACTGCATCACGTGGCTCGTCAAGGACCTTATGCTTATAGTTTAGGCTTTAGGTGACATTGTTGTATTTGACGTGGGAATTCCATCAGTTGTTATTTTATTTCTCCACTGTCTAGGTGATGTTCCAATTTTGGCGCTGCAGTAGGTACCTACCTATTTGATATGAAAAATCTCTTGGAAAGAATTAGTTTTTGGTCATTGGAACACATTGTTCAATTTTATTTAGGGATGGCGGATTATCTTTAGTGTTTTCTTCCACACATTTTTGTCCGCAGTCTTCCCAGTGTTTACTTGCTCGCTTGCCATCATCTTTCACACAATCCAGTCATTTTTATTTGACCTGGTTTCAAATTCACGCTCAAAACTCTTCTCCTCTAACTAAATCTACTAGCTCACTTAACATGACCACAATTATAGAAATGGGTTTTGTCGACGGAAGAATAGACAAAATGACAGATAAACAATTACAATCTGTCATTTTGTCTATTCTTCCGTCGACAAAACCCGTAGAAAACCCGTTTCTATGGTTGTCATGCAATGCACGCTGGAGCTGGTAAGTCTTGTATTGCTTTTGCAAAAGAGAATTATTAGCCTGGAACTCTAGAACAACTACGGAACTTGAGGCCTCTTAACAAGTTGCGCCACTGTCACAACCTACAACAGTAAAGGGAATATTTATGACAATATCCTTCCAGGATTACCGAAATCATAATCATTAAGAGGACAAAGTTCAGCTTCAAACATTTACAATTTTATATTTACAACACAGTCTCCAATAAAAGGAAAACGTTTATAAGAATTCTGTACCGTTCTTTTTATGTCCTGTAGAAAAAGTAAATGCACTGGAACATGTATGTAAACATGAGTCATCTTTTGGCGGTCATTTAAAAAAGTTGTGTAAAGTTCAGTATTTGCTTACTATTAAACACCAAGGCTTTGATATGTACAGCAAACAATAGAAGCCCACTCGCATTCTGAGTCAGATTTATTGAATATTGGCGTCAATTAGTCATCTTATTGAAATGAAAATATAGTTCTACTAAAAAAATCAGGTAGTTTAATGTCATTGATAGTTTAGTCTCATATAAATCTGCCTCTAATGTTGTCTTTGTAAGGCCTCCCCAAAATTGTGCAAAAGTTATTGAAATATTCTCCGAGAATGCTGTAGCTATTAGCGCATCGCATGAGAACCTTGCCTTATATTAGTTCTTTTCGTTTTCTCTTGGACCTTTCTGTTTGAGGCAGACCCATAAGGCAAAGTAAGGACGAGGCTAAACTAATAAGGCAACAGACAAGGAGGTATATTTTCTTATTTGTACATCAGTGTACTGTACTCTTACCATTCAAACAAGCAGCTGGTAAGCGCCTAATGCATATTAAGTTGTTACATATCTTCCGGCAGGGAAGGGCACTGCATGTGTATTCATGGTGTTGCAAGCTTTAAACTAACCATGTTACAAATAGCTTACTTATAGCTATTTGTATCAACAATCAGTACTAACAAGACTACCAATAACTGAGGCCTGATGTTCAGAATTCTGCATAAAATCTATAACCTACATCTTAAGTGAGAATGTGAATTTATGGCTGGCATTGAAATCTCCAACAAAACCATTTGGGTTGCAGTTGAAAAGATGACCCTGTCCAAAACGGTGCAGTCTAACGATTTACGTTTACGCAATAAAGCTGATCTAGTGTGAAAATTGGATCTCAAAACTATTCTCACTTACAATTTTTGATGATGTGAGATTCAGTGAAACAGAGCTTAGTAGTTTTGTTTTCCGGATTGGCCGATTTCGTTTGATTGTATAGATCATAGAGTATAGTAGGTAATAGATGTACTTCAAATAGAGTATTCTTTCAATTTCAGTTTCTAAGCTGAAGCTGCCGTATTGTAGAGATAAGAGATAAGTAGAGTCTGGACCAAAAATACCTCCCACTAAGTTATGATATGGTTATGCCTCGGTGGTTCTGACGTAGGAACTTAATCAAATGTGATTTTAGCAGAATCTTTGTTTGCATATTGCCTCGTCGCATCGGTCATGTTCGATAATGTTCCCACTGCTGGGATACGTACCACGCAGGCCCAGTTCGGATTGGTAGATGTCACATCTCTTAGAATTTTTGGTTCTAAGACATGCCGGTTTACTCACGATGGTTTCCTTCACCGTTTTGAGAGCAGTGGTGATGAAATTTATTTACACAAAGTGAAGCACCTGCCTGGGTTCAAACCCTGCACGACCTACAACTCGTAAGCCGGGTCGTTACCACTGGGTGCCCAGTGGTAACACTGCTCTTGAGTCCATTGCATTGTTAATGAAATGACATTATTTATTATGTAAATAGGAATTACTTTTAAAGGTCATATAAAAATAAATAAAATAGATGGAGTCGACATTTCCTATCTGACAACCCCTGAGAAGAAATGGCGAAACAAACTCAGGGTGAAAATCTCTTCAACATGTGGCTGTATTTCTCTGTAATCATTAATTTGGGGCGGAACCTTACAAAACCACCTTACTAAGAGAAATAAGCATTGCCTTTGTACGTATTTTTCTGTTCCTTTCTTCTTGTCTGTTTATATGTGTGTGCATAAATGGTTAAATAAATAAATAAAAGTTGAAAGAGCTTAAAGAGCGATCTGAAAGTCATGCACTTTAAGCGCAGGAACTTTTCGACCAATCAACTTTATTCCAAAGCCGAAGTATTGACTGTGAGACAGCTTTTTGTGCTCCGCGCTGTGCTGCGGAATCACTCTACGTTACATCTGGATCATGATAAGCTGAAAAGACGCAAAGGCACTCCCGTGTGCGATATGGTCCAATGCCGTTCCAAATTTACTAGCCGACAGTATGCGGCTACTAGCTCTCGACTGTATACTAGAATACATAAACATAGGGGTCTATATATATTCCCTGACTAAACACGAAGTTAAAATCAAACTTACAAACTGACTGCAGAAGTTAACGTATGACGAAACCGACGAATCTTATTACAATTGTGTCTTAATAGAACTAATTAACAATGTATTTAAATTAAGACATTGTTGTTTTCTATAAATACTTGCACGACACTCAGTACCAGTCGTATGCCATTATACCTGGAGGACCTTGGCTCCTAAAACACAGGCTTCTGGCCTATTTTAGGAGGCAGCAGTTCGCCCTTTAGTGGGACTCTATTGTACAAGATTTCTATAATCCTTAAATGACAAAAGGCGGAGCCCCCTATTACGTGGGAGTTAAACATAACTGGCGCAATGTGTGTGTTACCATAGGTGTACCTCTGCCTAGACCTTCAGAATAACAGACGTGATATTATCCTTTGTTTGCATACATTAACGAAAGTTCAGCTTAGATAACGTTACAAATTGAGGGCATAACCCGAAGCGTCGTGGTTGGTTACGTCCACGACGAATCGGCCCTGATCTTCCGACTATCTATCTAGGTTGAGGTACTGTCCAGTATGCCTTCATCACAAGGTATAGACATTTCAAAATGTATGTAGCAAAACAGTAATGACATAACGTAAGTATTATCTACACAGCTTAGTGGAATATCATGTCAGCCGTTCATGTAACCTGCAGTCAGATTACAAAAAAGAAGCATCTCTACTATGTCAATCGAATTTACTCTAGGGTTACCTCTTGATAGGCGGCCATCGGTGGTTTTATTCAGCAAATAAGAATGTATCATTACCCCTCTAACATATTCCTTCCCGGCATTACGTTTGCGCTAAAGTTAACCATCGCGGACGTTTAACGACGGTTATGTTTAACACCGTGTTATAAAACACAGTAAAACGAAGCAAAATAGTGTTTTCAGGGGGTGTTGCCGCTGTAAGTAGTATCCAACCTTTTATTTTTTTTTTGTGAATATTTGTAACCGTGAAAAAAAAATGCTTGTATTTTAAAACCAATGCTTAAACTAATAAAGCTTGTTAAAATATATATCAGATTTTATTTTCACGGTTTATAATGCTGTATTCGCTAAGAAAAAACTAAAATGAGCCTCCGCGAGGTTTCCCGGCATCCCATATGCGACTAGGTGAACCCTCCTGGAGGGCTCCCAGCACTGAACGTGTTAACGTACATACGATGCATAAAATAAACAATTGCAAGTTACTTGAGCGGTATATACCATCTCATCTTGCCCAAAAAAAAGCTTTTATATACTGAGAGGGCGTTACCGCTGCAAATTGCTTCCTTTGCATACCTAAAGCAAAGATTAAGATTCAACAAGACATGAGAAGACTAGTAGGTACCTACTAATTAAAAGTTTAATCACCGTTTTTGTTTTAGTTAGTATAGAATGTTTAGCAAATTCTAACTTCATTGTCATCATCATTTCAGCCGAAAGACGTCAACTGCTGGACATAGGCCTCCCCCAAGCACCGACACTTCGACCAGTTCAGTGCTTCTCGAATCCAGCGGATTCCTGCGGCCTTCACCACTTGGTGAAAGCCGAAGAAGGTGAAGGCCCCCAAGGTGGGCCAATGACCTCATTGGTCCACCTCGTGGGAGGCCTTCCAACGGTACGTCTCCCGGTACGCGGTCGCCGCTCCAGAACCTAACTTTTAAATGCGAAAGAGAGTTGGTTTGTTTGTTACGCTTTCACGCTAAATCGGCTTAATGGATTTGGATGAAATTTGGCAAATAGTAGACCAGACCTGGTTAGAACATAGTATACTTTTATCACGTGAGTACCTTCTCGTGGGATAATTTCCGACCTCCATGCGGGTGAAGCCACGGGCAAACCCCAGTTGAATATAGATTATTATTATCTTTTTACTTTATTATCTACTGCCCATTAGTCAACCACACAATACTATCTTGGTGCTCAAATGTTTGAAACATTTTGTCTAAGTATTGAGGTTAATCTTCAGCGTAGGCGCCACTACAACCTTGAGCTAACAGTAAATCACAAAAGTCTAATCCATCCATAACATTAGAGTGCCAGACATGGCCTCGTCCAGACCAACCACCAGCTTTCGCTAGTTGGTTGGCCAGATCTAGTGGCTAGATTAGTTTTCTCTGTACGCGTAGCATGACAGCCATTGAAACGGGTTTTCTGTTGTGGTCATGCTAAGTGTGCTGAATTGGGCTACTCCACTGTCTCTGTTATTTGATTAACGGCTACTACTAAAACATTCACAACCCACATTCATCATGATGCTCCTGTTCTTATCCCAATTTATTTGGGAACTGTCCCCTATCAGATGTCATCTTCACTTTTCTTAACATCTTTCACACAATGAATCCTCCTTTAGCAGGATCTTCACTTTAATCTGCCCCATCCACATCATATTTAAGTACCTCCCTAACACTTTTCTCTGCCTGATTGACTTTAGAATTCTGCTCCAAAATGGTCGTTGGGGAATCCATGTCATCAGGAACGTCTAAACTCTGTCGTGTCTTAAAAAAAAAAAATCTTACCTTTCTTTCACGCCTTGTTGCCCCGAAGGGTTGGGCAGAGAGACATTTCGTCATGTAATAGGGGACGAGCTTATTGCCATCAATCGGGCACAAATCCAGACTCTGAGCTAAGCCAGCTACTAAGAAATTCCAGATAGAAAAACCCAACAACACTGACTGATCCGATAATCGAATCCAGAACCTCATGCTCACCAGTAGCGCTTGCGACCATAAGACCAACCAGGCAGTTTATCGTGAGCAACGTCTAACCTCTGTCATGTCAATATGTCATGTCGTAGCAATAAAACCCCATTAGCAAACTTAAGCCTCCATTATTATTACATATTTGGCATATATTCTACGCGATAATTCTCAAAATTGTCTAGATGAACAAGCTCTATAAAATTTACTGTTTTAGAATATTCACATGTACAATATTTAAGCACTTCTAGCCAATCTTTGTAACCTGTTGCTATAACCTGCTCCGCGAGCCCTGTGCGGTGACCCTGCTGACACTTTAGAAGCCTACTGGCAAATAGACGTGCTGGCGCATTCTTAGATACCCCACTGCACGACACGTAGCATCAATGAAATACCTTCCTTCATGAATACGAGAATGAATGAGAATATTTTGTCTGCGAGTAAAAACAACTTTGAATCCCAATGTATATGTGGGTAGTCAGGTAGAGCAGTAATGCGATAGCTCTATATTATGTTCTGAACTTCTAAATACAGGCCGTATAACTATACTGTACCCTAATTGCGTAATACAACCCTAATCACAATCTGTTTCGATTTGAAACCGATTGCTAATCCATTGCTTTATAAGTTGGTAAAAAAAATCTGCTTAACAACGTAAATAACGCAATGAATGTTGTTGAACTGTCAAAATGAAACAAATTAGGTATAATTGTTAACGAAAATAAGTTACGCAATTAGGTACTGATCCACTTTCAGATTTCAGTACCGAAAGCAATTAAATCGCGTAATTGAGCATGATAACGGAAAGTAAAAAAAAAATAACAACTTCATTGCCTACTTTTGACCGAGATATCTGCCCTTGACTAGAAAAGGCGCCCACCACAACTTACCAAGGTCAAAGATAATGGCTATATTACTGCCACGGATCCTAAAAAACCTCATAACATAACGTGCATGTGTAATTAAAGCAGAATGGTTATTATGTAGCTAATAATTCACGTGTAATGATACCCATTCATAAGATATCGATATTTAAATTGAGTCTAAAAAAATACTGACAAAAAGCTATGATTACTCTATTATGGGTTATAAATTGAGATAAAATATATGAAAAGCACATTAATTAGGTTGATATTAATTGAAGTAGCGTCAAAAACATTTTTTTGTATTTTTTTTGTAGCTAGCTACGCTTAGTCATAGCTCCTAAATAGAACCTGACAAGTACCGATTCGACACTGTGATAAACATAAAGTCCTTCGTATTACGGTGCGAATATATTCTAGCAAATTTAAAGATTGGTTGATTCAAAGAACCTTGAACCAAGTAATTGCTTTGGAAAATACAATACGAGTGAGTGTTTATTTATTAGGTAATTACTTGATAAATCTTAAATATAATATACCTACAAACTAACACTAAAATATATATTATGTACAAGTAATTATAGGAAAAAAAATTAAGAGGAGAAGTCATTGGGCATAAAAAAATACGTCCACATAGCTGTTAGTCAGAAAAGTGCCTAAAAGGCTGGCAGCGTTGCCACATTGGATGGCAATGCTGATTCTTTGACTTAAAAATTGGCCAGCCCACTGGCCGTTTCTATACGAGTTGATTCGAAAAAAAATCATTTCGTATTTATTAGAATAGCAGGGCCGTGAAATGATTAATGAAAAATGGGGTGTATGATTAACATGACAAGTTGACAACTAACAGGGCAAAATGGAACAAGGGACAAGGGCAGGCAGAAGAAAAACAATCCAAGTTTTGGACGTATGATACTTTTAACCAGTCAGAATCGTAGCGGGTTCAATACGGGGCGTATGGTAAGGACTGCGGGATACGCCCAGTCAGCTTCTTATTTCATTATACAAAGTGTTAAATTTTCTATAATAATAATAATTTATGCTTCTAATTTGCAACAGATTATGGAACTAACTAGTCTGATGCAATGCAGTGCTGGATAGACAGCGATAGGTTAAGCAGTTCAAATAGATTAATGGGTATCCCAGTGACAGTACACGTCTGAAATGTGATCATAATCATGCTCTTCTACGGGCATAGTTACCGTCACGAACTGATATTCGATACACTTAGTTTATTGGGACATAGCTACCAATCTTAGTTCGTTACAAGCGTGAAATATGTAAAAATAAATCTAGTCTAAACAAGTGAAGGCAAAGTTACCCACAATCACTGCGTAGAGTCAGAAGGTAATTAGTAAGGTCTTGTTCATTAATTTGTTTATAGATAGTTAATATTAGTATGTCGTTAATAAAATAAATTGTAAGTCCAGAATGAAAGGGGCCACGCAATTTGTTGGAGTAGTGTTGGAGATTCTCTAGGTTCATAATTTGTTAAAAGTTCAACAAATTAGCGTACACACGGCTACACATCAAGCTTATACATTTACCGTATAAGCTGACCTCGCATTGAACGGAAATCCTATATAATGTGAGATCAGCATAAACTGGAAATGTTTAACTTGATGTGTAGTTGTGTGTACCCACTAATGTATTAACGTAGGGTCTTCTAATAGAGTACATATTATTCCGTCTGAGAACAATCACTGTTGATTATTATATAGGTATTTTAATTAATTTACTATTCCCTAACAATTATACTTTTTTTTTTTCACCACAACGTGGAAGCTCTTGGCCTGCATCTCACCTGATGGTAAGTGATGATCAGGCTACATACATACAGGATATATAGTCGATAAATTTCATATTATCATCGTCATATTTCAGTCCTTATCCCAATTTATTTGTCTTTATCTTATGTCTTCTTCCATACATCTCTACTAGCCGTTTTCTCAGTACTCACTCTCTTTTAGCCACATCGTCAATCACACAATTCATCCTTTGGTCTTCCTACTCTTATCCATCCACATTCGTACTCAAACAATTTCTAACAATATGTTCCTTATTCCTCTGCATCTCATGCCCATACCACATCACTTTTTTGTCCACCGACATATTTATAGAAAACCTCTTTTTACTTCGTTGTTTTCAAGTGTATTATGTAAGCCAATAATTAATGGTCATCTGCGTTGTAATTGTTAATTAATATAAAAGATATTACGCAAGAGTTGTTTTCTGCTTATCGCCTACTTGTTGGTCGTAGGGCTATTTTACAGAAACTATATACCATGAAACTTATTATGAGAGATTATTTTGGTTTATTGATGAACTTGCTTTTGCCCGCGACTTCGATCGCGTGTAATTACGGCCCCCGACCCACTGCATCGCATCCCATCGCCCGCCTGCGCTTTTACTTTGTTTACACTTGGCGATCTTTAAGACTTCTTTTTTTTATGCTCCTGAGAGCCGTAGCATTATGTTACATAGCCTATAATTATTCTCGAGAATTGGGCTATCAAATGCAAACATACCTCCTTATAATACTATATTATATACTAGCTTTTGCCCGCGGCTTCGCCCGCGTGGATATCGTAAAATATCCCACCGGGACTTACTACCGGGATTTCATACCTAATAGCCGAGGAAAAGTTCATTGACTCTTACTGCTGTGCCTGCGTTGCTGTCAACCAAAATATACTGTTACGCGTAATTTTGAATCTGTGTTATTTTTTAAAGTATTCATTTAAATGATAAGATGTCACGGATTATCTTAATCTAAAATCAATAACATGTTTTGTTGGTTAAGGATTGATATAATGCCAGTCAAAATGGTTACTGTGGGTCATCCTTAGAAGATAGACATACGCTATCGCGAACTTTTTTATTGAACTTTTTAAGATCCTCAAGCCTGTAGAACATCAATTTGATGTATCTCTTACGGCTCTTAGCCGTAAGAGCCGTAAGAGATACCGACTGCCGAGTCGGTATGATTTTTTCCGACATCTTCGACAATAATCGTCATATTTCAGCCAATATACATAAAACGCGCAAGAATCACTCCGTTCATTGGTGCAAACCGTTTGAAAATGTGTTCGGGAGTTTTTGAGTTTATCGCGTTCAGACAGACAGACAGACGCGACAAGGGACTTTGTTTTATAATATATATAAGGATTAAATTAATATTAAATACTAATATTATATTATAGTAGGTATAGACAAACGGGACTTGTTTTGGAAAGGTAAAGGTAGATATTATAAAGGGTGACTCATCAGAAATAAGTTGACCACAATATACTTTCACTGACAATAAAATTGGGTATTTGTACTGTTGTTATAGCAATTTAAGTATGGCATACATAACTACATACTTTAGTATATTGCAATACTTATAAGGTAGTGAAATTGGATCAAAAGATGCGTATGCGCCTTGTGTAAGATCCGCATTTAATGACCCCACAATTCTCTCAATTCATATATGTATATGCATGTATATACAGAAAATAATAACTGAGTACTTAATATTTTGGAAACCTTCTAGTTACGTGTGTCTTTTTTATAATATTAAAAAACATAAAAAGTAAGCATCGCGACTTCACAAGCAATGTGATTCATATGACTCATGTGACATAATTATCTAACTCTAACAGAAATCTGTAATTCAAGAGACATTGACATGAGAACTTCGATCCACAATTACGTCTTTCAAACTTTCAAATAGGCAAAGTTCAAATCGTAAGGAGGAAATATGAAGGTGAAGAAGAAAATATGAACTTTAATATGAGACACTGATGATAAACAGCCTAGCTATTCAAGCTAACCACCGGCCCGAGAAAGCTGCGTACTACAAAGCGGACTAAGGTTGGCAATTTGGCATCTAAGGTACAGGGCCATGATGATAATGATGTCATTCGATTTAGGCTAAAAATAGACGCGTTCACAGGTAAAAGCGGTGCCGCTGCGGCGAATGTACATATGGGCCCCCTACTTGTGGTAGTAGAAGGAACAGTGGGGTTTTAGTCGGAAGGAGTCCAATATAAACCCTTGAGTCTCTCCAGACGGTGGGTATCCATGAGGATTACCCAACGGAAAAAATATAAAAGCCAGTAGGCGTAGAATTGTTCCGCATCATTATCGATTCTGTATGTAAACGTGTGTAGAAGGCGAAAGTTACTTTTATAATCACATACTTTTAGCTATTGAACGTGGATAAAATAAATAGAGAGGAAACGAATATACATTGGACGAGTCTACAATACCAACAAACATTTCTAATTGAATAAGAACATAATTGAATTGCTTATTTTGTATGTAAACACAACTGCAGAGCCGTCGTGCCTTACAAATATCATTAGTTTTATCTGTTCAGAAATATCGACACGTTCGTACCTACTAGGATTGGATTTAGAATTTAATATGGTTACATTTTCTTATAAATTAGTATATTTCTGGATTATCTCAAATAAGATTGAAGATGGGCCACCCACAGATACACTATGGAAGATGTTACTTGCCAGTGTAGAGCAAGACACTTGTGGAATCGTTGAACCGAATTGATTGCAATAATTTCAGGTAAAGCCTCTATAAGAAGATTAAAGAACAGTTGCATCAGTAACACTTCATTGCATTGATAAACGACAGACGCCTTCACCTAGTTGTGGGTGTAAGATTAAATTAAGGCTGTTACTAAAAGAGAAGGTGTCTTTTATTGCAGTAAAGGGACCTCGTAGATGCGTCTGTAAAACTTAGTGGCTAACATACCCGAGGAAGTGGAGCAATAGCAGTTCGTGATCCACGTCACAGATCCACAATGGGAACTATATTGCCAGATGCGGTTCGATTTATTGCGCAAACACCGACCTTCACACCTTCGCTTGATCCTGTTCTATATTATTCAAAGTTTCGTTCAATAATGACATGCATCAGTGCAACGCCAGAATTGATAGCCCATATAAATTCGCTTTTATCATGCCCATTCATATTGATGATACGATAAAACTGCCTTATAATCCAAACAGAGGAAATCACGATCTCAGTAATGGCAAACGTAATAATTCGATACGATCAAATACGATGATACCTCCTAGTAGCAGCGGATACATATTTTAATTTAATTGCCAGTTAAGGATATGATAATATTGAACATCACATGATTAGTTGGTTAGATTTATGAATTACAGAGTGATTACAAAAATTAGTTGAAGATTAATTAATGCGTAATATATAATATTGATTTCGAGCAAGTAACTTAACTCGTTAGATGGTCAATAAAAAATAATAGGAGTGACAAGGTTGATTGAGATCCACTAAGATAAAGCTCCAAGGACGGTCACGACGTGCGTGCTGCAGGAATTCGGCAGGTATTTGTTATCATATCAGTAATTGCAGTTGTTAAATTTATGATGTTACTAGTCCACGACACGCCGAGATGAGTTATCAGATTATTTTAAGGCAGACGTGAGATTTAATGAGAATATAGAATTTAAATTTATTTGCATGCTGGTGGATCCAGCTCTAAAATTAGAGCCATATTTTTTTATTTTACGATTGGTCCATTAGATCAAAATTGTTACTTGTACTTTTTAATTGATGAATACCCATAAAAATACAAGGTAAATTATTAATTCGTGCAGTGAATATGGTATGGTCTAATTAGAAAAAATATTAAAGATGTAGGTAATAACGGTCAATCTATGCAATATGTTAAATAGGTGCTTGTTAAAATAATAAGAAGACGTAATAAAACATTTAGCAAAAAACAGATAGGTAATGACTAAATAACGATCATCAAGATAATGAAGCTGTCTGGGTCCTTTGAACTCTAGTCGATGCGCATTCGACTGTCCAAATATGGCAGAACAAACGTAATTATGCAATTTAGCGCCTCGGCTTAGACTGTAGAGGCGAGACGAAATCTAAATCCTGTACCTACCTATAGTAATTAGGAGTCCGCTCAATATTTAGCACCACCTGAAAGCTTTCAGTCATGTACGTCAAAGTTACAACGTTTATTTTAACAAAATGATGTTAATAGTTAGTAGTAAGTATGTAATATGAATCATCATCATGGAGGAGCTCGTGGCTAAGTATGCCGCATGGGTCGATCCAACAGGTTAAACTACGCTTGCCGGAGTTGGTCCGTAGATGGGTGACCATCTTACCGAGACTCCTCCGTGCCTCGGAAAGCACGTTAAGCCGTTGGTTCCGGCCCTCATTAGTAGATTTTTGACAGTTGTTACGGGTCGTCAGAAGCCGGAAAGTCTGACAACCAGTCTTACCAAGGGGTCTCGTATTACCCAGTTACTGGGTTGTGGAAGTCAGATAGGCAGTCGCTCCATTTAAAATACTGGTATTCAGCTGCATCCGGTTAGACTGGAGGCCGACCCCAACATAGTTGGGAAAAGGCTAGGCAGATGATGATGATGTGAATCATATTTCAAATTCACGATGTTATGCATATAAGTAACTACCTAGTTCACTAGTAACAGAGTAACCGTTTTGAAGAGAGAAAAAATATTTTGCAGGGTCTAGATTTTGCCCGGTTAATTGTAATAGAAAAGGGACATAGAGAAAAGGTAGAAAGAAAAGGATATAAAGAATCAAAAAGAAAAAAATAAGATCAACCAGAAATCACATCATGGACCTACTGAAGAAAACCGCAAATGTACTGACACATAAGCATCTAAAATTAGCTTTGGATAGATTAAGGTGGGAATTTGTTGCTAAAGTTTTAGATCAGTGATTCCCAAAGTGGTCCAGGTGGCCCCCAGGGGTCCACGGGAGAGTCGACGGGGGTCTACGGCAACGCTAGATCTAAGCTTCACATTTTTTGTCGAGTTTTGGGAATATGGTAGAAATTTAGCTGCAGGGGGTCCACCGGAGTCCTCGCGCACATGTGGGAGTTGCGCGAGGAGGCGAAACGCCGGGGCTTAACTCCGCTGCCGCGAGAAATCACGGCACAGCGGACAGAGCTCCGGCGGGATCTCATGGCGTCATGGAGAGTGCGATTGTCGCAACCCAGCGCTGGGCACGCCACAATTGCGGCGATAAGACCCCTCTTTGAGGAGTGGCTAGAGAGGCGCTACGGCGTCCTCACCTTCCACCTGACGCAGGTCCTCACCGGACACGGCTGTTTCGGGAGGTTCCTGCACAGGATAAGGCGGGAGGACACGCCCGGGTGTCATCATTGTGTGGATCGCCCGGAGGACACGGTGGAGCATACGGTGGAGGTCTGCCCAGCTTGGGCGGAGCATCGCCGTGTCCTCGTGGAGGCGATCGGCGGCGGTGATCTCTCGCGTCCGGCCCTGGTTCAGGCCATGATACGGAGCGAGAGGAAATGGGAGGCCGTCACCTCCTTCTGCGAAGCGGTAATGCTCACGAAGGAGGAGGCGGAACGCGTGAGGGAGAGGCAAATTTCGCGCCCTCACGCCCCTAACCGCCGCAGGAGGAGACGCCCAGGGCGTCGGGAGTCGCAAGCCGATTTCCGGCCACCGTAGGCGCGGGCTTGCGGACCGTGAGCAATGGGTAGCTCACCGTTCGATAAGGACCAGGCCCGGGTCGACGGCGCGTTGTGTTCCACGCGCGCCTCAAAGAGATGTCAGCATAATTGACGGGGTCCACTAGGGCCGATGCCTGCCGGGGTTGCGAAGAAAACCGAAAGGGAGATCGTGGCCCCCGGCAACAGGGCAACCGAAGGAACACAGGTGGGTTTTAGTCAAGAGTCTGACACGCCCTCCCGCTCCGCCCAGAGCGGGAGAAGTTATTTGATGATTTCCCACCCAAAAAAAAAAAAAAAAAAGGCGTTCCACCGGAACCAGCTAAATTTTGAAAGAGGTCTATGAGAAAAAAGTCTGGGAACCTGTTTTAGATGGATGGAATGGCATTGGGTAGCCATGCACTGCATTACTTTCATGGGACTTAAACATAATAAGGAATCTCTATGTGTGCGATAAAGGCTCGTGCAGACCAGCGCGTTATCGCGGGCGCGACAGGCAGCGCAACTCGTGTCGCGCCCGCGATATCGCGCTGGTCTGTACAAGCCTTAAACCTCTATAATTGAAAGACTTGCCAGATGCGGCAAGTATCCGGCAAATGGTAACCCTACTTTAAGTACATTATAAGTAGGTAAAAGCCATTAGGCGTCAGCATTCAGCTCATGTTTTATTGAGCAAGATCTCGCTAATCATGTTATTAACTTATTATACGCACTGATTTCAAGTTCACACCGCGCTCGATTTAATCACGTGAATGAACCTAATCCTCGGGAAAATCGTAGTGCGTGGTTCATTCAATTATTAAGTATTATGTAGGCTAAAATTTAAGTCTATTGTTATGAATATTTTATTCAGACATAATATTGTTTCAGGGTTACCACCTTAACATTCGGTTTTTTTTTTTTCAGATTAATTTTTTGATAAGAGTACTTATCGAAGAACTTACTCTATTCATGATAACAATAGCTCGCGAGCTTCATACTAATTGGAATATGACCGCTGTAGTAAAGTTGGATAATGGTAGATCTGTCGGGATTTTCAAATCCACTGTTTTACATAACCGCTAGCTGTTTTATAAAACAGCTCCGTTATGAAAAACACTGCGTTACGTATTTTTTTGTTATATCTGACCTACTGATGTTGCTCCGAAATGAGTACCGTACATAAATGAGGTGCTGTTTTGCTAAAAAGGCACAATATAGCGCAAGATCATTCTTATACAGTGGAATCGAATTGTACAAAAGTTAAAAGAAATGTAAGGCATAATGATTTACTTTGATCGACTTAATTTGGTTCGAAACACAGAGCCTATGAAATATTATGATAACAACGTATAACTGAGCCACACAAAGCAATCCTCATCATGAACACAAGAGAATGTTGTGCCATCTATAAGGATTTGTGGAAGATTATACTATTAGTTGCGAGATTATGTGCGCACGCGATATGGACTCATAGTTAATAGATCTATGAGAAAATGTGCTCCAGGAGTATGTACGTAGGCGCACCCACTCATATGTTTTGTTTTGGAGCTTTCTTTGTTTGAATGCCTTTTGTTCATCGTTTCAAAGAACAGACGTACGAAGGAGCAATTTGAAGAAAATCTATGAAAAGCCAATCGCGTTTCAGCGTTGATACGATGCGACGACTTGATAAATACCATAGTAACAGATAAGATCATTTATTTGTCCAAAACAAGAACAGACCAGATACTATACAAGGTGGTAATTTCAGATGGGGCATAAGCGACTTCTTTTAACCGGTCCAGCTACAGAAAACTTTCTATGGAGACCACCCATAACTTCTGGAGTAGTTGTTGTTTGGGAACACCATTGTAAGTGTATAACAGCCCTTCCCAAAAAATCTGGAGGACCATTACACATAAATTACAAAAATAGAAAACGTCTATGTACTAATTACCTATGTTTGCAAACGATATGAGTAAATGATTTAATTTGACTTCTTTCATGATAGGTCTAACGGCGTATGTATTGCAGTTTCTTGTACGTTCGAATTCTGTTAATCTGATTTTAATAATAAAATAAACTACAATGAAACGCTACCCAATTTGCTTCCTAAGCAAACATTCTCTTTTTAAACGGTTGTCAAAAATAATAAGCAAGAAATTTAATTGTGCTTACCAGTTTAGGATAGCTTAAGACAACGTAAACTGGCATTGACACGCCTCGATTATAATTCTATGTTTTATTGATAAACGTTTGATTTTCGTACGATATGTTTGCGGTCCAATTAGCGATGTTTGTATAGCGAAGGTGTTTCTTTAGTAAGCATAAGCATGAACAAATTTTATGAAGTATGACATGGACAGGTTTTCGGTATTTTGTTTTTCTTTTCCATCTTGTTGTGTAATGAAGAACTAGTATCGTCATCGGCCAGTAAAACGTCTGCTACCGAACATCACCATCATTTCTATAGTTTACATCGGATTGGTAATGTCAGTACCTACTTACATATTATAGGCATTTAAGGATTAGTTAGGATGCTGCTGGGCAATGTTTTGATGCATAGAAATAAGTAAGTAGGTATTTATAAGTAGGTACTACCTTACTAGTAAGAACTTAGCTTATTTATTTAGATACAGGACGGAATACACGGGGTAGAAGTGCAGTTAAGTACCTGAACCTGAACTATTTAAGCTAGGATTGACGTCCTCATCATTCACCTATTGTAAAAAATGATACCTTCACTCGGCTACAAAATTGATTTTTCTCACAAACATTTTTATTAGTTTAAGGACTTATATTATAGCTAGGCCTTGTAAAAAAAATGTGTCATATGACCTTTTTTCACCCCCTTTTGGTAATAAGGGGTGAAATACAGTGTGTCCCTGGATATAGTGCACAAACGACAATGGGTGAAACTAGACCATTATTCATCGATGAAAAAATAAGTAAAAAATCGGAATTTTGGTTTTGTAAAAAACTAAATTTATTATTTTTAATTTCTTCAATGAAACGTGTTTTTTTATTGATGACTGTTTTTTAAGGGTTTTTTTTATTTATTTGCCATGCATCAATTATCAGCTATTATTATTGTTTTTATTTTAATGAAATTCACTAAAATCTTTAAAACATCAAAAAGTGATAATAATTTTTACGATTATTTTTCCTTTTTTTTGCCGATGAATATGGTCAAATTTCTCCCATTTTCGTTTGTGCACTTTATCCAGGAACACACTATAATTTTTTCATAAAACGACACGACAATTTTTGATAGCACAGCCCTAAAAAAGCTATCTCTGTCATGATTTCTTATAATAATTTGTGATGATATTATCGTGGACCCACGTAACGCAGGGATATCGTGAGACCGTGACGTGAACGTGGGTAAAATGTATGGAAAGTAGTAAAATGTATGGAAATACTCTAATATTCTACGAAGAAAATGATAAAAGCGCAATTGGTGCGCTTTTATATTTTTTCTTACGTGACGAAAATGATAAAAGCGTATTTGGTGCGCTTTTATAATTTTTCTTACGTGACGATATCATCGTGAACGTGACGATATCGTCCATAAAATGTATGGAAATGCATGCGTTCTATGTTATAACGTTATCGTGGTCGGAAAAAGCGTCTTTATATATTTCTATACATTTTACTTACCTGTGTTATTGTGATGCCGTTACTTTGGAAATTATAAAAGCTCACAATGGCTGTTAGTTTAATAGTTTATTTATACCTACATACTTATAGTATTTGCAGAACACCTATAAAACATTATTTAATTTAAAATTATTTATTACGACTTTTATTGCAATATCGATCACGATTTTCATGATCCTAATCAATTTATACATTAATAGTGAAGCTTTTATGATCTTCTTTAGGCTCTAATTTTGATTTTTATTTAGTAAGCGCAATTAAGTAAGTGGTACTTACCTAATTCTTTTTTTACGATACTAAGTTATTTCGATTTAGTACCTAATACCTAAGTAGATATTATCCAGTCCTAATATATAAATAGAGATTATCCATAATACACAATCTACAATGGAAAGGACATAGGTACCTCCAAGTTAACTTAAGTGAGTACATATCTTGGATGCAATCAATCTTTAAATTAACATAGTGTTGAGGCAATCCTCAGGAATGTATGGCCGTTTATCAAAGCCTTCCTCCTGCAATGGTCGTTTAATAAATAACGGGCTCTATGACCAATTGATACGACTTGTGACTTTATGATCTATAACAACATAACATAACGCCTATTCCCAGAAGGGCTATGCAGAGGTGTACGGGTGTATCTTAGTATAGTAGGTCCACCCACATTTCTTCCCACGTAATAGGGGGTGATCCTATTGCCATCAACCGAGCATGAATCAAAGCCTTCCTTCAGTAATGGCCGTTCAATAAAAAACGGGCTCTGTGACCAATTGATGCGACTTGTGACTTTATGAACATAACAATATAACATCACGCCTGTATTGTCTGAAGGGTTAGAGGCAGAGGTGTACGGGTGTATCTAAGAATAGTAGGTCCATTACTTCCCACGTAATAGGGGGTGAGGCTATTGCCATCAATCGGGCATGAATCCAGACTCCGGGCTGCTACTAAGAAACTCCAGATGGAAAAACTCAATAACACTTTGCCCGACCCGGGAATCGAACCATGGATCTCATGTTCAAAAGTAGCGTTTGACTGCGCTTACGACCACTATAGACCAACGCAGGGGCATACTTTATGGAGTTGCTCGCTTCCTAAACATTTTAGCTGTCTAGTACTACTTAGTACGGAGTTAAAACTAAATAGTTTGTAGCCGATTGTAATCTGCGGAAAAGTCATAATGTTTACCTTATTACGATTGCTACAGCTTTGCAGTTTGCACGTAGGTAAGTTTTTCAAAGGATGAATAAATTTGGTAATTAGATGCAAAATCTAGAATTTAACTGTAAGATCTAATAGGTCAGTTGTAGTCCTAACCCTTTCGTTTTCTACATATCTAAGTCATCATTAATTGCACCATTAGATTTGCCAACTTTTTAAAAATCAAATATAGTATTTTCGAAGTCAATGCCTGTAAAAATATAGTAGGTATAATTATATAAAGTTTCATAGAAAATACACTTTAAATTAAGGTTACTGGCCCTATTGCGATCATTTCTCCATTTTGTTTTGAGATAAAAATATTGTAGTTTTGCCTTCTATATTTTTTCTTTACAAATATAGTATTTAGGCCTCTATTATAGCAGGATACTATATTATACAGGTTGGCAGGGACATCGGCGCGAAAACTGTTACCATAGATTCAGTCAGACATGATTCTGAATCTGCTGTTCCATACATTTTGACCGCGTGCGTAGGTATTGCACTTTTCTATGAAACAGCAGTTTTTTTTAATAACCTTCTTCCTTCTTCTTCTTTCATTCTTCCATACTTCTCTGTTAATCGTCATATTCGTCATCTCCATTTCTAGTAATATCATCTTTCATACAGTCTACCCATGGTTAGGTTTCTTTTGCCTATCCCTACTATTATAGCCACATTCATACTCAAAAGTTTCCTCACGACACCAGGTAGGTAGATACCTATCTGAATATTTTCAATACTTTATTGCATTCCACAATTTATGTGCTTAGGTGGTAAACATTTGGTTATGAAACAATCGTGGGCTCTGTAGGACACAGCAAAAGAAAGATTGTAGAAATGAGGGCTTATCGTTTATCTTATAATCTAATTTATCCTAAAGAAAATCATTTTTTTGTGTATTTTATATGAGTTTTAGGGATTTATCATTTAAATATTAATTTACACTGTAATAAAATTTTCTCAACAACAACACAACTTAAAATTTTTGCTTATAAGTTGCAAATTATTTACTGCATCTTTTTCATAATAAGTAGGTACCTACGGAAAGAATGAACTTTAATATTTATTATTATAGTTCATAGCTAAATCCATTTAGGTCTAATTCAAAAGTTCTAACCGTTATTTAAAACGAAATCATGCAATGCTAATAAAACGGTACTTTATTGCAGTTAACATTTACTCGAGGTTCGACTGTCGAGTGGACTACCTGCCTGTAGTGTTTACTCGATTCGTTTCTAGGATAGCTTACAACTAAGTACCTATTTATAAACGTACGTGTAAAACTCGTTCGGAACCGCACGAAGAAAGCCGTTGTGTTTATCCGTTTAATTCCTATCACACGATGAGTAAAAGTGGGCTATACTTCTTACGCGACTATCTGTAACTGCCCTATGATTCATAGTGTGTGTGAATAGAATTTATGTAACAGAAGGCTGGACACAGTGGACACTGGGACACAAATTAATTTTTGTGCACCTAGGGTTACTAGGTACATCAATTCCTAAATTATCGGGGTGCCATCAGCCACAGAAACGCCGTCAGTGTATTACTGAGCCTCGTGTCTATGCTCTATTTTTTTTTCAGTCCTGTTTATCAGATTTTTATTTTTCCATAGACACGCCTGTTTCACCCCTTTTTTCTGTTTCATTCTCTGAGTAAACGCACTAATACGCACCCAACGAAAATTGATTTAAAAATGGAACAGAGTTTCTATGAAATTAAATCATTTCAAATTACATTATTTCAAACTAATTCTGTTCCATTTCCGAAGCATATAGGTAGGCCACACGTCTTGTTCCCATAGGGGTGGGGGTATCCACCCCCATGGGAACAAGACGTTATACAGTTGGTGACATTTCCGAAGGAGGTAAAGCAGGCCCTATAGATAAACTATCGTAGTACTGGTCGAGTAGATAACGGGCAATTTTTCAAGACATTGTATGATTATGAAAAGGATTTATTAGGTTTTATTGGCATGTAATAACTGATTTTTTATAATTACTAGGTAACTACCAACTAGGTATTCAAGCACAATTTCTACCTATACCTACCTACAGCATTTTGTTGTGTACTGAAACAACAACACCGTGGCTCTTACAAAGTAGTTTTTTTTGCTCTTTGCAATGTAAACTACTTACTTGTCGTGTTTACAAAATTAATTATAGCTCTAGTGAAGTTTAGCGGCTGCTGCAAATATTGCCAGTAGACAGTAGTTTAAGGTTGCTAAAATAATAGAAACAAATCATTTAAGCATGTTTTACAATTAATAAACCTACCATTTTTTTTAAATTTATAAATAAATGTATTTAAGTACCTACCTAATGAGTTTTTCTAAAAAGCACTCATATGTACTGTAAAGATAGTTAGGGACCTACTCTGTAGTAAATCCAAGGAGATAATGTCGATTTTGGACACAACATTAGGTAGGTTCCTACAAACTTATTGCTCGAAAGATTTATTACAATATTTTTTCATTAATAGGTATATGACAGAATTAAGCATTTTACCCGATTGCGGAGAAGTAAAAAAGGCGCGTTATTTTTTTCATACGTATTTCTGATGATGCAGTGTGAATGTATTTGAAGCTTTTGTGCAAACTGCCCATTACCGAAACGTTTGACCTATAGGTATGTAGATACTATCTCGGTCATTTCATAAGAGAATGAATTCCCTGAACGTTTCAGTTTGTAAGCTTATGCCTATTAGCTTAAAGTAAGTAGGTACATAGTAAAAAAGCAGGTAGGTACTTAATTATGATATCCACGTGCAGAGTGTTCAATATTACCTCAATGGGTGGGTGTTAGAGCCATATCGAAATCTTAAGAAATTATAAAGTAAAACCACCAAATTTGATAACCAAATATTAACTTATTTACCTACTCATATTTCATATCCCTAAACATGCTTAAAAGTTATAAAGTTTTTTCATACTTTCAACTTACCATGATTAGAAGATGAATGGTTCTGTTTTGTTTAGCTGCTGTTTCAAACTCGTGTTCAGAGACAATCACAAAACTGGCACAGTAAATTAAAAATATGAAATTATTTTAATTTTCGAACAGACACATTCGTTTCCCGCCAAAAACATTGGTGAGCTACGCATGCGCGACGTTACCGCGCTTCGAAACTTCTGCTCACGCTGCGGCTTGCAACCGCTCACCCACCGATCGTTACTCCCGGGGAGAATCAAAGCACGTAATGCGCCTTATGAAAGCGATGGCCGTGGAAGGTTAGAATTTTGTGCACTCAGCCATTTACTATAAACTTTTACTGACCGCTGAACTGTCTCCTAATCTACCTTGCTGCGTCGAGAGAAAGGTGCAATGCGGGTCATTCTTTATAGGTACTGTTCCATTTTATTGCAGAAAGTCATCAGAAAATGCATTAGTGCACTAGGCTCACTCCGCCCACTAGACCGCGTGACTTGAGTTGAGATGGGCGCGGAAAAGTCGCTTTGATATTATGTAGTCACTAATTTTCTTTGCACACATTGTGCATTCACTAAAGGAGTTTGTGTTGTTTCATACGTAATATTTAATTTGAAGGTAATAGGTACCTAGATACTTTTATTATTCTTGACCTTAGTGTATATACTCTAAGTTCTTGACTAAGTATGCGTGTCATGTAGATAATAAATCATTAATTGAAAGTCAGTATAGGTAGGTAAGTATTAAATAATATTTTTTTAAGTGAAAACTTCTTTAGGCGCGTTGGGCATTTTTGAGATGGGACTATCATTGATTTCGCGACACCGTGATGACACCAGGTTTTGACCATTAAAAAGACATCAACGCGTTGATAACCGCGGTGCGTGGAGTAAAAGACATCAACGCGTTGATTACCACGGTGCCGATTTTTTTTTTCAAATTTTCACTTCTATTGGCACTCCCGGAGTGCCACTGTTTTTTATTACTAAAATTTAGCATAATCAGATAAATCACCTATACAATTGCTAAATTTCTTAATGAAAGACTTTAAAAAACAATATTAATATTTAAAAACATTAAAAATATGAAATAATCAACTAAATAACCTATAAAATGTATGGGTTATACAATGTGATATAATTACCCTTAAAAAAACAACACAAAAAAACACATCAATATGTAAATTATATTAAAAAAAATGTGGAAAAATCAACTAAATAACCTACTTATCAAACTCGGACTTTTTTAATGAAAGATAAAATAAATATTTTAAAATACAATAATTTGTAAATTACTGTAATAAGAAAATGTGGTGGTATCACTATCCCACTCACTCACTCTCAACCACGTCATTCGATCGAATATGCGTTCGCGCGGATCGCGCGGTGGTCACCGTTGTGCGTGAGAAAATAAATATTGTTGGATAAGCTATTTTTATGATTAAATGCCATTGAATCATAAAATTATGGGGCAACTTACTGTAAATGAAAAATTTGTGCCTGAAATACCGTATTTCAGGTACGAATTTTTCATTTACAGTAAATTGCTCCATAATTTTGATAACCCCAGACAACCCGTGAAATATGGGATATATGATTGATCACCCTAATTTCTATTGCCGTTATAACAATAAATAATAAAAAAATAATAAAGTTAATATTAAAGGGGGTGATTTATGAAACGTGTTTTTTTCGCTTCATGAGCGAGTCCGACTCGCATTCGGCCGGTTTTTTAAATATTTTTGGAGTACGTAACATACAGAAATACATCATTCAGCTATCATCATTTATTATTTATCGTACGGAAAGCTACAGCAAAGGGCGCTTTATAGTTGAACATATAATCTAACTGTATCATCAGATTTCCTGAAGTCAAGCATGTGGATGGAAAGAAAGATAGATCGTTTATATGGTGCACACAAAAGACAGCACAACGTACAAAAGCACGATTAGGTAATTATTAACTAATTATATGAATATGAGGAAATAGCTACAAGGTGCCAACATACAAAAAAAAATACAAAAAACAAGACTGTGACATAGTTATGACACTAAGGACCTGTTTCATCACCTCCGATTAGGTTCTCGTTAACTTACTTGGCAGATAATATTCTACAAATTCTGTTCAATTTTTGAATTTAGTTGGTAAGTAGTGGCTTTTCGGACATCATGAAATAGGCCCTTAAGTTATGATTGGATCATTGGATAGTAGAATGTGGAGGCCGTGCCACAACTGAAGTCCTTTTGACGCGGCGCTAGTGTCTAAGTCATTGCAAAACATTGTGTAAAAAAAACTGTAGTTCCACAATTTTCCGCCGGCCTTTTGTCACGATGAGGTTTAGTACTGCGACATGCAAGAAAAAAGTCTGCATTGTGGCGCAGTTAGTCGCTTTAAATTATCTTTATGCAGAAATAAGATATTTGTTAGATAGTTATAGGTATACCGTACCACCCAGGAGCATCCCCGCGAGAAAGTTTCCGCAAAAAGGTAATCAAAGAAATTAAAAAAAAACAAATATACTAGCTTTTGTCCGCGGCTTCGCCCGCGTGGTGGTCGGAAATTATCGTACGGGAACATATTAGCTGGATAAAAAGTCGTATACCTACTCTGTGTTCATTCATGTTATAAACTATCTGTGTGACAAATTAAATCCAAATCCTATATAATTAGTAGAATAATATTTAATTATTGAAATACCTACTATCGTGAATTCACGCAAGCCCTTGTAGGTAAGTAGGTACTTTTTGTTAGGTTACTGCTCAGAAATTATGCACAAGTTGTCGTGAACAGAATACCGTTTTGTATGCACGCAACTATCGGGCCCAATTATGAATCTAAACCATCCAGGCCACTCAAACACGCACAAAAAAATAAACATAAACATCGGTCCAGCCGTTTAGGTGGAGTTCAGTGACATACACACGTACAGAAGAATTACCTTTATTTATAAAGATAGGTAAACTTAGGCATTTCTAGCGCTTTTTAAGCATCACGGCCCACGGCTACAGTCAGCTACTGCTTACTTTTAACACAAACACGCAAGAACGTAATCACCGGGCGGCAGAATATGGTGTCAGTTTTGCTGATTTGCGTTTGTAAAATGTCGTTTGCAAAAAGCTCTAACATGACACGAAAATGTGGCCCTATTAGTAGTTAAAATAATACTTTATTTTGCCAACTAAGCTGAGCAACTCTATTTTAATAAATTAGTGACTAAACTCTGATTTTTAATTTGATAGACCAAACGATATAACTTTTTTATAAATTACATGATGATTATTTAATATTCCAGAGATAACACGAAAACAGTGAAGGTCCTCCTGCAGAGAATAGTCCTAGGTAAGTGACTCGGTAACTAGATTATTAATTTATTATGTCGACACCAAATGTCATTTTAGTCTAGGAAATTAAAAATCAGAGTTTATGTTAGTACCTAGTACCCAGAGCTTAGTGCTGACTTAACGCATCCAAAGTTAAAAATAATTCTTCTGTGACTCCTCAGAACATTCAAAACGGCTGCAGTGATACAATTTATCTGCCTACCAACGACTAGCACCGTTTTGCTATTGTGAAAAGAGAAAAGTGGACACCACTGAAACAGTTTGTGCTAGACAGACTATAAAACCGTTGGGGGAGCGAGCTCTTTGGCCGAGCGTGCTCCGAGCGTGCTCGGCCAACGTATACTGGGCATTTTTACATGTATTTGCCGTTTCATTTGTGTATATTTGCTCGCCCAACTCGTACTGGGGGCTTTACAGTTTGTTGGTCGAAGTGTGCAATAAATTATGAAGCCCCCAGTACACATTGGGCAAGCCCGTTGGCCGAGCAAAATACACGCAAATCAAACTGCATATCACGCAAAAAGGCCGAGCGACGGGCTCGCCTAACTTGTACTGGGGGCTTCATATCTGTTCCAGTTCCTCGATACGATTAAACCTTTATACAATTAAAAACTTTGATACAATTAAACCTTTATAGTTTTCATAAATATGATCTTCTATAATCTTTGGTTCAAAACAAACGAGAAACCGCGTAAAACAAGCAGACAAGGTTGTATTGTGCTCACTTTGTAGGTACAGACACGGCCAAAATATGTTTGTCTGATCATTGTACGATAGAATCGGGCTTACCGATTCATTTGTACGTTTAATTCGTTATACAGGGTGGCAGGGACCGATGACCCCTCTTTGAGGAGTGGATAGAGAGGCGCCACGGCGTCCTCACCTTCCGCCTGACGCAGGTCCTCACCGGACACGGCTGTTTCGGGAGGTTCTTGTACAGGATAAGACGGAAGGAAACGCCCGGGTGTCACTATTGTGTGGATCGCCCGGAGGACACGGTGGAGCATACGGTGGAGGTCTGCCCGGCTTGGGCGGAGCATCGCCGTGTCCTCGTGAAGGCAATCGGCGGCGGTGATCTCTCGCGTCCGGCCCTGGTTTAGGCCATGGTATGGAGCGAGAGGAAATGGGAGGCCATCACCTCCTTCTGCGAAGCGGTAATGCTCGCGAAGGAGGAGGCGGAACGCGTGAGGGAGAGGCAAATTTCGCGCCCTCACGCCCCTAACCGCCGCAGGAGGAGACGCCTTCAGCAGCAGCAGTGAAGCAGTTTTGGAGGTAAGGTTACCTCCGAAACTGCTGAGTCAAAAATGGTCAAATTTCTACTATTTTACACAACTATTTATTTTGTATAACTATTTATTTTATGATTATAAAAAATGTATATTTGAAATCCTCATCACAAGCCCCCTTCATTTGATATGTCACACGGTATAGTTTGCAAAACAATTTTCTTATTTTTTTTCCCCAAAAGTTAACCCAAAATTCATTTATATAAGTTATACGTTCGTGTTTGGGTAACAGAAATTCATATGTGTACCAAATTTCAGCTTAATCGGTCCAGTAGATTCGGAGATAATCGGTTGTGACAGACGGACAGACAGACACACGAATGATCCTATAAGGGTTCCGTTTTTTTCATTCGGACGTATGAAACCCTAAAACAAGTACATATTCCATAAAATGGCCAGGCCATTAAAAAGGTTATAGGTTGATGTCAATTCGACATTGGTCATTGGGCTATTAGTTAAACATAGTTTTCCATGCAATATTCTGCTCAGTGCCGTAGCTTCAAAAGGTTTTACGTGTTCTGAGTCCTGACTGATGCACTAAAGAATTTTCGTTAATACGTTTCATCGGTTAAAACAGACGAAGTTAAAAAATACTTGACTGTACTTTAAAGAACTTACTTATTCCATGAGACTACTGGACATGACAGACATCACCAAAATCACGATGTCAACAGACACTTGACGCAAACTATTTTACTATTATATTTTTCCTAAATGTTTAATTTCATGGGTAATATACGCAATGAGTTATTTAATGATTTTATATACATTTTAGATTTCATATCATTGGAAAGTCTCAGTTTATATGACAAAATAACTGATAATTTAATAGTCGTACTCCGTTCAAAATTCAGTAAACCTCGATGTGGTGACAAGTTTTTAGTATAAATTAGAATAAGTCATTATTATTAAATAGTACTCAAAATTCTAGTTCAAAGTAGTTCAATAATTCACTATGGAAAGTGAAACAGTCATCGAAGGTACAGAGGATGAGACTCCCGCCATTGGGACTGGTGATGTTGAAGAAAGTAAAGCTGCAGAAACTACGGGTGGAGAAATTGGTGAAGATGGTAAAGGAATCGCAGTAACTGAGGGAGGCGAGGCCGGAGAGATAGGCGAAGGTGCCGTGGTTGGAGAATCAGGTGAAACTGGTGGAACAGAAAAAGTGAAAGGAGATCATGTAGAAACTGAACATCTTGAAGGTGAACGTGTAGAAGATGAACATGTAGAAGGTGAACATGTAGAAGGTGAACATGTAAAAGATGAACATGTAGAAGGTGAAGAATTAGAGGGAGAACACGTTGAAGGGGAAGGTGTTGAAGGGGAACATGTTGAGGGTGAACAAACGGAGGGAGAAGCTAAAGAGATAGTAGAGGGAGAAGAGCTTATGGGCGAAGGATTGGAAGGCGAACATGTTGAAGGTGAAGAAACAGGAAAACCCGAGGTAGACCTATTACCACCACCCGAGGAAATTGTGGAAGAGGAAGAGGATCTTCCAGAACCACCTCCAGATCCTGCTGCACCTTATGATTTCAGTGATTCTAAGGAAGCTATGAAAGCACCATTTGAATTACGACCTGATCAGTTAGCCGAAGCGGAACAGCTATGGGAAGTTTTTCAGAATTACACTCCAGCTTATTCTGATTTGGATGGGTATATCACCGAGACAGAGCTACCTTACATGTTAAAAAGTCTTCTTATTATGACGTATACAGTGGAACAACTCCAGGAGTTAATACAATATTGTTGTAGACCACCTCATGAAAAGGGACATATCTTTTATGACCAGTTTCTTAAAATGGTTACAATGCGGCAAAGGGACTTTCCCACTGAAGAAGAGATTCGTTCTGCATTACAAGTTTTTGACCCTGACAAGACAGCATCACTGGATCGCGAACAAATGAGAGAAATATTGGCTAAACAGGGTCATAAAATGCCACAAAAGCTAGTCGATAATCTCATTAAAGAAGTAGATATGAGTAATGATGGTACAATTGGTATAGAAGACATAGTTGGAACAATGTGTATTGATTTAAATCCGGAAGACATGGAAATGCTTAGAGCAAGTGTGTACCCTCCAAAGGAAGGCGAGGGCCCGGAGGTGGAGTTGGGTGATGATGACCTTCGCTAGAAATTATGTTCAACACAAACTCTTAAAATATCAGATACTGATTTGAAAAGTTAAATAAAAACATAACTATAATAATATTCCTTATTTTTTCGAGTTTTTAGGGCACGTGACGTGTCCCCTAATCTTGTTTCCGCCTTCTTGTTTTATCAATAACTAGCTTTTTATAAATTAAAGCCTGTTACTCAGTGATAATTATAGCATTCTACTATGAAAGATTTTTTAAAACCGGTCCAGTAATTATTGAGTGTATTCATTACAAACAAACACATGTGCATACAAATATACAAAAAATCAAATCATTAGAATAAGCAAGCCCACGTTCGCACGGACGTAAAAATATCGTAGCGGGATTTTATCGCGCACTGGATTCTCAACTCTCGGTTTTAAGGCGAGCGTTGAAAATACAACGCAGTGTATTCCAGCGCGTCGAAAAAATACACAGTTGGGTTTTCAACTCTCGGCGCTAAAAGCAGAGCATAGAAAATACAGTGTGCGAAAAAATCCAGCCGTGATATTTTTATGTCAGTACGAATGTGGGCTAAGTGGGCTTATAGTTTAAATTTACCTAAAGTCTGTTTTTAATCTCGTAGACTAAATTGACACATGCAAATGTCAAATTTACAAATAATGCTGCCAGCTCTTTTGTGCAGCGTTGTACCTACGATACCGGTTTGTTGAATCGTAACTTTTTATCTATAATAGACGAATTTAATTTTCATTCAAAGTTTTATATTTAAAATTCACGTACGTACACACGGCTGCACGACGTGCTACAAACTGCCAGGGAAATCTGACCACGCAACGCCATGCGTAATCCGACCATGGCCTGCAGTCTTGACATAAGATAGCGATTCGATCGCAAACTGACAGTCGCTAAATATTAATGAACAAAATTGCTTACCAAAACGATGAAAACGGCAAATGCAAGGCTTCATCTTATATTTTGTTATATTTTATAATTTTTATATTGTTCTTCAATGTTTATACGATCCCAATTTAATGATTTTTGATAGCCTCTACTGTCAAAGTTATCGAGTGTCATCGCAAACTTAACGATTATTTTCGCTAAGATGACCTTTCCTTGCGACCGTTTTTGACAGCCCGCTAGGTCATCGCTACGATCGTTAGCATTGGTTTTATAGATTGTTTGAAATAAAAAAACAATAAATAAATTGGAATATTATTGCTGTAGCGAATTTAGCGTAGAATACGGACGTGATATGATATTGTGGCCAATTGCATGAATACGTCGAAAAGTCCACCAATTCTTTTATAGAAACGAATCACCATCCTTGAACAAGGTAATGCTAATTCTGTTTATTTAATATTGGCAGGTATTGTAATGATGCTTGCAAACTGTAGTTTTTAAGTTCGTACTTACCTACACAATTATTTAATTTTTAGGTTCTTCAAGTCGTAAATGATGACCCAGAACTTCAGTCATTTTCAAGAAGTACGTTACATAAAATTTTAAAACACCTTCGATTTATAAGTTCATGACCAGAAAACGCCGCAGTGTATTAATTGACCGAGATAACATAACTTTATGGCGGCATCGTTATTTGCAAAAAATAAAACAGTATCGTAGGGAAAGTCGTTCTATATATTATCAAGATGAAACGTGGATTAATGAAGGTTGGTACTAACATTAGCATTTAATTTTACTTGTTTCTCGAGACTGTCGTTTTTATTATATTAGTAGGTATTTATGTTTTTTTATTATTTTGTTCACACACATACTAATTCATTTTAGGTCATACTGAGAATAAGCACTGGGTGGACACCAGTGTGAAATCATCACGTCAGGCTTTCTTAGAAGGGTTAACCACTGGGTTAAAAGGGCCTTCAGGCAAGGGGAGACGACTTGTAGTGTCCCATGTTGGAAGCGAAGAGGGTTTCGTGGATGATGGTCTATTAATATTCGAAGCGAAAAAGGGGCTAGATGATTACCACAAGGATATACGAAAACTGGTAAAAAAATATTTTTCCGAAATTAAAAGAAAACGCAGTACTTGTAATAGATAATGCTCCATATCGCACCAGGAAACTGGAATCGTTACCTACTTCTAGTTGGCGAAAAGGGCAAATCCAAGATTGGCGAAAATCAAAAAATATTTAATATGACGAGACAATGTTAAAGCCCGAATTAAATGAAATTGCCCGAAAGCACAAAAAAGCCCATGAAAGGTATGTCGTCGACGAGATGGCTGCTGAACGGGGTGTCACTATTTTGCGACTGCCCCCTTACCACTGCGAGCTAAATCCGATTGAGTTGGTCTGGGCTCAAGTAAAGGGGCATGTCGCTAAAAATAAAAAAAAACATTCAAAATGAATGAAGTACGAAGCCTTTTTGAAGAAGGGCTTCGTCAAGTGACCCCGCAGCGGTGGAAAGACTGTGTAGTCCATGTAATTAAAATTGAAGATGAAATGTGTCATCTGGGCCATATAACCGATGACATTACTGATAGGTTTATCATAGAAGTAGGTGGCGATTCTGATGATTCAGAATATTCCTCAGACATGGAGTCATTATCTGAATCAGATTAACGCGAATACCTGTAATTAAGTTATGTAATTCAAAATATACGTTTTACATTATTAATTTTGTATTATTACGTTTTAAATAAGTACCTACACATTATTTCAGGATAACTTATTATAAAAAAACGATACTTGATTTAATTAACGCTAAGTTTCGGTTGTGCCACATCACTATTTAAGAATTGCAATAAACTGACAACACTCGTAATGTCTGTTTAGTCTAACTTTAGATGTTTATCAACAATACAACCCCTGTCAGTGTCATTTGGGCGCCGAAACATAACATTTTATTAAAAAAAAAATTATTGGTGTCTCCTGGACCTCTGAGGATCGTAACTAATTAACCGGGCTGTCCTGTGGTTGCTTTAAAAGCAACTAACTTAAACCCTCCAGCCAGGGCGTAAAATAACTTATATACTAGGCGAACGCTCGCTAAGGGTACTCCCTGTGGGGTACGAACCTCGGCTTAGGGCTACGCAGGGGTGAAGACAGCAAGATGGGACAGGCTGGATCAAAACTGGATGATTATTATTATCAGGGGAATTTAAAGCTACAGGCGCAGCTTCGGCGCAGGTTGACGCTTCATCGAGCAAGGGTCGGGGGGGAAAATAACATGGCATAGTTTCGTATAGATACCGTGCCATCCAAAGGAGGTACTCTATGCTAAGCTTTATGTTCACTTGACCTCGGCATTGTATTCTGCATCTATCACACTCAAGGGCTTGCTACACGGCAGTCAACCGCGTCCTCAACTTAGGTGACCTTGGTTGGCGACTGGCAGTGCTGTTTGAAATTTGGTCGTAAACCACCAACTCCACGGTTGTAAACCTCCAAGGTCACCTCTGTTGGGACGCGGTTGATTGCCGTGTAGCAAGCCCTTAAATGTGTCTAGTGCTGCCAACTCAATGGATTTCCACTAGATACTGGTCAGTAAAAAAAATTTGGTAAAAAAAATCTGGTTAAAAAAACTGGTCAAAAAAATTCAGGTTAAAAAAATCCACCGAGTTGGCAACCCAACTCAGTGGATTTTCCTGACCAGATTTTTTTTTTACTAGACTGGTGGTTTAGACGTTCCTTTTATCGAACAAATATTGGTTTTGTGGCTAGAGGTTTTTTTAATAGCTCAGTTAGTGGTAAGGTACGAAATTCAACCATAGTACGATTTACAAAAATACTCTAGTTAGAACGATTGAAACAAGTATGTCATTTTTTTGTTGTGTAGGCAACACAACAGAACTAAGGTGGTGGTTTTCGGGGATTCCCCGAAAATAGTTTGTCAATTTCTTGAATAATTTTTATTATGGTGGTTAAGCGTACGTTTGCACAATCGCGGCGAGAATTTATCGCGCACCATTTTCAACTCTCGGTGTTGAGTCGAGGATTGAGAATCCAACTGAGTGCAACTCAGCGCGGCGAAAAAACACACCATTGCATTTTCAACTCTTGGCGCTAAGCTGAGCGTTGAAAATCCAGTGTGTGAAAAAAATCTCCGTGGGAAAAAATCATTCGTGCAAACCTGGGCTAATTGTAAGGTTACTGGGTCAAGTTTGATTTGATTCAAAGGGTTTATGTATTAATATTTTATGGTTTGTTTAAGTTTATTCCCTATGCGTGTAAAAATACAACGGACTGACGGTATCGGTAAAGGTTACTAGTTTATCTTATTTCCATTAATTTCATGAAACTAATATGCTCAAAAAACCCAAAAGTTCTGTGAATGTTGGTTACGTGACCGAGAATTAATAATAATAACAATAGTTAGTTAGTTTCTGTTTGACATAATAGGTATATCCCATAAAGTTAGTGTAACAAAAACAGTTCTCTGTAAAAAGTTACGCCAAGTACACGTTCAACATTTACCGGAATATATACATTTGTTTGAATGTGCACTTAGCACGAGATTGGTAGAGTTAGATTAGTGTTTTTCTAGTGGTTTGAGAGACCGTTAAGTTTAGTAGTTTCCTGCACGCTAAGCATGACCACAATAGAAACGATTTTCGTCGACGGAAGAATAGACAAAATAACAGATAAGCAATTACAATCTGTCATTTTGTCTATTTTTCCGTCGACAAAACCCGTTTCTATGGTTATCATGCTACGCGTGCTAGTGGGTCGCGAGGCCTCATTTGGTGGATTCGTAAAAATAAAGTTGGCAACACTGAATATGACACTGTCAGTCTAACAACTCACACACATGACACTATTGACAGTTGCTATTTGACTTTCGCTTTGCCGTAGAAATTAGAGAATTATTGTTTGTGCTTTTGAAAACGCAGCTATTTAATTTAGATTTTAAAGATAAATAACATGTACAAAATGAAATATTTAATATTATTTCTGACATTTCTATCGGTTTTAAGTGATAGTAAGTACCCAATGCACGTAAAATCATTTTTGCAACAGTATGGGTGTGGTTTTTGAACACATTGTTGATTGTCGGTAGACTATTCAAGTAATCAAGTCTATTGTAAATGCTTGGTCTTCGTCGTAATATGTATTGTGTATGTTACAACATATACATTACATATTATTGTGATGCATTTCAGAAAGTAATACTTTTATGGAACTAGATTGGGAAGTCTGTATACTAAGTACCTACTTACTAAACAATAATGCTAAACATGGTAAAGTAATAAGTAGCTACCTAATATTTATTTGATTTTTCAGGTTTAGCACTATGGTGCTATCAATGTACGGCAGCTACTCCAGGGTGTATGGAACCGTTCAACTGGCGCGGAGTGGGCTACCTTGGTAACCCATGTCCTGATAATGAAGATATTTGTGTCAAACTTATTGAAAGAAAAGGAGGTAATATTATAATAATGTGACACCTCCCTCATTGATCATTTCTACCCAAGGAATTCGAATTACTCTGGGAACACCCCATGGTGTTACCCCCTAGTTTCTACTGCATTTTGCTGAAAAACATTCATCCTTCTCCTTTGTGAATTTTAAGCTCAGGTTTTGGTGCGCAACCCATTTTCATAAGTCAAAAAAATTTTCATTTCAGCACATGAAGTGATAACAAGGGACTGTTTGAGCAACTTCAGGGCATTCCGGACAGACATACCTGCTGATACATATGAAGGGTGTCGACCAGCTGCAAGGGATGTGAATTTAGCCAACTATGTCAATAACACTATAAAGGAACTTGACATTAAAAGGTAAATATTGTATTTATTCTTAACTGAAAGCTATGTTGTTCTTGGCAAGGAGCAAGCTATCTTGCCTTTTTATGGCCATTGTGTAAAACTTGCTTATTAACTGTACTGTTGTGTAGCTATTCCAAATAATGAATAACAATAATATTTGGAATAGCTACAAGATTTTATATAATTTTTTTTTATTGTTTTTATTTCACTTGCATACATAGGTATTTCATTTATGTATTTTTAATTCTGATTAACTTATTTGTTTCAGGGACTGGTATGATGAAACATTATGGTGTTTCTGCTTCCTCGACCACAGATGTAATGGTGCATCAAGACTATCAACAATGGCATTACTAATCCCATCAAGCATTGTGCTTCTATTCACTAAAATGTTGTTCTGATATCCAGTTAGCATCATCAATCATTGATGGTTTAGCTGAAACATTGATTGAGTATAAACTTCTGGGTAAAGTGATTTGAAAACAAATAAAACTTCTATGAAGGTTTTAACTAGCAAGTTAAGTATTGAAAAATTAATCTCTTTTTCCATTTTTTTTTTCTATTCCATTTCTTTTTCCTTTTTACACACAATGCAAGTTTCTCACGTGTGGCATACAATAAAATTGAAGCAACAAATGACTTGTAATTTACTAAACACTGTTTTGATGGTGTAACTTTTATTGTTGCTTCAATTTATGGTATACCACAGGCAAACAAATTGCATTTTGTAAATCAGGCATAACTATCAGAACTTCAGTTGTAGCTACTTGTAAAGCTTTTAAAGTTTACAAAATACTGACAGTAGATTTAAAATAAAAATGCACAAGTGACCTTATTGTAAAGCAATTTTGTAATTAGACAGCATTCTCTTAGTACATGATGTTATAAGATAGATCTGAAATCTTTTAAGTAGGCACTACTTATTATAGTTATTTAAGGCAACTAAAACACTTATATACAATTATTGTTTATGTGCAGCTGTATGCAATCTAGTGTCTAATAATATTTTTATGAATAATTCCGTCCAATAGATTTTTTATAATGATGTTTTATTAGCTACTTAGGTTTAATACATAGTTAAGAGATATGAGTGCCTCATTGAACATTGTTCTTTTACGTAAGACTGTAGTTTTTACACAATAATTTTATGTATTTTTACACAATTTTGTAATTAAATAATTATTATCACATCACAGAAATCTCAAAATAATTATACATGGCCATTAAAAAGCTAAATAAACAATTATACCAAAATATTCGTTTTTTTTTTTTTCAAAAATTTGCTCACAAATGTTACTTCCCAATTTTTTCTGAAAAGAATTCGTTGTTTACAAAAACGCGAATTGCATCTGTGTCACAATAAGGCCAGTGACCAACATGAACATCTGTAACAAAATGTTTGCGTCTAGTTGCCACATGTCGTAAACGGAGAAGCACGGTGGTGTTTCTTCTATTAGCTGTAACATTCTCTTTGATTTCTCCCTTAGTCTGCCTGGAATGCAATCAGAAAATGGATAAACTAAACTTCTAATCAAAAATCTCATATCAGCCTATCATGTTCGAAAGACCCTCAATAACTAAATAAGGGGGGTGGTTACTATTTTAAGAACCGTTTGTTGAGATGGTTTGCCGGGCAGTTAACATTCTAACTCATTAGATATTATGAATAATCATTACCATCATAATGTATCGACATAACAGTTATCACCAACCGCTTAGTTTCCTTCACCTCTCTCATAAATAATTCACAGCGGATTCCCAGCAAAATTGCCATCACCAAGTCGATTACTGTGAAAAATGATGGCGTCAGGCTATCCCACAGTCCTATTGTCTGTGAACGAAAACAAGTATTAAGTCAGTTTATAGATTATTAAAATACTTACATACTTTTTGTATTGAAACGTTGAGGGTGAGAGGGTACTTTCTCGATTGTGTCTAAGGGTAACGTTGCCGTGTGACTGCCGATAGATGGCGAGAGTATCTATGCAGTAGACACAAAGGTCATTATCAGCAATCTCTTATCTTTGTTTCGGGCTTTTATTCCTACTTAGACTTACATCATTTTGTACGGCAAAAAGTAAAAATTCGAATGTTAAAATACTCGATGCAACCAGCTTACAACAAAACATGAAGATCTGAAAAAGCAAAATGGTTAGTAAATTAAGTAGTAGTAGTAGTAGTATTAGTATCATAAGCAATATTTTACTCACTTGGAATTTGTAGATGTCTTGAAATTTGAAAAAGCCATCCATTAATTGCTTCAAATAAACATCAGTATCGCTTGATATAAAATTATGAGTTTCAGCTGCTAGGCGCCTCATAACTAATTTCGTAGGAAATAATGAAAAAAATAAATGCTTTCTAGAATACAATATCTCTTGCGTTTTCTTTTGGTCCAAATAGTTTATAATTATTGAATTCAAGAACCCAGCACGTATGTAGAAATACATCAAAATATTTGAACAGCAGACTAATTCTATGACGAAGCTAAGTTGAGAATATGCTATTCCTAAGTACGGCCAAAATGCAACTGTTCCATTTGCACCAGCTAGACCGAGCAGTGCAATGAAGACAGTCAGAATCGACGCAAGTGTAAACATATTTGTCCAAACTATCAGACCAGTGATACTTTTGTTGCGATCTATATTCATACACCTATCGATTTGTTGCAGTTTCACGAAAAAATCTACATTGGCATCTCCGTTTATGAAACGCACGTGAATGATATTGCATATAAATGTTAGCGTCTGCAATCCTGTTACACAAGTGCTCAGATAGTAGATAGTTTCGTTATCAAAAAGTATTGTATCATACTTGTCGATCACTACATAGTCTAATCCAAGGAGCAGAATTACGCTTAGTAATGTAGAGCATCTTTGAACAAACGATGGCGTCGTCACAAACCGGTCTTTGATGTCAACACGGGTGGAAGTCATCAGCATTTGGAAATTGTACATAAGTCTAATGGACGTTAGGAATTCTTCGTCAAGAATATCTTTGGAAAGATATTCGATTTTAGTGTTATCTTTAATTTTCTTCATAACTAATGCCAAATCCTAAGTTCTAGTTTCTTTTTTAAATAGGTGCACTTATAGCAAAGCAAACTGTAGCAATACGATGGTGTAACTCGCGGTAATAGCTAACAGATGTAGTGGTAGTCGGGTGCCCAGCGTACAAATGTTGTAAATGGACACACTCCGTCTTCCTTCCACCAGTAATATGACTTGCTTAGCATGGTCACGGGATTTGCCTGTAAATATAAATATTTCAGTTCAGATTTCTTATCAATCATATCAAATACCCCGCTTGCATCATAAATCACTAAATACATTTATAGTTAGTGTCATCCACGAAGACGCGCCCCATCATTGTTCTTCCTCATCACACACAGTACAGTAATCGCGTTTAGGAAAAAGAGTGGGATGCGTTTTCTTGAATAGCTCTATCTATAGCTTCAGGCAGTTGTTCCACCGCCGGCGATTAACGAGTAGCGAGTAGAGCTAGCAACTGAAAACGAGTTGGCGAGCAGCGATTGTGTAGTTCCGATAGTTTTTTCGCAAGGCTATCAGCGAGTGTCTGAGTGCGACGGGCGATTACTCGCACCACTCGTTCGGGGCGAAATTACCGCTGTTTGGTCTCTCGGCGTGAGTTCTGATCGCCAAGCGAGCATCGCCGAGCAACTATCGCTGAGCGAGTATTATCTTTGATAGGTAGCTCTTGTGGCTCAGCGACAAACTAGTGGAGCGAGTCCTCGCCGGCGGCGGTGTGAACAGTCAGCGATTAACTATTAATATATGCATCTCTTTTGTTTACACGGAATGTATATCCATTGTACGTTTCTTGAGCGAGAAAATAGCCGATAGTTAGTCGCTTCCTCGCCGGCGGTGGGACAACTGCATTGTCGTACTTATTTGAAATATCGTACTGTCTCGGTTTCTTCAAACAATTGACAGAAACAGAGCGATGTTTTCAATACCTACGTTTGGTCCAAACGGGCCTAAGTAGGTAGGTAGGTACTTAATACTTAGTAAAAACACAAACAGTAGGTAAACAAAATTAAAAACAGTATGAGATGGAACCGAGGTCAATCAAACCTGCATCCTAATTGTATAAATAACACACGATCAATTATAATCTGAATCATTTTGGAGGATATTGCTAATGTATCATTTCATATGTTCGAAAAGTGTCTACTCAACAATGTAAATAACGCAATGAATGTTGTTGAACTCTCAAAATGAAACAGATTGTGATTTATAGTGTGGTACGCAATTAGGGCTTAGGAAGATATCTAGAATTCTAGACCAGTAGATAGTTAGGTGCATGTCCGAAGAGTGTCAGGACTCTTCGGACATACATTTGCGAATTGCGAATAAAGGTCAAAACCAAGAAAGGTGAGTACAAACTCAAACCATTTATTTCAATGAAACCAATAACAGGCACTTTTGACACTTTTGTCAAGGGGTCGATCAGTCAGAAAGATGAAGCTAGTTGCCCATTCCAAAGCGTAGTAGGTTCATATGTAGAAGAACGGGCAAGAAACTCGACGGACAAACAAACAAATATAGGTACTTATTTGTTTGCCTAAGCACTTGATAATAGCCGTAGCCTATTTGATTACACAAGTTAATGGTGACAATTAAAATAATCAAATAAAAAACACTCATCGTTAAAAAGAAAAACATAACCCTGTCTTTGCGCAGTCGGGTAATAAGATTAAAGCGTTAGGCGTTTTCGAAATAACGTGTACATGATTACCGTCATTAACGGATGAAGAAATGATGTCGATACAGAGTTTCCTTGCTTCCTCTAATTTCCTTGATAATGATTCAGTTTTCAGACATAATGTTAACATCAGGAACTGCTTATTCAACAGGAGAGGCATCACACACAGTATCAGATCCAAGTCTGCTACTGCTGCTTTCTGGGGAGTTAAGACAATTTGAATAGTATGGTACGGTCAGCAACGAAACTTTCTTTTTAGTGTTACCAAAACATTTGTATTGAAAAAAAAAAATCGATAAATCAGTACCCTAATTGCGTAACTTATTTTCGTAAACGATTATGACAATTTGTTTCATTTTGACTGTTCAACACGGTACTGAGACAATCAGACGTGCCCACCCGTGTCCGAGTCTCGCTTTTTGTCCCTCGGTATAGAGGTGACGTAGCCAGACTCCAAGGTATTCTGATCCGTCAGAATACCTGGTTTGACATCGCCAGGTGGTCACTGTACAGGGCGACTAACGTCGGTGGCGACAACTATGGGACTTATTTGACCCTGGGTGTCCCACCGGAGGAAGCCATAAAAGTCCGGGCCCGGGAGCGACGTATATCATACTTACTCGGGTCGATATACGTACGCTTCTGGCCCACGACCCAACCCTCTGACGACCAGACCGACAGCGACACTAAGACTGCACAACCGACGCTGACACAGACGAACGACCCAGACATAGACCAACTGGAGGAGGTCATGGCCCGAGCGGCCATGGCTGACGTCGTCGACACCATTCCGCTCGAATCACCTGGCTGGAGCGAGCGCCTACTCGCCTCATCGCCGGTGGAACAGCACGACGACAAGTACAGGGAGGAGGTAGGGGATAGGTTGTCCGATGGATCCATCTCCGACTAACTCCTCTCCATCGCCGATACCGCCCCTAAATATAATACAGACCAACCTCCAACACAGCCAGACTGCCACGGCTAGCTTACGCAAGGCATTGGAGGTAAAACCCCGAACAATCGTACTGATCCAAGAGCCGTGGATCAGAAACAATAGAGTATGCGGCCTCAGTAACATCGGAGGTAAGTTAATACTCGATACACACAGCTCAGACAAGCCAAGAACCTGCGTCTACATACCCAAAGAAATTCCTATCACACCACTCACTCAATTCTGTTCCAGAGACCTGACAGCTGTCAGGCTCCAGACCGAAGGTAGCGTTCCAGATGTTGTACTGGCCTCGGCATACATGCCAGGCACAGATGCGGACTGCCCACCCAAAGAGATGGCCGACCTGATACAGCACTGTGAACGCGCCGAACTAGACCTGATCATCGGCACCGACTCGAACGCACACCACCCGCTCTGGGGCAGCGACGCACCAAACTCCAGAGGAGAGGTACTATCCACCTATTTATTTTCTACTAACCTAAATATTGTAAACCGCGGCTCAGAACCCACTTGGGTCACAGCCCGAGGACAAACAATTATAGATCTAACACTTGCTACAGAAAAAGCGACAAATCTTATTACAAACTGGCATGTATCGGACGAGCCTTCCTGCTCAGATCACAGAAGGATCCGCTTTACACTAACTACCAAAACTAGGAAACCAGAATCGAGGCGTAACCCGAGGCGCACCAATGTTCCCGGGTACAAACGCCTACTGGCCTCCCTATTAGATAGACACCTAACACAAGTAACCATAAGAGACCAAGCACAATTAGAATACACAGTAACAAAACTATCAGATTACCTAACTGAAGCATACCACGCATGCTGTATACTAAGAGCACCACAAATCAAGAACGAGAGAAGTCCATGGTGGAACGCTGAACTTAGTAAACTCAGAGATGCGCTACGTAAACAATTTAACAGAGCCAAAAACACTAGACTCCCGGACGACTGGGAGTTATACAAAGAAACCCAATATATATACAAAAAACAAATCAGAACCGCCAGGAGGACAGCATGGCGTAAATTCTGTGAATCCATCGAGACAAATAATGAAGCCGCTAGGGTAAGGAAGATCCTATCAACCGATCAGGACCGAACCCTCGGCGCGCTTAAAAAACCCGATAACTCATACACACTAACTGACAATGAAACCAGCAAGGTCCTTCTCGAAACTCACTTCCCAGACTGCAGAATCCTGGAAGACAGGACGTGGGAGGCTGAATCAGAATGGATCCCAAGGAACCTAGACTGGTCAAGAGCCCACAATATAGTGACAGAAGAGCGAGTAAAGTGGGCTATTAATACCTTCCAGCCATACAAGTCGGCTGGACTGGATGGCATCTTCCCAGCCCTGCTGCAGTGGGGGGTAGATTATTTGACACCATGGCTGGTGGTGATCTATCGAGCCTGCATAGCACTTAGATACACACCTCTCGCATGGCGCGAGGTGAAAGTCATTTTCATACCCAAGCCTGGAAAAACCGATTACACACAACCCAAAGCTTATAGACTATAAGCCTTACATCTTTTTTACTGAAAACCCTCGAGAGACTCTGTGACCGGCACATCCGAGATGGACCTCTCCGGGTAATACCACTTCACAAACAACAGCATGCGTACTCCGCAGGCAAATCAACAGCGCTGCACAGCGTGGTTGGTAAAATTGAATGCGCAGTGGACCACAAATGCTCAGCACTGGCCGCCTTCATTGACATCGAGGGCGCCTTTGACAAAACCATGTTCAAAAGCATAAATATGGCCCTTGACCAACACGGCATAGACTCGACCCTGAGTGGCTGGATCACCAACATGCTCAAATTGAGAGCTATACAAGTGACAGTAAACGACACTACGAGGGCCATTGTTGCGAAGGGCTGCCCACAAGGGGGCGTCCTCTCACCGCTGCTCTGGAACCTAGTAGTAGACAGCCTCATCCAAACACTCAATGACAAAGGTTATTTCACCGTAGGCTACGCCGATGACATAACCATTATAATAAACGGGACCCACGAAAACACGCTATGCAATCTCATGCGTCAAGCCCTGAAAATAGTAGAGGAATGGTGCAACAGGCACCAACTCTCAGTGAACCCTACAAAAACCGAACTGATTCTCTTCACAAAAAAGAGGAAACTGATGACACTACAGTTACCACGACTCTTTGGAACAACCCTTAGCCTCTCAACTGAAACCAAATACCTGGGCATCTTTTTGGACAAACAATTGAACTGGGCAAAACACACGAACTATATCACTACGAAAGCCAGCATATCCCTGTGGCAGTGTAAACGACTGCTCGGGAGGAATTGGGGGATTAGCCCCAAGGTCACCCACTGGTTATATACTACAGTCATTCGACCGCTTATCACATACGGCTCACTGGTCTGGTGGCCCAAGACAGACCTGAGCACAGCCCAAAAAGATCTCGAAAAACTGCAGCGATTCGCTTGTGTCGCAATTACTAGCAGTATGAGAACTACACCCACTGCCGCCTTACAGGCAATGCTTGGACTGCCGCCTCTGCACCTCATTGTGCGGGAGGAGGCGGCCCTGGCCGCCTTTAGACTACATTTATCAGGAACTCTAAGCAAAGACTCCAGAATTAAGCACACACGCATAAAGGAAGATGCAATCAAGCGTCGGCCAATGATGGCATCACCCTGCGACAAAGCACCGAAATCACACCACTTTCAAAGGCACTACAACATAATTCTTACAGAAGAACAGTGTGACTACTCATGCCCGAAAGAGCTGAGGGTTTACACTGATGGATCGAAGACCGACTCTGGTACCGGAGTCGGAGTCTTCTCGCACGATCTCAACATAAAGATATCCAGACCACTAGGAATGTTCAACACCGTCTACCAGGCGGAATGTGTCGGCATCATACAAGCGGTCCACGCCATAGAGGCCAGGAGAGTTACGGACACTCACATACGCATACTCTCCGACAGCGCCTCAGTTCTCCAATCGCTGAAGAAAAAATATATTACCTCGAAGTTGATACTAGAATGTCACAATGCCTAGTGCATTGAACAGGTAACGGTGTCTAGTCGCAACACAGTGACACTGCAATGGATAAAAGGACACAGCGGATCGCTAGGTAACGACGCAGCTGACGAACTTGCTAGAAGAGGATCTAGCACGGCAGTCTGTGGACCCGAACCTATCGTACCAATCCCCTTCAACCAAATACGCAGGTGGCTACAGGAATTCACCCTCACACAAGCGGAATACTGGTGGACCTCGACACCGGGCTGCAGGCAGTCCAAGGTAGCTATGCCATCCCTGGATAGCAAGTTAACCAGGAGTCTTTTACGCCTGGACAGGAACGGCCTGCGCCTGGTGACGGGGACCATCACAGGACACTGCTCGCTAAACAAACACTTCCACACGATAGGCATAACGGACAGTCCTCTGTGCAGGGCGTGCATGGAGGCTGAGGAAACCGTTGCGCACGTGCTCTTTGAATGCACAGGCGTCACCCAGATTAGAACAGAAACCCTCGGGTCACCCAGATCTTTCACAGATGTTCTGAACAGACCAGGAGTTTTGATTAACTTCTGGAGGGAGGTGGGCTGGTTGGAATAACCCCCCAAGCGGCCGCCATGGCCCACGTACAATGGTCCACCTGACGGACTAAGTGCGGAAACCAAACCCCATAACATAGAACATAGACTGTTCAACAACATTCATTGCGTTATTTACGTTGTAGAGCAGATTTTTTTTTCCAACTTATGAAGCAATGGATTAGCAATCTGTTTCAAATCGAAACAAATTGTGATTGATCGTGCATTACGCAATTAGGGTACTGGTTTTCAGTATTTGACGGTACGGCCAGCGCACGCCAGTAACATTTGAATTACACAAACCACTCTTACTACTACGAAATAAAGTCGCTGTCAATGTCATATTGTTACCATGGAAGTGTTGTTTACTGAATAACTTAGATCTTTTTCGTTTTCAGGAATTATCATTTTTTTCTGCTGATTGTACGTATCTATAATTTTCATGTTTGTTCTTACCTGTTCTTTTAATGAAGTGACTAGGTAATGTATGGATATCAAATTCCAAGCTAAGATTTGGCAGACGAAATAAAATAACTGTTGATAAAAGAGAATAGTTAGATCATTTAAAGTTATTTACAGGTAGAAAGTAAAGTTGTAAATCATAGGTTGGATCACTGCCAATAGGGATGATGAATGACTAAAAATTATTTTTTTGTCCGTCAGGTATATTATTAACATAAATTGGACACGTATTTTTCTTTTTTTTATGTATTCAATAGATTACTGCGATACATTGAGTTAAAATTTGTCATAACGTCACGAGTATGTAGATTTTATACTAACTTGTGACGTAGCGACCCCCACTCCCCAACTTTAATGCGTTTTATCTAAGTATTTTTTTTATTAATATTTTTTTTTTTATAAAAAATATCAGCATCTAATATTTTTTATAAACTGACTGATGGACTTTTTTTGAGTGGGAAATTTTCAATGAAATAACTTCTCCCGCTCTGGGCGGAGCGGGAGGGCATGTCAGACTCTTACTGACTTAAACCCCCCCATGTACCTTCAGTTGCCATGTTTCTGGGGGCCACAATCTCCCTTTCGGACTTCTTCGCAAACCCGGCAGACATTGGCCCTAGCGGACCCCGTCAATTCTGCTGACGTCTCTTTGAGTCGCGCGTGGAACACAACGCGCCGTCGACCCGGGCCTGGTCCTTATCGGACGGCGAGCTGCCCATTGCTCACCGTCCGCAAGCCCGCGCCTACGGTGACCGGAAATCGGCCTGCGATTCCCGACGCCCAGAGCGTCTCCTCCTGCGGCGGTTAGGGGCGTGAGGGCGCGAAGTTTGCCTCCCCCTCCTCCTTCGCAAGCATTACTGGCCTGGACCAGGGCCGGACGCGAGAGGTCACCGCCGCCGATTGCCTCCACAAGGACACGGCGATGCTCCGCTCAAGCCGGGCAGACCTCCACCGTGTCCTCCGGGTGATCCACATAATGGTGACACCTGGGCGGTTCCTTCCGCTTCAACCTGAACAGGAACCTCCCGAAACAGCCGTGTCCAGTGAGGACCTGCATCAGGCAAAAGGTGAGGACGCCCTGGCGCCTATCTAGCCACTCCTCAAAGAGGGGACTTATCGCCGCAATTGTGGCGTGCCCATCGCTGGGTTACGACAACGCACTCTCCATGACCGCCGGAGTTCTGTCCGCTGTGCCGTGATTTCTCGCGGCAGCGGAGTTAAGCCCCAGCGTTTCGACTCCTCGAGCCACTCCCATAAGTGCGCGAGGACTTTTGCCTCCAGATCCCATGGCGGTAATCCGGCAAGGAGGCTCGCCGCCTCACAGGAGACCGTGCGGTATCCTCGGGCCAGCCTGATGGCCATGACCCTCTGGGACGCTTACGATCGGTGGGCTGGCCGCAGCCTCAATGAACGCGCCCACAACGGTGTCCCGTAAAGTGACTGACGGATTTAGATGATGAATTCTATTTAGAATTACTTTTTTTACCCAGGCATTATCCCTATTGTAATACTGAAACTTACCGAGAGTTGAAAAAGTTCTGTAAAGTCTGCTAAAGCTTCAAAAACACAATGAATGGCCGAAACCAATTCACCTGGAACTTCATTGACAGGCCTTTCACATGGGTTCATAAGAAAAAACAATTTTCCATCATTAATTGGTTTTTCCATCGGTTCGCTAGTACCTGAAGTTTCTTGTCGTAGGAGATCGTTTATGTATTTTACTCTCGTAATTATTAGCTGTATGATGAAATAAATCTCTACCATTTCAGTGTGCAGTCCCATTACACCCGTTGTCATGATTACCATCAACGGTATACATATATTCCTCATTAACACTGTTTTATACAATACAATCCACAAGACGGTGAAAAAACAAGCACTCACTATGGTAAAAGTTGACTGCCTTTCAAGCTGCTTGTTTAAACTTTTACTATTCTTCATATTAAGATATCGTTCTATCTTCTGTAATTTTACGTACATTTGTCCAATTTTATTTCCCCTTCGGAGATTATTTCGGAAAACTATTAGAACGCCACTTATTCCATTCATTAGGACACCGAGTTTGAGAGTCGAGTTGGCGTATGGAGAGCCAAAACCGTTTTCGCAGCGAACAAAGAAATATACTATGCAAACCGTATTTAGTAACCAGAACACATTGCTGTATACATGGTACCATGTCGAAGGGGCTGTAGGGTATCTGTACTTGATATTTACACGGAGAAATCCCAAGACCCGCAGTACGACGAAAATCGGTTGAAAAATTCGAAGGAAGTCATCGTTTAACATGTCTGCGGAGAGATCTTCAATATTCCTTACTTTGTTCATGTTGATTTATATAAATCTTCACTTCTTTTAAATTGTAGCGAATTAGAGGCTAGCACAGAACATAAGTCCTCTATGATAGGTACCTCCTAACACAATGAAACAATTTTTTATTTATAAATCAATTTTAAATAACGACTCCCTCGGGAAATGTATAATGTTATCGTTCGTAGGCCATAGTTCAAACCATAATATTTAATTTCAAAGGTGGTCCGTATATCATATTTTTCTATTATTCTAAGTTCCGTTTTGCATGAATTACCTAGTATACCTACTAATGAAATTATAGTAATTCATTCATATTGCTTGATATAGGTACCTACCTAATTTATAGTGTTAATAATTTTGGACAGTGGACCAATTTCAGCGATATTATCTTACGTTATGTAATTTATTTTAATAGAATTATTTCGTAAATTATTACATTTTCCTAAAGCCAAGTTAATGTGAACTTGTACTTTGCTACGATACCACCTTTTCCTTCGATATACTTAATACTACTGGAAGATACGAGTATCATGCAACCGCGACGTTTATTTAGTACCGATAATTTAATTGAAGAAAATTTTGTGAAGTGTTTTTCTCCTTTATACAAAGTTTTAATGTTTCTGGGCTGTTCAAGAATAAGTATTAGAGAGCAGTTGGTTACACCGCCGACTGTTTGGCAGAAACTTTACACATTACTTTGCATTGCTGCCTTTACGTCCTCATTTTATTATTTCGAAGTATATTACTACACGACATATTATAAGCATGACACCACAATGTACACGGCCAGTCTTATTGGAACGAGTGTGCAGTATACGTCGTACTTATCCAACACCATCTATACCAGATTTTGTAGTAGCGAATCTGCTGTAAATTTTTGTTTGAAGCTCCATAAAGTGGACAATATTTTAGCACTGAAAGAGTTTAAACATTTGAAAGAACAGCAATATTATTGGAATTTAATTGTCCTGGTGTTAACTATAGTAATATTTGAATGTGGGTTTTTAACCCATGGAATGAATACCGTTGAATATCCTATTTTGACAGTGTTCGGAGGAATAGGACTACTGAATGTCTATGTGGAGATAGTTCTTGGTTCATGTTTGATATTTTACCTAGCAATACGGTTAAAATTCCTAAACAAAATTGTTGAATATCACTTCCATGTTGAATGTACAATGTACTTCAACGAAGAACCGAGTAATCCAATTGCAGTGAATGAAAGCTTTATTATTTCTGCAGATTTAAATGGTAGTAATAAATTAGATTTAGAGAAATTCCTCGTTTGTTTGAAGGAGTTGTTAAAGTTGTATAAAATTATTACAGAGATTTTCAGTTTTCCGGTAGGTACCTAATTTTTTTATGCTAACCATATGTTTTTAACTAGTACCTACTTATATGAACCGAATTACTTTTGTAGGTACTCAACCTTGTGACAACCTTGTTTTTTTGGGTGATTTTGGTAACACTTACTGTGATAATTGGATTGCGTTCTGAGGTAAGTACCTAATAGGTACACAATGTATTTATGCAAAAGAAAATTCAGAATAACCGAGAAAATTACCATTTGATCATTTTTAGAGGGTAATGTCTGGAAGCGATACTTTCAGAGGTTATTTTAGTACTATCATTTACTTTATAATAGGGTTCCTTAGCAAAATAGCAAAAACGGAACTCTAAATTTCGTCATGTCCATCCGCACTTGGTCGTTTTTTTTTTGGGTTATTCCGTTTATAATAACCCAAAAAACTACGCACAATGAAGGGTTCCGTATTTGGGATGAATTTATCCCAAATACAAACTTAACATTGTAGTTGAAATACATGTTCTCCCATACATTCAAACTGCAAATGTAAGTTTGTAGGCACAATATTGAGAGATTAACCATGTTATTTTAAGACCATAGACTTGGTATAGGTTTTCCTGTAATCTATGAGTAAATAGCCATACTATGTATTTTTTTTCAAAATTTTAGGTCCAGTCGTTTCGGAGATAAGGGGGGGAATGGTTATATAATATGTTTAAGATCCTCGCAACAAGCACTTTCATTTGATATGTCATACGGTACTGTTAGCAAAACTTTATTTTTAATTTTCTTGTTTGCCCCCGAAAAGTGAATCCTATATTCATTTTTTTTTTTATTTACGTTACACGTTCGTGTTTCGGTCACAGAAATAAATATGTGTACCAAATTTCAACTTAATCGGTCCATTAGATTCGGATCAAATTGGCTGTGACAAACGGACAGACAGACACACGAGTGATCCTATAAGGGTTCCGTAGTTAGGATGAATATTCTATGCACGCACGCACGTCCCTTCATTGTGCGTAGTCCGACACGCATTTGGCCGGTTTTTTTTTAAAATTACCATTACCACAGATAATATAATACTAGTACAGATACCCAATCCCATACAAACAAAGAAATGACACCATCCTAAGTCTGGCTATTTTTTTCCTTCATTTTTTCAACAGATGGCAGCATCAGCGACTCACTAATTGGCAGAGACTGTAGTTTTATAACGCCGTCTAGGAGCACCATTACGCATGACGAAAAATTTTAGTTTACTTTTTCAAAGTGGAGTTGTATTAGTTAGGTATATACCCAGTATTTCATATTATTCTCTTTTCAGTTTATCTCAACTATTGTGATTGTCACTGTCGGTCTTTGGTTTGTGTACTATTTCATATTAATAACGATGCTGGCTCTGGTGAGCGACTATTTCATAAAAGAAGTAAGACAAACAAAGCTACTCTGTATCCACGCGATGTCTTGTCGTTTAGAAGGTAAATATTAACATTTATTCTCAGCCCACGTTAGTACGGACGTAAAAATATCGCGGCGGGATTTTATCGCGCACTAGATTTTCAACTTTCGGTGTTAAGCCGAGCGTTGAATTCCACAGAGAGCATTCCAGCGCGTCGAAAAACACTATTGGATTTACAACTCTTGGCGCTAAGCAGAGCATTGAAAATTCAGTATGCGAAAAAATCCCGCCGCGATATATTTACGTTCGTGCGAATGTGGGCTCAGTGTTACAAAAGTAGAACTACAATAACTGCCTGTTACTTTTGCAAATCGAAACTTTAGGCATAATACACAGAATTTAGAACCAAACGGATAAAAAATTTCTGACTACCGCCATTTTAGTCAGGTTAACTAATCTATTTTGTTTTAAATATGTTAGCAAGTTACATTTAAAGCATCTTAAACGCGTTGTTTTCAATCGTTTATTAACTCCTAAAAATATTTCAGATCCTATTTGGAAGGCAGCCAAAGATATACTTCGGACAATTCAGTTTTATCAACCTACATTCTCAGTCTACGGAATTTTTACGATGGATAAGAAACTACCTCTCAGTCTTATAGTCATTATTACTACCTACCTCGTAATATTGATACAATTTACGATACCAAGTCACGCATACAATTAATGTTAAAATATGAAGCCAGAAATATAACAACAATATTTTATTTTTGCTCTGCATTTACTCACTACAGTCGTTAGAATGTACTTAAGTAAATTACATCAACAACTAGGCACTAAATATTGCAAAAAAATACATTATTCTCACATATAAATATAACAAGTTTTTTAAAAATATTATTCCTATTTTAACTACATCTTCTCGGATTCAAGTGTTCCCTTTTGAATGAGCAACTCACTAGGTAGGTAAGTGTCTTGAATAAAAAAATATGTTTGTTGATATCATGGGTGTGCAGAGTGGCGCAACCTGCCTTTGTAGTGCGTAGCATTCTTTGTATAAAAATTACGTATTAATAAAAATATGGAATTGGCAGTTTACGTGCTGGTAAAAATGCAACATTGAGGCACTAATATACAGCTACGTTTGTGAGCTGTTAAAACTAATACAATATTATTAGTTACATTTAGACTACAAAGCTGATAACTACCCAATTAAAAATAGTTAAAATCACAACAACTAACATTTCAAAGAAATCTATTCTATACACTTGCTAACAAAATGTTACAAGAATTCCGGTTTAATAAGCGAAACGTTGTGACTCCTTGAATCCTAATTTCTCAAGGGCAGGATTGCAGGCGAAATTGATCATAGGAGGGGGTCCGCACATAAGGACAAGTGTGTCATCTGCCGGCGGGTACAAGTGCTGACTGATCATCTCATCACTGATGAAACCGACGCTGTAATTCCAACCTGTAATGAATGTAGTTTGCTTTAAAACTGGTTTTGATTACAAGACACGTTGATTTAGTATAGATTCTAAATATAACGATGAATCGACAGATTTTTTGTACATACTAATATTTTTTGCCATATCTACTTATTTCCAAGTTTGTCAAGTTGAACTGGGTTAGCCAGAAATATTTTGAGTACTTTACTCGTCTCCTGCTTCATATAGTTGCCTCATATCGTAGCGAAGACAGAATGCCAGACAAATTTGTGCGCTTAGTTATACTGTTATGGAAGTTGGCATTCTTTGGGTACCAAGTCCGAAAAACTGCTCATAAATCGATTTAAACTAAAATTCGTTTAATGACAGCAATTAATCGGTTTCTGCTAAGATATTTACGAGAACTTCTCGAACATAAATTGATTTCAATTACAAGTCGTTTATTGACAACAATTCATGGATTTCTGATAAGATTTTACGTGATCTCCTTGAATATAAATCGATTTCAATTACAAATCGTTTAATGACAGTAATGCATCGATTTCTGATAAGATATTTACGTGATCGATCATGCCTCCGCTTTGAACAATTAAAGATTAAATATTCATTTATATGTATGTAGGTAATTATGCAGTGACTCACCGTCATTAGGCCTATCGATAGTGTACCACAGTTTGAACTTATCAGGGTGTTCAGATTGGTATTTTTCCAGTTCATTTCTCAGTAAAATGTCGTCTTCGGTCTGGTTGGCAAACAGCAGTCTCATTTCTGTAGAGTCATTGGCATTTGTGCATATGTGCCTGATGAGCTGTAACATTGGCGAGATGCCAGTCCCACCTGCCGAGACAAAACTGTGATTAATAACTAATAACCATTCATTTTAGGTGTAAAACATTTTGAAAGCACGAGGAGGCGACGTTTTGGTAAAATGAACATCATGTATAATCAGAGTATTATTGTAAGTCGTCATGTATAAATATTTAATGTAATTATTTCAGATCCATTTGATGTTACAGTCGATTGAGCCTAATATGTTTGGATTGTAAATTGTTCATTTCATTTGTTTAATGGCAGTTGATTAATTGCCTACAATTTAGTAATAGACGGTTCACAGCAAGATTAAATAAACTAAGATTTATAGAGTTATATTAAGAAATCATGCTGTAACACCTTTTGGTGTGACTGTGTGATTAATTTATATGGTGCAAATGTTACCGAACATTTGTCATGTGAGACATAATTTAATATGGAGACTGCCTAGTTGGTCTAGTATTCGCAAGCGTTACTGCTGAGCTTGAGGTCCCGGGTTCAATTCCTGTGTTGGGCAAAGTGTTATTAGGTTTTTCTATCTGGAATTTCTCAGTAGCAGCCCGGAGTCTGGATTTGTGGCCGGTTAATGGCAATAGGCTCGCCCTCTGTTATATGGGACTTAAACATAACTGGCGAAATGTGGGTGTACACCTCTGCCTAACCCTAATACAGGCGTTATGTTACGTTATGTAAATATGTGGTCTTTCAAAGTCATTCTATATGTAGTCGATAAGAGTGGGTGACGTAAGTATCCAATACGCCTCCTTATCGGTGAATGCACATCGCGTCGAACTCTGAATACCTGCGATCATGTTAAGTTTCTTAGCCAGCACTTTGATGGGTGGGTCTTTCCTCAGTTTCTTGATGAGGAAGATTCCATTTCCGGCGTACTGCAACCTTCCTGAAGGACCTCGCACGTCGATTGTGTCATTCAACTTCAAGTTGTTTAAGTGTTGCGACATTTTCCCGCCATCGGGGAATTTAGTATTCACATTTTTGAAGTACACCTGAAATAAAATGTTTTATATCAATAGGTATGGCCTTTGACCTGCAGAGAGACGTTGAAAGCTAATAATTAAATACTATTAAATGAGCAATATTTGTATATATATATATATTTGTAATCATGATCGCGAAAACGGCTCTCTAACGATTTCGATGAAAGTTGCATATAGGCAGAGCTCGGTCGTCGAAATTTTAGAACATGATGACTACTTTAGAATAATGATATGGCAGCATGGAATTAGGGAGTACTTTCCTTTACTATGAAATTAACATTCTCTATTTTTACCAGAGCAGACTCGGTCGCGGGTACTGAAAATTAAATACGGTAGTCCGGAGTTTGGATTTGTGCCCGTTGGCAATAAGTTCGCCCCCTATGACACGGGACTTAAACATAACTGGCGAAATTTGGGTTTTACTATAGGTACTGCCTAGCCCTTCAGGCATTCTGGCAACGCGTAGTGATGACAGGTGGAGTAAGACTGTGACAGAGTGGCGTCTAAAGACAGGCCTACTGACCGAGATGTCGGTCGTCCGGCAGCGAGATGGGCAGACGAAATTGTTGCCATCGCGGGAAAAACCTGGATGAGGCTGGCACGGGAGCGTGGGGATTGGCACAATAAAAGAGAAGCCTATAAGCAGTGTAAGCAGTGTGTGAAGTCGGACTGGAGATAATGATGATGAACCCTTCGAGGATTACAGACGAGAGGTTATGTTATGTATATACGGTAAATGATCTTGCTGAAACAATTACTTTGACTTTATGACATAATGCTGATGTGAATGTAGGATAAATGATAGAATGTTAAGGTGTTTGTTAAAACGTTATCATGGTTTCATAGTTAAATGGTCTTGGTTAAGGTTTGACTCAGTAAAGATCATAAAAATAATATGAATCTCGTAAAGATAAAATGTAAAATTGTAAATTCGGGTTGAGCCCACATAACTAGTGATTTCGTTATTATATCTACTATTACAGTGGTATCAGTAAGATACGCGAACAGTCTAAGTCACGATAAATAATACAATTATTCAGTCCTTCAAATAGGCGATAAACTTTAGATCGCTACGTATATATAATCGTATAATTATATATGTTATCGGCAATCTGTATAAGCCAGTATTCTATAGAATACCCAGGCATTCTATAAAATGCCTATAACGTTCGGACAAAGTATGAAATATTTAATTATTCCATACTTTATCTACGCATTCTATACAATACCGAATGTTCAACCGGCAATGTGTGTAATATAAAAACATTATATTCGAGTCAGCAGTTTATGGTTTGTCGTCAGAAACTCAGAATGCACTAAATGAAGATGTCCTCAGTCAAGATATGACTCCATTCCTTTGCAAACTTTGTAAGAGTAACGGAGTCTATCTATGGGAATAGATCAGAGAAAATAGGTCAGCGATATTTGAAATGTAGTTGTAAACAGCATTTGCTGTTTACAACTACATTTATAAGTATGGAATAATTAAATATTTCATACTTTGTCCGAACGTTATAGGCATTTTATAGAATGCCTGGGTATTCTATAGAATACTGGCTTATACAGATTGCCGATAACATATATAATTATACGATTATATATACGTAGCGATCTAAAGTTTATCGCCTATTTGAAGGACTGAATAATTGTATTATTTATCGTGACTTAGACTGTTCGCGTATCTTACTGATACCACTGTAATAGTAGATATAATAACGAAATCACTAGTTATGTGGGCTCAACCCGAATTTACAATTTTACATTTTATCTTTACGAGATTCATATTATTTTTATGATCTTTACTGAGTCAAACCTTAACCAAGACCATTTAACTATGAAACCATGATAACGTTTTAACAAACACCTTAACATTCTATCATTTATCCTACATTCACATCAGCATTATGTCATAAAGTCAAAGTAATTGTTTCAGCAAGATCATTTACCGTATATACATAACATAACCTCTCGTCTGTAATCCTCGAAGGGTTCATCATCATTATCTCCAGTCCGACTTCACACACTGCTTACACTGCTTATAGGCTTCTCTTTTATTGTGCCAATCCCCACGCTCCCGTGCCAGCCTCATCCAGGTTTTTCCCGCGATGGCAACAATTTCGTCTGCCCATCTCGCTGCCGGACGACCGACATCTCGGTCAGTAGGCCTGTCTTTAGACGCCACTCTGTCACAGTCTTACTCCACCTGTCATCACTACGCGTTGCCAGAATGCCTGAAGGGCTAGGCAGTACCTATAGTAAAACCCAAATTTCGCCAGTTATGTTTAAGTCCCGTGTCATAGGGGGCGAACTTATTGCCAACGGGCACAAATCCAAACTCCGGACTACCGTATTTAATTTTCAGTACCCGCGACCGAGTCTGCTCTGGTAAAAATAGAGAATGTTAATTTCATAGTAAAGGAAAGTACTCCCTTATTCCATGCTGCCATATCATTATTCTAAAGTAGTCATCATGTTCTAAAATTTCGACGACCGAGCTCTGCCTATATGCAACTTTCATCGAAATCGTTAGAGAGCCGTTTTCGCGATCATGATTACAAATATATATATATGTTGCGATACTCAGAGGTGCTTAAGAGCGTGCATTCTGAAAGTGTGCAGCGTCGCAAATAGACGTCATATATTTCGCTGTTTTGATTAATTTGGCAATATTACTGTTTAGAAATATTAAATATGGTAATTAGTGAACTAAAATATTGATTATGAAATGTAATCATTAATATCGTCGCAAGGAATATTTTGTTTTAGATGTAAAAAAAAGTATTTGGAATCTTTACAAATACATTTTTTACGCCTAAAACGGTTACAATATCAAATTTTACGTTATACTTAATTGCAATTCATTATTAATATTCTAGTTCACTAGTTAGCGATAATTCATATTTTCATATAGTAATATTGCTAAATTAATCAAAACAGGTAAATATTTGACAGCTTTTGCGTCGTACCCAAGTTTTAGAATGAACGCTCTTAAGCGAAAATTGTATGTACCGTGAGACCTGGCAACTTTGCCAAAGGTTGTTTAATTTGCCATGTACCGCCTTACGGTGCAAAATAATTTGTTACGTCAAAACTGTATTTTTATTAAGGTTTGTAATACTCTTAAATCAAATTTGAATATTTGATTGGCAACATTTTATTGTATATGACAACCCAGCTCTTATAGAACTGTCATTTTTTGGCGGTTACTTTTTTCCCGCGCTAACTGTGAGTGACTTTATGCTCCGAAACTTTAATGAAAATAAGTGGGATATACAAGGTGCAGTTTTGAACCTGCAAAACATTTCAGGAGGTTGTTATGAGACTCGTAAATAATCATATAACAATACGATACCAAGTCAATAATCAATAATACTTTTTCTTTTCGATTTTTCAATTTTATTGTTTTTCAGAATAACTCTCTTAATAACCCTCTTCAAAAAAACAGAATCACCCATTGCGATGTATCGCGCGTCATGTCACTGTGTGCGTGAATGCGATGACCAGTGACGTCAGCCTGTACGAGTCTCCGCCCACATTTCTATGAAACGAACGCGGCACGTACGTTAAACTAAAATGAAGGTCGTTGCTATGGTTACGGGGAGCCCCCGCGATGCTCGTCATACCGCATTTCGATTATGACTCGAAAATCTGTTACTGCGCATCGAAGGTTCAACCAACGTGCCGCGATCTGTACAAGTTGTTGTAGCTACAGTAACTTATAGCAAATAATTTTACCTTAGATGTAGTTCGAATTTGAAAATCACAATGTTCCTACATTATTGTTTTAAATTTCGCTAAATAATAACTCATTTTTAAGCATCATCATTACAATGCCGTGGCCAATCTGCCGAGCCTGTTCCCAACTATGTTAGGATCGGCTTTCAGTTTAACTGTATGCAGCTCACTACAATGGAGTGCCAGTGAATCACGTAGGGCGACTGCGTATCAGACCTCAACAAACCAGTTACTTGATAACACGATACCCATTTGTTAGACTAATTGTCTGACTTTCTGGCTTTTGACTACCCGTACCAACGACCATACGGCAGGGCTGTAAGGTCGTTGACCCGTACCGACCCGTGTGGTACCTAACGACCGTCCGAGAGCTACAAATCAATTCGAACCAAAGGCTTTAATTAAGTGCTTACCGAAACACGGGATTTCAATGATGTCCTAGATAAATTTAAAAAGTACTTACATCATTATGAATTTAAAAAATAACACAATGGTACTTGCTCAGTTGCGAACCCGCAACCTCATGCATGAAAGAAGAAAGCCTTAACCACTGGGCTATTACGATAAATAATAATAGTAGGAATTAGATACAACTGCGCCAAAAAAAGATCACGTTGGCGTCGTTAGTTACCTATCAGCTGATGAATAAAATGATAGGCGGAGATAAATAAACCTTACAAAGCACGTAAGCAGTTCCTGTTGCACAATTGTGAAACTACGATCGCGAGCGCGTGCGCGGGATTTAGGTAGGCACCTAATAATAATAATAATAAGGCATGTAGGTACTCGGCGCAGTCGGCGCGCTCTGTAGGTAAATTCAGCCCCAAGGACGGTTTTTATTTGTAGATTTAAGATTTTCCTTCCTACTTTTTAACGGGCTGAGGACCGACAGAAATACATCAAGATAATTTGTGCTAGTTAAGTAGGTAGGTACCCATGTGTTAGGGATTTTAGGTGATTCATTTTGTCTGATAGTTATTTTTGGCGTAGTTAAAAATTTTAAATCAACTTATTTACACTAATCAAGTTGATTTAGCTAACATCGTATTTACAAATTATTGTCTATGCACAAATAAATAAATAAATTACCTACTTATGTTACCTGGAGATATTGTTCAAAGTTTCCACCGTCACACTCCAGGCACAGTCTAGCACAACGTTGCTGATTTTCCTTCAGCTTACGTAACACAAACACATTCGTTTTTATTGTGTCGAAAGCACTGATCGTCGAACTGCCGATGATCGCGCAGTCTCTGCGTAGCAGCCAGCATTACCCTGTGTGAGGGACGTTGCCGATTGGGGAATAACTCCGCGAACATTTCGATGGCTCGAGATACATTGTCTCCACTGATGGCATACAAGCGGACCATCTCCACCAACTCTACATTGGAGTATTGGTCCGTCATTTTCCCGACCGTTAATCGAAGGCGCACTTGAGGGGCGGAATTTACAAGCGTATGCACATACCGGCGTCATCAAATACACTAATAAATTGGCCCGATTTATGCATTTGCGATGGCCGCGGGGGCGTGGCGGGGGAGAGGGAGCGGGCGGTGGTTGGTTCTTTGGATTTATGAAAGAAATGTCGGTTGCGTTTTGTTTGTGTGTGTGAAAGCGCAGTTTAAGGACACGTACAGATTGGTCGCGTTTTAAAAAGGGGAGTTCACACTTACCGATTTCCGTAAATAAGAATAAAATGAAAAAAAATTACCTGCCCATTTTATTGTTGATTCGGGTCGAGAATCACTAACATAATTACCTCCTAAAATGTTTTGCAGATCCAAAACTGCACCTTGTATATACCTTGTGTAGATAAGTCAAACTTTAATACCACTTTCTTAATAATATTCTTTGAATAAAATCATGATAATTACATCTCTTTAACCAATTAAACCTCAGAAATCACTGTTGGCAAATATACCAACCCAATGCAAAGTTTTAGTAACGTCGACTTTGCCATATTTTTTTAGAGGCTAGGGCTGTCACAAGTAAGAAACTAAAATCCTGTTATTTAGTTTTGTTTCCTACTACCTACCCCTAATTTTACTGATGCAATCCTGACAGCAATTTCTATTTATTTTGAAAAAATCGAAACAAGGCGGGTGAATTTGCCACATTTTGGAAATTCAATTGCCAGTGTAAAATATTATACAACTGTAGCATATTTTTACTGTGACCAAGCATGCGGCAATGATGACTGTGATTTTTTATGGTAACTCTTTTAAATTTTTCCTAAATTTTGGGATGGCAGTCTTACCACAAGTGATAGTTCACTTTGCCATAAAAAGTTTTTGGACTAAAACATAATTAAATAATGAGGAAACAATAGATATAAGATTGTGTTTCAATAATGCATAAAATTTACTACATATCTCATTGATTGCTTTTTATAACATCATAGAGATTTTTTAAGAAAAACTTTTTCAAACTTTTTTGCCCACCGTAAAGTGGCAAAGTTGCCAGGTTTCACGGTATGTAACTATATACCTACATAAGAAGGTCATAATGCTAGTTCTTCATGTAGGTAACAACAAATAAATACCTACCATTTTGAGTTTTATTATTGACGTGAAACATCTTTAGCTGCGGGTCAGACAGACCAATGCCAAACTAACGCTAATGTTGGCGTCGGTAAACTATCCTTTTATGCATATTACCTGTTATACGTTTAGTCCAAAGGGAACTTCGTTTTAGATAAAGGCTCTTTCAAACAGGCGCGACACGCGACGCGACACAAAGACTCGTCGCGCGACGCGACGTACCTTTGTGTCGCGTCGCGTGTTGCGCCTGTTTGTAAGCGCCTTTATGCTTAAGCGTTCAGGGGTGTTTCATATTATTTTCATATACAATGTTTAGTTAGATACTGTTCTTTTTAGTAGATTTTGAGTTAGAAAAAGATGCTTTTTGTCCTTCATTTTATACTTTACCTATACTTTTCGTGGCATATTATACAATACCGAGGCATTGTACCTACACATTGACTAGGCCGGGTATATAATGATAAACGATAGATACAATATTCTACATATACAATAGGTACCTAGACGAGCTCGCCTGAATTACATGCTTTGCCAGTAAAATATTACAATTTGTAGACGTACCTACATTGTTTTGTTGACCTACGCCGTTATCATATTAGAGTTCAACAACGATTTTTTGTTCTGACTTTGCACTGTTTGAGTAGGTAAGTACATAAAGATGACATCATTCAGGAAATTATGTAAATGTAGGACTATTATTGCATAAGCTATAAGTACAATACCAACACATAGTTTGAAATTGCAATAAAATATTCTAGACATTTAATCTAAAATATTGAAACTTATCATGTCAAACAAATCATGTCAAGATTGAGATTATGACGTTTGTTTACGTGTCTGATTACGTGTTGCTATCTAATCAGCGCATAGGTATGTAAAACCTTTTGAATGTATGACATAATTGGGTTTTTTTACCTTAATAACCAGATCAACATATCCCTTCTCTTCATCACTGGAAACTGGAGTGTAAGCTCTGATGACGAGGTCGTCATTAATCATTGCTGACAAGTGGATGTGCTGACCAATTGGCAAGCCTGTAACATAAAGATAGCGTTTTAATTTAGAAAATAGCATAGTTACCTTGTTCTCAAATGTGAGCAAGCTTTTCATACAATAAGAACACTAACATTATTTAAAATAAAGTTTATATTCTTTTGGGACTATGACTTAGCAAAGCCAAGGCAAAGAGCAGTTGAATATTGTTCTGATAATTTTGTGGTCACAGTAATTTAATTAAATTGGAAGTAAGTAAACATAATAGTGAACAATTAATTAAATCTCAATTCTTAAGTCCATTATATTTCAATGGAAGGACTTAAAAAAAGAAAAAAAAGTTCTTAATCATTGTTGATAATCACAAACAAGTTTTTGGAATTTAAACATTTCAAATGATAAAATAATTCAAATACCTATTTAAATACATGGATTAATTAAATCCATAATAAAAATGATTTCAAGTGATAAAATCATTCAAATGCCTTTAGTAGATAAAATAGTTAAAGTATTTCTTGTCATCAATTTTTGTTTGATAATTAGACAGAATTTATTTGTAGATAAGTGACAATTTGAATTATAAATCTGAACAGTCATGGTTATCATGCAAAATGACTTAGCAATGAATGAATGAAATGAAGATTAATTATGATACCTATTCATAATTTTAGTGCTAATTGATAGAGTTTATTTATGAATGTTGCCTAAAACTATACTCCATTTATTAACATTAGACAATTAACAGTTTTCATTTTCACTATTTCGTTATTTCAATATTAATATATTACCTATGTAAAAAATTCCATTATTTCAAGATGAATACAAGGCAATGTTATCTATTTACTATTTACATTGATAAAATAACTCTTAAGTGCAGTAATTTCAACAATATTATAAGTACAATAACTTTCGTTATCTGTCTAATGGTTAGATGAATGATTGGTTGCGCTGCGGTCGAGCGCACCAAGACCAATCATTCACCTAAGGTCTAATGCTATAATAAATGGCAAATGAAGTACAAGTAATATTAATGCATTAAAAGTATAAATGGTAAAAAAAAATGTTTGAATGCCTCATTAACTTTATATAATGTTTATAAATAAATCCCAACATCTGTAAAATATATGAGACCAATATTTTGTAATGGTAAATTACATTTTATGACATAGTACTTGCTGTCTTTTTGACACGAAGAGAACAAGTACTATGTCACCTTTAAAATAATAATCTCATACATATAGGGTAGCTGGGACATCAATGCGAAAACTGAAAAATTTAAATGCAGGGGTGTTCAGAATCACTACTGAATCTATGGTTTCAGTTTTCACGTCAACATCCCTGCCACCCTGTATTCTTCCTCTACTAAGCTCTTAAGTTCCAGTGAAACTATAAGGTTGGAAGGTATTTAGACATACACACAAGACTGGATAACCCAGAGAATAACATTAACTACATTGCACATTGTACTTGCAAATATGTAATATTTGTATATATTTGTTTGAAAATTTAACAAATTTAAAAAAACAGTTAGTGAAGTAGAAAGGTATAATCTGTGTAAATTATGCCCTTTTTAGTGTTCGTTTATTATGAGAGTTCAATCTGTTCACTCATGATCATCAATTAAGTACTTTAATGTACTCACCTAAAACATGTTCTGATGAAGGTAGACCAAAACGGAACCTCCTTGTGTCATGACTGATCTCCTCTCTCTCAATGAGTGGCAGAGCATACTTAGCATTAGGGTCCACTAATGCCACTAGCTGTGAACTCTTCTTTGGGGCTTCTTTTGTTTTTTTCGAACCCCCCCAGATCCAGTTGGCAAGTACTGTTACAACTACCACAACCGTTCCAACACCAAACACTAACGGCAAAACCTGTTAAAAGAATTGTTATTAGAATTATGGTAAATTAATTTTTGTTTGACTTAGTTATTATAGGATTTGCATCAGAACAAGAAACACTTCCATTTCGAAATGTGTAATCGGTACTAATACAAACATGTATATACTTAACATTTCAAAATATTACTACAATTGGTAATTCTAAATCATTTTGTGAACTATGTATTCAGAACATGAATACATATGGATTTGTTATTGCGGAGTAGCAACAACGTCATGTACTTACTGAATTTTACATTTAAATATAAATTTTTATCCTATTCATCAAGAGTTTGTTTGAGTTAATACAAAGATAGGTATTTGGTTTTTATTATACTAATCTGATGATTATCAAACAGTGATAATGAATAATGTATTTTTGATTTTTTTACTTATGTAAAAGTTATTCCTTCTTGATAACATATTCAGTGAAACTTGAAATTTGGTCAGTGGGTCGTCTTAGGAGTTTTATAAAAGTTTATAGAAATAAATTATCATGCATTAACCTATAATCTCGTCATTTTTAATTAAAAAACTATTTAATACAGATACAGATTTTTTTGTCACAGCAATAAGTAAAGTAACTTTGTCAAAGGACCATTTTTTTGCACATTAGGAACAGGCTATACTTAGCAAGACGGTTGGTACTTTAGATAACACTTTTTACCTGCCAAATAGCACAAATTAATTGAATATGAAGTAAATTTGGTACATACTGGAATGTTTTCAAAAAAGTCAGTCACAGCCACTTCTAAGTTACTCATTTTAACACTTTTTCACAATTACTGATTAAAATATAAAAAAAAACTTCTTGAAAAGTTTGTGCGATTAAAATAATCACACTAGCAACACGGAAACTTCGTTTTAAACACGACCCATGTCGTAGAGGGTAAATATGCAACTGTTTAAGGTCAAACTTAGAATTTGAGATTGAGCGAACAACTAGCAAGCGTAGATTAGACCTTGAACTCTCAATCAAATGCTAAATAAACAAATGATTGAATATCAAGTGTGTCTGACATTACTATCTATGTGCTGACTGATTGGACTGATCGCTCAATGAATTCAATGAAATGATTGGCATAGTTATTAATTTGACACAAAGGAATTCTACTCGCTGCACGAAACATGCTACATACCAAACTCATGATGTTCTTACACTGGTGGTAACACTAACAGAATAAACATATTTGAAATAAGTAAACCTACGTTAGCCATTATCTACTCAATACCCTATCAATTTAGATAAGTACCATTGATTAATTTATCAATTTGTGTGTGTTTCATAACCTCAAAAGTGTGTAAATAAATAATATACTTACTAATTTGGAATTAGTGAAAGGCATCTTTTGTCCATGTAGAAAACAGAAAAACACACCAAAAAATCTAAACTACACTCGAACTTCAGTTGATAATGTTATTGCATAATATTGAAATACAATAACAGTGGAGGTATTGCTTTGCGTGCTTAACTGGCGAATACTGTGAATTCCAATTACCGGCCAGTGAGTGAGAGGAATTTATTTTAGTCTCGTAGTTATATGATTTGTAGTTACCTTTCGCTGTTTTGGGCGATGACAATCGTTCCTAAAATAGTACGTATGTTTTAGTAAATAGTCATTGTAGCTATCTCTAACAAATTGCTAATTATTTTGAGCTAGTGCTCGACTGCTTGAAAGACATTCTCAGTCTTAGTATCGCTTCTTTACATTGATAATAAGAATAACAAAATTATCTTCTAAATCTTGATACTGTTCTACTTAATGTTTACAAAACATTATAAACTACTGGTAAATAAAGGGCTTAAATGTTTGATTTTGCCGCCATTTATGCTGCTAAATAATAAAGGCTGCGTTCCGAGTAAGCTGTAATCGATTTGAGCAATTGAGCGTGCTAACAAGCGTGATCGTGATAATTATGTCCCGAGAACCGTCATAGATGACGTCATGATAATGCGCCATCTTGCGATAACACCGACCATGCCCTAAATTAATATCACTGTGAGCGCTGTCAAAAATAACAGTTGTGCTGTTTTGTTTTGAGCTTTAAACTACAAGCATTTTCGAAATTGTGCATCTGGGTACAGTCGCCACCTAACAAAAGAAGAAAAATAAATTTGTGGTGTATACTCAAAGAAATACTGTAATCCAACCATCTTGTGCAAGTTTTGGGGTAATGTTATAACGTTGAGCGATCACTGTGAGCAGTGTGAGCGCGTTCACGAGCGTTTCGAATTGCTCAGAGCTGTCATAATCGTGATATCTAAATAGGAACGCGAAGTATCGATGTGAGCGCTGTAAGCGATTAAGGTGTAAGATTAAGGTGTAACTCGGAATGCGGTCCTAGTATTTACTCAATCAATGTCAACTGTCAAGAAAATGAGTGATTTTTATCCCTAAATTATTGGACCTTATACTGGGCCAATCACAGAACATTAAACCGACCTTTGCACGGAAGTAATAAAAGCGCGGTGGGATTTTATCGCGCACTTGATTTTCAATCCTCGGTGTTAAGCCAAGCGATTAGAATTCAACAGAGTGCATCCCAGCGCGTCGAAAAAACACACTTGGATTTTCAAATCTCGGTGCTAAGCAGAGCGTTGAAAATCCAATGTACGAAAAAATCCCACCGTGATTTTATTACGTTTGTGCGTACGTTGGCTTATAATCTACGAGAAGGTCAACTTAGGGGGGTATTACACTATCATAATAATATATCTATGATCATATATAGGACATTTTTTTTTTTTTGAACGGGCATCTCGCAGTTTTGACCACTAAGGTCTTGGCTGCTTAACCGGACTTTCCTGTGGGTGCCTTAAGCTGCTACACTCAAAGCCTCCAGCCAGGGGCAAAAAACTAAACTAAATTAAAACTAGGCGAACGCTCGCTAAGGGCACCCCCTGTGGGGTACGGACCTCGTCTTAGGGCGTCGCTGAGGGGAGGACAGCAAGAAGGGACAGGCTGGATCAAAATTGGTTTAAATCATGATTATTATTCGGGGTAGTTTAAAGCTACGTGCTCAGCGGCAACAACTTGCTGGCACCTCGTTTTCGAGCAAGGGTCGGGGAGGAGTATAAATTACTCAGGGACACGGTCGCGGTTGCAAAGGACCTCGGCGGCGAGGTCGGAATGACGGGAGGAGTCTGTTCTTGTGTATTGTGCTGGTGGCCCTATTCTGCTCTTGGAGGAGTGTGATGGGATCATCAGGGTCGGAATGGACATGCCTCGGGCGGCGGATCTGACTAATTCGGGAAGGGACATAATTGGCTGCTTCGACAACCAAGGGGTTTCGATGTCTAGGAGCGGAGTCAAAGTAACGCTTGGACATGCGTTTAAGGAACTGGTGAATCGGAGAGATTTTACAGTCGAGATGGAGGATCTCGTTTCTGACATAGAAGGGAGCTCCCGTGGCTTTACGGAGGAAACGGTTCTGCAAGGCTTGCAACCTATGGATGGAATGGGACTTGGCGTGGGCGAATACTGCACCCGCATAGGTCATAATGGGTCGGATACAAGATGTGTAGATGCGCAGTTTGCACTTAAGTGACAATTTGCTGCGTGCATTTAGGACGAAATGGAGTCTACCTAGAGCGAAAGCGGCTCGCGAACGAACCGTCTTTATGTGCTCAGAAAAGGAGAGATGGTGATCTAGGATAACACCTAGGTATTTGGCGCGCCTAGCCCAAGGGATTGGTTTGCCGAACATGGTGATAGGTCGAGGGAAAGGGGGGGTTCTAGTTCGCGGTTTAGAAAAGCTAACCGCTTGACTTTTGTCTGGATTTACTTCTATTCGCCATTTTCTAAACCAGGTGCCAAGGTTGTTGACAGCCCTTTGGAGGTATAGTAGCTGAATTGCCCTTGCAGATGATCGCTGTATCGTCTGCGAACAGAGCCAACTGCGTCGATCTGTGTCTGGGGATGTCGCTGGTGAATAGCGTGAAAACGAGGGGGGCTAATACTGAGCCCTGAGGGACTCCTGCCCTTATGGGGCGGGGGGAGGAAAGGGCTCCTTCGATGCGGTAGCGGAAGGTGCGGTTCGACAAATAGTCTCGTAAGATGAGCACGAGACGATCCGGCACTCCGAGTTTGTAGAGCTTATAAATTAAGCCGTTGTACCAGACTTTGTCGAACGCCTTCGCTATGTCGAAGAATACTACGCTCGTCTGCCGGCCATGGGTGAGAGCACCACTGACCAGCTCGACGATACGATGGACCTGATGCACGCTAGAGTGCTGAGTTCGAAAGCCGAACTGTTCGTTGGGGATGAGGCCCTTGGTCTCTGCATAATCTCTGAGGCGCTTATAAATAAGCCTCTCATAGATCTTGCCGAGAACCTTGAGCAGACTGATGGGCCTATAACTAGATGGCTCGTTTTTGGGTTTACCTGGTTTAGGGATACCTATGACAGTGGCCTCTTTCCACGTCTGGGGAAAAATGTTATTGCTTAACGCACCATTGAAGATGGTGGTCAAAAGCATAATTAAATGGGCTGGGAATAGTTGGACCACCCTATTGGTGAGTCCGTCTGAACCGGGGGCTTTGCGATTTTTCAGACCTTTGATAATCTCATGTACCTCATCTGGTTCGATGGGGGGCAGGGGAAAATCAGGGTCTTCAATGGGAGGGATAGAGGCTCTACGTTCAACTTCGGCGTCGACCTCATCGAGGTGAGCTTTGTCTACTGGTAGGGTACTGGGAGAGCATTGGGCTTCAAGACTGTCGGCTAGGCACTCGGCTTTGTCGATGTCGTCGAAGGCTAATGTTTTGTCCGGTCGGACTAACGGGGGCATATGGCCTGAATGGGGGGATCTGAGTTTCCTTTGGAGTTCCCAGAAGGCTAGGTGAGTAGGCTCAAGGTCGCTCAGCATCTTGTCCCAGCCCGTTTCACGCAGCTCCGCCATACGTGTCCTTACAGTTCTCTGTAAGTAGCGCATGTGGGCTTTGTTGGCGGCGCAGGGAAAGCTGCTGTAAGCACGGACAGCTGCGTTCTTCTCAGTCATATAGGACACTATCTCCTATCCTACTTATACGACCCCTAGAATCATATCTGTGTATTACATTATCATTTAACTAGGATCCTATTTTTTGTCATATGTGGTTGCAATCGTCTATTAAAACCAAATTCTGAAGCCTTTCGGCACACGATATAACAAATAGAACTCTAGAGAACACCAATAAAGCCAAAAAAATGTGTCCCTAGGACACATTTTTTTGGCTTTGTTGCTTTTTTAAAGTGCAGCAGTGCTGCCAACAATAATTTAAGAATTCCACTAAGCACTAAGCATATTGTGAAGTAACGCCAAAATTTCGTTGTACTTACTTTTATCCTTCAATAATACCGTCAATTTAGAATATGGCAGTAGCAAAAGTGAAAAGGCAAAAGCACATATATATCAGAAAATTATGAAAATAAATGTGAAAATTCATAAATAATATTCAATATGGCAAGACCTGTTTCTATGATCCTATCTAACAACAAATGTCAAAAATCTGTGATCAAAGACGATTTGATTCATATGTTTGTATTATATTAGCAAATAAATATGACTCATAGATCTATGATCCTAGATATGTTATAGTGTAATACCCACCTTAGAACAAAATAAACCGGTCAAGAACGTGTCGGACTCGCGCACCGACAGTTCTGGACCATTTTAAATTTTCATCAGCGAGGCCTATACTGCCCTGCTAAGCACAAAGGCGGTATCTCAACCGGAGTAAGTTTTGAGAAAATTGACTTTTTGTCAATTGAAATTTAAGGAAATATGGAGATATAAAAAACTTTTTAGTGTTTTTTTTTAATGTTTTAAGTTAGATAGCACTATTTCGCTTATACTATTAGATGCGAAATTGTTAAAGCTATTGAATGGTATAAAAAAAACTAAAAGGGTGGATCTCAGAGATACCGCCTTTGGGCTTAGCACGGCAGTATATCCGTTAGATAATTTTAACACTGCGGTGTAGAATATTGCAGTTTTAGGTTAGCGCCATTTCTTGACCGATAGTGAAACTAATATAATTTTTGTCGATGGTTTCTGAAAAAGTGTGCTATTTATAGACATCGTTTTATTTTTCCTGTAATCTTTACATAAACTTCTATCACATAGAATAATTTCAGATTATTCTCTATATAACCTTCGAAGATAAGGGTGGGGGAACGGTATTTTTTTTTACATTTTTTCAAAAGTCGAAGAATGGCCGCATCCTAAAATAAAAAAAAAACTGTTTGAGAATGTTTTTTTTTATTTTTTTATTAGGGCATCTCATAGCCGACCTCTGAGGTAATGACTATTTAACCGGTCAATCCTGTGGTTGCCTTAAGCTGCTAAACTCAAAGCCTCCAGCCAGGGGCATACAAACTAAGCTAAAAAGCTAGGTGAACGCTCCCTAAGGGCACCCCCTGTGGGGTCGAGCCTCGGCTTAGGGCGTCACCGGAGGGAGGACATCAAAGATGGGACGGGCTGGATCAAAGTTTTGATCATGATTATTAATCGGGGAATTTAAAGCTACGTGCACAGCTGCAACAACTGCTGGCACCTCGTTTTCGAGCAAGGGTCGGGGAGGAATATCATTTACTTTGGGTCGCGGACGCGATCGCAATGGACCTCGGTGGCGAGGGTGGAATGACGAGATGCGTCTGTATCTATATTTGTGGCCCTATTGCTCTCCTGGAGGAGGGTTATGGGGTCATCTGGGTCTGTGAGAATGTGCCTAGGACGGCAGGTACGACTAATCCTACTTGGGACATAATATGGCGGCCTCGACAACCAGGGGGTTGCGATGTTTGACCGCGGAATCTAAGAAACAAAATTTAGGTATTGCTGGATGGTGGGAATTTTTAGGTCGAGATGGAGACTCTCGTTCCTTACATACCAGGGGGAGCCGTTGGCCCTACGGAGGAATCGGTTTTGGAGAGTTTGCATCCTATAGATATGGTGTATCGTGTTATGAGCAAAGACGGCACCCGCATATATCATGATTGGACAAATGCACGCTGTACTCAATTCGCAATTCGCAATTTGCACTCGAGTGACAACTTGCTGCGTGCATTTAGGACGGAATGGAGTCTACCGAGAGCGAAAGCGGCTCGCGAATGAACCGTCTTAATGTGCTCAGCGAAAGTGAGGTGAAAATCTAGAACAACACTTAGATATTTGGCTCACTTCTCCCAAGGGATCTGCTTGCCGAACATAGTGAGGGGTCGGGGGAGGGAGGTTTGAGAATGTGCAAATAGGGCTCTTTTATATGATACCCCAAATACCCTAGTAATCCCACTTCAAATTTTTAAGAAACCCGTTCAGTCCCTTTTGCAAAAAAAAAAATACATATTTTTATTTCGTCCTTATTTGCAAAATAGTTGGGCAAACGCATCAATCATTATTCCAAAATTCAAGTTGATAGTATTACTAGTTCTTGAGATATCCACCTGTTACAGAAAAACGGACAGACAGACAGACTGAGTCGCACCATAAGGGTTCCTTTTTATCATTTTGGTACAGAACCCTAAAAAGGAAAGACATTTTTGCTGTGCGCCATCTAGTGGCACCCCAGAACATCTATGTGAAGGACGTGAACAGAGCGTAAAATTTGAATTATTTTAAAGAAAATTACTTCGTTGTCAAAACTGAAATTTTCTTTCTAGTTGTACAAAAGGAATGCGTAATTAGCATTACCAACTAATATTAAAATTGAAAAATTAATGACCTATGTAATCTACCTACGGGCCAATCCCCGGGACAATCCTCTACTAAGCCAATCCATCAGGCCAGTAAAATGAAAAGGTAAAATGGCTTGAGGACAATCCAATGCAGTAGACTGTTTCTATTTACACGACAATAATAGAAGATTGGCTTTGTGGATTGTCTTGGGGGATTGGCCTCCTCTAAATGGTCCATTACACTTATTTATTAGAATGTACACGTTCCGTATATAGTTATGCAGTGCCAGACCGAAAAGTACGAGAAAGACAAATGGAATGTGCGGCCGTGCGACCAGTAGTTGGCTCTTTATAGAATTCTGATTGGATTGGTCAAATGATGTTTTGACTGTAAGGTGGACCCGCAAAGGTACGCCCGGTAAGCCCGCGAATTTCAAATTTTCTTAAGTGTTTTGGAATTTGCAGGTCAGGTTGTCATCATCATCATTTTGATCAAATTATAATATTTGTTACTGTAATTTTCAATGTTTTTACTAATTAAAATTGGAATACGCTGCCTTTGTTAAAACAGGCATGCAAAAAAGGGACGGAGAGTAAGAGAGAGGGAAGGGAGAGTCCTAGGTCCTAGGTCCTAGGTTTTCGTATAAATCCACTGACAACGACTGACACTTCTAAATATTTTTATCTTGATGTTGGCATCGTATTACTCGGTGTTTCTCACATAAATTATAGTGTTGCTAGAACTACTGTAAAATAAGTGTGTATTTTATTTTAGCCGTACTACTTATATCACAGAACATATATACTTATATGCTGGTATAGTCAACCAAACATCCATGGTAACAATTTAACAGTGTCTTTTTTCCTGGCGTGTTCCCACGGACGTGCGGTCTACTTGGTAGTTTACAGCTTCGATCAAACCTGAGCGACTGTGAACGCGGTACGCGGGACCGAAGTGGGAGCAGCTACCGCGCGGCCGACGCTGCCTGCGTTTAATAAATGTCGGACCCGCGTCCCGCGTTGTGGTCGCTCAGGTTTGGCCGAAGTTTAAACTGATCAAGTTGTAATTCTGTTTAGCTATCTATACGTTTTGAAGTGAAAACTTCTTTAGGTGCGTTGGGCATTTTTGAGATAGGACTAATCTATTGATTTCGAGACACCATGACAACACCTCATTTTTCTAAACGCCATTGTGCTCTTTATTTATACAGTATGTTAAATAACAGAGGGCGTTCCCTTAAACACGTTAATCTATATCATTAATACATTGAAATAAAAATATCAGCATAGAAAAATAAGTATAAAAAAAACCGAATGAAAAAAATAAAATAAATGAAAATAAATTTGAAACGTCCTGTTTAAAATCAAAATAGTAGCGCGGTAAAGTACCTAGCGTATTCGCGCTGCCCAAACCGGCAACGTCGCTATTTTTAGTTCCAAATAAAATAAGGTGGATATTGGGGGGCGAGGGCGGGGCTAGGCGCATCAATAAATCGCCGCACACGCGAGTCGTCATTCATAAGTTTGTTGCGACATTGCCATACTTCCACATTGAAATACAAATGCGCGTGTACAGAGTGTTTCTTTTACGTAAAAATTTAATATTTTTTGTGAATATTTTATTATAAAAAAATATAAAAACATTTTGCTTTTGAATGGTAATATTTATTTTAGCATGTATGGATGCCATACTGTTGCGGGTAAACGGGAACGCCTTTCGTTAATTAACATACTGTATTACGTTACGAATCAATGTTCTATGCAAGTATTTTTACTTTAAAGGCTTTGTAAACGCGATAGTGCTCTTTATTTATACTAAGTTACGGATCAGTGCTATGCAAGTATTTTTACTTTAAAGATTTCAGAAGTTTTTTTTTTGTAAACTCGATTGTGATCTTTATTTAAGTAAGGTTATGGACCAATGTTCTATGCAAGTATTTTTCTTGACACCAAGGCGATCTAGTTCAAGTTTTCACTCCTGTCGGCACTCTCAGAGTGTCACCACTTTTTTGTTAAGGTAATAAGAGTCACAAATATTTAACAAAATATTTATAATTTTTTAGAATAATATAAAACAGTGTTCAACACTGAGTCGAAGCGTTTCATAATAAGCCATGACATATTATAATGTTCAATATAATCATCTGCTAACATAGGACACTCGGCTTATTTAAGTACAAAACAAATTTACTTATAATAATAATAATGCACTTAACTATATTTACATAAAGGATCTAAAGTACACATTTATCACGACTTATTTTTATTTACTAGTTAGTCCTAATAATTTCCCTAATACTTTGAGTTACCCCCGCGACCAGCACGAAGCTTCCAAACACTACTAATATTAGGTCTTTGACGAGAATCCAATTGTATTTTCCGAGTCCTCTCTCCCAGTTAAAAATAATGTCCAACAAAGATGGCGCAATGAGGCCCAGGAAAGAGTAGAAGAATGCTCCCTCCAGGCCAATCACTTGTTCCAGACGAGGTAAAGTGGCCGCTGCTATAACTGTGGACAAAAAATAATAGGGTTACATTAGTATTTAATGTGAAGCTTGAAGTTTCTCTATTTTCTTAAGAAACAATAAAAGCAAGTACCTACTTATGTACTTACCTATGCTTCCAAAAACTATAGAAGTATGGCCTGATGTTACATTAGTATAGGACTACCTCACTAACCTGTGAGAACCGCGAATACAGCTCGAATGCCGCCTTGCGCTAGGTTATGGTATTTCTGTGTGACGTGTTCCTTAGTGTTTCGCCACACTATCTCCATGGGAACGTAGAACTGCAGAGTGTATGTGAAGAAGATAGCAAATACGATGAACACTTTCGCAATAACTGCAGCTCTGAAAAAAGTATGATACAATTTATTAAATGGCGTAGGTAGGTAACTACGACTCAAGAAGTTGTCGACGCCAGTGCTTATGTAAGCTACATAAACCAACTATCAATAGGATTAGATACTTTTTGACCTGAATAAAAGAAGAAAAAATTAAACGCTGGCCTTTAACGATGAAAAAAAAATTTTATGAAAGCCATTTTTCTATGAAAACTAAAACAGAGAAAAATAATTAATGGCTGTTTATAATTATTTTCACCCAAAGTGACCAGTGTTTTGAATTAGGTATAATACCATGGAATTAGTATAATATAAAAAAAAAGATCGCGCTTCAAAAAGGTCGAAGATCCTATTAAAAAAAAAAAATTATGTACATTGTAGGTACGATAGCTACTCACAGACAAGAGGAAATGTTATCGTTCCGGTCGACCAGAGTTACCTAATATTTTTATGCAGGTAACTTTAATTAGGTGCCTACTTATACTGTGCACAAATCGTTGGCCATCCATAAACATGCATCCTTAATTAGAATTTGGGAAATTAATAAAATTATACTTACGGTTCAGCCGTATCCAGATTGAGAGTTATACTCCCTCTAGCGTCATCTCCGTAGCGTACGTAGCCCAGGAACCCCATGAACATGTACAGTAGTACCACCACTGACATGGTGATGTTCAGAACGCCGGGACAGCCGAGGAAGTGGGACGGCTGAGCCATGGTGTTCTCAACCGGTAGCACGACGCCAATGCCTTCCATTGCAAATATAACTGTACTGGAATGAAGTTAAGATTCAAATTAGCGATTTGAGAGGGATTTTTATTAAGGTTGGTACATAAGATATCCATCTATAAGTGTAAATGTGAATTTTCATTTTCACGAACGTAAAAAATTCATTGTTTGAGATCGTTAAATAGCCAAAAAGAGTAAAGGGTCTTTCAAACAGGCGCGACACGCGACGCGACATAAAGACACCGCTCGCCTTAAGGAATAAAAAACCGGCCAAGTGCAAGTCGGACTCGCGCACAAAGGATTCCGAAAAACGAGCAAAAAAGTCATGTTTGTTGTATTGGAGCCCCCTTAAATATTTATTTTATTCTGTTTTTTAGTATTTGTTGTTATAACGGCAATAGAAATACATCATATATGAAAATTTCAACTCTCTAACTATCACGGTTCATGAGATACAGCCTGGTAACAGACGGACAGACAGACAGACGGACAGCGGATTCTTCGTAATAGGGTTCCGTTTTACCCTTTAGGTACGGAACCCAAAAAAGGCAAACGTCGCCGTAACTACGATTTGTTTATATGTTGTTAGGTCTCCTGAGAGTTGTTCATGCCCAAGTTTGCAACCCTGAAAACTTTGTGTTACTCCCATGGTGCTCGAAAAAACAAACTTTAAGAACGCGTTTTAGGGTCCTAACCTGACCTAATAAGCAACATAAAAAAACAGTGGCACTTCGGGAGTGCCGACCAAGCCGCGGCAATCAACACGATGATGTATTTTGAATGGTCAAAATGTGTCGTCCTCACGGTGTCGCGAAATCAATGGTTTAATCCCATCTCAAAAATGCCCAACGCGCCTAAAGAAGTTTTCACTTCACTAATCGTAGTTACGTGCGCGTTTGCGATGTTTGATGTTGTTATTGACTGGGCTAAAATGAACTAGGTACTAATTTCTATTATCTACGATTGCTAAAGAGTTTGTGTAGTAGAATATATAGGTAACAGGCAACTTTATATAAAATTAAAACAGAAGCCATTTACTTGGCAGAAAAAAATATAACAAAAAATTAAACTTGGTGGCTTTTCGCAAAATTTTTGAGTACGTTCGGCCAGTTGTTGTGGAAATAAAAAGGACACGTAAACAAGGAGGATGATTTCCTTACGAACAAATTAAAAATCTTCCAAAACACGATTTAGAAAATTACTGTTCTTTTTTCAATTATTTCTAATATTGTGCTCGCGTAGTAAACATACCGAAGTACCTACCTAATAGGTAAGTAGTTTAACAATTGCTGAGAACTAGTTATTTTATGTGAACTGGGAAAGAGTTAAACATTGTTCAGTCGATTAACCAAAGCTCAACCATGTCAATTAACTACATGCCTACCAAATAATTATTAGAATTGCATAAATAAGAATTACATTGTATGAGGAATTATATGAAAGAGAAGGGAGTCAATGTTAGCGTGACAGTTGACAGGGGAGAATGGAAAAAACTTTGGCGCCAACCCCAAGAAACATGGGACGAGGGCAGAAAGATGATGATGGTTAAAAAAAAAAATACAGTTTAAGTGCAAGTCAAAATATTGTCATTGCTTTAACACGTTCAGTGCCGAGAGCCCTCCTGGAGGGTTCACCTAGTCGCATATGGGATGCCGGGAGCCCTCGCGGAGGGCTTATTTTAAATGTAGGTTTTTCTTAGCGAATACACCATTATAAACCGTGAAAATAAAATTTGATGTATATTTAAAAAATATTTATTAGTTAAGGCGTTGGTTTGAAAACCAAACATTAAAAATGATAAATTCTTGGAATAATAATAAATGGAAACTACTTATAGCGACAAGACCCCCTTTTTTTTTTTTTTTTTGGTGGGAAATCATCTAATAACTTCTCCCGCTCTGGGCGGAGCAGGAGGGTGTGTCAGACTCTTACTGACTAAAACCCACCCGTGTTCCTTCGGTTGCCCTGTTGCCGGGGGCCACGATCTCCCTTTCGGTTTTCTTCGCAACCCCGGCAGGCATCGGCCCTAGCGGACCCCGTCAATTCTGCTGACATCTCTTTGAGGCGCGCGTGGAACACAACGCGCCGTCGACCCGGGCCTGGTCCTTATCGAACGGTGAGCTACCCATTGCTCACAGTCCGTAAGCCCGCGCCTACGGTGGCCGGAAATCGGCTTGCGACTCCCGACGCCCTGGGCGTCTCCTCTTGCGGCGGTTAGGGGCGTGAGGGCGCGAAATTTGCCTCTCCCTCACGCGTTCCGCCTCCTCCTTCGCGAGCATTACCGCTTCGCAGAAGGAGGTGACGGTCTCCCATTTCCTCTCGCTCCGTACCATGGCCTGAACCAGGGCCGGACGCGAGAGATCACCGCCGCCGATCGCCTCCACGAGGACACGGCGATGCTCCGCCCAAGCTGGGCAGACCTCCACTGTATGCTCCACCGTGTCCTCCGGGCGATCCACACAATGATGACACCCGGGCGTTTCCTCCCGCCTTATCCTGTGCAGGAACCTCCCGAAACAGCCGTGTCCGGTGAGGACCTGCGTCAGGTGGAAGGTGAGGACGCCGTAGCGCCTCTCTAGCCACTCCTCAAAGAGGGGTCTAATCGCCGCAATTGTGGCGTGCCCAGCGCTGGGTTGCGACAATCGCACTCTCCATGACGCCATGAGATCCCGCCGGAGCTCTGTCCGCTGTGCCGTGATTTCTCGCGGCAGCGGAGTTAAGCCCCGGCGTTTCGCCTCCTCGCGAGCGACAAGACTCCCTGAAAACACTATTTTACTTCATTTTACAGTGTTTTATAACACGGTTTTAAACCTAATGCCGTTGAACGTCCGTGATGGTTAACTTTAGCGCAAACCTAATGACGGTAACCCTCCCGGAGGGTACACTTCCAATATGTATGGCAGCATGGCGTATGAGTTCTATGAAAAGTGGGTGGAGTAGAAAGTGTTAACATTGAAGAGCCCATTTCTCAATACTCTTTAAATTCATAGGTATAAGATAGATACGCAAAACGCATTCAGTAAAGATAAGTGCCTCAGTTTCCTTACCCGATAAAAAGAGGTAATCTTTCGATATCGACAGCCATCGGCTTGGAGTCGATAGGTTGGAAGTCCGAGCAAATATAGTATAAACAGATGAGGAATGTGAGAACCAGCAGAACGTTTGCAAATCCAGAGAACGGCGCCAAGTATTTCAGGTTTTTGATTTGTGTGAAGAGAAGCACAGGGACCAGGACCATGAGGCAATACATCGTTTCGCTGATTCCATTGTCCTCGTTATAGAAGTCGACTATCTGTAAGGAAATTAACATAATTTGAATAATGATTGCAACCTTTGAAATAGTGAAATTAAAATTGAAAAATCATGCTTGAATTCCCGAAGCGTTTGGACACAGGTGTTTAGCGCACCCACATATACGCCAGATATTTTGTAGGGCAGCGAGAAAGGTGGAAGGACAGCAGGTAGAACTTTGCCCGGTACTTGTACAATACGGGAGTATAAAAAAAAAACCGGTCTAGTGCGTGTCGGACTTCGCACTATGAAGGGTTCAGTAGTTGGGATGAATTTATCCCAAGAACAAAGTTAACATTGAAGTGGAAAAACATGTTCGGGCATTCCAACTGCAAATGTAAGTTTGTACGTTCAATATTGTGAGATTTACCATTTTATTTGAAGTCTAAAGACCATAGACTTCCCCTGGCAACATGGCAACTGAAGGAACACGGGGGGGTTGAGTCTGACAAGCCCTCCCGCTCCGCCCAGAGCGGGAGAAGTTATTTGATAATTTCCCACCCAAAAAAAAAAATCTTTTCGGTTTTCCTGTAATCTATGAGTAAAGAAAAAATATTTTTCTCAAAATTTTAGGCTCAGAAGTTTAGGAGATAAAGGTGAATGGTAAATTTTCATCTATTTTTTAAATATATTTAAAAGTATTAATTTTAAAGTTATGAAAATATTTGAGATCCTCGCAATAAGCCCTTTCGTTTGATATGTCATACGGTACAATTTTTTTATATTTTCTTATTTGCCCCCAAAAGTGACCTCCATATTCAAAATTCATTTATTTACGTTACACGTCCGTGTTTGGGTCGCAGAAATACATATGTGTACCGAATTTCAGCTTAATTAGTTCATTAGATTTGGAGCAAATTGTCTGTGACAGACGGACAGACGGGTGATCCTTATGAGGATTCCGTTTTTTCCTTTTGAGGTACGGAACTTAAAAAACGCCTTTTACGAAAATGGCTTGCTTAAGAAATCTAATATTTACCTACTGGTATTCTATACCTAATATTTAGAGTTGCCAACTTTTTTATATCAAATATAGTATTTTCAAAGCCTGTAAAAATATAAAGATGGCGAAAAATTTCATTTTTTAAATGCATATTTTTTGTTCAAAAAAATTTCTCATTCACAACTATTATTACACTTTAAAAAGATTACAAAATACCATTATTTTTTATAATTGTTAAAAAAAGTTATTGTTATTTAAAATTCACAATTCATTAATTCATTTTTAGTACCTAAAAGTATTCTAATTTTTTATGGATTTAGGGTACTAAATCCATAGAAAAATTAGAAAACTTTCAACAGGTATGACTTGTAGATACCGGCTAAACGACGGCCGCCCGCACCCCATGTAATAAATAACCCGGTGAAATGCCCCATTGAAAAAAAATGTGGCGAATTTTTTGTTCTTTTTTCTTGGATTTTACTACATAATTAGACTCTCGGTACGATACCTAACAACACCCTCACGGATCGGACAGGGTATTTTTTACATGTTGTAGAAAGAAGAAATTATACTATTTTAAATATTAGAAAAGTCATAATCAACACTTGTTGCCATTTTTCAGCAGTAGATTTAGCAAGTTTTTGGTCAGAAATAGCAATATTCAGAATTTTATTTAACAGTTTTTTTTTGGAGTCTAATATAGCAGTATATTATATTATATAGTAGGGTTGGCAACCCTACTAGTAGGTACCTATTTCTGAATTATACATGTCCAATGAAAAAGGTCACAGCTAGAAAAACCTCGCTCGCTAAAAGTTAAATCCGTCATGTTAACGAGGTCATTATTTTTCAAGATCTTAAAGTTTTAGGTGTAATATGTATGCGTTAGTCATTAATTAACGCGATAGCTACAACGTAAAATTTCGCACAATTTCGTTCCATGAAAATAATACGAAATTCTCATAGATTTGGACCAACTCTGTTTACAGAGAGCGACATTTATAAATCTTCTCTTGACTGGCTGTATTTTTTTCTCGTATAATTTATGTTCCAAGTGCATTAAAAAAAGTCGAATGTTTTGTCATTGGTCCAACATACCTGTTTTACAGAATCCACGATTAAGATGACATAGACTGCGCAGGCGCCAAGAATGGTGAAAGCCATGGCCCAGTCTATAAATATCCTGAAATATGAATATCACGATGCCTGTTAATATTTAGCACCACTTCCGTAATCTGCGTTAACGTGACACAGGTATTGTTTATTTTGTCTCCAGTTACTTGAGACATATAGATATTGTTTTTGAGGAGGAGCCAAACACTAGGCGCCGTCAACAAGAGCGATGCCAATGTTCAGCGTCATTTACGAATGTAACTTCAAAAATACTGACAGTAAGAGTAACAATTTTGCTGATGATAAGTCACTCAGTATTGGATTAATGTGATTCTGCATATCAAAAGCCAATTTTCACTATTTCAATTTTATTGTCCTTTTCATCGCTGTTCTAGTGTGTGAAGTTGTCTCATAGAAGTTACAACCTCTAGTTATAATAGTTCACAAGTTTTTCTACATAGTCTTCTATCAAACATATAATGATAAGCACCTGTCCCAGCCTTTCTTTGATTCTGAGTTCAAAATTAGAAATCACTTTTGGCAGACGACTGCAATAGTTTGCAAAGGAAATCCACCGCTGCATGCAGAGACAGTCCCGATACTCAAACGTGAATCAACAGTCACGTGAGCATCATTTATAAAGTCTATATTTACAATATAATTATGGTATACTACTCCTAACTATTGCAATGCTTGACCTTAGGTATCGATTGGTTTCATTACCTCAAAACAATGTCACTCATTGACAACGTGATTATTTCCATGGGTCATGTGATGGACCCACCGTTGTATGAGTTGGCAATTACAAAGATTCTAGTGTGTTATGTGGCGCAAACATTAATGTTGGCAACGTGAGAACTACGGAGATAATTGTGACAATTATGGATTCACATAATAATTCAGATGTCTACGTCGCTAAGCTCTTCACGTTATGTGTTGGTACAGAAACATTTCTTTCGAGTCTAAAAATGTGTGAGAAAGAAGCAGTAGTGCTACTATTTCTATTTTTATCTACCAATATCAAAACTCAAATTGTAGTGCGAGCTGATTTGTCAATCACAAGTCTGGTATTCATATAACCAGAAATTAAATTGAGCTTCAATAAAACTGATACTGTCAATACTGGTCTCAAATTATTTTAATTATTTTTAAATGATATCATTACGGAGACATACATTGGCAATGACGTGATAGTTTACAAATCAAATACAAGCATAATAAAGCTAAAGTCATTATATTACTTGAAGCTGCAAATCATTGTTTCGTAACGGTAAGTGCAAATATAAATGGAAGGATCTTAAGTATAGACATGAAATTGAACGAGAAATAAACATAAAACATCACGTATTCAAACACTATTGTCTTCCAAGGTGTTGTATTTAATTATTGCATGCACTGGTGAGAGTTGAAGTGAATATTATTAAATTATAACTTTCAGAATTTATTTTTAAATAAGACTGTAGGAATTTAAACTACTTTTGTAGATTCATGCAGTAAGAATTCAACATAAATTAGCCATATGTTTAGTAACAAAGGACATGGAAATGGTCTATTGCAGTGCATTTTATGGTTCCAGTATTAGAGGCTATAGCTATAAATAAATCAAAGAAATGAATACACAATTGCAAGTGGATACTAAAATATCTAAAAAAGTAACTCGATTTCCATACCTTGATGCTTTAGACACTTTTCGTAACGGTTGAGGGCCGGTCGCGAAGACTGCTTCAACAGTTTCAGCATAACCTAATGATGGAACCCTTGTAACTCTTGATACTTCTTGTGAAGTTTTAACCTGAAATGTATTACATTTTTGTCATGAATAAGTTGATACCGAAAGGGCTACATGGCTTGTAGCGAATGCGTAGTAAACAATGACACTACAGTCTAAAAAGATATATGATTAAATTGACGGCGTCAGTTTATGAGTAGAAATATAGGTGTCAATGTAATTAATTCTATATTTCCGTATCATCATTATTCTTATCTCCTATTTTACCACAATGCGGTTTTCATACAAGTTGACATTATAACACCGTTGTATAATTATGTGTTTGATACTTATAAGGAACGTTCTAGTCATCTTCTAATTGGATCACATTCTTGACTTCATACATTGTTAATATTTAGGAATATCTGTTTATTGATATTAGTAAATTAGTTGCTTATAGTTTACCAGTAAATAAACGCAGTGTGTACAGATGTATCCCAAGATGATTGTTCCAGCAATCCCAACTATTGTACCAGCATTTTTGAATGCAGCTGGCATGGCCAGAATTCCGGAACCCAGTGATGATTTCAGGAGATTTGCAAATGATCTCACATCTCTAGAAATAAATGTTCCATATGATATAGATGATAAAATGGTAGATGATTTAAAATCCGTTGCAAACAGGAATCTATTAAGTACTAGATAGTTGATTGACGTAAATAAATATCAAAGTTCTAAATGCCATGCAACATCTCATCGTGGCATCAAAAGCAGTTGATATTAATTCTACCACGTTTTCTGATTTATACATTTTGATTGCATCAATTACATATCAATCATTAAGCTTCACAATGCTTTCGTATCAATCTTGTGAATTATATTACCGTTTTTTTTTAATGGAGTAGCGTAAAATCACAATGGGGTTCTTTATGTTAATTTTAATGTCGATTGGTAGTAACCGTCTGGAAGATAAAACAGTCGCTTAGGTACTTACGAGTTGGGATGCTCCAGTTTTCTGTTTTGAAAAGGATCGTAGGTGCTCAATTCCAAATCATTTTCTTTACATTTTGTGTTGATTGTGCTAATAGATATCGTTGACGGATAGATCCCATTTTCTGTTATGATGGCCCTGGAAGAGATATTTCATGTTGTTGAATGTTGTTTCGTAGCTCATAAAATATTTGCATATCATTTATATTTTCAACGCGAAATGTTGGTTTAATGGAGCTGTAGTGCTGTGATAGAAATATATTCTTCATAATTTGATTTTGTTAGTTGAAATAACTTTCGCTTTTATATTTCTTTCAGTCCTTTTATTAGAGTCCAAAGTATACGGGTAATTTATCAAAAGATTTTAAGATAAGTAAAAGATCGAAAACTAAAAATGGTATGTACGTAACTAGCGTCTAAAGCTAAAGAATGCATGTTTAAAGACCGCCGGACAAAATCGCACCAGTATATATTTTCGAAACGATTTTAACGCCAACCCGCATTTATTTCTGGCCACAGCAGCAACATTCCGAATGGTACTTATGTACTTATACCTAGTGATTTATAAGTCATGGACCACGATCGTATGAAAACGTACATTTTACTACCTACCTAAGTATCTACATTTTAGTCATTCAGAACATATAACTGAATAAGTGGTTTATTTATATAATTTTTCGTCTGACGTAAAACCATGGGTAATTGGGTTTTCATATTGGACCATTTTTAGCAGGTAGGTAACGGGTACCTAAAGTGAGTGGGTGAGTTTCTTGCTCCCTAAATCGTCTGACAATAGATCACGACTAGTTGGAAGGTAGTATACAAACACGCTGTGTTAGTGGTCATAACACTGAATTATTAAGGAAAAGTATTAACTGTTAAGGCTGTTTCAAACAGGCGCGACACGCGACGCGACACAAAGACACCGCTCGTCGCGCGACGAGCGGTGTCTTTGTGTCGCGTCGCGTGTCGCGCCTGTTTGAAAGAGCCTTTATATGTATGTGCCCGGTTATCTTTAACAAAATACCCGATGGAATAAAAAACGAGTCCATTCCACTATTTAAAAAGAAATGGTCAGTCTTGTTAATTGATAAATGTTATTACTCCATTTGTGAATTTCTAAATGATAAAACTTTATAGTTAGGTACCTAATTAATCCTGACATCTTTAAATCCTTATTTTATTTAATTGACCATATTATAAGAATTTTCATATTGACAGCATTTTTAGACTATTACGCACTTGTACAAAATGTTTGCATGCCTAATTTATGGTAGAATGTGTAAGGATCTGTAATTATAAAACATATCCATTTTTTTTGTGTCTACTTTCTATGCAAATAAATAATTATTTTATTCTATTCTATATGTATCGCATAACCGCGTGTTCGGTGAATCGGTACCCTAATTGCGTAACTTATATTCGTAAACAATTATGCGTAATTTGTTTCATTCTGACAGTTCAACGACATTCATTGCGTTATTTACGTTGTTGAGCAGATTTTTTTTCGTACTTATGAAGCAATGGATTGGCAATCTGTTTTAAATCGAAATAACTTGTGACTGTGTTGTATTACGCAATTAGGGTAATGAACGCGCGGTCACGCCGTCAGAGGACGCAAACGGTGACATGAATATGGACGCAACGATCACTGTTTAGGACGCGGCCTAAGGCTTGTTACTGACAGGGACAGCAAAGAAATTAGATATGACTATGTAGCATTCTGTGGTGCTGTTCTGGCGAGCCCTGATACCTGCATGTTGAAGAAACTTAAGGACCCTACTGATAACGTTTAGGTAATCGTGGATGAGTCCTGAGCTAGCACGATTTAGATAGCCATTAGCGTTTCTATCACACTTAGAAGTATGTTTTTAAGGTTCATGTAATAATAAGCTCCATAAAAAATACACCTCATCATAATAAGGGATCTTTGTTGCGGTTTAACATATAATTTTTTAATTAACGCATTACTTTTACGGCATACCTAACCCATTGTTGTGGGGAAACCCTGATTTGAGTTTTTATTTATGATTGTGTCAAGTTCTAAGATGATTGCTCATTCAATGTTAGTTCATGAATTTGTAACAGAAATAAATAAAAAAGGCAGAACAAATTATAATATCATATAATTATTTCCTGTACATATACAGCGTGTTACAAAAACCCTGTCCGATGCGTGATGGTGTTGTTAAGGTGGAACTAGTTGATATTTTTTTTCCATACAAATTTCACTGTTTGACATGGTACATCCAAAGTTAAACATGATATCGTTTTGTTTCATTATTAATTTTGTCTGTGTGGAAACAGAATAGTAAAATAATGAGCCGTTAAAAAGTAAGGAGCCCACAAAGATTCCTTTTTCTTGCAAATTTTAACGCAACTTTGGGGGTAAATAAGCAATAAAAGAAGTGTAAATCTCCAAAACAAAGTCGGCACCGACAAAGCTTAATTATCGAAGAGTTCAATAAACTTTATTTGTAATTGATTTATGCAGTGGTTTTTTCATAAAACTCGATTTTCCAAAGGACTTTTCGTAATTTTTTACGCGCTCGTTTTACTAAAATGGGTCGGAACGGTGTTTGTGTGCGTGCGAACTAGACGTTGTGCATGTAGACCAGCGTCTAACTGCTCATCACTGATAATATCTCTGTCGGACACGATGCCAGGTGAGGCAGCGTGCTTTTCGGCCATGCCCACTAGTGAGTTCGAGCCCGCGACTAGTTCAACCTTAAGAATCATACTGAGAGTCTATTTGTGGTATTTTTCCGAAATATTAAAAATAAATTTCGCCACATTTTTTTTTTCAATGGGGCATTTTACCGGTTTATTTACATGGGGCGCCGTCGTTGATAATTTACCAATTTTTTATGGAATTGGGATAATTTTGGTATTAAAAATGTGAATTTTAAATAATAATAGGTTTTTGAATAAGTATTCGGTAATATTGTTGTACCTATGTGCCGTTTTCGGATCGAACAGGGTTTTTGTAACACATTGTATACAATCGTTCTATGTTTTGTTAGAGGATAATCAGAATCTTATTAATTACACATGAATGTAATCCGACAACATTTTTCTTCGAAACCATTATTATTAGAACAGTACAGAGCATCCATTAAAATACACAGAACAGGTTTTTTACCCAGTGGAACTACTATATATATTATTATGTTAATAGATCTTATATATCTTGAATTTGATTATAATAATAACAGTAGTATATGCTTAGATCAGATTGTGATCCTGTGGAAAAATCTAACTGCTCAATTGAATTATTGCCAGCAATATCTCTTGATTAGCACTTTTCTTAAGAACTATTTTAATGTAGGTAAGTATGTTTTCTAGTTCTGTAGTATCTGCTTACCCTCATCAGAAGAAGGCGTGAGTTTATGAATGTTTGAAGGTATTTTTCTTTCTCTTTTGAAGTTATGATGGTCATGATAAAGCAAGTAGAACTATAATGAAAGCGATTACGATTGCAGTCGTATTGTCATTACAATTTATTCTTGAGTTGACTTTCCATTACAATAGAACAAAAATAAAACACGTTTTTCTACTGTCAATGCGAGTTCCCTTGAAACAATTTTGTTTACTACTTAATCGTCATACCTATAAAGATGATCATTTCTATTTTTAATATTTTATATCCACATAAATTACGTATTATAAGGAGTAGGTTGATTAGTTTGCATAATTAGATAGGTAGGTAGGTCTTGATCATATTACAATTCTAGCTAACATTTTGTAATGTAAGCCTTTGGTGTAATGTCATTTAGTTGAGGTATCGCTTAAGTGTAACTTAAGCTATTTAAATAATACCTTTAATTGCCATCTGCAGTAATTAAAGGCTTTAATGATAACATGGTTGTAACTGTAATTATTTACTATGTATTCATTTTGTATATACGTCTTATCTGTAATTTTATTTTGTTGTAAATGTTCATCACGTTTTGTGTCAATTCATTCATTGAAGTTAATTTTATCGAGCCACCATATTTACATGTAAGTATAACGTCTAAAACATTAAAATAATGATGATTCTAAAAAAGTTTTTATGCAGTTTTGAATTCGACATACTGGCTATCATTTTGGTGTCATCATTGTTCCGAATTTGAATTCATGAACATTAATTTTTTTATTGATAAATTACATGTTCCTTAAAAAACTACACAAATAGACCTCTGGGGTCAATCTTAGCATGCCATGGCATGAGATTTGACCAACGCGCTATTAATAGTTAATTATAATTGAGTTGATGTAATGTACCTTCAGCTTACGGTTTATGTTTTTACTATTCATTGAGTCTCTAATGTCTACAAGTATTTGATTTAGTAAATTGGGTATTATGAAAGAAGCGGTACGCCTGCCATGAAAATTATATCTAAAAAGTTAAACGGGTTTTACACTACATTGAATCAGGGCCCTGAATTAAGGGAGCACTAACTACTAACTACTATTAACTACTGCCTTACTCTTATTACACCTCTCTTATTAAGGGTTTACGGACCCTGATTCAAGTATAATACCCGTATTAGATCTATAAATAAAGCAATGCAGGGTGATTTGATTCCGGATTCAATTCCGGAAGTGTATTATGGAAATGATGTTGTCAATATATTATGCTAGATCAGGTAATCGAAGACTATTGATTTATTATCGGCAGTAATCATAGCAAATAACTCATGATTACTAATTAGTTTACATAATTACCCACCTTTTAAAGGTGGCAAATATTTAATAAACAAATATACATTTTACCGAATTGCCAAATGTATTTACGGCTTACTGTCACGCATGGTTTCGATTAACTTTTTTTTTGTGTGGGAAATCATCAAATGACTTCTTCCGCTCTGGGCGGAGCGAAAGGGTGTGTCAGACTCTCACTGACTAAAACCCACCCGTGTTCTTTCAGTTACCCTGTTGCCGGGGCCGATCTCTCTTTCGGTTTTCTTCGCAACCCCGGCAGGGATCGGCCAAATAGCGGACCCCGTCAATTCTGCTGACATATCTTTGAGGCGCGCGTGGAACACAACGCACCATCGACCCGAGCCTGATCCTTATCGGACGGCGAGCTACCCATTGCTCAACGTCCACAAGCCCGCAGATCGGTTTCGATTATCTAAGGTATAAACTATTGACGTCCATATTGGATTTGTAGAAATTTTCCACCTCCCTTTGGAAGTGGAAAATCCTTACAACAAGAATGTCATTTTTTATAAAGCCTACTCGTCAAACAGGCTAACAGAGTATACTTGCGGAGATATGTAGATGTGAAAGTGGGCAATGTCGCAAATAGGTGTCAAATATTTCGCTGTTTTGGTTAATTTGGCAATATTACTGTATGGAAATAAGAAATTTGGCTAACTATGTAGGTCCCTAGAATATTAATAATGAATTGCAATTATAAACCTGAATTTGATGTTGTAACAATTTTAGGTGTAAAATAAGGCATTTGGAAAGTTTCCAAATACTTTTTTTACATTTAAAACTAAATATTCGGTATTACGATATTAATTATTGCATTTCATAATCAATGTTTTAGTTACCTAGTTAGCCACATTTCTTAATTCCATACAGTAAATATTGATAAATTAATCAAAACAGCGAAATATTTGACACATATTTGCGACGTTGCCAACTTTTACGATAAACCCTCTTAACTGTCTACTTAATCTTTTCCCAACTAAGTTGGGGTCGGCTTCCAGTCTAACCGGATGCAGCTGAACACCAGTATTTTACATGGAGCGACTGCCTCCACCTGACCTTCACAATCAAGTGGTAACGTGTTACTGGGTCACACGATACTGCTCGGGAAGACTGGTTGTCAGGTTTTTAGGCTTGACTACCCGTAACGACTGTCTAAGATCTACGAATGGCAGTCGGAATCAAAGGCTTTTAAAGTGCAATCTAAGGCACGGAGGGTTTCAATATGTAATGGATCGACCCATGCGGCTGTTATTATTTAGCCAAGCATTTTTTTACTATCAAAATGACAGAATTTTAATAAATACTAATGATAAATGCATAGTAAATAAAGCTAGCATAGTAGATAAGTAAATAAAGCTGATAGGTAATACATAACTTTCACGAGCCCTGCGTGCTTTTCAAAGAAAATGCGTCATATTATCAGTCGGTGCCGACGAGATCTATCTCCTATCTCGCACGTGTTATCATATAAACGTGATAGACTAGTGATACATTGTCGCTTTTGGACGTATGCCATCACTATGGCCTTACTTGTTGATTATTTGCGAAGCAACAGGCGGTAGACATGACAAATGGTTCCAATGTTTGTCACAACTTGGTAATTCTCGCAGAACAGATGGTTCTGGAGTGGCGACCGCGTACCGGAAGACGTATTACATTGGAAGGCCTCTCACAAGGTGGACCGATGACCTGGTGAAGGCCGCAGGAATCCGCTGAATGCGCGAATCACAGAACCGGTCGAAGTGTCGGTGCTTCGGAGAGGCCTAAGTCAAAATAATAATGATTGATTCGTTAACGGTAAAAAGGCAGATTTGATATTGCTCGTTTTGATTTAATTCGAGGCTTACGAAAAGAGGCTCAATTAGTATCTTCGAATATCATTAAGTTTATTTTTTTATGCCAAAGGCCTATTTAGAGGCCTCTTGGAATACATGGTATCTAATAACAATAGAAAGCCACAAGATAAAATAATGATGTTTAATTTATTTGCTGCTGGGGAGTTTGTTGCGCCACTTCGTCCCAGCTAAAGCACTAGGAAGTGGTAAAGGGCGGGCGCTTTTGGGGGACTGTCTTATGCAATTTTGACGTTCGAAAAGTGCTGATTCTCAACCTAGTTTAAATAAATGACGTTTATATTTTGATTAATTTATTGCATTTGATGTGGAAGGAGAGTGTGGAGGTCTTTGCCCAGCAGTGGGACAATAATCTACACTATCTACACTAATATTATAAGGAGAAAAGATTTTTATTTCTGTTTGTAATAAATAAACTCAAAAATTACTGGATCGGTTTAAAAAATTAATTACACTGAGTAACATAGGCTATAATTTATAAAGATATATTTTATTTTTATAAGCTAGTGGCTTATAAAAAAACAGTGGCACTCCGGGAGTGCTAACAGAAGTGAAAACTTGAAAAAAAAATCGGCACCGAGGTAATCAACGCGTTGATGTCTATCTACTGGTCAAAAGGTAGTGTCATCACAGTGTAGTGAAATCAATGGTTTAGTCCCATCTCAAAAATGCCCAACGCGCCTAAAGATATTTTCACTTCAAAAATAAATACAAATAACATATGCAACACTAGTGTCATAGACTGCTATTGAACTAGAAAACTTGATGATGTAATTTACGAGGTGGCTACCAAAATAGCTACCAAACTTATAAACCTCAATATCAGCTGTCCCTTTCATATCGTAATCAGATGAAAGAGCTAGATTCATAGGTTAAACAATCAATGGCTGTTTGTAAGCCAGGCTTGATAACATTTCACTCTTCCGCACGTTTTCTCATAACACAACTGACATTGGCAGAATTGTCGACATCGGCACCATTGCCATAGAGAAAAATAGAATAGAATAGAACATTTCAATCTTGTATTCAAATATTTCAATAACTAGGTTATATAGGATAATTCCTTACTCAAACAGGAAGGTATGGCAACACAATAGTTTTGATTCATAAGAAAGTAAGTTATAATGACAACCGATTTCCAACAAAAAAAAATTGCAATGTGAAAAGTAACATTAATTTCGGAAGTCAGTGTTGAATTTTCATTTATTGCCACCGGCTTCCGAAATAAAAGTTATTTTTCACTTTGTAGTGTATTTTTTAAGTTTTTTTTTTTCACTTTTTGGTTGTGGTACCTACCCCACACAAATTCGAATACCACTACCTGCTATGTAAAAAACAGTGACAAGAACTTATCATCCACATAGGCTAAGAGGGAAAAATACGTATTACTGAAGCTAATTAAAAAACTACCCAAGCAAAGTTAATACAGTTTATATGGGACCACTTCTAAAGTATGACCTACCAAACAAAAAAGAATCATCAAAATCAATTCATAATTGGCGGAGTAATCGTGTAACAGACATACAAATAAAACAAAACATACAGTCGAATTGAGAACCTCGTCTTTTTTGAAGTCGATTAAAAATGAACATCTATTAAGAAACAATTAAAATAACATTTCGAATCAATATTTGATTGATATAACATATCTAGTCGTATCTACATTCAGCTGCATCTGGTTACACTGGAAGCCAACCCCAAAATAGTTGCGAAAAACAGATTGATATTTACATTGTTATAACTAGATATTTATATTGACACAATTCGTTCATAAATATTTTCAGTATTGATTTCTGAATATATTGTGTTGTTATTGTATGTCAACAATAATTGCTCAACTCGGGATAATTTATAGAAAAAGTTAAGTAATTGGCGTTGAAGATTGATAACTTTTGATGTGAAGAGAGATGTGGATATCTTTTGGAGAATCAAGAATACATTAACGCCTTTCTGAATGCTTTCACTCAAATAACAGCCTGTCAAACAATGTTTGAATATGGTTAGGTGTGCTATTTGTATTGCTTGTCGGAACTCATAACAGTATTTGTGGAAGCTTCAGTCAGTGTGTTTGTATGTCCTTATTGATTTATTCCTGTTGTTTTTAGTAAGGAGCTCTGCTTTGATAAGAACATTTAAAACTAAAATCATGGAAAGTCCGGTTTTTTATGGTGTCTAGCTGTATAAAAATTGCACAGTTGCTACGAAAAAGTTTGTTTTTTAAATCATTACTTGTACTTTCCCACTGCTGTGCAAAGGCCTCCCCAAGTTCTGGTTTTGACGACGGAAGAATAGTCAAAATGACAGATTCATAATCTGTCATTTTGTCTATTCTTCCGTCGACAAAACTCGTTTCTATGGTAATCGTGCTATACGCGTGCAGGAACTCACCGCATCATAAAAAAGATGAAGGTCGGTTGAGTACAGAATATCAATTTTATGTTTGGTGATGAAAATAACGAGTTTAAAAAGTAAAGATTGGCTTGTTTTCTTTTAACTACTCTACGTTATATTATACAGTTTGTAATTAATATCATCACGCATGGCGGCCACTTCAGCAAGAAAGTGTAAAACCGACTATTAGTTCGCCGCACACGTGAAAATTACACAACTTTGGCGCCATTTCAGTTATAACAAATTGTGTTTACAACTCTATGTTCTACAAATAGTTTTATTGTTAAATAGAGGACTAGATTTCGGAAGCAAATAATCTTATAGTTGATCCATGAGTAAAATTTTCTTATCAAAGTAAATTTATTATTGAACAGAATTGATGTTTTATGGATATGTTTCATTCTAACTTCAGAATGGATTTAATTTAAAAATGCATTCCTTGGTTAACATAATTCAAGATTTATTCGCAGTCATGGCCAACATTATTATTATTATAGTAAAATAATAAAATTAAAAATAAAACTTACGTCGAACTAAACTCCTTCATATTGTAACTATTCGTCATTTTCACTGATGTTTTTTGTTTTTCTTTTATTGAAGCGAAAATCCAGAATGGCACAGGTATTATTTGGATACGGTTTTAATTAATCGATTTGTTTATGTATAACGATTTTTTGTATCGACACATTTGCGCGCGTGCGACATGTTAACGTACGGACGGCGACACAGCCAATGGTCGTGTGTATAGTGTGCAATGTGGATCTTTATAAATATAAAATACGCGTGACCGTCTCAGGGACCATCTTGGCATCGACATTTAGCTCAAGGGCCAGTAGAATCTGGAATTCTGGACGGAATTCTTTCCATTAGACGGAAGATTATTGTTTCTATTATTGACAGTTCTAAATAATAACAATTATTCCAAATATTTCAATTATTATTAATCCGTTTGTTTTGACAATGTTGGTGAATAAGGCCCGGACTCCACCAAAGCGGACATGTGCGGAGATGTTCGAAGCAGAGACGAGAAGAGATGTTTTTCAGCTAAGGTGTATCCATCGAAGCTGTGCGGGGATGCGTACAAGCTAGACTGGAGTGGAGATGTGTGCTGGCTAGAGCGGAGATGTGTGCTGACTAGACCGGAACTGTTACAGCGCCGCTCACTGCACGCCACTCACATCTCTTCTCGTTTCCGCTGCGCGCCGTCGCCAGCTTACGAGGCACAGCTCACATCTCAGGTTTATACAGCCGCCTCCCAAGTTCCCAACTCTCGGCGAGGCACAGCTCACATCTCCGCCTCGATCACGCTATACGCATAATACATCTCCGCTTACTGGTCTCCACTGAAGCTGAGTGGAGACGAGATGTGTGAATAACGAAATTCTATTGGTTGTTTAAAACACTTCTCCTCTGCTCTCGTCTCGTCTCCGCTTTAGTGGTGTCTGGGGCTAAGCATGCGGTTTGAATATCTATAGAATTTCAAAACGGAGTGTCGTGTATATTTAACAGTTTTTATAATAATTTTTGCTGTAAACTGTAGATACTGTATATAATTATTTTTGAGAGTTTATTTTGAGTTACATACTTGCGTCACATATTTAATATGCGCTGGAATTTGGATAGCTTTGATAGGTAGGTATATCGCTGCACTATCCACTGGATGGAGAGCGAAACGTTATTTTTCCATTTAAAAACATTCAACCAGAGGTATTTGTTTCAAAGGAGTTTTCAAGGTCTCAAGAAATTGTCGAGTCGTTGTAAATAGGTTACATCTATTATTTATATGTAAGTATTAGTGTCTCATTTCCTTATAATATACTTATCAATTTGTGTTGTATTGAGGTCTCCTACTGAGATCTATTATACCTGTTTTTCTTTCTTGATTTGCGGTAGATAAAAACTACTTCTTTTCTTTAGTTTCAGAGAAAATTATTATATTTAAAACTACAATGTATTCTTCTTTGAAAAGCATAGGATTCTTTACAAGCTTACGGATAGATGGAGAGATTTTTGGAACGAAGTTCTTTAACGCGGCTTGTAAAATTTCAGAAATCGTCACGCTAAAAAGTGTTAATACTTGCGATTGTCTTCTTTTAATTCAAAAAGAAAGAAAGAGTGAGAAAGAGAGAACGCCGGCAGAAATAAACAAAAGAAAAGAGTAAAGTGATTACAGTATTTACAGTGTCGTGGGATAAATTGTACATATCGGCCCGCGTACACTGCGAGAGAGAGAGAGAGAGAGAAAGAGTGAAGTTGGTCAAAATGAAAATCAAAGCTGGCGGTTGCGAAAATTATCAGTTTTTTCGTCATTGGTGTTGTTTTCATAGTTTTCGAGAGTTATAAAGCCGATATGAGGTCAAAATGTAAAGCCAACATGGCGGCTGCAAAAAAAGTTTTTGTTTTAAATCATACGTGAGAAAGAACTTCGATCCTGACCGGGGTCCCCCGACCGCACACGTTTTTATTTTTCTTTTTCTGTGGTAATGAAAATTTTCTCATAGTTTTTCATTAATCATGAATGTAGTAGCTAATGGAAAGTCAAAGCAAGAGTATTTTTCTTTTTTATAATTCACAATTAAGAAGGTTCTGTCAGCAACAACAGCACTGAAAATATGGTGTCTTTGAATATGTATTTGTATTTTCGCTTTTCATTTTTTAGTTATGGTACCTACCCCACACCAATTTATATACCAATACTTGCTATGTAAACAACAGTGACAGGAAGTATTATAACATCATCAAGATACACAAAGAAGATTAAATACGTATTATCGAAGCTAACTCAAAACTACTTAAGCAAGGTTAATACAATTTAGGTATATTGGACCATCGCGCAAGCTTTCTCTACGAAATGAAAAAAGAATATTCAAAATCCGTCACAACTGACGAAAATATAGATGAAGAAACATTTAAAAATAAATAAACATAAGACGAATATATAACCTCCTCCGATTTTGAAGTCGGTTAAAAATACGTCGCAAGTGAACCAGACCAATGCGCATCACATTCGTTAACACGCGAGATTCCAAGCAAGAAATTGAATGTTGTACCTAATAGTTCTAACAATCTTTTATTAACATTTGGCACACATAAGACCGATTTTAATTTATAAATAGGAATAGAATACCGAAGGGTGACTGTAGCCGAGACAATTTGGCACTGATAACGAACTCCATGAGACCCGAAATCACAGGAGAATCACACATTTTTACACCTTCATGTATTTTAAAACTTCTCTGGCAAGGATACGGTGTAAATGACTGTCGTGTAAACTAATGGTTTGTTTATTTTTAATGGCACATAAAAACAGGATTATAGGGAAAATGATGAAATATTTGAGCACACTTACATTATTGAAAAAGCATTTGGGTGGAGATTCTGTACAGTAGGTGTGTACGAAAATAGGTACACTAATTTCGTATCAGATGCAAAAGCATTTTGTTCATCACTGTCCAATTAAAAACATGTCACTAGCTGATAGACTTTTTGTAAAATAAATAAATAAATCGACGATTGATTTGATCACTGTCCGGAGTGCAGGCACCGACTAAGAATATTTTGTAGAATACGGCCAAAAATTAAAAATATGAAAAAAATGGATGCCAAACATGTAGGACGCATCTTCATTCATGTTGTTATTATTTTTGACGTAGGTACTTTACTCTCTTACGTATGCAGTTGTCCTTCAAAATGTTGTGCCATGTGAAAAAAATTGGCATGAAAAGTGTGTAAGTCAAAGACTCTGGTGAAATGTTATTTATAATATCTACTGTCTACTGTGGGCATAACAAGGGCTTTATCGCACTGGCGATTTGCGAGTTATCAGCGAGGCGATTGTTCAACGTGCTCGCTGCGCGTGCGTAGGGAACACACCACGTACGCGCAACGTATTCTCCGCGTTTCGTAATGAGAGCAATTGACGTGGGTGTACAAGAGAGAGCGACACAAGCGAGTGTACAATATTGTGAAAACGCGGCGTATACGTCACGTAGTCGCGGTTAGCTCGCGGAGAGCATGTTCACAAAGCATCGTTGGAAATACGCTGGCAAATTGTCAGTGTAATAACGCTCTAAACGTAACGTAATTTCCACCGATTTTAAAATTGGAAATAGTCGGGCTTATCTCAAAATTTAAACCAATATGGTATGGAATATTTAGTAACATTTTCGATGTCGTCAAAATTTACGTTATGTTTACGTCTAACTGCGGGTTTAAGTAATATACCGTGAATAGGAACGGCCGCAAATATTTAGAAGTCATCTATGTCTCAGGCAGTGGAGCGTGAAGATTGCTCGATATTTCATACATTATGTACGTTTTTACTTTGTTGTACAAGTTTAACAAAGTGAAAAAAATAGATAGTTAACATTTTTTGTTGACTCTTTTTGCCAAATACAGGTTGTAAAGAGCCAATATGTCAATATGTGTATGTAATTAAGTATTTAATTAGTATTGCACAATTAAGCATTTGCTGTATCATTTTCTACGTGTTTTATTAGAGTTTAAAGTGCTCTTGAAGTCAAAGGATTAAACAATTGTTAGATTAGTAATGTTTGTATTCACGATTGCTACATAATCCTTTCACAATAAATTGATTACGGCGAGAGTTTTAGAGTGTCTTTCTCTTCATCTCAAGTTAAAAATGGTATATGACTACTGCTGGCTTAGGCTATTGCTCATAGATATGGATAGATTACAGGTAGATCACGAGGTAGGGAACTGTCTGCGCGAGCGCCGGGGCCGAGACATAATTACCATTAAACTCTGACTAATTACCATTGTGTTTTCAGCAACGCCTACGCACCTTTGTTGACGCCAGATAACATCATTTTTACAAGCTGAGCTGGACTTAAAAGTCATTTTATCCAGTGAAGTCATAGGTTAAAAATAAAGTTTTAAAATTGTTTTTCAGAAAACTTTCTCATGGACATTCCATCAGCTAGTTTTTGCAATTACATTTTTAACGAGAGCAGTGCAGAAATAATTTTTAGAAACTTTAGTTTTAGAGTCTCGTTAAACATGGCTGGTAATGTAAAATAGCTCATGTCATTGTTGGGATAAATCGTCACTACTAAGACGTTATTGCGGGGCGTTGCCAGCAGAACCAACACACTCTGCCTGCAGACAGTCTTAAATGGTATCCTAAGCTCAATAGCAAATACACCTTGGTTTGCTAGGAATTACGAAATCCACGACTATCTACAAATGCCAACAATAAATTTTGAAATTGAGCGGTAGAAAAGACAACACAAGGGCACGCCTAACCTTGCATTCAAATCCACTAGTTGCTGAACTGGTTAACCCGACAGCGGTGGTAAAAAGGCTGAAGAGGAACCATCTGTTATAAGTGGGAGGCGCAGCACTGGCTGCTCCACAACAACGCCACTTGTTATGCAACGAATTCGCTTAATATGGTCCGACGACCGATTGCAAATAGAAATAAAAGGGAATAAAAAATTTATAATAATAATAATAAAATATAATAATAATCAACGCGTTGATGTCTTTTACTCCATGCACCGCGGTAATCAACGAGCTGATGTCTTTTTAATAGTTAAAATCTGGTGTCATCACGGTGTCGCGAAATCAATCATTTAGTCCCATCTCAAAAATGCCCAACGCGCCTAAAGAAGTTTTCACTTTAAAAAAAAACTAAGAAGTTATTAAACTCAAGTGTAACCACTTTACTTCTACACAGTTACTTATTTGAAATTATATCTAACGAGATATGTTTAATTTCATTTGGGAACTAACGAAACTGCTTATAGACTATGATTCATATTTTATTGAAGTACAGGAAATAACTTATGACTTCTATATGTTTGCGATCTTCGTCCATCCATCAGTAACTAGCCATCAATGCCTTTCCATCAATTTCTAGTGCGGAGCGCAATGCAGTGCTGAAATGGTAATCTAAAATAAACGCCTTGGCGTTGTAATCAAGGAAATGCAAAGATATTGGGATTATTCATCTATTCATATACGTGAATTAGATACTAATTATGTGTAACTGAATTTAACACATTATGAAAGTAGTTCGTTCACGATCGTTTACTGAATCGATGTCATTTTTAATATACTTAATTTTTATCTCAAAATAATTATAAATAAAACTACGGAAATTACAGTCTTCCACTATACAATCAAAACAAACCAAAATGGACTAAGTGCCACTACTACGCTAGGCTCATAAATATACGTGTGCGACTGTGTGCCAAAGATTTGTAATGTGGCAACAATTTTCTCCTACAATCAGTACCTATGACTAAAATAAATAAACAATGCCTTATACATAATAATAAAAATTCAGTGTATGTATTATGCAACCCCAACATGCATGCTTCCCCAACTTTTTTAACCTTTTTTATGTATTTAAAACTTTTTTTTTTGCGTCATGTTTACCGCAAATAAACGTTTTTTCTTTCTTTCTTTCTTGCTTTATTATGATTATAACATAATATTCTAATTGGGGTGTCTGGTAGTGTGCGTTTATTCCGGGACATGTTGTGTAATAATATAGTAATTGTACTACGCAATTGGCTTCATCTGATGGAAACAAACTGTTGCAAGTTGTGGCTAAGGAGGCGACAGTTTTCCACGTGTAGGTAATTAAATAATTTTATCTTATATGTATAAAGGTAATCGCCCCCTGATTACGTACATGTGCTGGGCATGCCAAAAACTTATTCGATATTTTATAACTTTGATCACTAGGAGACAAAACATTGTCTTTGGTACTTAGTTGCCTACCATGAGATTTTAAAATGGACATGTACGTGTCATGTCATCATTTCACACCTCTATCTCACATCTCTATTATTAAGTATGTACGTTATGGCATCTTGTAGATCTGTTTATTTTACACAAGTAATCTTAAGATGAATGTGAACATTTTCTGAATTATAAAACCTAGGAACAATAATGTTTTTTAATGACCACAAACTGCAAAAACGCATCAGTCACATGCTGGTGGTTACAGGTAAACACTATTCTTACTCCTATGTAAATCAACACAGTGTTATTTGCTCGCTATGCCTTTCGCATACAAACTTCAACCCTCACTGGACTGACTCTGGTATAGTGTAAACTTCTGCAAAATCTACAATTTTACTCCACACCGTCTAAAAGTCTAAAAGAAATAGACGGTGTAAGGGACATCAAAGCGCAAACTGTTACCATGAATTATTAAAGCTCATGATTCTAGACCGGTCCTTACAAATTTTCGTCGGTTATTAAGAACAAATCAGTGGTTTTTACAAACGTGCAAAACATAAACGTTGAGAATGTATGGAAGTGCTGATTATTTTTTAAATTAATCTTTCTTTCTTTCTTATGACTTTATGGTAACAGTTTGGGCGTCGATTGCATTTGGAATTCGGGCAAAGGACCAAGTGGAAATGAACGGAGTCGAGTACTCCGTCTTCGGACAATCTAGTCCAGCTTCATCGTTTCGGTTTCCCGAATTCTGATACCTGAATGGCGGATGACATGGTGTCCGTAGGTAGATACTTAAGGGAACGCGGGCGCAGGTACTCGACTTCATTCAAACTACTCGTAACCCGTATTCCAGTTCGATGGCCAGTGTAATAAATGCATCGGGTGAATGAATTGGAGTAAAGTCTTTCGAGCAGCCGAATACGGGCTAACGACCAAGTGTAATTGCGCCTTTAAAGTATTTGAGAACCTGCGAAACTGAATGACTCAGATATTATATTGTTTACTAGCTTTTGCCCGCGGCTTCGCCCGCGTGGATGTTGGAAAATATCCCACGGGAACGTACTACTGGGTAGTACCGGGATTAACATACCTAATAGTTCAGGAAAAGGTTATTGACTCCTACCGGTCGTGATTTATTATGTAATTTTTGTTGTTTTCGTTTACTCTTGTCTTTTATGTATGCACGTGTCTCTGTGACAAATAAACCAATTTTTCTTTCTTTCTTTCTTACCGCTGCGCTCCAACCATAATTATTTTATTACGCGTAATTTTGTATCTGTGTCTTTTAAACCATTCATTTAAATGACACGATATCATGGCATATTTTAATTTAAATTAAATGCCCAATTTAAATAACATATTTTTATTGGTTAAGGATTAATATGATACCGGGCAATATAACTTCGGAAATAACAATGGAATTTTTATTAAATTCTGAAAGATAATAATGGTTACTGTGGATCATTCTTAGAAGATAGACATGCCATCGCGGACTTTTTTGTTGAACTTTTTAAGGTCTTCAATCCTGTAGAACATAAATTTGATGTATCTCTAGCGGTTTACGCGGCGCACGCTAGTAAAGGTCCCAGTCGGCATGATTTTGTCCGATATCTTCGACAGTAATAATCGTCATATTTCAGCCAATTTACACAAAACCTTAATGAATTATACACCAAAACCTTCCGCAAGAATTACTTCGTCCATTGGTGAAAACTGTTTAAAAATCCGTTCGGTAGTTTTTTAGTTTATCGCGTTCAGACAGACAGACAGACGTGGCGGTGGACTTTGTTTTATAATATGTAAGGATGGATGTTGTTCTACAGTGAAACAATATGTATATTTAAAATTGCGAGCTCTCTTCACTATAAATATGTATATGTATTCCGTAGTTAACGGTAGCACGCAGACTAACGTTCATATTTTGAATGCAAAATATAAACATGACACCATGTTTTGAAAACATGACAGCTGGGGAAAAAATCAATAGAGACATTTATTTAGAAAATACCACACTATATAGGATTTCATGTGACGGAGAGTCGGTTGGAGGTGAGTGAGCCTCTTTGGTGTATTTTTCTTCTGTAATGCCAATAAACGCATTTTTCTTTCTTTTCGACCTTTGTGATTTATGTCAAGAAATCTGCTACCATTGAAGAATTATATTATTGAATTATTTAAATGTATGTTATTTGTGTGTAATTTAATATGTTTAGTATATTATTGTACATTCATTTTCTGCAAAGGTATACTAATTGCAGTACACCAGTCCACGGACTACCCTTGGTTAACTTATTATCTTCCTGTTCATCATTATCGTCATCTGCCTAGCCTTTTCCTAACTATGTTGGGGTCAAAAAAGCCAGTCAGCCAGTCTAACCGGATGCAGCTCAATACCAGTATTTTACATGGAGCGACTGCCTATCTAACCACAACAACCCAGAGAAGTACTGGGTAACACGATACCCCTTGGTAAGACTGATTGTCAGACTTTCGGGCTTCTGACGATCCGTAACAACTGTCAAAGATCTACAAATGACAGCCGAGAACAACGGCTTAACGTGCTTTCCGAGGCACAGAGGAGTCTCGGTATGTAAAGATGGTCACTAAACCCGGCAAGCGTAGCTTTACCTGTTGGATTGATCCGTGCGGCTGTTATTACTTAGTCACGAGCTCCTCCTATCATCCTCTTATCTATCGTACTATCTTCCTGTTCATGCAAAGCTTATTATTATTTAGTACGACACACTAGCATCTAATTATCTGATGCGTGTGTTTCAATTAGCTTAGAGATATAATCTGTGCAGTCGGTTCTAGAAGCAGTTCAGGGTTTAGCCTTCACAATGGTTGTCTAGCAGAAATCGCTATTAGCGATAAGATCATCATTGTACCCTATAAATTGATGGTAATGTAAATGAGTTTTGTTAAATTTTGGTTTACAATAAAGTTATGCTTTATTGTTAATGCTACCCATCTATCTACAAGGGATCTAAATGTTGCCTGCCGAGGTTGTGGGTTTGTCCAAAAGGGTTACCGTGGCCCCTGGCAACATACAGGCAACTGAAGGAACACGGGTGGGTTTTAGTCAGTAAGAGTCTGACACGCCCTACGTCCGCCCAGAGCTGGAGAAGTTATTTGATAATTTCCTACAAAAAAATAAAAATAATGAGGGACCTAAATATCGCAATTATTTTCTTCGTGAAAGCAGGATGAAAATTAAATTATTTAGGAGTCATAAAGGGGACAATAATTATAGACCTCTCATTTTACTTCCAGTCTCACGCGAAGACATATAAATGATAGCCCCAAATATGGGGCAGTAGGATGACTACACCTATTTATAAAGTTAAATTAGTACGGGCAAGCGTACTTAATTCTTATGTAACACATACATACATACTTTTGACCGAATTACTTCTAAAACGAAATGTAGCCAATATAAAGATATTGTGCTAAATATAAGGTCAATTACTATGGCAATCAATGTCAATTTGTCCGTGTCGACCAGACAGATTTACATTCGGTGTGGAGTCAATGTTATCATATTTAATCGAACCAATAAAGCTATGGTTTTTATGGTGTTTGAAATGAAAATGATTGACTATGGTGCTGACGTGACGAAAAATAACATCAACAAACCGACAGTAAACATCGTCTATAAATATTTTGTTAACTAGATTTTGGCTGCAGTTGAACTCGTGTGGGATGAAATGGTATATTTAGACGAGTAGTTGCGCCATCTATTGGCTTAAGAGATTTGCTATATTGCTTAAGAATAAGCTAACTAATTCTCTTTTTTCATAGTTTTGTAAATAAGTGCATAGATCGCTCTCCGTACTTGCCTGGGTCAGTCTGCGTACCTGCCTGTTTGCGACTGTTCTCTGTATCGATGTCTTTGAGAGCACGTTGACCTGTTTGTCACGGTGGTCTTATACGAATAACAGATAGTTGTTGCAGTTTCCTACTGTCTGAAAACCAATCATATCCTAAAAGTAGGTACTACCAATATCTACTGTGTAAGAAAGTATACTCAATGCATTAGACTGGAAAGCCTTCCTCAGACCAGTTGGGAGAGATTACCATGTTGTGGTAATCGCAAGAAGTAAGCTTAGTATGATGACATTACATCAGTTCTTAGCTAAGTGTACGTAGATTTTCTAAAATATAAAAATATTTGTTAATAAGGTCACGCAGAAATAACTGTCGCGCCGAACACATTCTTCCGATTTGTGACGACTGCGGCTAGCTAGACTTGAGACATATTGCGCAGAGAGTTACTTGAGGCGCATTTTGCACATTTTTAACCGACTTAAAAAAAAGAGGAGGTTCTCAATTCGACTGTTTTTTTTTTTTTTTGTTGTTATAAGAAACTTGTCAAAATATTAGCAGCATATATTGTCATGTTCTCGTTTCGCGTGAAGAAAGACCTTTGCGAGACCAAAGCTAATGCTATCGAAGTAGCCGAATTATGTTCGAAGCTTATTTAAAATTAATAATAGGGAATCATCGATTCGACGAAGAAGAAAGAATGAAGAAACAAGCAGAAAATTATGGTCACAATACTGTGTTGGAAATTTTGAACCATTGCATCTTGATTTCAGAGGCTTTGGTTAGAATCAAAAGTCAAATCAACAATCACCTCCGGGCAATGTGAGTTCCTCCAACCGATGACTTCTAACAAATAAATAAAATTATACATACATGGTACTGAATAAATATTTATTGAACTTATTTATCTACTATTTTTACTTATTAATTCTTTTACTAATCACAGATATTATCGTGTACTTACATTATTAAATTTAAAATACTGGCTCAAATCGTTTTTAATTAATTATTCCGTTTTATTATTAATCATTTGTATAGTGTCAGAGATAGTGACGGTGCAGCCTGAAACTAAGCTGAACATTCCGCAGAAAACAATTAAAATGTTCTTGTACAGGATCCAGTTATATTTGCCTAGGTCTTCCCATCGGAATACGGTTTCTACAATCCCTGGTATGATGAGACCGAGAATGGAATAGAATAAAGCACCAACAAGGTTGATGATCTGCTCCAAATATGGTAGAGCGATGCCGATTCCACCTGAAACAATAAAAACAATAAATAATTTAAAAAAGTTTTAAGATTTTTAAAACTTTAATTAAGTATTTTTCCATTACTATTGATTATTATTTTTACATAAATAAATCTGCTGTAAGACATCCACTGCTGGACACAGCGTTCCGAGAAGTATCGCTGTAACGACCAGTTTTCCCACAACCTTGCTACCCACGCTACATCTTTCGGTGTTCAATTTTATATATGTAAAAAAAATAAAAAAATATGCTGTTTCAGAGATATCTTCTCGACGCGTGTTCCAAATCTAAAGATTTGAATTCCAAGTAAACGTTTGCACTTTATTATTTATTTATTTAACAATTTATTCACACACATATAAACAGACAAGAAGAAAGGAACAGAAAAATACGTTCAAAGGCAATGCTTATTTCTAAAGAAATCTCTTCCAACATATCTTCGACAGGAAAGTAGTGCAAAAATAATTGCTACAAATGACCCAGTTAATACTCTTGATACATTAAGTCCGCGATTAGTAATTAAAGTATTATTAACACTGAACAAAGAGTAACAACACATTAAAGTATGTTTAAAACAAATTATGACAAGGTTATGTTCAAATATTTCACTTTACGTTAAATATGTTGTCCGACTTAGCATGTACTTGGCCTGTTTGCTAAAGACAATTACTTATTTAGGAAAAGATTAGAGTGGCAGTTAAGATTTATACATGTCTAATTTTGTCTGTACAAATGTTTATTCACCTGCAAATTTTATTATAAGTTAATAATTTAATTTTGTCCACGAGTTGTGAACATAAAAAGTGGACTTTTCTTTGTCTCTTCTATAGACTTAACCTTCACCTGCATAAATTTTTGTGCTTCTTTGCTTGTTATCTACATAAACCCTTCAGGAATTTCTGTGTTGTTCTTAATTTGTTCAAGTACAACAAAGTAATTGCTGAAAGCTTTGTCACAATTAGTTGTTTTTCGTTCAAAAGTTGATTCCCAACGCCTAGTTCACATTGAAATATATCGCCAAGCGTTCAATAACCGTTTTAAATGTCATTAATAAAATGATAATACTTACCACAGAAACACACGATCAAAATCCTGGTACAGATTTGCATGGCATTATGATATTTCTTATGGACCCTGGGTTCCACATATCGTGTAAATATGTCAATCACAACGAAGAAATGAAGAGGATACGTAAGGAAGATAGTTATAGATATAAATGTCTTCGCACAAATCGCTGGCCTGAAACAATTAAAATCGCAAAAATTTTAGAAACGATAACTCATCTTGATTAATATTAGTAGCGTACAATTTCGGCTAATTTAGACATGTCAGCGTTTGTCCAAGTTAAGAGTTAAGATACATACTACGACAAATTTTTATTGGCTATGAGAGGAGTGGGAGTTCGAACCAAGTATGCACCCCTATGGAACTCCAAACTGTAGCGTAGCGTAAATTGAAAATTTAGTAAAATTTCACCGTCTCACTGTTGTTGTTTTTTTCAGATATGCATTGCTCATCGACGACTAAAAGTCATTTTAATGGATTAATTCTATTACTGGATCAAACTTTATACCATGTCAAAGCCATTACTTTTGTACCAGGTAAAAAATTTAAGCATATAAATTACCAGTCATCCATTGGCAGATTCAACGTGATAGTTCCTCTAAGTACATCGCCGTATCTGAGGTAGCCGAACACACCCAGGATTGTGTAGAACATCATCACCAATGCCATTGCGATCACCATCACGCTTGGGCAGCCGAGGAAGTGTTGGGGTTTCTTCATCGTGTTCTCTACTGGCATCACCACTCCTATGCCTTCCATTGCGAAGATCACAGTTCTGTGGAAGAAAAAGTAATCATGTTTTATGTGGTCGATGAAAACTTTTTAATTTTGTGACTTGATTTGAGAACTTTGCCATTACGGTCATCTGTCATATGTTAACTGCAAACATAGAACGAAAATTTGATTACAAAAATTCGAATTCAAATCAAAAGGTCAAATTAAAATTTGCAAAAAAAAAATACACATAACTCGTTGTCATTCGCTCAAAAGTTGATTTTCAACACTCAATCATCTCAAAATATAATCTTAGTTATAATGCATCTACAATTCAAATAAAAAAAAACTTAAATGGTGTACAGAGAATGACTTTCAGCCATTGTTTGAGTGAATAATAAACAGAGATTTATTAACTTTGTAATTACTAAACGATAATATGAAAAAAAAAAACTTACAAAGGTTACTTAAATCCTGTTGTTAATAACCATAAACTGTCACACAACAGCGCAATAGAAAAACAAAAGACTGTAGATAATTCATCATTTTGACTTACGACAAAAATGCAGGGAGTCGCGAAATATCGCCAACGATTTTTTTATCGGCGATTGTCAGCGGTTCTCTGAATATGTAGTAAAGGCATATTGCGAAGGTGGCGAAGAGCAGTGTGTTGGCCAGCAAAGAGAATGGAGCAAGCCACTTCAAGTGCCTGATCTGGCACAGCAGGCAAAGTGGCGCTAACAGGATAAGGCAGTAATGCTCCACAGGCATGGGCGGCGCTTCTATGTATGTGTCGAATAGCTGAAATAAATAAGATGGGTGATTTTAATTCAGGTTTATAGCAAATTATTCACGATATAAAGCTGCTACTTGATATGGTAGATCCAATTTAGATAATATAAGACAACAGCGGCAACACCAAGGGGATTGGCGACGTGTTTTCGATCTTAGAAACAATTTTGATAGATCCCTTGTTTGGTTATTACTACTGCACTACTATACCGGCCCATTACATCAGTGAAACAAGCACATTGGAAAGATGTAGTTCCTGAACGATCTATTTCAACCAGCGCTTTATAATTTATCAAACTATACGCTTATGGTTTTTGGCAGGTTGTTGTTATTATTATTATCATGACGGTCATTATCATTAAAGCATTACTTGACGAACCATCATAATTGTTTGCAATAAGTACTTTATTTTTTAGATAGGGCATCTCGTAGTGACCTCTAAGATCATGACTACTTAACCGGGCTTTCCTGTGGGTGCCTTAAGCTACTACACTTAAAACCTCCAGCCAGGGGTTATTCAACTATGTTAATAAAAACTAGGTGAACGCTCGCTAAGGGCACCCCCTGTGGGGTTCGAACCTTGGCTTAGGGCGTCAACCGGAGGGAGGACATCAAGGATGGGACGGGCTGGATCAAAGTTTTGATCATGATTATTATTCGGGGAATTTAAAGCTACGTGCTCAGCTGCAACAACTGCACCTCGTTATCGAGCAAGGGTCGGGGGGGAGTATCTTTACTCGGGGACGCGATCGCGATCGCAAAGGACCTCGGCGGCGAGGTCGGAATGACGGGAGGCGTCTGTTTTGCAATAGGTACTATGAACTATGAAGAGGTATTTTTTACTCAAGAAAATATGTTTAGTCATATTGCAATTATTGGCATTGCCACTTAAATTGTAGAAACGATGGATAACGAAGAATGTATAGAACTAAATAAATAAGTGCATACTGATGTAATTTGTAACCTTACCTGCTTAATTGAAGTTGCTATTAGCACTGTAAATATACAACAAACGCCAAGGTACGTGAAGCATAAGGAAAACTCCGCAAATAAACTGAAAAGAAGAAACATGTTTTAGTTACAGTAAAGTATAATATTATCATTGTATCGTTTAGCTAACTTGAATTTTATAAGAATATAAATAATATGTAAGTAATAAATATTTGGTTGCAAAAATTAATATGAAAATCATATCTATTATTTATTTATTTTGGAGCAAACGTTGGCATAATGATTAATATAACAAACTATCCGGTATGCACGGTGAGTAGGTAGGTACTTTTTGTGATTTTAAACATTTGCTTACCAAATTTATCTACTTTGTCCTATGCTGAATTTACTTAGGTATCAACTACTAGTAAATGTATCAGGAAATGATAACTGGTCTAAAGTGGGAATAAAATGGTGAAGCTCAGAGTCTTTCCTTATTAAAATGCAAAGGAGAGGATTAATGCCCGTTTTCACCTTCATTAAGTGACACTTAAATGAATTCCTAAATAAAACTGCACTTTTGGATTTTCAACGGAAGGCTGAAAAATCCAACAATGGACTTTTATTTTGGGATTCATTTAGGTGTCACTTAGTGAAGGTGAAAACGGGCATAAGATTAGCTTGGGAATCCTGCCTTCTGCCTGGGTGGCATGATGTGGAAGTTAATGGTGACGAAGGAAACGGCATCAAACTAAAGTGCAACTAGGATCTTTTGGCACCTGAATGACATTGACAGGGCGGAGTTGTTGGTGAACATTTGTGAAATTGTCACAGAAATTGCAATGAAAAAATTAAGATGTCAGCGTTAGGTCCGATTTTGGTTACGCGACAATAGATCCTTGTAGCGTTGTACAATGCAAATAGTAATATAATAAAGGATATTTACTGTGCAAAATTAGCAAATGGCCGGACACATTTTGGACCATTTGCAAAAGCCGCACCACAGGTTTCTGAATAACTTAGCAAAGGTTTTCGTTCCGCACGGCAGCATCCTCGAGACGTTTCTACCTGTAAAGAAAACCATGATTGATGAACTTTTTAAATACATATTTCATATTTTTAAATGAGCAATATTTTGTATATATACACCGTGTTATTTTAATTGTCTTATAAAAGCAGCCCACTTCATGTATCCAATGACTACTAAATATTCATTAAAAAAAAAAAATACCGTGACATTTTAGTCGTCTTACAAAGGGCCACTAAATTGTACCCGACATGAAATACCTCTAGAAGCAATTAAAAAATTGTTACAATTTAACTAAAAGAATATGAATGTTTAGTAGTCATTGGATATATGAAGTGGGCTGCTTTTGTAAGACAATAAAATGCCACGGTGTATATAACATATTTGTAATAACGTTCTCAAAAACGGCTCTAACGATTTCGATGAATTTTGATGAAATTTGCAATATAGGGTTAACGCGGGTGAAAAATTGATCTAGCTAGGTGTCATGTCTGGGAAAATTCGTCCTATTGTCATCCAGGCAGACCTCGGTCGACCAGCACGCGTAGCATGACGCTTTTTTCTTTATGAAGAATAGAGATAGCTCTTTCTATACAAAGTGACATTTCGTTTCTCCATTTTTGACATCGCACCGTAGAAATCATTCTACAATCTGTCATTTTGTGTTTCGTTTCTAACGATCTTTGTCTAGGTCCTTTTACATGTAGACTATTTCAGAAGAAAGTTTTCTATCCCAAACTATCAAAATCACACTGACAACTGACAGTTGTGTAAGGCAGGGAAGACATTTTGATTTTGTAATCGCCATGCTAAAAACAGTAGTGAACTTTTTACTCGACGCCCACAAAGTATATACGGTTATCCACAAAATCATGATTTTACAGGGGAGTGTTTTGAACGCAAAACTGTGATAATTAATAGAAGAACAAAGCTATCTTATATTCCATGATTTAGTTAATAGGGTTTTACCAGGGAAATGTTTAATGTCAATATTACTGTAATAGTTTTTTCTTCCAAAATACGGTACTTGGACACTTTAAGATTTTTTTTTTTTGTAATTTACGTAACTTAATATCAGTAAAAATTGAGAATCAAACAAAAAATATCCTATGACAAAACAAATAATTCTGAGTCAAATTATGTAAAACAATGAATTTCGTAAAAAAAGTGCAGTTGAGTCTTTCTACTTTGCTGCGCGTCGCACTGTCTACACGGAACGTCATTTTTGTCTATTCTTCCGTCGACAAAACCCGTTTCTATGGTGGTCATGCTACGCATGCTGGTACTTATTTATAAATTGAAGAAAGAAAAAGAAAAATATTCCGAAAGGTTTATGTGTATAATTTATTGATAATAAACTTTATAATACAATATAATAGAGAAATATCGATGTTTTGTCAATTGCAAAAAACCGTGCTAAGTAGGGGCGTGTCGCTAGTCAGTATAAGATCACGCTTACCGAAAAGAACCTAGCATATTCTTTAACAGACCGGGTTATTAATACGACCATCAATTCCATCACAAAGATAACTGGAAAGTCACTTGGAAAACTAAAATGGAATTGGGCTAATCAAATTGACCGCGTGTCAGACGACCAATGGGCTAAACTCACGACCCAATGGGTCTCTCTTAATGGCAAGCGATATCATCGCAGGCCTAGATGGAGATGCCGGGATGAGCTGGACTCCTTCAACAAGAACTGGTCCTTAACAGCTTTTAACAGAGACAAGTGGAAAAAGAGTAGGGAGGTCTTCGCCCTGCAGTGGGACATCACAAGCTTTTAATATTAATAACAGGAGAAATAATGACGAGAAACTACTTATTCCCTTTTCCTGAATAGGGTTCTTGTTAAAATATTATTTTTATCATTCATTGTTTGTAGTCACAATGTATGTGTTTTTGTTTTCTCTATGAAGGCTCAATCTGTTCGATATGTAGTACATATATAGGAAACGGTGTTGAGTGATAATGCGCAGTCTTACTTGAAGGGTCGTAAGAATGGCTAGTAATGACCTTCTTCTTCAAGTACCTAGGTACATACCAACAGTATACATTGTCTTCTACATGCTTAACAATGCACGTCCCGTTATATAAACGTAAGAATTACATTGGTCAGTAAATCATAGTACATACTGGTTACCAATAGTACTAAATGGCGGTGTGATTCCGTGTGATGAGGGTAGAAAGAAGAAATTGATCACGAGTTTCTAAATTTGGTTGTTTAACCTTGAAATGCTGCCTAAACAAGTTTATCAAAAATTAAATAAAAAGGATTATTAAATATTTGAATTGTACTTACAAATATATGAACACAATGTCCGCAAATAAATGCTACGATAACAGTGCCGACTAAGCCGACTCCCCATCCAGCATTTGAGAAGGCTAGGGGCATAGCAAGCAGGCCCGATCCTAGCGAAGACTTTATAAGATTTGCTAAGGATCTGAGGTCTCTGGAATAAAATAATTAACGAATAAGTAATAAACGTAAACAAATTAACCATCAACTCATCCGCAGACCACAACTGGACACAGGGCTTTCGCAAGTTACGTCATAACACCCGACAACATCTGGCTGAGAGAGAACAGTCAGGGAAATGAACCGTCACGCTATTTCACACCCTATATAAATTTACCGTATTATAGACATTTCTTTCAAGCTTCAATTTTTTCAACTTTAATTCATTTTTAAATAGCTGCAGCCGCAATGAAGCAAATTATGAAGCAAATAATTAATGAAATTAAAAATAAATACAGTCATATTTGTACTTTTAAAATATTGTAATCGTATGTAAGTGACGCTAATATAATAGGTATTTGACAGTTGTCACTAATCGTGTGTAAAAAAGGCAGTGTAACTACTATTTAGGATGCAACAGCGAGCAAAGCGAGCTCGGGATTTGGGGCACGGCAACTCGGAAAGATCATTCCTTTCATGTTAGGTTCCTTTAAAATAGGAGCCCCGCGCGCGAGGCTCCGTCGACTACACCTTATTATTATACCTTGGGAACAAACCCCGAAAGAAACTTTGGTGATATTTTAAAAACATCTTTGTGGTTTTCAAATATACCTACACTAAAAAAGGTTTATACCACTAAAAAATAAAAACATGTTTCTTTAAAAAAGCGCCGGTGGTACAGTGGTTTCATATCTCATACAACTGTCAAATAATGACAGTTGTGATTTGAATATATGGAAAATTTCAGTTGATAGTCAATTTACTTAACAATTAATTTCCGTGACTTTATGAACGCTATGTTTGTAAATTCACAATGTGTGATATTGGCTTCAAGAAATTATCGGAAATGGTTAACTCGTTTTTTTTGGTTTCAAATTTCAAACAAACCTATGTGGAAACTGATTGCTGATGTCTACGAATACCTGCATCACCAACACTTTTGCTGATGCATTACTGATCTTAGAGACAATGTTCAAAATCAGATGGGAATTGGACTATAATTTCATCGCTAGCTTCATCTTTGACACAATTGAAGGCTAATATTATTAATCAAAGACTTATTAAAATTGTGTGATGTTAACCTTCACGATCAATATTGTATGTAATTTAGCACACGCATCTTTTTGATTTATATTTGTAACCAAAGAACTGTTTCTAACCGAGTAAAATTCAAATATTACTTACGAATTTGGTTTAACGACTTCCCGATGCTCGAAAGGGTTGTATTCTTCAACATGTTTGTTCTTCTCTTTCTCGCCCATGATTCTTAACTAAAATTCCACACTCAAAGCAAATTAGATTGCAATCGTTGAGGTTTTTAATTTTCCGGTTGTTAAAAGTCTAGTACTTATAATGTCACTATCACTAGAATTACTACTATAAAACCAGTTATTAAAGTGGCACTTTACTTCACAAGTTATGTTCACTTTATTGTGATATCACTGCAGTATTTTACAAAATAATTATTGCACGGAATCTGAAGGTTGCACTGTTTTTCTTATTTTTATTGACGATTGTTCGTCTCGAAATTGCTTTGCAATAAAATTGTTATCCCTTATCTCTTACGAAAGGTAAATTCTTGAGTGGGATAATAATGTTTGTCATTAACGAGATAATAGTTGCTGATGGTTGTTTGATTTATTTAGCGACAGATTTTATAGTAACAAAGTTAACAAAACGTGACCTTCAAGTGCTAGTTTTACACTTTTCGAAACCACTGTTTCTGTTATTTAGATTTTATTTTTATCAACATAAACATTCTCACACATTAATTTAAAGTGCTTTGTTTAGTTTTCAAAATCTTAACGAATTTCTTGAATTTCATTTGATTAAATTCGCTGGACGTATTGAATTCCATTGGTTTTGCATGTTTTTGATTATTTTTTATTTGCGAATGCACGAGAATTGCGGAGACACGATCACAGTAAACAGCTCACATACTAATGCCGAGTGGTACTATATCGTCGTTCTTATAGAACCCACGTGACCAGCACTGAACGCAATCTAGGCACAATAACTCAAGACAACATTGCTTTAAGATTGTCAATAAATTCATTATACTTATGACTTTCAATTTATATCCTTTCAGATTTTTTATCGTATTGAGAGTATTAAATTTCCTGGCTTTATCAAAGTTATTTTAAGAGATGTTTCGAAGATCTCTTGTATGATGTAATTTGCAGGAGGTTTTTCATAGGTCATCGTTCTCTGCAAATATATTAAATATTATTACGATATCAATCGTATTCATTGCATAGCCAGATCGTAGTAACGTGAGTCTTCGTCGTGAGAAGTTGTTTTTCTGTAAGCGTAATATTTACGTTTTGTAGTAAAAAGGAGGTACACTTAATACTATGCTATGTTGATTATTATGCGTTAGTATTTATCGTTACATGCTTCACTTTCGTTTTCTATTACTGAATGAGCGACATCCTCGAATATTGCAAGTCGCGTTTTGGATATCATTGCCAAAACCAACAATACAATAATAGAATGCTACTCGTACATTATCTGTTATTGGATCATCGAAATCCTAATCTTTATCAACCGACCGTTACCGTTTTTCTCCATAATTAACAACTAGGTACTTACAATACAATTTTATTGAATGATGCCATTGGATAGGTGTCTTTTAGGTTTCGCAGCCACGTGTCACTTAAGTGTTAGTTGATTGATAATAAGAGTTATTGATAAAGGTATAATGTTCTTGGAGAACTGGGCAAACAAACTCGTTGGCCCAGTTTTTCATGAACATCCTGTTTTTCAGAAAGATTGTGAAGGTGGCTTGCCTTATCAACTGCTACTGAAAATTAGTCCTCATATAAACCAAAATTTATTATTTATTTGTGAAAACGGAATATTTTATCATCATGCTCAGAAAACGGATCAGTGACAGTAGTTATAACCGCAACCGCATTGTTCAAAATATATTACCTATGCTGCATTTTGTTACTATTGGAATTAGTAATCAGTATTTATTCAATTCTCCGGACTAATGTTAAATTTTATACTAAAATCACAACAAAGTTTTCTAATTACACTGGTGCTATGCTGTGTGCTCTTAAATCTAATTGACGACAATCTCAATGTTACGTTACGATGAAGACAGAACTTGTGATAAAAATACAGTAAGACGGTAAAAATAATAAATTAAAACCCTTTGAAATTTTCCGGAAAATCATGTGAAAATCTGAATCATCTAATAATTTATAGTTAAGCTGGCTTCAATCTTAAGAGTGACAAAATCATTAAACAAAGCATTAATTTGTTATTCCACATGTCGGCCTTGAGAAAAACGTTAACTACGTTTTTCTACAAAATTATAAACAAAAAAAAATGGTCTTACGACGAGCAACAATAAATGTCTCAAAAATTTTTTTTTCACAAAAATAACTACACACTGTTTGTTATAAATTACATTTTAATGCTAATATTAAGTACATTACAATTGCTCTCGTTACTCAGTTTTTTTGTGTAGAATCTCAATTATGTCCATTATCGTGACTGTACATCCTGAGATTAAGCTAAGGAGGCCGAATAAGCCGATGAATGCGTTCTTCCAAAGGATCCAGTTCCACTTTCCAAGGTTCTCCCATCGGAAGACAGTTTCTATCACACTGGGGATGATGAGGCCAAGGATTGAGTAGAACAACGCTCCGACTATGTTGAGGATTTGCTCCAGCAAGGGGAGGGCCATTCCTATTCCCACTGGAAAAAAAAAGTGACTTAAATGAATCCCACTGTAGAATACACTCCCACCAAAGGATAGTATTGATGACTACGGTGCGATAGCCCGTGTCCTTTATTTTGGACAAAATAAACACGGTTAAATCAAAGCATATTGTTATAATAACTTCATTTTAGATTTAGGGAAATTCAATCTATTATTTATTTGCTTCATTGAGCTTCACAGCCTAGCTGCTAGGTCGTGAAGCTAACTCCAGGTATGGTTAGTCTACTTTTGTGTGGCTGAACCACTTTTTTCAACTTCCATACAAAATATAGTAGAAAAATAATGTTTAAAAAAATATATTGTTTTTTTAAAAACCCAGTCGGTAATGTATTTTTTACTATTATTTTAGAAACCATATCAAGAAATTTAAAAATCACACAATAGTCTTCAGCTATCCTTAAGATAAAATCAATTTTTTATTTTATGATTCTACAATATCTTCATTAGGTAAATAAAAGGAGAATTATAAATATAATATAATATCTTATTTTCGAGAGCGCAAAAATAATGCAGTTGCTGTGACTGACACGAACGAAAACTGTACTTTTAAAGTCAGACAGACTTACCCCCGAATACTGAATCGTCACTCAACATTTAAGGGCTGCTTAAAATTTGAGCAGTTAAACCTAAACTTTAAATTTTGTATGGCCAAACGTCACTTTTGAGTAACTGTTAAATTTAAGTGCTACTTAAATTTTGAGTGACGTTTCAGCATTCGGGGGTTAATCTATTAATTATTTTAAGCTTTCTCACAATTGGATAAGTAATTGACAAAAAAGGGTTTTCTTTCGTGCACGGACCCTGAAACATAACTGGCGAAATGTTAGTGTACTATAAAGACATCTCTGCCTAACCCTTCCGGGAATACAGGCGTGATGATATATATGTATGTATGTAATATACTTACTTTCTCTATTGCGTACGAATCCCTATAGGCCCTAAAGATTAAAACTATAATCATTATAACAACAGTAGCTGCAACAAATTGCATCAATAATCCTTTGTTTCTGATGTAAGTAAATCACATTCAAGTATCACAGTATCACATAGGTACTTAATGCGATAACGGAACCAATGGGGATCAAATTATGATATCCAATGAAGAGAATTGTTATGAGGTACGGAAAGCGGCTCTTGTGATATTGATATCGAATGCAATACAAAGTGTCCAAGAGAGTGCAGGCATGTGTGTTATCTTTTATGAGTTTTCATTTTAATGTTACAACTACTTTCATTCTTTAAAGTACGATGAATGTTAAGCATAGTAGAAATTGTGGAATCATTATTACCTTGGTCACATGAGACGTATTGCTGCAATGAACGGTTGTAACATTTCTTTAATTACCATGGTTGTCAATCGCATTAGTGATCGCTCTTCAATTAGTTACTGACTCAATCATTAAGTCGCATTTTGTGACATACTCTACATGGAAGAGGTGGTATTTTCCTAAATATGTACCGAGTACCTAATTAAAATAAATTAAAAAAAACCACAAGTAGCCTACTTTTCGATTTCGAAATCATGGCGTGCGGTTTTCAATGTATTCATTTTGTTATGGTAGAATGTTTAGTCAAGACTTCGTCAGTTTTCCAATTATTTCCTTTATTATCATCATCTTCATCATTTCAGTCGAAAAACGTCCACTGCTGGACACAAGCCTCTCCAAAGCACCGCCACTTCGACCGGTTCTGTGCTTCCCGCATCCAACAGATTCCTGCAGACTACACAAGGTCATCGGTCCACGTTGTGGGAGGCCTTCCAACGCTAAGTCTTCCGGTACGCGGTCGCCACTCCAAAAACTTTCAGCCCCATCGGCCATCTGTTCTGCGAGCAATGTGCCCTGCCCACTGCCACTTAAGTTTGGCAATTCTTCGGGCGATTTCGGTTACCTTGGTTCTCCTGCGGATCTCTTCATTTCTGATTCGATCACATAGGGAAACTCTAAGCATAGACTTCTCCATTGCCCTTTGGGTGACTTTTAATAAAGCTCATTGTGAGCGACCACGTTTCAGTGCCATAGGTCATCACTGGCAACACGCACTGGTCAAAGATTTTGAGACACTGCGGTTTCCTTTAAAAATACCTTTTGAAGCTACGGCACTGATCAGAATATTGCATAGAAAACTATATAATGCGACACAATAATGCTGAGTCGGTAAAGTAGATTTTAAAGTGCAATGAACAGATAAAAATAACCCAAAACAACACAAGACAGTAACAAAGTTTGATATAATTATGTGTGTGTGGGAATGGGCCCCGTCTGCCGCATTTCCAATGAGCGGTGGGCCAAAATAGTCATTATGTGGAGTTCTGAGACAGCCAGAAAGCGTCGCGGCAGATCTCGTAAAAGATGGCGGGCGGGCTGGACAAAACAAACGACCCGTATTCCATATTAGCCCCATTTCGTGCCCCAAGTCATGGGGAAAGGCCTATGCCTGGCAGTGGGATGATACAGCCTAAGGGTAAAAGTAACATAATGTCAATACCTACTTAGGTATGTTATTTAGGTGAGTATAGTAACCTACCACAAGCGCATACTCCAACAGTCCTCGCTATTACTTGCGTAATCTGACGATAGTTCTCCTTGATGTGATGCTGCGTGTATCTCGTAAAGATGTCGATGACCACGTAGAATTGTAGCGGGTATGTCAGGAATATTGATAACGCTATGGATACCTTTGCAAGGATTGCTGGCCTGGAAGCAAAAGAACAAAGAAACTTACATTATATACGTAATAAATGGGGTTTGCAAAAAGATGCAGAGACCTTCCATGACTACAATTAAATTTTGTATTTTTCAAGATAGTTATCATACCTTGGTAAGTAAAAATATGTTACCGATATTAAACTTCGTTTTCGGATTTTTTTACAGTTTTTTTTATTGACGTCTATTTTATCCTAATTATGAAGTCTATCGTGATGGTGTGGATAGCAGACTGAGATGGGAAAAACACATAGAAACAGTAACTGCAAGAGTGAGAAGGCTCATACATATTTTGAAATTGCTCAGGGAATCTTCTCCTCCAGACAAGCTAAGACTTGTCTACTTGGCTCTGTGTCAGTCTGTTATCCAATACTGCATCCCTGTATGGGGCGGGGCAGGTAAAACGCTCCTTCTCAGGCTGGAGAGGGCACAAAGAGCTGTTCTAAAAGTAATGAATAAAAAACCATACAGGTACCCCACCGTATCACTCTACTCGGAATGTAAAGCCCTGACCGTTAGGCAGCTCTATGTGCTGAAATCCACCTTGTGAAGACACCGAAAAGTTCCACCCACTGCCTCTAACGCCCGTAGAAGGATGAAGGCATGCGTTCGTTCCCCTACAAGGACAGCCTTTGCCAGAGGTCAATTCAACAGTATTAGCTGCAAACTGTACGACTATGTTAATAAGGAACTAAAAATTGTAGGACTAAACAAACGCAAAGTAAAAGATATAGTTACTGATTGGCTACTCAAAATGGACTATCTAAAGACTGAAGATTTACTAAAATTTACTGTGTAATCCACTATCACTGTCACCCACACACCCCCACACACACTTACACATATACACTCACACGCACGCACACTCACCTTTTTCACCTTATTTTATTTTAACCCTTTTAAATAATTAAATAAAAAAATAACAATAATATTCAGATTTACAACAAATGTAAGTACCTAAAGACACCAAATTGTAACATTTTTCACGGCTGAACGCTGTGTCCCAAAATACAAGCGATAGCTTAGTTTGGGAACCAGTATCACCAACTCTTGCAATTAATATATTTAGAACCTTTTATTTCGAAATATTTATTTTTGTGAATGTTCTTCTTGTACCAATAAACAACTTTTTTTCTTTTTTTTTTTATCAGGTTCTGTGGTAATTTTTAAGAATAAGGAAAGGTTAAACTGTAAATCTACGAAAAATAAAAAGTAATCTTTCAAATTATCGATGAAAACTGGTATTAGTAATTTAAATGCATAAAATTGACTACCTCGTTGTCGTAAGTACTGCTGCTAAGCAACGAGCTAATGGGTTCGATTCTCAGGTCGGGCAAAGTGTTATTGAGTTTTTTCAATAGGAATTTCTCAGTAGCAGCCGAGAGTCTGCATTTGAGCCCGGTTGATGGCAATAGGCTCGCCCCCTATTACATGAGACTTAAACATAACTGGCGAAATGTGGGTGTACTGTAGGTAGGTAAACTTCTGCCTAATTCTTCTGAGATTACAGGCGTGATGTTATTTATATATACAGGGTTATTGGATAACCAATAACCCTGTATATATAAATACATAACTTGTCGACATATAAAATAAATGTCGGCAAGTTATTAAAGGGATGTAGGAGAGGTCATTAACAACCAAATTACCCCTTTTGACTCCTATGCAAATGTCAAAAATTTAAAAGTCTTTTGACATTTTTTTTCATACATTTTAAAATATAGAATGTCAAATTATTCGAAAATTGTTGACATTGGCATAGGGGTCATCAGGGGTCATTTGGTTGCAATATAAAATTCACCGCCTCTGTGTTACCGATGCTATTATTTTGGAAAAATAATCTAAGTAGTTAAGGAGTCAATCACTCAATTGAGTATCCGAACTTACATAAAATCATTTGAAAGTGGATTAAAACCATACACCTACTGTTTATCAACGTCGCTCGTATTTTTCGCATCACTTAGTCAAGGACGTCGAGAATTCAAGATTACGGTGTATTGAGCGACAATTACTGGTAAACTATAGTTTACTATTTGAACTCAGACAAGGAGAATCTGAAGATGAGCCAACATAACATAATTAAGTATGAATGCAGCAAACTCAGAATTTGTGACAAAAAATAAACAAGGTTTTAGACGACTATTATACCACTTTGCCTCTCTGGCTGAATTCAGGGTTAAGTTTACATTACAGACGTAATGGCTACCGATATCTAAACAAGATAAAATAAATTAAAATTGATTTAAGACGCCGATATATGCCAGCGACCTTGAGTAGTTAGCTTGCGTGTTCTGTGCTGAGCTCACGCAACGTAAATTATCTTTAAAATAGTGAAGGTTTCAGAGAAATACGCTTGATAGGTTAGCGATTCTCAGTTTTTTGTCTGCAATAGACATAATTTAAAAAATTAATTACACTATGTAATTTAAAATATTCACAGATTAAGTTATTAGAAAAATGCTCTAGTTTAACATATATTTTATTCAAATCATTAACACTATTCGTCTAGGCGTGATCTTCAGTATAAAATCATTAAAAGTCGCTTAGTGTCGCCTATGACTTATTTTTTGGGTCAACGACTGCAAGTAGTGTAGTTACTTGATAACAGTAAAAAAAACTAGTTTTTTTGGGTAAAGTTCACAGACGTAATGGGGATCGATAAAACAAGAAAAAAAAAATCCTAAACCCATACCTACTATGCTACCTGCGGCCATTGACCCCAAAAAAGTATTTTTTCATGTTTAGAAATCTATACCCGTCACGTATGTGGAGTTTCGCTAGCTTTAATTAGACTATGTATCGTCTCATATGACCATAAGTTGATGATTAAGTAAAATTTGACCATAATCTAAAGGGTCCTATGAAGTTGGAAGAAAGTTTTGATTATTTGCATGATATGAGATTACATGCCTTTCTCTTCACCAATTCAAACTGAAAAACCTTTTTTCTAAAAAAAAACCGACTTCCAAAAAAAAAATACACTAAAATGTGAAAAATAACTTTAATTTTGGAAGTCGGTGTCTTTGGTTCTATATTTTCGTTTTCTGCCACCGAATTCCGAAATTAAAGTTATTTTTCATTTTTTAATTTTTTTTTGGAAGTCGGTTGTTTCTTTTTGTAATTTTTATTTTTCACTTTTTAGTTCTAGTTTACCAAGGAGGGGCTCGTGGCTAAGTAATAACAGCCGCACGGGCCGATCCATCAGGTTAAGCTATGCTTGCTGGGGTTGGTACGTGGATGTGTGACCGTTTGTACATACTGAGACTCCTCCGTACGTCGGAAAGTACGTTAAGCCGTTCATCCCGATTCGTGGATCTTTGACAGTTGTTACAGGTCGTCAGAAGCCCGAAAGTCTGACTACCAGTTTCGCCAAGGGATATCGTACTACTTAGTTACTGGGTTGAGGAGGTCAGATAGGCAGTCGCTCAGCTGCATCCGGATAAACTGAAAGCCAACCTCAACATAGTTGGGAAAAGGCTAGGCAGATGGATTCAGTTGTGGTTGACCAAGGTTTTGAGATGTTTTCCCTTTTAAACCACATCAGCTTGTATCAATAACTGTTACACTTATACGTATTAGTCCATATCTTGAAAACTTCTGGACCGATTTTGATGAAAAATAAAACAATGGTCACGATTCGATTAATAGTTTGGAGAAATGCGTGGACAAACATACATACAAAAAAACAAACAAACATAATTCTATATCTAAAATTTGAATAGGTAATTAATAGATTATCATATGTGAATATATTACAGTTCCAATAATATTAGGTACATACGTGTCAAATTCATAACCTCCTTTTTTAGAAGTCGGTTTAAATTTCGTTAATAATTTTCTGTCTAAGTTATGGAGTTAAAGTGTAGATATTAATCAGCTTGGTGAAACAATAGCTCATCAAGCAAGTTATTTTAGCTAGATTTTGCACTGTCTGTTATAATTCAAACAATCTTCACGTCAAATCTCTTATAAGTCATTGCGCTCTAAGTATGATCTGCGATTCTATTTATGTAAATAATTGACAATCTAATTACCTAGTAGTGACTGATAAAATGGCGAATGCACATGCCATTTCTACCTATCACAATCATTTTAATAATGTGATATATAAATTACTTTTTTAAATACCATCCTAACTAATATTATACACTAGCTGCGCCCCGCTGTTTCACCTGCATAAGTCTCGATCCCGTAGGAATATCAGGATAAAAGTATCCTATATTTTAACCCAGGTCATGGTCTAACCATGTACCAAATTTCATTCAAATCCGTTCAGCCATGCAGTTTGTTTGTTACAGTTTCACGCTAAAACGGCTAGACGGATTTTTTACCCCAATATTCCTACGGGATTGAGACTTATGCAGGTGAAACCACGGGGCGCAGCTAGTTAATAATATAATCTCGGAACCCGAAAAGAAAATGGCAGCAAATAAATGAATAAACCAGCACGAATGGCACTGTAGCTGAGCAATTGGCTTGCTACAGTTGGTTTGCTAGATTGAATTGCGCGACGAGTCGTGGGTGCGATTTCCTGTTTGATATAGTCAGATAGTCGTTCTAGTTCTGGCTGTATTTTTGTATGTAAATGTACAAATATACAGGATAAACTTCTACTATGGGGCACATATTATATTTAAGCACCTATCAAATTACTTCTGTATCACTATTATACTGGTAGAATATATGATAGAGTATATTATACTGGTAGAGGATGCAGCCTATGTCATTTTGCATATAAAGGATGTAAAACCACTAAACGAAGCCGAAAGTTACTTGTTTTTCCCGTTATTAAGATTTTTTTTTTACTGGACCACACCTGGGAACCTTCTGGTTACGGTGATATTGAAGGTCAGTTTCATTTTGAAGTGAAAACTTCTTTAGGCACGTTGGGCATTTTTGATATGGGGCTAAACAATTGATTTCGCGACACTGTTTACGACACCACCTTTAAAAAGACATCAACGCGCGACATTATTTCTTGCACATTAAAATTGTTCAAGTTTTCACTTCTATCGGCACTCCCGGAGTGCCACTATTTTTTTACGATACAAGTTTTCAATGTTATATAACTTAACTTTAAATATTTCTACAATCCCTGTGCTGTTGCAAGCACCCATAAGCACAATATTTTGCATGCGCACTACCGTAACCAACTCATTGTCACACCAAAAATAAAAGTCAGTTTCCCAGCAATTATTTTTGTACAAACTTAGTTTTATGTAATGAATGCGTAGATGTCGGCTCCGTGAACGGTTTTTTACACTCTGTATTTTAAAAATGAGGAATGAACTTACCATTCATCAGTAGGTAAGTTAAGCGTAATGGATCCTCTCAACACGTCACCATATCTTAGATATCCAAAAGTTCCCAGGGTACCGTAAAGGAAAACGATGGCTGTCATGGCCACGACCAGCACACTCGGACAGCCCAGGAAGTTCTGCGGTTTCTTCATAGTGTTCTCTATTGGCATCACCACTCCGACACCTTCCATTGCGAAGATTACTGTCCTGAACGATTAGTAAAATTGTTATTGGTTGGTTCATTTTTTTTCTTAAAAGTAATTTACAAATGATAATAATTTCCTAGAACTATGGGAGCAACACTGAGAGAATAAAACAAAATGCAGCATATCTCTATTAAATGTGAAATTTCTCTTTTGTTTCCTGTTTATTTTTATTTTGTGTGTTATTACAAAATCAAAAATAAAAATTGTGTTTCTTTATCAAGGGAGGACCCTGGCCCCTACAACACAGTTATTAATAGCACAAGCATCAGAGAACTCTTATTTGGCTTGAAAAATTGTTTATGTCAATAAATATTTTTTCTTTTTCTTTGATTGTGTTAATATTGCACTTTTGTGTAGAACCACAGATGAATACAGATGGGTCACTCCGTATTTTAGGTATGAAGCTACAAGTAGGTACGCGGCGGGCTCGACTTGTCGAATTCAATGGGCGTAACGTAGTGAGAAGATATAAGAGTTACGCCATAGAAAGAGAGGAAACTTCTAGGTGAATATAACTGTAGGTAATTAGCGGTGTGCGACCTGAATTGTCCAGCCCGTCCCATCCTTGATGTCCTCCCTCCGGTTGACACCCTAAGCCAAGGTTCGTACCCCACAGAGGGTGCCCTTAGCGAGCGTTCACCTAGTTTTAATTAGCATACTTGAATAACCCCTGGCTGGAGGTTTTAAGTGTAGTAGCTTAAGGCACCCACAGCAAAGCTCGGTTAAGTAGTCATGATCTCAGAGGTCAACTACGAGATGCCCTAACTAAAAAAAAAGATTAAGACGACCTGAATTGCACTTTATTGTGTCGTAGCAAGAGTCGCTTTTTAATTAAATGATTTTGTGGAGTGACCCATGTGTACTAATCTGTGACAGAACAGCAATTTTATTATTTATGTTCCAGAGTTGGCCCCATAGAAAAAATCGTTTAGAAAAATACCTACTGTGTTCAGTATTATATTGTTATTTTGTTTGAACCTAATACTAGTTGTATATTTAATATGTTTAGCAACATTACAATTTAATTAAGTTATTATTACTAATGGATTCTACTTTTGTAATCTACCTAGTATGTAAAAAATCAAAACATGGGATGCTAACAAGATTCACGTAAGTAATTGAGCAGCGTGTTGTTAATGATTTATGAAATAATAAAAAAAACGTTACGCTTGTATTCATATATAAAAACTTACGACAGAAAAGCCGGATATCTGGCCGGGTTCCCAGCAGCATGTTTGCCTTCAAAGGATATATCGCCTCCAAATATATAATACAGGCAAACGATGTAAACAGTGAATAACAAAATGTTGGCGATCCCGGAGAATATTGCCAAAAATTTCAAATATCTAATCTGACATAGCAATATGATTGGCACCAAAATTATGAGACAGTAGTATTCCACTGGTAGAATCGTAGAAGGCGCAAAACGATCCACCAACTAAAAACAAAAGAATACAGATTTAAAAAAAAAATTGCACCAGTAATAAAAAAAATATTTACATTGAAAGTAGGCCTTAGAGATATAGATAAATGTCAATAAATATGTAGTCAGTAGAAGAATCTCATGCGTTAATCATCACCATACTGTATACTCTTGTTTTACAAATAAAATAATTAACTTTTATCTTTATCATCTTTTAATTTATGTCAAGATCAAGCTTAAAACATAATTTACTTAATCCAAATATGCAAAATGTAGGTTATCTATTTTATACATTTTACACACGACTCCAATGTGAAATACGTTTGTGACAACTACCTTCTTCCACAAAGAGGTCGACAGAGATTACAGAGAGCCAGATTATGATGTTTATGCGAAGACTTCTTTTACTGGCTCCAAATTAATACAATATCAAATTGCCTCGAACGCGCCAGATCAAGGGGGAATCGCATTAGCTCAGATTTAGATTAGATACCTCTCAGCCGATATTTTCACTTCAATCAGTGCTATAAATCTCTTTATTATTCGTATCTCAGTCACATAATTGTTTATGACTTGAGTGGCATTTACTACCTGGCGTTAATGTTATCAAGAAAGCTTATCCAGATAACAATGTGATAATTCGGTGTATAATAGCTTTGCGTTATGATTTGCCTAATCTACTAGCTCAGTGTGGAAATCTGTGGAATTTTTCAGTAACAGCCCGGAGTCTGGATTTGTGCCCGGTTGATGGCAATAGACTCGCCCCCTATTACATGGGACTTAAACATAACTGGCGAAATGTGGGTGTACTATAGGTACACCTCTGCCTAGCCCTTCGCGGAATACAGGCGTGTTACCTCAGTTTACTGTTAAATTGGATGTTATGTTAGCTCAGTTTACTGTTTAATAGATTCGCACCCAACGTATCCAGTTATGTAATAATCATATTTTATAAAAATCTTATAATTATCCACAGAGCAAGTAGACTTCGGCGGGTCGCCCCTGGCTGGAGGCTTTTGGTTAGTAGCTTAAGGCAGCCACAGGATAGCCCGGTTAAGTTATTATGACCTGTGAGGTAAGGTACGAGATGCCCTACATAAAAAAAAAAGATATACTTCGGCGGTCGCTGCTAGAGTATTTAGATTTATTTCAGGGCTTTTAATAGCTCTTTGGAAATAACTAAGCGGAACCGGTTACTAAATATATCCACGTCTATTGTATTTTATAATGGATTTCCGCAAGGTCACGCCTGAATCAATTAACTAGAGACGGCATTGTTAACACGCACTACGACACAAATTCCGTATGGAAACGGTCGGCGTACTCTCTAAGTCCGTCAACGATGATATGGGCCCGTCCAAAAGTAGTTCGAAACTTCGAGCAATGATAGCCTAGTGGTGTGACCGTTAGACTGCCAAGTCATAGGTCTCGAGTTCCAAGCCAAGGCACGCACCTCTGACTTTTCGGATTTATGTCCGTATTGTAATTATCACTTGCTTCAAAAACGGCGAAGGAAAACATCGTGAGGAAACGTGCCTGAGAGATATTTCTCGACGGCATGTGAAGCCAAGTCAGAGGCACATGAGCGGCTTTAAAACTCTGAAACCAGGTTAGTCACTAACCACACGAGAAGAAGAAGAATTATTTTTTTCGGAGGGCTTAAACACATCGGGAGTTGGAACAACTGACAAATTGTGGTGGTATTCATTCTTAGGTCTGGCCTCAAACTAATAGTATGTCCGTAGGTGATACTGAGTAGAAATGGCCCGTTACTTCGGCCGGAACTACGGAATTCGTGATTAGGGTGTAGTTCTGGCCGCCTCCTCGCTTTGAATGGCGGATTTTGACAGGAGTTGTCGTTTATTGACACTTTCGGCGCGGCGCTAGGAATTTTATTACTAGTGCCGTCTCTAAACGCTGCCATGCCGGTGCGACCTCTATGTAATTATCGTACCTGTTTGACTGAATCCGATATTAAAACGGTGTAGATGCAGCATACTCCCGCATAAGTGAATAGTAGAGCGAATTCAGCAAATATACTGAAAATAAAATAAATAAATAACTTATAAGATAGATAAGTAAATCTTCGGGTTTACAATGTAACAACAAAAAATGTAAGGAAAATTACTAGAGGGACAAGAGTAAAATTCCTACTTGAAGCGGCTTAGTACTCAAGAATAAATATGTTTGTATGACAGTGGTGGTAATCACTAAGGTAAACAATAACAGGAAGAAAACTCTAGCATAGATAAAGGAATAATACTTTGAGTCATCCCATCTTACCAATTTCGAACTTTGATTATAAGTAGGTAGAGTACTACTTGGCTACAAGCGTCTTATGGCACCTGAGTGACACTGACACTCCTGTCAATGTCATTCAGGTTGTTGGTAAACATTTGTGAAATTGTCTCAGAAATAATTGTTTAAAAAAATAACCGCCCAAGTACGAGTCGGACTTACACACGAAGGGTTCCGTACCGTATTCAGATGGAGCAAAAACGCCGAAAAAAATACGTTACTTGTTTGATCCCCTTCAATTATTAACTTTATTTAATTCTTATTATTTATGGATATAGTGTTAACAGAAATACACAATCTGTGAAAATGTCAACTGTCTACCTATTCTTATGGTTTGTATCTTTTTTTTTACGGTTCATGACGTACAGCCCGCTGACAGAGACTGAAAGACAGCGGTCGAAGCTTAGTAATAGGGTTTTGTTTGGCACCCTTCGGGTACGGAACCCGAATAGCAAGATGATGGTGTTAGTTCCGATTGTGACCACGCGCGAACAGATCTTTGTACCGTTGTAGATACGAAACTCTTGCTCAGAATGTGTTCAAAATCGCGCTGCCCGACAATTTAGAGGCGTATGCTAATTTGGAAACTTCATTTTTTTCTATGGGTCTGTACCACGAAGTATATTTATTTCGACTATGAAGAATATTCTAGATTAACTTCGTGGTCTGTACACTTTATATTGCCTGAAAAATCAGCTGGCCAGAAAAGTGAGTAGCTAGTCATAATTTTACGAATTCATGTATAAAGCTAATAATCAAGTTCAGATAGGCAGTCGCTCCAAGTAAAATACTGGTATTCAGCTGCATCCGGTTAGACTGGAAGCCGACCCCGACATAGTTGGGCAAAGGCTAGGCAGATTGATTGATTGAATCACGTCTGTATTTCCCGAAGGTATAGTTAGAGGTGTTTTGATATATTATTAAATCAATATTACCTTGCAAAAGGAGCAAATTTCCTCATGGCTTTGGGTCCATTCATAAAGGCATATTTGCAAGTCTCAGCATATCCTAAAGACGGCTTTTTTTCTAATACGCAACATTGTTGAGATGTCCGCACCTGTAACGTAATAGATAAGAACATTAAATATTGACTATTTACTTACCTGTTCCATACAAAAGTTGAAAGTAATAAAATATTTGAGGAAACTCTCGTTTCCTTGCGTTACGTCAATCACTGGAATTTTTCATACAAAACATGGAAAATTACTGTTTGGTTAATGTTTAACAGATTACAGCAATAAATGAAAACACAGTATGCCTTACAAATTCTCTAAACCTATAGAGATAGAGATCGTTGGTTGTCAAGTGGTCATTTGATGTAATCTTCGAGAAGGCAGAATTTTGAAACTGTTTAAAGAAACTATTTAAATGAGTACATGTTAATATTGTTTCCTCTATTGACACACTGATCTTTAAACGTTATAATTAACTCGGTAATGAATAGCTCACGACGAAGAAAAGGTAATGATCATTTAGTTTTAAGGCCTTTTGAAATTAATGATAGACACATTTTATTATTACATTTTATTTTTATCATTTAATTATTGTTTTAGAAGGCTTCAGAACAATTACTGTTTATTATCTAGGGCTTCCAATTTATTGCACTTGTGATTTATTTAGGCGAGTCATATTTATGTCCCTGTTAGGTAACCAGGATGTAGAAAAATAATAAACGACCGAATGTATCGCACGAATAAACGTGTATAATTAATAACAGTAGGTATTAGGGGCTCCTGTAAACAACTAGGTATTTAGGCTAAACTGCTTGTACACACGGCTACACATCAAGCTATACATTTCCAGTATAAGCTGACTTCGCATTGAATGAAAATACTATACAATGCGAGATCAACATAAACTGGAAGTGTATAGCTTGATGTTTAGCCGTGTGTACGTGCTGTAGACAAATAGTCGATGTATAAGTTGGGAACAGGAGACTTCATCGTTACGACAAAACAGTTTATTCACTAAACTGGAATAAATAGAATTCCTTTTGTGCAATTATTACTAGTTCACTGGTACGTAATGTAGCAATCATTACCAGTGAATGGGATGGAACCCAGAGGTCCCATTTATCGATTCTGATTTTTTTTTAAATTCGATTCAAAAATCCTTAAAAACGAAATAAGGTTTAGTGACATCAAAACCTTAACTTTCTTTTTTATCGTGTTTGAAAACTTACTTTGTGTACAACCTTCACTGCAACCTTGCAGGTCGATAAAACTGCACAATGATTAATTAATAAAGAGTTAGATTCGTACTGATATTATAAACTAGTTTCTGCCTGCGACTTCGTCCGCGTGGAAGTCGTATGGCACCACAATATACTAAAATAACAACCACATTTTTATAGAAATTCTCTATATACTAAGTTTGTAGGTTTGTTCCCAGCAGCCAAAATATACAGAAATCTTTAAAAATATTAAAAGCTTCGGGTAACAACTTGCAGTAAAAATATGATTATACCAGCTCATTGCTATCGCACTGCAGGGCGAAGGACTCTCCTCATACACAGAAGGCATGGGCATTGATCACCACGATTGCTCAATACGGGTTGGCGATATCAGACGAGGCGAGAGCTAGTGACCTTGTGAAAGCCGCATGAATCCGCTGAATGTGGGAAGCACAGAATCGGTTGAAGTGGCAGTGCTTGGGGTCTATGTCCAGCACTGAACGTCTTTCGGCTGAAATGATGATAATGAGAGCAAGTAGTAATATAAGTAAATGTACTCACTAATATATGAATGCAGTGCCCACATATTATGCCGACGAGCAATGTACCGAACAATCCAACACCCCATCCTGCATTAGCGAATGCCAATGGTCCAGCCAACAAACCAGAGCCTAAGGAAGCCTTGATTAAGTTCGCAGCTGATCTTATGTCTCTGGAAATAAAGTACACGTGTTTATGTAGAGTTCATTGGAAGTAACAACTGGTATTTATTAGGTAAATATATTATTTTAATAATTTGGAAATACATGATTTTCAATACCTACAGATTCTTTGTCAAAGCCTTATTACCTACAGTGGCGCCTGAAACTGTGCGCAAGTATACGCACAATACCTTCAGATATTTCCTGTTAAATACACCGCTCGTCGCACGACGCGACTTACCTTTGTGTCGCGTCGCTTGTCGCGGCTGTTTGTAGGAGCCTTTATTGATTATTTCTAACTAGTTGATCAATAAGTTTGCTAAACTCAGACATAACAAATCCATCATCCGATATCATCCACTGTTGATCACCGCACCGATTGACTGATATACCATCACAGTGTAGTATCTTCAGTCAAAGGGGGCATGATCACTTATCACCTGAGAAACGTTTTGGTAGTTGCAATTTGCTTGTTATAAGCACTTATTATATGAGACACACGTAATAATCCTCTTGACGTAACTATCAGGAAACCAACAACAAGAAGAAGGAGGCCTTTTCTTTGACCACAAAAAATTTGACTGAACAGACACAAATACAAGAAAACTGCTCACGCATAATTAACATTAACTTTTAAATAAAAACTCAAGTTTGTCAAAAATCAGGCACTCAAATATATTCATAAATCACATCTAAACAAACACGCTAAATAAATAGTAAAGTAACTTACGATGTCGGTTTTTTTACTTGACGATGTTCAAAGGGATTGTAATCCCGTTTCTCTTCAGCTTTCTCGACGTTCATTGTGAATGAAGTTTTATCCAAGAATGTCTAAAACCACGAGTCTCATTCAAAACCGAGTGAGCACGATGGACAAATAAGTTAAGTACATTTTAATAACTATGGCACTGAGGCATGGCACTATTAAATAATAATTTAGACACGGGCGACAATAGTAGCCACAAAAAAGTTGGAAATGCTCAAATGGTCGCAGATTATCCAATTTTCCTCTTTAGAAACAGGATGTTGTTTCAGCAGATTCTTTCAGAAACAAACGTATGAGATCCAAGAGAATAGTTTCATGAAACTATAAATGGCTTAATTTGTGTACACAATGAAGATCTTTACTGCTTTGTGTTTAACTGAGACTGGTGTCTAGATAGAATGATAAGAGTACTTCTTCTATCAAATCTCACGTGTATTAAAACAATTTGCGTACGTATGTACGATGCGGTAAACGTATAATTATTAAATGCTTTTGCTGGTAAATCTCTTAAGTAAGTTAGTTCCGTTATCGTAGCAGAATATAAGCATGTAACTATTTTATGATATTCACAGATAAATAGGAGTGTTGTCATTAGGGAGAAGGCTTCTTCGTAGAGTTGTTGAGAGCATGGATCAAATGATAACCAGGCTTGCTCATTGCTCGTTAGAAAAAGAACTCAAAGGCTATAGAGATAATAAGTGATTACTGTGATTAGGTGGGTAGCGGTACCACCAGAGGGTGTGAATCATGAAATGTGTATGTAAAATGTTTCAGTAAGATTACTCTCAGATTCACATATCACAAGATGCTGGAGTTCAAACTACCTACATCTCTAACTATGTGAATAAACTGCAGATATTTTTACGTCTACTGCGTCAGTGATTTTGTTGCTTGACAAACGACTTGGGTAATTAAAAAACCGGCCAAGTGCGTGTCGGACCACGCACAATGCAGGGCTCCGTAATTGGGATGAATTTATCCGAAGAAAAAACTTACCTTTGTAGTTGAAAAACACGTTCTCCGATACATCGATATACGTCATGGTGAATTCCCCAACTGCAAATGTAAGTTTGTAATCGCAAAAAATATATTTTGTGTATGATAAAACTACAAATGAATGATTTCGGAGATTGCATGTGCTGTGAGACCTTGTTTCTTGCCACATTTCATAATTCTATGTCAACGGGAAGTACCATAACATAACATTATGCCTTGTTTCCCCAAAGGGTTGGGCAGAGGTGTCCCTGTAGCAGGTTCACCCACATTTCGCCAGTTATGTTTTAAGTCCCATGTAATAGGGAGCGAGCCTATTGCCATCAACCGGGCAGAAATCCAGACTCCAGGCTGCTACTGAGAAAATTCAGATAGAAAAACCCAATAACACTTTGCCCGACCTGGGAATCGAACCCAAGAACCGAAGTACCCTGTAGGTTTTTATTTATTTGTGAGTGTCAAAATGTGTCACATAAATGGCCGTTTTTTTTATTGCGTTGACTTAGAAGCTTGATTTTTTTAGAGCTCTAAGGGACCATAGACCCACGTATTTGATATTAATTTCAACGTGATACCTCCAAGCGTTCCTGAGGATAAGGGTCTTGACAGACTGGCAGACAGACAGATATCGAAGTGATCCTATAAGGCCGGGGCCGCACTGGTACGGCGACAGCGACGCGATGGCGATTTCGTGAAAACAAACTCATATAAACATAATGTCGGTGGGCGCACTGCAGAAATGACAAGCAAAATTCATTTGTTCTTTTCCTTTTGAGGTACGGAACCCTAAAAATTAAGACACAATTTGCCAATAAAGCAGTGCGGGTTTTTTTGTTACAGTGACATCGAGTGTCGTCTAAATATAATTCTTTAGTGGGGTTTAGTGTGAAATTAACAAACATTTTATCTACATCTTTTATTTCGTAATAAATCAAAACAAAAGGAAATATCTTACGATTTGCCTTACATCTATATTTTTTACCATTTTCTCACAATTAAAAAAAAATTGTCACGTATCTCCTTATGTTACTGTACAGTAACGTATAGTTATTTAATTTATAACTCTAGAAGCAAATATATTACAATCATTTCTGAATACGAGTTATAACCTAATAAGGCTATTTTGAATCAATGAAGGTTTTCCATAATGTGTCGTCTAATAGTTTAGTTTTGTATGTTCGCAAAAGAATTGCTTGGCAGATACATTTAACTATTATTAAATAATAGTTGATGTTCTACAACATCTATAACTGTAAATATGAAAATGTATATTAAAATACAATTACATATCTCCTTAGTATTAAAAACAATTAATTCGTAATCTTAAATAAATCAGATAGAATGCAAGTATTGTTTAGAATTTAGAACTACTAAGCAACATTGTATCATAAAATGAAAATAAAAGTAATTAAGATTAAAATGTATTCTTATCGAAGTTCTTAGTGTTCGTATACTTCGTAGTTACGTTTCTCATGCCACCAGGCAGGGCGTGAGTTCCTGTTCGAATTGCTAGGTTTCGATCGGTCGGCTATGTAAGAAACAGAAGTTTGTTTAGGAAAGTTGACGTAGCTCTGTACAGTTGGTATAGAGTTCCTAATTATTCCAGATCTATAAGTGTTCTGTTCTGGATGAGGAGATGAGACCGGCGAAAATAGTGAAATAGTTCCAGTAATGGGATTGGTGGTCACACCCAAACCTGTGTCATAGAACGTGTAAGGTTGCCGCTGGAGGAGTTTGCTTTGCTGTTCCTGGTTAGGGGGCTGAACATACTGTGGCTGAGGAGGAGGCTGGCATACAGTATCTTGAACCAACACATCAAATGGAGCAGTGTATATTCTGAAGTTGATGTCACTGTAATCTAAGGTCGATTCTAGGAACACAGGCATACGGTCAGACATCACCCATACATTTCTTTGAGCATCGATTTTGATGTCACAAGGGAATATCAGACCTGCATCATCCTTGTCCACCACTGCAACGTTCTGTGGCTTGTATGGTAGATCGTGTCTCCAGCATCCGATTGCGTTTTGGTCTACCAAGTTGAATAGTTCTACTCCTGTGTATTCGTCCATTACTTTGGATGTGGTGTGACCGTTATCACCTCGAACACCTACAACTTGGAAGTCGCGGTATGATCCTGTCACTTTATTTTCATCGCGTAAAATGCGCGTTGAAACAGCAAACTGGGTGTTACTAGCTAAAGGACTGAAGTAGAGCGTTCTGAATCCATTGGCTCCAATAGGAGAGGTTGTGATTCCGAAAATTCCCTCGGCGCTCCATTGGAAGTTCAGGCCGCCAATGTTGAAGTCTCCAGTAAGTGGGTCGGGCATGAAAAATCCGTGGCTAAATCTCCATGACCTGTTTTTTTGCCACGAGTAGGCGATGAGGCCGTAGCCAAGTTCGTCAGAGAAATACGCGAAGGTGTCGTCACAAGTTCTTCCTTCGTCGAGGGCGATGTTGGCAATGAAAGTTGAAGCGACAATGTCTTCAGGACGGAACACGTATCTTCGGATGCGTTGATCGGTGTTTAAATCGTATACATTCAGCGAGTAAGGGCAGACGTTGGTCACGTTGGAATCTGAAAACATTTAAATGATATTTTTAAATACTGTACTTTCAGTATTAAGACGACGTTGGTGTATTTAAATACTAACAACACTTGATATCATTTGTAAGGTTCCGTACCTCAAAAGGAAAAAAAACGGAACCCATATTGGATCACTCGTGTGTCTATCGGTCTGTCCCTCTGTCACAGCCAATTTCCTCCGAATCGAATGGACCGAATAAGTTGAAATTTGGTACACTTAGGTATTTCTGTGACCCAAATACGGATGTGTTACGTAAATATACGAATTTTGAATATGGGGGTCACTTTTGGCGGGCAAATAAGAAAAAAAAAAATAACTTGCTAACTGTACCGTGTTGACATATCAACATCGGCTTATTGCAAAGATTTCAAATACATTTTTATTATAATTTCTTAAAATAAATACTTTTAAAGATATTTAAGAAAATATATGAAAATTGACTATTCCGCCCTTATCTCCGAAACTACTGGGCCTAAAATTTTAAACAAAATATAGAGAATAGTTCTATGCTTATAGATTCCAGGAAAACCCATAAGAAGTCTATGGACTTAAAATAACATGATAAATCACTGCGCACAAACTTACATTTGCAATTGGAATCTATGGGGGAACATATTTTTCAACTACAATGTTTAGTTTTGTTCTTGGGATAAATTCGTTCCAATTACGGAACCCTTCATTGTGAATAGTCCGAGACGCACTTGGCTGGATTTTATTGGATGATAATTACGGTTAACGTCTACCAGTAAAGTGAAACTCGGTAACACAGAGGAACTATCGAAATAAGTTTTTTATTCCTACTTAATATTACACTTAATTACTTGACGAGTGTTGTTAACTTACCGATTCCGAATGTACCAGTGTCTAGAACCCAGAGACGGTCACATTTGTCTGCTTTAATCCTGTATACGGTGCTGAGACCACTGTGGCAGTTACCCAATTCGTTGCCTGCGAAACTTGGGTAGGCGTTTAGCTTCGGTGAAGGATCGTACGAACCTTCCAAAGGAATGTAGTTCAGTGTAGCGGGTATACCTGTCCAAACAAATGAGTTAGTAAATAAACAAGTTTTGTAATGAATGAAGTATTAATTGTAAATGTGGAGACCTTGAGTAATTAAATGTTTCCTTTAAAATACCATACCGTGATTTGTGGTGGTAGTGAGTGACAAATTATAATGCTACTTTTGTGAATGAGTAAAAGCTATATGTGTAGATTTATAACGCAGATTACCTACAAAAAAGGAAATAACTAGTATGTCAAAATAAACTAGGCTAGTGATTAGGTAAACCGTCATCAATTTCAAAATACTACCATGGCTCTACCATTAATCTTTCAAGCTGTATTTGAGAACACAGCTTCGAAATACATGCTAATTAAAATACTGATGGAAATAACCTATTATAGTTGAGTTAGTTTGTTCACCCAGTAAGGTAATGGGCAGGTTTTCTCAACAGTATGCAGACCTTATATTATAATGACTTTCACACGCAAGGTAAGATGCAATGACGGAATTTCCACATCATTTTCACAATTATATTATTGCATTACTTACGTCTGATTAATACTGACTGACATAACACAACGTCACGCTTGTATTCCCAAAAAGCGTAAATAGAGGACCTACTCATACATTTCGCCAGTTTCAACGTTCGCAAAGCAGATATTAATGGGTTAACTATTATCGTGAAGCATTCTGTATGTGGTTTGGAAAAAAACATAATAATCCCATATCAAAGGAGCCTAACCAAACTGCTACTGAAAATATTGTAATGGAAAAATTCGATATCACTTTGCCAATTTGGAGATGGACAATTACTGCCCGTTAAGGGATGAAATTATGCTAAGCAAGCACTGCAAAGTACGAGGCGTAGACGAAGGACGATTCCAAGACTTAACGAACATTTTATATGACGCAGTTCGTGTTAGACTGTGTGGCGCCCTCACAAATTGAGCACACACGGACGCGGCTCGCGCCCGTGATTTTTTTAGCATAAAATGGTTGAGAAAGGGATATTTTTTTTTATTGGAGCTTTCACAAGCTTGGCGAAAGTAAAGAGTATTATGACCCAGCTAGGTACAAGTTCCTCTATGGGTTCGGAACAGTTAACAAATCACGTGATTTTTTATATGTAACATCTTTCCTTTCGCTTCCTTGCAATCTGTGGGAGTAATTTCGTGAAAAGGGACGGAAGTGTGTAACAGAAAATTGGGAACCGCGCGCTATTTGATTTGACCATGTATGTTCAGCTCTCAGACCAAATAAAAAACCAAAACAGAGCGTTGCGAACAATAAAGTGAAGCATGCCAAAACTACACCTTCACTCTATGCATACACGCTCACACGCGCACATTTACAACCATTTACAATAGAACTACAATCTAACTACACCTCCTACACAAACCCCCCTACACACACACACTCACACCCCACCCCCTCACACATATTTACGAAACCAACCTTACGTTACTGTTGACAGTGCTATGTCTTGGTTTTTATTTGGTCTGAGGTTTAGCTATAAAGTATTACGATGACTCACCCGCTTTCCACCTAGGAACACTAACAAAAAGCTTGTTCCTCCACCTTTCAATGCCAACAGGGAGGGCATTCTCCTGTATGAGAGCCCCGGACTGGATAGCCTGCTGCCTTGAGTAGGGGTCGGGGTAGTTCCAGTCCATCACGTTCCATGAGAACATCTCTTGGAGCTTCACTGCGGCTGTCGCGGATGACACCACGGCTAGTAGAACCAGTAACTGCGTAGCCATTTTGTTTTTTTATCTGAAATGGAAAAGAATTTAGTGGAGACTGTGAATCGAAAGTAGCTTGAGACGTACTCTAGATGTTGGAAAATCTTTGGGAAGCTCGGGTTGAACTGAATGCGGAAGGCGGAGAACCAGGTGTCGCTGAAACCAGCAGTGATCTATGATAGGATAAGATGATCGTTTATTATTATATCAGCTCATGCTGTCCCACTGTTAGGCATCCCCCCTCCCTCCTTTTTTTCCTATTTATAGATTGATTAATTCAATAGAAAAGAATTGTAATTAAAATATTATGTTGAACCTATTTAAATGTTATCCTACTAAAAATGTATCGGGTTCAAGGTTAATATTATAATATTGGTTAATATAACCCTTATTAGCATGAGGTATCCCGTTGTTATTTGTATATAATATTACCTACTATTTACCATTTGCATATTTTATTGCAATTATGTATATCTCTCCTTTCTATTTCATACAACTAGAATGCATGCAAAGGTTGATTATATAATTAACTGTAGTTAGATTAAGTATTAATGAGTTTATTAACATTTCGCAATTGTTGCTGCAAAATCAGAACGTAAAGCCCCGTTTACACTGTGCAAGTTTATTGACTGGCATACCATAAAATTGAAGCAGTAATTGACTGGTACCGTCTAAGCTACAAGTACAATTGTTGCACGATACTGCCAAGTGCAAGTTAGTTGCCGTTCAAAGCTGGTATAGGTGTAAATATTACAATAAAATCGCATTCAATACTTAAATCAATTGTACAAGGACGCGCAATTCTGTGTTTAGACGAGAAAAAACTTGCATGCAATAAACCGCCTTAAAAAAATTGCCTTGGTGAAAACTAAAGTCACATACAATGATTGAATGGCAAAACCTGCATTATATTATTGTATGCCATTTTATGGATAGAGCACGCATGTAAACACTTGCATGCAATTCTTGAAGGGCAATAATTGAACGTGCTAAGGCTTGCGATTATTGCTCTTGAACGTTCCAGAAACTTGCACCATGTAAATGGGGCTTAAACGATAAAATATTTCTGAAAGTTAAATTACTTAATAGTAGGCTATAATTATGACCAATTAAAAGGAGGATTAATTACCAGACTTAGAAGATTTTTTGTTATGTTTATGTTATGATGACGATACCTTACATGTCATCATCTTCATTAAAAAAAAAAACACTACTCCTGGAAAAATTTATATCGTCTAATCTTTTATATTCTTGGAGAACAAAACTACTCCCTAGATTATCGGTAAATAAAGTTTCGACAATTTTGCATATATCCGGCCTTTTGACAAGATCCGCTTTGTTTAAAGGAACCGGTCGAGATAATCAATTAACCAACCAAAATTGATGTATGACCTTTACAACACTTTTCGTTTTAGTAACATGACTTTGTAGGTATAATTTACATAAAGGTGATTTTGGAGGTTCGGTTCAAGATGTTGTGCAATGCACATGACTATACGTGTGATGTGGGAACGACAGTTATTGGTCATAGAGATAACAGTTTTATGTGGAGTTTTATATCTATTAATACAACTTTCTCTTTAGGCCGTTTCTTGTGGATGTTATTAAGATGCCCATCAACCGGATTTCTGGAAAATCTTCTCACCGCAGGCACGTGCGTGGTTTTATCCACTAATGATTATTGTGACTGCTTGTTGGTCTAGTCGTCGTAAGCGCCGCTGCTGAGCGATGAGCTGCTGGGTTCGATTTCATGGTTAGGTTATTGAGATTTTTCAATAGAAAGTTCTCAGTAGCAGCTCGGAGTCTGAATTTATGCCCGGTTGATGGGAATAGGCTCGACCTTCGACTTAACATGGGACTTAAACATAACTGGCGAAATGTGGGTGTAGGTACTATAGCTACGCTTCTGCCTAACCCTTCGGAGATTGCAGGCGTGATGTTGTTATGTTATTATTATTATGTAACTGACTAAGAAGATGCCTTAAAACTGGTGAGGAACTATTCAATACAAATATTTACATAGACAAAACAATTATTGTTAATCTTTTCTTTTATGTAGTTTAATTAAATCAGCTGTCAGAATTTTATAGACTTCTGACTTATCTTGATGACCATAAATTATTCCAAATCATTTTTATGATAATATATTTTGCATAAGAAAAAAGTTTACGCTTTGAAATTTTAGATTTTAATATTTAATGAACGCAGATTTTAAACATTAAATAGACTGTCGCGAATTCCAAGTGGGACCTGGAACTTAACTCGGGACGTGGGAAGTGGGAATTGGGACGCAGGACAAAACATTTTTTATTTTGAAGATGATCGTCCCATCCGAAAGAAACAAAGGATGGACTGTGTGAAAGATGATATAGCTAGAAAGGGGGTGACTATCGGAGAAGGACTAATAGAGAAATATGGTATCAGAAAAAGAATTGGGGTAAGGGTACGATAAAAATGATGATGTACGTCCCACACCGCGTCATTCACGAGATTCGCTTCTGTGTGAGTCCATCCCAACTTTAAGAGGAGGCTCCCTAAATTGTATGTTAATTTGCATTAATATTCTGAAGAAGTCACGCGTACAATCAAAATGGAACTTTAGTATTGATGTGTTAGCGTTTAGCACATAGTGGAGTGGTGGGGTGCATTGGGGCGGAGTTTGCGTGGAAATTGATTTTGGAGTGCCTGGTCTTAAGTTTTAGATTGTATATATAATCGTCTAAGTTATGACTTAACTACGTAAATAGGCGCAGTAATTTACTTTCTGCTTTTGTATTTGGCCAGAACAGTGGAGGGTAAATTCATGTGTTGCAATTGTCAATGAACGCATTAGATATCTTATGAACTTTTTAAGCAACAATTGAACATGGTAATACCCCTTTAATACGCGCAATATCAAACTGGTTTATTTATATTAGAGTTGCCCGTCTAATTCATTGCTAAGAGCATTAGTTTCAATGGATGCATTTTTTATCTCAATGTAATTTAAAGGCTAATGCTCTTATGTTATTGTGGATTAAACAAGTTTTTGATGTTTGTTTATTTGAAGTTTTGCAATTACTGCATAAAAATAGGTCGTTATAGCAGGTAATTTAATATTTTGGCAACCTCGTTTTGTGTCATTTGATTAATCAGTACCTACTTCATTGACTTTAATATGCATGCATTATCTCCATCTATTCAACGCATACATCGTTATACTTGTGAAAAGGTTCTCTATTCACTGTTGTTTTTGTGACTGTTATTTTTGTAATGGTTATTTTTAATTTTTTCAATGATATTATGATCATGAAATGCCACAGTTTTTTGAAAAAGTTCGGCACCTCATACACTATTTATTTTGACGCGCGTTTGCGATGCTTTTGCGATTGGTTGTCGAAATCCCAAAATTTTGCCCTTATTTAATCGAATCACTTTCACCTTTTGCAAATACCTACAGGTCTAGGAACGCACTATATTTGGTTTCTTTATGTGTGATTTTTTTGTTTGTTGAACAGATCATATTTTTTTCTTTTTTTTTTCTTTTTGTGAATAACATGGACTCTATTTTGAATAGCTTTAGAAATTATTCCATGCCATTTTTTTTCAACCTTAACTATTTTTGTGAAAAAAACCACTCATACAATACCAAAGCGTTTACAAACCAGACCATAAATAGAATAATAATAAAAATGTAAATAATGAAGTAGAGGAAATACAAATACACTAAAAGTTTTAAGCACCCTCACACACACATTGTAAACACAGTAAACTTAGAAAAAAATCTTCATCAATCCAACCAACAAATTCACTTTACAGAACTTTCAAATATACTAAAGCACGCGAGAGCATAGAAAAAAAAAATTAGAAAAAAAAAAGTAAAACCTACTGGTTGTCCGAAAGTGGCCAATGTTCGCGACAGTTGGTAGTGAACTGAAATGATATCATCCACCCCTACTTTATAAAACATAGCCTCCGCTCCGACCACGTCCTACCATCGGCAAGCAAATCACCGTAGACCTACGAATATTTTCTCTCCAAAGATAACTTTTAAATACATATACAGTTAACTTTAAACTAACTTAATTTTATAATTACCGATCTAAGAAAACATCATACTTTTACTTCCAAGCCGTTTTTCTGCTTTTAAGTACCCAAAGTGAGTAAAAGGTGCGAAGAAAGGCGCCAAGAATTCCATTCAAACCATTTTTGCATCACAATTTCGTATTCAACACATATGCAACATATCTATTCCGTAATATTCTAATTCAGAGTTGTTATCGTGTTTTATTATTCTGCCATTTCCATAGTGAAAATTGCAATATTATGCATAATGTATGTAATGTATTTAACACAAGGGAATATTTTCTGGACATTTCCAGAAAAAATATTGCCATCATAGCACTGGTAATTTTTGTAAAAGTGTGTACGTTATAAATAATGTCAAGTATTATTAAATGATTCTTGTTTTCAATCTACGTTGTGGTAAGTTTCTTAGCTTTTTTTTTTACCAGCTGATATAAACGTTTAGTAGGTTTTTTACATAAATGATGATAGGTCTAGTGGGACAGCTATGCTTAGCTATACACTCGGACTGCTGCTGCTCCTAATAGTTATAACGCGGACATAAAGAATGGATAAAGCCTTAAATACACTTTTATATATTTTAATTTATTTTTTACACTTAGTTAAACTTTTTAATATTACTGGCATTAAAGCATATTTATCTATTCATCTTTCTCACTTAGCAAATACGATACAACATTAATATGTCGTAACTAGACATTTAAAAACTCGTAAAAAAGCGTCGTTAAATGAGCAGTAATTATTTAAATAATAATTTGCTAAATGATTTGTTAAAGAGATAGCACAAGAAGCAAAAAAAAAAATATGTCAGAAAAATAAGCCTAAGCTTTTAATCCTTTACTGTGCCAGTTCTATTGGTTTAAGAAGTGCATGGCATGCGCTTGCGCCGCATATTTGAGTTGCTCGGGCGCACTGCATCAACACCTCGTGACCTGTACATGCATGGCATTGTGGTCTCAATTTTGATAAACGCGCTAGAAAACACTACAATTTTGTCTATGTACACTCAAATGGTCACATTACTTTTTCTGAAATATGTCGCATTGACATATTTTCTATATACGAAAGTTGTCAAACTGACAAATTTATTCCTCAGATAAAAATATCTGACGGTTTAAATATCAACCCTTAATTAAATTTTATCAATGATGTCTGCAATATAGTTTTGGTTTTGAATAAGGTTATAGGTATGTCATTCTCCGGTTCCAGTTTCAGGTTTTTTCAATAAAACGCTTTTTTCATGCAAGTAGAGCTTTATGCATGAAACAAATTATTTGATTGATTTGTACTTTTAGTGAACTTCAATTAAGTTAGTAATTTTAAACGACTTAAAAAAGGAGGATGTTCTATGTTCGTTGTATTTTTTTTTTAATGTAGATAGGTTCATCATTATTTTCCTAAAAAAAGAAAGCATTTTCTTCTTCGGTCCACAAGGTTTTTCATTTGGTAGAGGAAGCTCGCGCGGTGGTTCCATATAAATTTTATAAAGTTTTCTATAGGACTTTTAGAGTTAGCTTCAATAATACGTATTTAATCCATTTTGTGTATGCTGATGATGTTATAAAAATTTCTGTCACTGTCGTTTGACACAGCAAGTAGATAAAAAAACAACCGGCTTCCAAAAAACGCCACAAAGTGAAAAAAAAAAAACTTTAATTTCGGAAGTCGATGGCAAAAAACGAAAATACAAAACCGAAGTCACCGACTTCCCAAATTAAAGTAATTTTTATAATATAATATAATAATGACTATATTACAATAAAAGTTCCAAGACTGAAAGATAGCACATAGCCTGAATTAGAAATAGGATATTTAGTCAAAGATAGGTAGGTAATATCCCTTTCAAAATCTTAAGGTGCACAAAGACGGATTTACATAACATAACATTACATCACGCCTGTAATCCCCGAAGGGTCAAGCAGAGGTGTACCTATAGTACACCCACATTTCACCAGTTCTGTTTAAGTCCCATGACGAAAGACGGATTTTTCAATAGGTAATCTTATTAACCGTGAGTGGATTTACTATCGGTCGAGTCAAAGTCAAATAATTTATTTCAATTTTATATCACTCATAAAAGGCACTTTTCAACTCGACAAACAATACCAAAGAAAGGACATTTGGGTAGGTCGCATAAACTAATAAACTACTCAAACTGCCAGACCATCATAAAAACTAGCTGAGAAATAAAAGTTATAAAAATATCCATATAGTCCTCACATTCACAAAAATTAAAATAATATAATACTTTACAAAGTAATCATGTTATTTTGAATATAATTTTCAACAATGTCAATGTGTATATAAAAATGGTATATTTTGAGGAATTTACATAATAATTAAAATGTTAAGTTTTATGGTTTTATTACAAGGCTCAGCAGAGCGAGCAGCTCACTCCCAAGATTTTTTTATCTTCTACATACAATAGGTTTTTTAAAATATATTGTGAGACTACAGTCAGAATATTTATTTCTTTGAATTTTTCTCTAAGGGAATCTCTTGGTGTATCCATTATTGAGCCATTTATAACCTACGTGGTTGTAAATGGCTCGAACAGCCCTTTTCTGTAGAGAAGAATCCCATATGACATTAGTTTATAAAAATAATTAAAATAAACAATTCTGGCTTTATCTACGTCAGTTATCTGTCTTATTTTTTTAGCAGCATAGGCGGCCGAACTTAGCCTTCCTGACAATTTTTCTATGTGTTGGCCCCATTGTAATTTACCGTCAATAGTGATTCCAAGAAAAACTGTAGACTCAACGGGTTCAACTCTGTTCCATTAACTTGAACATTCGTAGGTAGCTGCCTGACATTTGGCATAGAAAATTTAATGAGTTTAGTCTTTTTTCGTTCAGGAGAAGATTATTTACATTAAACCAATGCACAACTTTAAACAGTGCATCGTTAACTTGTTCAAAGTTGACTAATTGACGTCTAATTTTAAAAGTGTCAACTGCGAATAATACATTCTCGTGATTATCCCTTATGTGGTAGGGTAAGTCATTTACATAAATTAGAAATAAGAAAGGACCAAAAATTGAACCCTGCGGAACGCCCACGGTGACCGCAGATCCTACAGATCTCTTGCCATTAACATCAACTCTCTGAATTCTGTTGTTCGGATAAGAAGTCAGAAGTCACGAGCCTTGTCCCTCATACTATAGTGGTACAGTTTCCTGATGAGTGTATCATGATGTACGCAATCGAAGGCCTTAGACAAGTCGCAGAAAATGCCAAGAGCATCTTGTGACTCCTGCTAGGCCTCGAATATGCTCTTCAATATTTTCACGCCCGCGTCTGTAGTCGAACGACCTTTTGGTAAAACCAGTGTTACAGATAAAGTAAATTATGTGCATTGAAATGTCTTAACATTTGTTTTAAAATTAGTTTTTTAAAGATTTTGCTCAATGTAGGTAATATCGAAATAGGCCGAAAAGGAAATGGGGAACGGTGGGCCAAAATTTAATAAGTTGAGATATGATCTAAAAAATTTGACAATTTTTTTGTTATCCTTGAATATCAAAAATCAGCTCAATTCTCAGTCTGGAAGTGGAGAAATATGATAAAGATAGTTTTCGTAAGATTATCGATTAAAGTAATGGATTACACAACTACAAAAAGAAAACCTACCCACTTGGTAGCACTAGGTAATATTAATATAATTAACTCAGAGTAATTAAATGCACTATATATACTTTTATATAATATAGTGCATTAAATTTAAATAAAAACATATTAATTACTGAAAAACCAAAATAATGATAACTAATTTCATATCGATTAAAATCAGTCTTATATTTTTAGTCTATGTCACTGGCAAGGCATGTTCTGTACTGGCATAAGCTGACTGATATTAACATTAGACATTAGTGGTGGGTCGTTGTCGAAATTTTGACGGTTAAAACTTTTTTCCCGACGACGAAAACGGTTGCAAAAAACGGTTAAAGGATGCAACTTATCTAACATGGAATAGAATTGCGTTTTCGTCGAGCGTAGTTATATACTACTTACTATCAACGATTTGAAATGTATGAAATGGTTTTTTCGCATCACGAACGACAGCATTGACAACTAACTGGTAATACATAAATGACAAAAAGTTCACTTTTTATTGGAAGGACTGTTTTACGAGTGGGATAGATAGGTGAATCGTTGTACCCGACTGTATTTTATTAGATGTAAAATAAAAAATCGCACCAAGTAATTCGAAGACTGGTTTGTGCAATGAAGACTGTTTGAAGTTGAACCCAGGACGTAAAACGGTTTCATAATCACAAAACACAAAACGGTCTTTGTAAACGGTTCATCGTCGCAACGCCCACCCTTACTAGACAGCTGTCACTTGTTTCGTGTTTTCCGATGCATTTTGAGTGCTTTCCCGATTATTTTTCATTTTCAACGATCTCTGCTTTGTTTTTAGTTTGTCATCAGTTGTATTGCCGGATTTGAATAGTGGAATCACTTTGCTAAGTTTCATCACATCAGGAAATATATAGGATACAAAACAAGAGTTAAAAACGTTTGCTAAAAGGGTGAAATAACATTAATTATTGAGGACCCGGTATGAACTGTTAATTCCCGAAGGTCAGCCGTTGTTTTTACATTAAGATTTTTAAAAGATTCTTAAATGTCTTTAGGAGTAATAATTGTGAATTCAAAAACTTTGTCACGTTTTGGTACACATTCTTTAAGTATTGAGTAAGCAGAAGTGGAGGAAGAAGATGACAGTTTTGGTTATTCAAATGGGAACATTAGTGAAGAAATTTTCCAACTCAATTGTCATCTCTACATCTGCCTTAATATCTACATCATTGATTTTTAGATGAAAGTCATGATTTCGTATTGTCGTCCTTTCCGTTTCTGAATTAATAATATTCCAAGTTGTTTTAATTTAATTTTCAGAAGATTTTATTTTATTTTTAATGTTTATGGCTTTTACTGAGGAACAGGCTCTTTTAAAAGTTTCAGAATATTTCTTAGCAAATTCTTTAAAACTTTCATCATGGTTATATGTTTTTTCATGATACAATTTAAATAACCTCTGCCTACTTTTGTAAACAGCTGGTGTTGCCCAATCACTAAATATAACGCGGTCACAAACAGGCAATGTTTATGAGGTGAATACCTTTCTAAACTCACAATTGATGAGGTTAAATAATAAAGTGTAAGCTTGATCCGGGTCGTTATGATAAGGCAAACCCGGTAGTTTTTCCATTAAATGAGTCCTAAGTCACTTTTATTTACAGGAACTAAACTTACAAGTTTCCTTTGAGGTCTGACTATTATTCTGAGGGAAAGTGACTAACTGGCCACAGTGATCAGAGTCCGACTCATTTATAATTAAATGGCTAGAAGATCTTAAGTTTGTAAAAATATTGTCAATACAGATAGCAGTAGTCGCAGTTTTTCTAGTCGGCTCGAAGAATGTATTGTACAAATTATATGACTAATAAAGTTATAAATTTATGTACTACAGCAGATTTTTCCAGTATATTAATGTTTAAATCTCCATAGACTACAACTGTTTTATTACTGTTACAAGTCTTTAATAATACTGTTTTCATTTATTTCTCAAAAATATCATATGAAGCACGTCAAAAATATCATGTGAGCGCGTGTACAGGCCCCCATGGGCCTGTACACGCTCATTACAATGAACTGCTCCAGCTCAATGCAAGCTATTTCAATAACTCGCTCAACAGAGACGCTCACAATACTCCAGTTAACTGTTTACGATTACAACACATGATCATGATAATGAAATTGCCAACTTACGTGATTATTTATGTACTGACGATCATTATATAAGTTTTCATTATATTTACGTAAAAAATACGTACTAGTTAAAATATCGAACAAATTTTGATATAAGTATTATGAGTGGAAAAAATGTAGGTAGATTAGAAATTATATGATTAATTGATCAATTATGAATTTAAGTGTATTAAATGTTATGGGCACGCCACAATTGCGGCGATAAGACCCATCTTTGAAGAGTGGCTAGAGAGGCGCCACGGCGTATTAATTTTCCGCCTGAAGCAGGTCCTCACCGGACACTGCTGTTTCGGCAGATTCCTGCACAGGATAAGGCGGGAGGAAACGCCCGGGTGTCATCATTGTGTGGATCGCCCGGAGGACACGGTGGAGCATACAGTGGAGGTCTGCCCAGCTTGGGCGGAGCATCGCCGTGTCCTCGTGGAGGCGATCGGCGGCGGTGATCTCTCGCGTCCGGCCCTGGTTCAGGCCATGGTACGGAGCGAGAGGAAATGGGAGGCGGTCACCTCCTTCTGCAAAGCGGTAATGCTCGCGAAAGAGGAGGCGGAACGCGTGAGGGAGAGACAATTTTTCGCGCCCTCACGCCCCTAACCACCGCAGAAGGAGACGCCCTGGGCATCGGGAATCGCAGACCGATTTCCGGCCAACGTAGGCGCGGGCTTGCGAACGGTGAGCAATGGGTAACTCGCCGTCCGATAAGGACCAGGCCCGGGTTGACAGCGTGTTGTGTTCCACGTGCGCCTCAAAGAGATGTCAGAAGAATTGACGGGGTCCGTTAGGGCCGATGCCTACCGGGCGTGCGAAGAAAACCGAAAAGGAGATCGTGGCCCCCGGCAACAGGGCAACCGAAGAAACACGGTTTGGTTTTAGTCAGTAAGAGTCTGATACGCCCTCCCGCTTCGCCCAGAGCGGGAGAAGTTATTTGATAATTTCCCACGCAAAAAAAAAGTGTATTAAATGTTGAAATTTTGAACTTAGGTATAATGAATATCGATATTTTTTATCATTCGATATTTTAATTGTTTTAAGCATTTTAAACTAACAAACAAAAATAATAACGACCTGTGCGAGGCCAACAAGGCTCCTATCTCAGCATAATGCTGCGATATTAAAAAAAAAAAATACCGCAGCGCAACAACAATTTTCGATGTTTTGAACTTTGACATTTTACTCGTATGTATTTTAATTTTCGATTTCAAATATGTACCCATTTTTATTAATAAAATTATGGATGGTATAGAGTCGGTCTATTGAAAGCTGAGAGTGAAAAAGAGCGGCAAATTTAAAAAAGTTACGTCGGGTGTCTCCGGATCAACTATGGAAAAACGTGTTTGATACTTGAATATTTTTATGCAGAACATTTATTTTTATTTTTACAGATTGATAGGAAAGCTTAAAGCAAAAAATTGTGTAGATAAGCTTTTATGATCATAAGGTTGTAAGTCACATCATCATCATCATCATCATTTTAGCCGAAAGACGTCCAATGCTGCACATAAGCCTGGGGACCACACACCGCCACTTCGACCGATTCTGTGCTTTCCGCATCCAACGGGTTCCTGCGGCCTTCACAAGGTCATCGGTCCACTTTGTGGACATTCTGAGTATAAGGTACGCCACCCTGGTTGACGCACTCGATCTTCACCACGTTACTCACAAGGGACTTATGGATGATAAACCTTGCACCTTGGGACTGCTGGTCGCCCTCCCGGAAATAGAGCAAGTTCCCGGATTTGAGGATTATCGAGCCCTTCCCCTCTCTTCGGACTTCTGATAACCCTACTATACCCCATCGTAACCTGCTCAATTCTTCTTCGAGTTCGATGATCTTCTCGTCGGTCCCGGAAACTGGGCCAGGCAAAGCGTGTTGTATTTTGCCAGGTCCAGTTTTCGGCGATTGTGGTAGCCGACTCTCTTCCGGGGATTATTTGCACCCCTTTCCTCACCGTGACCTTGACCGCTACCGTAGCCAAGGGTAGTTGGGCCTCCGGACACTAGGGGCCATTACTTTTTTGGTACTTGTCATTTTTTGGGGGTATGCATAATCATCACGCTTGGCAGGCGGGTTGGCGATCGCAGTATGGTGTTATAAATACATAGAGAACGTTGCTGCCCATTCTCTAGTAAGTCCCTTTAGTCGCCTTTTACGACACCCATGGGAATAAATTTATTGTTTTAAGTTTTTTGTCAAAATGAAACACGAAGGACATGTTTGTTGTTTTATAAAACTTAGAGGATGGTCTGATACCTAAATTTAAATCACAAAATCCGAAAAAAAAAATGGAAAACTTTATTAAACCTTAGTTAAATTACAAAAATGGCAATTAACACACATATTAAAATAAAGGTGTTGTTACAAAAAACACAAAATAAGGACATTTTACATAGATTATAAATGACTGTGATAGCTCTCTTTTACAAAATTAATATGGATTCAATGTCAGCAATCCGACCCCACAGTAAAATGCCATACGACATAATGCTGTGAAAGTAGCTAAATAAAATAGAGTAAATGTGCGGTTTCGACTGTCATATCTCTCCAACAGCATAAGCGGCCGAGCTTAGCCACCCTGCAAGTAATGTTATAAGAGGTCATGATAGTAATTTTTCTTCTAGCGTGATTCCTAGCAAAACCATTTGATTAGTAATTCCAGTTTTTCTCCATTCAATATGATGTCATATTCTCTACTTCTAACATTAGGAGGATTTTAATTATGTTAATGAAATCTCGGGCCGTAGCTAATGATATGCAAAATATACCTATAAAATATAGACTTACGACTTAAAAATAGACATGGATTCTAAAACTTTGTTTGTTATCATTCAAAATGTGACCTTCATTTTGAAACGGAAACTGTAATCTATCCATATTATTACGTCAATGCATTGTAGCGCGACCTAGGTCAACATATAACGCGGCTCGTGCTATTCAAAATCTGCTTGGCAACTTGTTTTAAAGCTGTCGCACATTCTAAACGTCTATAAAATCTATAAATATATGCATTCTTTTTATCTGACAAGCAAACATAAATCAAGAAATTTTAGTAAATACTACTTATGCGTATTTTTTTAGGTGAGAGTTATTATTTTGATTTATCATATACAGGAAAGTTTTTGATAGGTCTTATTTTTTTTTTGAGCGTTTAGTATAAATCTAAATATTTTCAAAAGTTCTTTATTGTAGAAAGTTCTTTTCGAAATTAAATTTATATTTTTTAGCCAGCCTATGTAACGTTTTTATTATTTTATTTTTTGGTTGGGAAATTATCCAATAACTTCTCCCACTCTCGAGTCAGACTCTTGCTGACTAAAACCCATCCGTGTTCCTTCAGTTGCTTGTATGTTGCCAGGGACCACGATAACCCTTTCGGACAAACCAGCAAACCTCGCAGGCATCGGCCCTAGCGGACCCCTTCAGTTGTGCTGAGATCTCTTTGAGGCGCGCGTGGAACACAACACGCCGTCGACCCCGGCCTGGTCTTTATCGGACGGTGAGCTAGGTACCCATTGCTCACCGTCCGCAAGCACGCGCCTACGGTGTCTCCTGCGGCGGTTAGGGGCGTCAGAGCGCGAAATTTGCCTCTCACTCACGCGTTCCGCCTTCGCAAGCATTACTGCTTCGCAGGAGGAGGTGACGGCCTCCCATGCCCTCTCTCTCCGTACCATGGCCTGGACGCGAGAGATCACCGCCGTCGATCGCTTCTACGAGGACACGGCGATGCTCCACCTAAGCCGGGCAGACCTCCACCGTATGCTCCACCGTGTCCTCCAGGCGATTCACACAATTGTGACACCCGAGCAGCCTATGTAACTTGGAAACACCTTGGTGTTCGTGATATTTAGAGGGTGTTGAGTTAGATATGAATCTCGTATATCGTTAGTATAATAAAGTACTAGATTTTATTATTCTGAATATTAATTTTTCATTGACGTCAATATAAAGCAATAAAAATATTTCAAAATCAGTGTAATCATAAATTATATGATTTTTTTTAAATAAAATAAATATAAAATTGTACCGTTTTGGCTAGTCTGCTGTAAGATTTTCCAAGTATTGCAGTATAATTGAAATTATCTTCCATTTCATTAACATACATGTTAATGACCTAAAGACCGCTGAAACGGGCGGAACTGATTACTTTTAGAAAACGTTCGTTGTTCAATCCTGTGTGTTACATCAACTTATAATTATAAGCAACTAGGCGGTGCCGGATAAACAGTAAGGCTATAACAATTTACTAAAGTGTACGCAAATAGTTTTGGCTACCGAACAGTAATTCCATCCTCGTGAGTAATATGGAATTCAAGAGACGAATTTACTTTCTCTTTTATCAGGAACAAAAGGACAATGATCTAGACTTGAACAATGTTACCTGCTTATTATTCTGAACAGTAGTGAATAGATTTTACACGCGGAGATAAAAGTTCTTCACTCTTAACTCTTAACTTAGTTTTGCGATGCACAAGTCATGCGATTGAATGATTTGTCAAGTTCTAAGAGTTGAATGTATCTGGATCCCCGACTTATGGTAGTGGAAGGAAACGTGGGGTTATCGTCGGTAAGATTGCGGCGCAACCCTCCGTTATCCCCAGACGGAAGGTCTTCGCCACAGAAAAAAAAAAAAAAATTGTACATAAACATATCCTAAAGTTATTTTTTTTGCATTTTCCCATTAACAATCATTCAAATCTATGCTGCATGAGCAGTTGGAAGACCTTATTTGGCTTTCTGATAATCACTGCAAAGAAGTAGCTAAGAATATAACGGTTTGTTTCTGTGATAAAGCGAATTTCCGTTCTCAACATATCGAAGTTTACACGTAAATCAGCCTGGTTTTGTCACACAAATGATAAGATGACATATTACAAATCTATTTTATACTATGTATTTTGTGTTTTCAGTTTAATAGTTTTAAAATCATTTTATTTACGACGGTATTACATAGACCCGTTATTGCTTATATTGTAAGCAATTATGACTATGTAATACCGGCCTTCGGTGCGAGACTAATAATTTATATGGCATCCGTTTTAGTCATACAAATGTTATATTTAATAATTTGTAAGTAATTAATTAGGTGCATAACATTTTATAGCAGACAGTGAGAAAGGTGGTGTCAACGTTTTCGATAAAAACATATACAGTGCAACATAATGTTAAAACTAGTTTCGGGTGACAGTTATGTTTAGTGCATAATATAGTTTATATATTTTATGTGGTTGAATTAAACATAACTGATGGTGATCGTGATATGCAAATATTCTTAATGTCTCACTGATTTTGAAATCGCTTCCTTGTGCGTCTTGTAAAATTTGTAAGTTTCAGTTCTTACATAATTATGTGTATCATTTTTCATCAACTAGCCCGACTTCATCCAGTACTGGGCCTTGGCCTCTCTTTGCTTCTGCAGTCTCCGTAAGCTCCTGCGTCAGTCATATGCAGGTTCGGCCAGCAATGGCAACTATGTTGCAATTATGCGTATACTTATTATTTCATTGATCTTATCTTATAGGATCTACTTACTTCAATTGTACTCAAGGGCAAACCGTGGGTGGCGGTATTAGAGAAATTTTTCGACATATGCAAGTATGTACGTTTGTTAATAACCTCTCATTATATAGTGAATTAATCACTTACCAACTGTTTTCGTATGGTAATAATACTGATTAAACCATAACTTAGAAGTTGCACAATAATATTTTACTAAGTGTCGGTCTATAATTCATTTCTCTTTATAAGCTTTGTGTCGTGTTTATGACGTCAAACATTGTATTAGTAGGTCGAGGAAAACTAAAGGTTTTTGATACAAATCACGTATTTCATGTATGAAGGTAATATCTGTTTTAATGCAATTAGAATATAAATTACGTTAATTACACAATTTTACCGGGACTTATCAGAGCGAGTAAATAAACACAAATTGACTCAGTTCAGACCTATTTTGAATTTAACACAAACATTTGGAGTAGTATTAAGCCTAAGCCATTAACTTGAACATGGTCTTATTCTTCGACCAACCATTAACAGTCGTAACGGAAAATTCCATAATCTGGTGATTTATTTATTTAGACACCGAAGCCTGTCGAACAGATTGGTGATCGCAATTTGCAGGCCATCGGCATATTTTTGTAGTCAGCTGATTATCATCTAATAAATAAGAGTAATGTCAGCAAGCCTCGATGGAAGGTCACGTCACTGCCTTTATGACGCACGCTGTCCAAGTGTCTAGTAATGTCAAAATGACTTCGACTGACACCGACATCGCTCAAAGGTTACCGTTTGCCGTCAGAAGCTGTTACTCATGTCGTAATCGTAAGCTAAGTGAAGTCCGTCTGTAAGTGCCCTAAAAAGTGGTACAAATGTACCTACATGACGTCGTCGTGGGCAAGCCAAGGTGCCCATACCCATAAAGCAATCATTATCTTTGCATTGCACCATTGATCACCTCCCATACATATAAACCTAATAAGTGTTTCCTATACAGAAGGTCTTGTAAGGAATGGTACACGCGGCCTCGTGGGGAAACTACTTCTTAATTATATACAAGGTAGCCATGACATAATAATATTGTTACACCATATTTTTTTGGTGAAACTTTATTTAACTATTGGAACATGGAAATCGTATTCATCATAATCATTATGCATTTGTATTATAACGTAATCCATGGATTTTAAGTTGTAGAGCGAGTTAAGTCAGGTTAGTGAATTTGTGAATTTGTAATTCGCCGCTGTCACTTTAAACCATCTTTGGTCTGCCATCGTTGCCTACGTCAATGCGACCAAGATCACATAATATGAGGAAGACCGACCCAATAGCAGCATCATGTATATGGATATAATTCGGCAATCGATAAATTGAACCACTCGCTCAAAGTCGTCGTGGCCCTTTCTTTTTTTACGCAACTGCCCCAGAAGGAGAGTAATGTTTTTCTAGAGTATGTATGTATCTATTTGTTTAGCATGCTCTGTAGCTTAAACGGCTTGATGGATTTTAACATATGAGGTGTCGTTAGATTTGTCTTAATTGTAGGAGTGGCATAGTTTATATAATATTTATATATATTGAATATGCAAATACAAAAAAGGGGAGAAACAATTTTTATAAAATAAATTACTACAATATTGGTATCAAATAAAAGCTAGTTGTTCGCGACGATGCGTCACCAATAATTTTAACTTGTATAAAATCAATCATTTTAACTTAGGTTATGAATATAGGTAATATAATTTCTTCGCCAAAATGTGTAAAACTAGCATGTATTTTGTAGAATCGTTGTTCGCAATTATGCGTCATCAAAAAGTGTTTTATTGAAAAAATGTTCCTATTTATGCTATTGCCTATAATTTGCATACAATAAGCCCCACCTATTAATAGGAAAAATATTATTTCGCGATCGCGATGCGAAACAAAATAATACAGATTGCGTGAAATCACTATACTAACTCAAATATGTAAATAGTATAGGTATTGATAGTGCTATCTTGCAGATAAAATGACATCAAAATGGCATTTTTGATAAAACTCATAAACTAGACCATTGTATCCCTCAATTACTGCCCTGCTAAGCCCAAAGGCGGTATCTCTGAGATCCACCATTTTAGTTTTTTTTATACCATTCAATAGCTTTAACAATTTCACATCTAATGGTATAAGCGAAATAGCGCTATCTTAATTAAAACATAAAAAAAACCACTAAGAAGTTTTTTATATCTCCATATTTCCTTAAATTTCAATTGACAAAAAGTCAATTTTCTCGAAACTTACTCCGGTTGAGATACCGCCTTTGTGCTTAGCAGGGCAGATTAGGTAGGTTAGACAGTCAAAACGTAAAATCATTTATTGCATTCAGGTCACCTAGATGTCTAGGCTAGATTTCTAAGGGCTATATTTCTAGAAGTTAGGTCCAGGGCTAGACCTTGAGTGGGCGCGTTCACTAAGGCTGCGGCCAGCCCGCCGGTTGAACGCGTCCCAGAGGGTCATGGTCATCCGGCTGGCCCGAGGATACCGCACGGTCTCCTGCGAGGCGGCGAGCCTCCTTGCCGGATTACCGCCATGGGATCTGGAGGCAAAGGTCCTCGCGCACATTTGGGAGTTGCGCGAGGAGGCGAAACGCCGAGGCTTAACTCTGCTGCCGCGAGAAATCACGGCACAGCGGACAGAGCTCCGGCGGGATCTCATGGCGTCATGGAGAGTGCAATTGTCGCAACCCAGCGCCGGGCACGCCACAATTGCGGCGCTAAGACCCCTCTTTGAGGAGTGGCTAGAGAGGCGCCACGGCGTCCTCACCTTCTGCCTGACGCAGGTCCTCACCGGACATGGCTGTTTCGGGAGGTTCCTGCACAGGATAAGGTGGGAGGAAACGCCCGGGTGTCATCATTGTGTGGATCGCCCGGAGGACACGGTGGAGCATCCGGTGGAGGTCTGCCCAGCTTGGGCGGAGCATCGCCGTGTCCTCATGGAGGCGATCGGCGGCGGTGATCTCTCGCGTCCGGCCTTGGTTAAGGCCACGGTACGGAGCGAGAGGAAATGGGAGGCCGTCACCTCCTTCTGCGAAGCGGTAATGCTCGCAAAGGAGGAGGCGGAACGCGTGGGGAGAGGCAAATTTCGCGGCCTCACGCCCCTAACCGCCGCAGGAGGAGACGCCCAGGGCGTCGGGAATCGCAAGCCGATTTCCGGCCACCGTAGGCGCCGGCTTGCGGATGGTGAGCAATGGGTAGCTCACCGTCGAATAAGGACCAAGTCCAGGTCGACGGCGCGTTGTGTTCCACGCGCGCCTCAAAGAGATGTCAGCAGAATTGACGGGGTCCACTAGGGCCGATGCCTGCCGGGGTTGCGAAGAAAACCGAAAGGGAGATTGTGGCCCCCGGCAACAGGGCAACCGAAGGAACACGGTGGGTTTTAGTCAGTAAGAGTCTGACACGCCCTCCCGCTCCGCCCAGAGCAGGAGAAGTTATTTGATGATTTCCCACCCAAAAAGGGCTAGCCCTTGAGGATGCCTACCTAATCGAGTCTGAATGCCGCAAAGCGGATATTGTAAAATAAAGGCTATCCAACCTGCATTCAGAGGCTCATAGCGGGCTGAAAAATCTAGGTACGTAAACTAAAATACTAGATTTCTCTAAGGCCATAGACTAGCTTGAGGTTTTTTTTTGGTATGGTGAAGATCGGTTCAGTACTTTGCCAGTAAAGTCACTTGAAAATAATTTAATATTAGTCACATTAATCCCGTTGCAAGTGAAATATCTTTTCAGCGGGAATAGTTAGAATCATGAAAAAACCTCATTGGCCATAATTTTAAGAATCTTGTGATGTATAACGCAATGTGTATAGCTATTCAAATAAGGGTGTTTAGAAGAAGAAAGAAAAGAAAGAAAGAAAAATTGTTTATTCTGCATAAAATAAAAGCACATTTAAAAAAATATAAATTACCCATTCACCAAAAGCCAAAAGCCTCGTATTCAATATTCTAAAACTAATCAAAGTTTGAAAAAAATATCTATTGCTTATGTCAAGGCCAGAGACCAAAGACGATTTACAATTGTAAATCATAGATGATAGATGAAGAATAGATGTAAAAATGTTTAAAGTTAAGGTATTTAGAATAAATAAAGATTGTAGAACGGGAGCCGATTCACGGGTTCTGTACGGTAAAAGGTTAACTACAACTTAAACTAGCGCGTCACCTATAGAAGTCGTATCCAGCCCGATCACCATGTATGGCAAGCCCTTGGGAGAAGCGAGCTAAATACCTAGGAGTGATCCTTGACCATCACCTTAACTTTAGTGAGCACATAAAGACAACTTGTTCGCGCGCCGCTTTTGCTCTCAGTAGGCTTCAATTCATATTGACCGCACGCAGCAAATTGTCACTGTTGCGCATTTACATCGCGGTCATCCGTCCCGTCATGGGCGTCCATATTGGGTTGTCAAGATGCGACCAACTGCAAAGATGGTGCTAGCTAGATGTCTAATGTGTCGCTTTCGTAAGGCACAACCACCCCGTGCCTGCGACCAGCGACCATCCGAAGACGCGCCTCGCTCATCATCAGATGTCTTTCACATATACTGGGCTGGACTATTGCGGCCCACTGTCCGTTACTATCTGACGCCAGCATCAAAAGAAGTACGTAGCACTATTCACCTGTCTTACCACCAGAGCTGTTTACCGCCGCCAGCCTCAGCGGGGACTCCGCCATGCACGGTGCTGGCAAGGAGCTCCGAGACGCCTTCCGAGAGGAGGCCAGTCGGCGTGGCATCGGTGCCATTCTTGGAGGGCGCTTAGGAGCGTTTCGTGCGCTGCGTGAAATCTGCATTATACACTGTGTTACTTGAAAAAAACTTTTTTACAAAAAATACAACCGACTTCCAAACTACAAAGTGAAAAATAATTTCAAATTCGGAAGTCTGTGTCTTTGGATCAGTATTTTAGTTTTTTGACACCGACTTTTTTTCACTTTTTAGTTTGGAAGTCGGTTGTATTTTTTGTAAAAAAGTTATTTTTACACTTTTTAGTGGGTTTGTTTGTAATGTTTCTAAATTACAATATCCTAATGTCAACTGCTCATCACCTTTGACAAAATATTGCTTTTCCCGATGCAGAGTCTTTAATTGTTGAGGAGTTTTCCAGGTACTTCACCATCACCTCCACTGCACCATATGAATTGTGACGAGCATTAACTGTTTACCAATCATATTAAAGTAATTGAATCGCAACCCGTGAAATACATATTATTGAGTAGTTCCGGTGGCCAACTGTGTCCTTCGTCATCAGTTCCACTTTACCAAATGATGCTTTCCGAGAGCAAATGCACGAGTAACTATAAAAAATACTCAAATCGTTATAGCTGTGCCTATAATATTTGAAGAGCTCCCTCGATTTCTCTAAGATCCCATCATCAGATCGTGACCAAATGACAATGGGACTAATTTGAAAGCCTAATTTTATACCCTTTCAAATAGAAAAAATATTTTTCAAATCGGTCCAACCGTCTTCGAGTAATCGGGGAACATAAAAAAAAACCGACGAACTGACACCCTCCTTCTTTTTTTGAATTCGGTTAAAAACACCCACATGAAGAGGTGTTGTCCACACTATTATGTGAGGCAGAGTACACAGTAAATAGTTGTCCATATTTAAAGACACGTTTCCGTAGACAGCGAAGACGACGGGTCGATAACACCGAACCACTTCCTACTTGGTGGCTCGGCCCGACTCCCATCACTCGGGTTATTCACCGAACGGAACCTGGACAGCAAAAAACTATGGCGGCGCTCACAGATACTTGCCGACATGTTCTGGCGCCGCTGGGTGCGAGAGTACCTGCCGGAGTTACAAAACCGGCGGGAGCCGCATAGCCGCGGGCCAGGATTACAGGTGGGCGACCCTATTCTCATTGCTGACGGCCTACTGCCTCGCAACACATGGTCGCGAGGCCGCATAATAGCCGTGTTTCCAGGAGCTGAGTAGCCCTGTCACGAAATCTAGAGCGTCCACTTAACAAGTAAAGCAGTAGTCCTGAGGAGTCCTGAAAACTTATGAAGACTTATCAATGAAATGGGCTTGTTATTCCCCGTTCAAAAACCCGTTTTCCTTTAAGAGTAATGGTAGCCGCTCAGTGAGTATTGAAGATACCCGGAACTATAGGTACAGAACGTCAGCGCCGCTTGGACTGGGATAGCCTTACAACATTCCTGATCGTCGCGTCTCTCCAGCGATCACGCCCGTCCGGTACACTAGTAATGAGTCAATTCCAAATATATATATTAATAAAACTAAAAAGCTTGACATAAAGAAAATTATTTGAAATGACAAACAACCCGACTGCAAAAAAACACAAGCATTATAATCGATATAATTTTGGTATCGCAGGCGGGGTTACCAAACAAAAGTTACTCCACATTAAATTTCAGGTTATTAGTTTGTCCCTGTCTGCAATACCAAATTGTTTTGTTTGTCTAATTATTGAATAATTTGTTGTGGACTTGACACATTGTCGTTTGTCTAGTCTCCAGATGGCATTTGACTTCAAATGCGATCACGCCCAAAACTTATGAAATAGTGTATTAAATTATCGCTGCAGGTGCTTTCATTGAATGTTGCAATTGAAACCACGTTCTACAGAAGGATTCTAGAACGTCGCAATTAGCAAACTGAAAAAGTCTGCTCTTGTTCCCCTTGACATTTCTTGAGTCCTATTAGTACATCCTATACTATTGCAATATAGGGGTTTACTGGGGCGAAAAATCGATCTAGCTAGGTCTCATATCTGGGAGAATTCGTTTTCTCCGTCTTTTACCTTACCTTAGAATAATGACATGGCAGCATGGAAATAGTAAATACCTACTATCATGAAGTATCATGGTAGCGTGGAATTAGGAAGTACCTACTATCATGGCAGCATGGATTTAGTATGTACGGTATATGGAGTTAGTATGAACTATCCTATACTATTAAATGAGCATTCTCTATTTTTATCAGAGCAGAGCTCGGTCGCCCAGGTACTGAGGTTTATATTAGTAAAATTTACATTTTGTAAACAAATGATTAACATCAAAACAGTTGTTTAATCAAAATGTTTTGATTGTTTGACGGTTTACAACTTCAGTATTAAAGTGGACGAGTTTTGACGCTCCGTTGTTTTTACAATGATCAATAGATCCCCTTGATATCACTACTTTATTGTCAGTTAGTGGGTTCGTGTGCACTAGCATTATGTCAATTCCAAATACTCGAGGCACGAGATTAATACGAATATCATTATCATTTTATTACTTTTAATAACTCGTAATTGAAGCTAAAGCGTGCTTGACGAATTAAACGCGAACTATTATTTTTTTGTCTGACCGATGATTTATATCGTTAGTAGGTAAGGTTCGTGATATCATCCGAAATCATTTAAGTTTGATTATCGTGATTAATGCACTGGAGGATGCTTGTGCCTATACATAAGTCATGTTTTAGGCTGCATTCATGGAGAACGCTGGTAACCTGCGCCGATATGCCAGCACTTGTCGGTACTGACGAGCACGACCTCAATTCATACTTCAAGTAACAACACTATAAGCGGTCGTTGACCCCCCCAAGTAAACTATCAAATCTTTTTTCTTTTTTTTATCATATTTAGATATCGATCAGGTCTGCACAGTTTGCTAAGTAATTTAATTTGACCATGTATTTTGAGTTTGCATTAATTAATTAATACATCTAGTGTTGACGCAAACTAACTACTTTAAAAGCAGTTAATAAATGAAAAAGTGATTTAAATTGCTTTTAAATTATGATCAAATACCGGGGAGATTTAGTATTGATAAAAAATCTGATTAATTACTGCAGCGCGTCAGCAACCTCCTCCTACATTGCGTAACAAATATCCTACTATCCTACAATATTATAAATGTGAAAGTTTGTATGTTTGTTATTCAATCACGCAAAAACAGCTGTACGGATTTGGATGAAATTTGGCACACAGATAGTTTATAATCTGGATTAACACATCGAATACTTTTTATCCTGGTACTGTTTCTGTGGGATAATTACCGATCTCCACGCGGGCGCAGCCGCGGGCGAAAGCTAGTATGTATATAATTATGCCTTTTTCGTGTATTTAGTGACTAACCTGGTGTCGGAGTTTTGACTTTAACGAACTTATTTGAATTGTGACTTAGTGACGTAAGTCAGGCACCCTCGGACATCTGTAGAAAGCGAATTATAAAAATATGCCAAGCTACCCAATTACCAGCCTCCAGTACAGTTTATAATCATTATCTCTACGAAACGTTTAGCATTACGTTTAGCTTTTTTTTTTCATAATGACCAAAACCACTTTAACCTATACAATCATTTAATAGCATATTTTAAGTATCAATTCGGTTTGGATAATTGCTTGACAAGATGATCTCCAATACTAGAGGTTATCTAGTCGGCCGGTTACAATGGACGAGCGGAGGTGGGCGGGGGAAAACCATGTGCGCACGCGCTGCGCAGTGAGGAAAGGTCACGATAATGTGAATTGTTTTTTCAGTTGAAGGTGAAATGAGTTATAAAATTAATAATTCGCAAACACCAAAAAACTTAAGTGTTTGACTTTTTTCTATGCTATAAAATAATTTTGTCAAATAATTGGTGTTTTGATTAAATTCTATATTAAGAAAGAATAATAAAAACGATGGTTTAGACAATTTATATTGATTTTTACAGGAATACCTACACCAAAACCGCTTCTGCTCTTGTATTGCAATAAAATGAACAACGAGTCAACAGCGCGTGCAATCAAGTGCTGAAATGCCCTCGCAATTAGGTGCACCCGCACTTGCTCTTGCGCATTGAAGAAAAATCTACGACAGTTCTAGGACTTTTAACAGTTTTATTTACTGTATTAGGCTAGTTTTATTAACTGTATTAAGCTTTTGCTGCTCACTGAAGTAAATGTCACATTTCACACAATATGGTACGTCTCGTAGTGACAGCGGTTAGGGGTTGGGGTAAAAGCTGGATGAGCTGCCTTTGGGAACCATTTGCTCAAATTCATAATAATTGAGAACAATTTCTGTCAGGCCTACATCACTAATAATCAGATTTTAAAAACTGACCAAATCCGTGTCGGACCACGCACAATGAAGGGTTCCGTAGTTGGGACTAATATATCTCTAATATACTATATAGAAAAAACTTAACATTTGTAGTTGGAAAATATGTTCTCTCATACATTTCGACTGCAAATGCAAGTTTTTACGCACAATATTGAGAGATTTACCATGTTATTTAAAGATCATTGACTTCTTATAAGATTTCCTGTAATCTGTAAGTATATATATCTTTTAAACGTATCTTTCTTTTTTCAAAATTTTATTGATTGGTATATTGTATGATATGGTAATTTTCATCTGTTCTTAAAAAATAGCTTTAAAAATATATATTATTTATTTGATATGTCATAAGTTACAATTTGCAAAACGTTTTTTTTTTAAAGGCTAGGCAAATTGATAAAGGTAAAATTGGATCACAGACATTCATATGTGTAACACCTTTCAACTTTGATTAGATTCGAAGCAAAAAGGGCTGTGACAAATGGTCAGACAGATAGACAGACACACGAGTGGTCCTATAAGGGTTCCGTTTTTTTTATTTTGACGTACGGAACCTTAAAAAGGTAAAATGATCGGCTTTTACTCATCAATTCTCCTACAAAATTAATTCATAAACGATTAACTACGTTATAAAATGTTTATAACGTTATATTTTCTATAGCCGTGAGATTTATGCACGAATTATGCAAAAGGCACCACGCAATGCTTCCCGTCTATGCTTATTTAAAGAATTTGTATTATGAGGGTTATTAAATTTGAGTAATTTTGATAAGTAGCTAATTAACTTGCAGCCTGTTTACAAAAATCTATAAATAGCTGTTTTATTTGTTGCATAATAATATCTAATCAATTCATAGGCTAGAGGCTGGTTTACATTATTACGGAAAAAAAAAAAAGTTATGAGCGGTGTCATCATCTCTACCTACATCATACACACAGAATCTACAGCTTTCTGTTGTCATGTTCTCTGTATTGAAGAATGGTGTAAATGAGATTTTAATCTGTATTTGTCCTGTGATAAAATATACATGAACACACAATGCCAGTTCCAAGGCGTCATATTTCGTCTTAGGACAGTATGAGGTAAAAATGTTATTATTTGTTCCAGAAAAAGTTGCATTATTTTTAGCATGAAATTAGTAAGCATGTTTGTTGTTAATAGTAAAGAAAGTGTAAAAGGAGTTGCCAAATAAAAAAAAATTGAAAAAAAAATGTTCTCAGGCTCCGCCCTGTACGCAATCGTAATGTTTGTTACGAAATAAGTGGATAAACCAGTGATCAATTTTGTTTTTTAATCAATTTAAATATACCTACTTACATATTCAAAAAATAAAAATAAAAACTGCGTTAAATGGCAAAAAAATGAACTAAAAGGTTGAGTTCAAGCTACGCCCGTTTTTTTTTTTGTATAATGCAAACAAGTTTTCCTTTAATAAATATAGAGGAAAACATTACTTTATTTCCTTATTACTTTTTTACTCCGTTTTATTATGTTCTTCAACATAGAGGAAAATGCAGATAATATTGTAACTCTCCAAACGTGACCCAAAAATAATGATTCTGAATTTATAGTATGTCCTATATCTTTAATCTTAATAACATAACATCACGCCTGTAATTCCCGAAGGGTTATGCAGAGATGTACCTATAGTAAACCCACATTTCGCCAGTTATGTTTAAGACCCATGTAATAGGGGCGAGCCTATTGCCATCAACCGGGCACAAATCCAGACTCCGAGCTGCAACTGAGAAATCACAGATGGAAAAACCCAATAACACTTTGCACGACCCGGGAATCGAACTCAGTACCTCATACTCAGCAGTAGCGCTTGCGACCACTAGACCAACGAGGCAATTGCTATCTTTAATTTTTACATCAAATAAATGTATGCACCGCCCGCGCCGTGCTGTCTGCTAAAAATGACTACAATGAATTGCCAAAGTCAATAAGCCAAACCAGTCTTTATTTACTATTGTCTAACCTCTCAACTAACGACTTCCGAATTCGATATCAAACACCTACTCGGATGGTCTCGGAACTGTTCGGAACATCGCTTAGCATCAACAACTGTGAAATCGAAAGCGAAATAGCGGTTGATAATTATTGTGTGTTACTGATAGTGGTACTGAGATGTTACGCATTGTATTGTGTGATCACGAAATGCTGTAATACAAATGCATATTATCGCGAGCGGGTTTCGTTACACACCTTAAAAAAGGCGTAGTTGCATCCTAACTGATAGCGCGTTGCAATTGTTGGGTACCGTCGATATGTGAACCCTGGACATATAATTTCTTGAATGTTCTATGTAGGCTTCCTAATGATAGGTTCAAGAAATTAAAACCAATTCTCCTGGGTATACATATCGGTAACGTTTGTGAATGTTGTGATAGAGTTGATCAGATAAAAGTTATAAAAATAATAATTTCACTAAGAGTGTACAACGGGCGTCTGCGAGTTGGTTTCGGCCCTGGTATGCCTTCGAAAGGTCCGAGACCCTGGGGTCCCGAGATACGTCAAAGTCATTTGAAATAATAATAATAATAAGGAGGTTCCTGTCTCTGCAACCCTAACCACCGGTAGCTTGGAGCCTACTCCCGACACCGGCGGACCTCTATTTTTATATATTTTTTGTATTTTTATTTCAAGAAATACTTAAAAATGTAATCAGATAAAATAGAAAATGAATAAACGACATAATAATAATATTCCATTCCATTAATTAATTTCAATCATTCATCAATCAATGGTTTTTTCGTTCAATGTCTTTTGTTCGTTCTTTGTAGTTGTAAGGACGGAACCCTTTAAGGATATACTAAGTAGTGGTAGGCAATACTTTTTTCAATGCATTAATTGAACCGAAACTAAAACAATGAAAGTAGGTGAACATTCACTAGTTTTGCAGCTTTAAATGTTGCAAAATTAAACATGATGGATCACAGTCATCGTACCAGTTATGTGCTCAGTTGTATGCCTTGGAGCCGTTTAGTCTAATGCATGACAACTGTCAGTTAAATTATGAAATGGTTTAAATACGATTGGTTCAATTAACAGCTACTATTTACAATATTGGTGCGGTAGACTGTCTTAATACCATATTTTGTAAATATAACTCGCAGCGCATTCATTTTTTTTAATCTTCTTGTATCTATCAGTCTAGACTTTTCAGTTACGATATTAATGAATGCAAGTATCTAAATGCCTTTCTAGTCATTCTATTTTGATATAATATATCAGACTTTAATATAGCCAGTACAGAAATCTGAATAATCTAGTTAATTCGTTCAGCATGATATGTAACGCCAATTAGGCAAATTACCTGCATTATGCATGTTTTACACTCGCAGACGTGTGTTTGGATGCAGGAAATCAATGTGGCTGTGGTGGTTTTCAGAGAAATTGGAATTGGTCAGTGGAATTGGTCGGTAATCTAAGGCTTATTACAGTGAACGATTAACTTTGTTCACGCGGAAGGCGACGGTTTCGACCGACAGTGACGATTGCAGCTTTGATTTCATACAGGTACCTACTTTACCTACTTAGCATTAAGTAACAGAAAAGTTGAACGCTAATTTACATCATTATTTGTTTTGCAATTCATCATGCTAATGCCTGCTTAATATGCATTTATGCACGTATGCAATATGCATCGCTAAGCGAAAGTCATTAAAGTCGACCGTTGCATGACAAATTAGTTCATTCGTTCGGAAGTGAGATTAAAAAGTAGACCACAATTCAATATGTAATTTACCTGCATCAGCAAGAACTTGTCTTTGGAAGATAATTTTTGAAAGGGAGACCACGCACAGTGTAACCTTGTTTGCTCTCCGTACAGATGAACCGACGATCTAGGAAAATATAAGTAAGTAGAATTCTATGGTAGGAGCTTTTGTCTAGCTATGAATAACAGTTGACATGATGACGAACTATCCAGCATTGGTCTACCTAATAGAGATAATTAATTTCAATTTAAACTTTGTTTAATTTTAACTTTACAGTAAATTAAGTGTTACGATAAAGTAGAGTATTCGATAAGATGTCTTTTATAGGCTTTTATTTTATTATTTATGTACACATAGTAAATTACATAGAGATATGACATAATTATATTTTTTTGTACAAAGGTACTGCTTTATTTCTTAAACTTTCCAACGTAAACAAGTCAGCATTTATATAAATACGTGCGTCTAAAATGACGCTCGTTACGTCGAACATCTGCTTTCTAATCAACGAATACTTCTGTTTTGTGCCCATTCAATTTAATCAAACCTTAGAAATTAGGACCGTCAGTCGATGATCGAAAAACTTAATGAAAATAATGTTTTCCTTGAAATAATCTCAAGTGTAGGTAATGATGGACTTGGCAATGAGTTTGAGGAAGTATTAACTTCACCATTAGATGATCATTGTAAATATTTATTTGATGGGAGAAATAATAATAATAATATTGATTTATGAATGGAACTTTTTGACAAACATTTTATTTTTATTTTATTATATTTATATACATACACTATAGTCCAAAAATCTGATTTTAAAGTATGAGCATTTGAAACGTAAAATACAAATCGGAATAAGTATAATTATAATAAAACGAATGGATGATATTTATTGTGATTTTTTAAGTTTAGAAGTACAAAACATGCTATATAATATTACTGTTACCTACATGAGGAAAAACTAAGTTGAAAGGAAATTATGCACTTATCAGCATGTGAATAAACATCAACCCTTCAATTCTTTGCCTTTTCCTTATGCTATACAGTTTAGGTTTTTTATTTCTGCAGCTGACGTAGATTCAATTTTCATTTTACAAAAGAGGGCAATCCACGCAATCTATAAAATAGGTCCTCAACGAAACAAATTCAAACAAATTTTATTTATTTATTATTAGGCTTTTCAACAATGAGTACACTATTACTTTATAATTAGTAAATTACAAACTTTAGTCTAAGCGCCTCATTACTTATACAAAAGCACAGCATGCACTATATTATGCACAGATAATAAGACAATTAATTAATAAAAAATAAAAAAAATACATTGATTAATTAAAATGGACCTAATAATTCTTCCTTCTCTTTATATCTTAGAAAGTATTTTGTATATTCGCAAAAAACTCCGGACTTTTCAAAATAAGAAGCGATTTCCATAATATAAAGACACGTAGTAAACATGAAATTGTGATACCCAAAAGATTAACTAAAACTAGCAAGTCATTTCTTATAAACAGTATCCGATTTTATAACAAGTTACCCAAAGTCAGTTACAGAACTTAGTGATGGAAAGTCCAAAATCCACATCAAACGTATCCTTATCAAAAAAGCAAATTATAAGATTAAAATTTGGGTTGGGGACAAGGAAGTTTGGTAATAATTCCTTCTGCAAATGTGGTTTCCCTGATACGTCATTAACGGAAAATATGTAAAATGAGTTTTTTTATTATGTGTAACATCTTGCCGCTCGATTTCCTGCAAATCTTTCCTCTCGCTATTCTGCAATCTGTGGAGTGGGAAATCTATGAGAGTGATTTCGTGAAATGGAACGGAAGTGTATTACAGGACGCCGGGGAAGCGCACGCTAGAAACGACCTTGACTAGGCCCCGCCCCTTTAATGTTGCTTATTACCAAGGTGAGATTTGATGTCAGATGTTACACATCATAAAAATGATCGCTGCCAGACCGGACTGTCCCTTTCAGGGACACTGGGTGGAGACAGTTATAGGTCTGCGCAAATAAATAATTTGTAATAAATAATAATAATAATAACAATACTAACCTACTTATTTAAGCACCATTGTTACTAAAACCACTATACTAACAAAATATGGACCTTAGTCTGAAATAAAGATTTATTTAATTTAATTTAATTAATTTAATAATTATGCAACTACTGTAAGGCGCACTCGTTTTTTTTTTTACATTCTTCCTTTACATAATCCTTTCATTATTTGATCTATTATACCTACAATTCTAATTTCAACTATTTATTAATTGCTTTTGTGGACAGGATATTAATTCTGATTTGTTACAGTTGTTATAGCAACCATGTCATTTTTTAAAATCGGTTTTTTAATTATTATATTTATCTTTTGTATAGATTCTTTTATATTTTGTGAATGTGAGAACGTTGTAGTTTGTAAGCTTAATATACTGTAGATTTGTTAACCATTTTCTATTTTGGTACTTGTTGACAGGCCTACACTATCTGCCCATACTTTTTTTTCTGTATTAATAAGAATTAATGTTCTTAGTAATTGATTACAATCTAGCCTAATAGACTAATAAGTAATTTAATTCTATCTTAATATTTTACGAGATAGATTATGTTATAACTAAGAATAGTCTCGATTTGCACTTTTACACAAGGTCAATTTATGGGTAATTATGTAGCACTTTCTTAGGGTCTGATAATTGATAAAAACGCTTTTTTCATATGATATATGTATAGCACAGCATTGTTACTATGTATTTATTATTAATTCACTATTTACACACTACACTAACTCAAATGGTTTAAGATAGTTAATTGATTCAGGCGTGACCTTGCGGAAATCCATTATAAAATGATGATGTGGATATATTTAGTAACCTTTTCCGCTAAGCGGAAAAGGTTACTAAATCATTTTTCAAATGGTTTAGTTCTCTTTAGCCTACGCACTATGTTCGTGTTGCCTAGCAGCTGAATTGCATCGACATTCACGTGTCGGTGAAGTCTGTGTTCGTGGGCTTCAGCAAATTTTTTAATGATGGTGGTGACGAGTTTTCATTTTAAAGTCACGGTGGAGGTCGTCATTTCTAATGTACCATGGTGCATTTACAACATCCCTGAGTACTTTGTTTTGGAATTGTTGAATTATTTTGACGTTGCTTTGTTTAGTACAGCCCCAAAGTTGAATGCCATACGTCCAAATTGGCATAAGAATATGCTTGTATAATATAAGTTTATTATGTATGCAAGATTTTCTTCCGAGTAACCAATACATACTTTAATAACGTATGTTTAGTTCCTGTCTTTTCTTTTTGACGTGAGATTTCCAACGCAGTTTCGCGTCAAGAGTTATGCCAGGGTATTTGGTTGTATTAGCATAAGGCACTTGCATGCCATTTATATAGATTGGGTGGTAATCGCGGTGTTTATTAGTAAAGTCAATATGAATTGATTCATTCAGTTTGATCTTCCACTTTTGTGTCCAGTCATAAACTCTGTTCACAACTAGTTGAACTTTTAACATACTTATTGACACTGTAATTTGAAAACATTGTAAAAACCATTTATTTTTAAAAGAGTAACCGTGGAGTTCCTGTCGGCTCTACTCCATAGGAATAAAATATTTTGATTTTTGATTGCAATTACACGATACAAGCTACAACCGGCTTCTAAATCACATCTAAATGAATCAACCAATCAAGAGCCTAGCAGCGACTCAGACGAGCGACTCGACCAATCGCAAAACTCTTTGTCGGAAATTTAAAATTAATTGGATAAATAAGGATAAACTCTGATATTATATTTTGTAGAAACTCGTTTACATAAGATTGATTTTGATACAAATATAATAATTGACACTTGTCATGTCAAAAATAAAAAAAAATAATTTAAATATTTGGTCTAAGATAAGTGATAAGTACATTTATATAATATGTACTTGGTACATATTTGGTTTTGTAAAGTTTTGTCATAAATTTTATCAAACGAGACTTTTTCTAATGACCTATTAGTTGTTGATCAGACTGTTTACATGTTCTTATAGGAGCAGGAGACTTACAAAGAATAAACCAAACAAATTTACAAAAAAAAAATCTTATGGGTGATGTAAAAACAGAAAATGATCTATTTTGGACTTACCTATATATGTACCATCGGGGTAACACATATTTAAGCATTTTGAAAAAAAAAAAAAACCCGGGCACATGACCTTTTTTTTCGTAGGTAAGCGATATTATAGCGGCCGAGCGTTGCAAGGAGAATCGTCCATACGGTGTACAGATATGCGTTTCTTCGATAGTACCTAAGGATGGATGGGAAAATAAATTGAAGATTACCCAGCTAAACTTCAGCTTATTTTTGAGGAGAGGCTAATTTTAATTTCTTTCATATTTTGCCGGCTAAACTTAAGTGTAGCCGTAAGCCCTTGGGTAAAAATGAAGTAGTAAATGGAAATGGCTGCAAGGAAGGTTAGGTTAGAACTGTGACCACACAACGTCAGAGTCCGTTTAGGCCAGAATGTAATGTTTTAAGAATGTGGTGTTTTGCGAATGTGATAATTTGCCATTAGGCATAGTGTTTTGAGATTATGATTTAAAGCGAACACCGTGTTTTGAGAAAATGTAAGTCTGTAACGAAGGGTTAGCTCTCCCCCGCTCCTCGTGTATAGATCGAATATTCATTTGTCGTTGCGTTTAGACTAATGTGCAGTTTAGCTGGCTAAAGATGAAATGCACATTATGTCGAACATAAGCCTCTCCTCAAATATAAACTCAAGTTTAGCCGGCAAATGTTAAGTTTATTTCCACACCCGTATTTAGTCGTCACAATAATATATACCAAACACCATAGATATATCTAGCCCTCTTCACCGTCTACACTAATTTTCTATCCTTTCATGTGCTCTCTGATTACTAGCAAAGCCAAATTTGGTCGAAATACAGACATACAGGTCTGTATTTTGATTCCAGTTTTAATTCCAAATTTGGGTACACTTATTACGAAATTTGAAGTTGGTGTTGTCGTCGATATAAGCACTAAAATTCGATTAGCAATTAAAATCACGTATTTTAATTGCGAACGTTTAAAAACTGTAATCTGTCGGATCAACGGAAATCGCTTATCCCGATCGTCGATAACCATTGTTACGATTTTATTGTCCAGCAATTTAAAAGTTAAATGTCTTCTACGGATCAAATTTCCAATTAAAAATATAATAAATCATTTACAATCTCAAACGAAATCTGATGAAAACAAAATTTATTGATCTGTTCAAGATAAGCAAATAGTGCTGATAACGATCTATATGTGAGATATGGCATGGTTTATTAATGAGTGCTAAAATCTAAACTATGAATTATTTATCTATATATCTTTATTATTCGCTCTTTGATCTCGCGATAAAGATCAGGATGAGAAGATAACATAATTTGTTATAACTAATAATTAAACTGTTCGCTCCTATTTAATTTGCATGATGGCAATTTAACTTCTTCGGTAGCAGATTTTTAGGAGAATTAAAAATATTTTTCTACCTTATATGGTTTTTTTAAACAGTATTTAAATAAGATAACAGTCAATATTTTACTGGCTGCACATAAGTAATTGATATGCGTGTTTATTACCCTTGTTTCAACGTGCGGGTAAGAATATAAAATGGTAAATTGGGATTAATATAATCAAGATTTATCACTGTAGCGGGAAATTGGATATTTCGGTGTTTCTTGCAATCGAACAAACGACAACTCCACCTTTATCGTGTTTTATTAATAAGACTATAATTAATAAAACACCAAGTATAATGGTATCACCATTTTATGTTCGAAGCTTTATGTCTGTGCAATTAATACAATCGGGTTGAGGAACTAAGTGCGGTCCTGTACCTTTTGAATGGATATAGGTATTTCAAATTAAGCAAAAATTATGTTTCGAAGTTCGTAATTCTATTCTATTTTTGAATAAACGAGTGTTTAAAAATTAGAACGTGGTGCTACCTACATTTTATTAGCCAGTCTATGCCATGGCAAATGAACCTTTGATAGACGCATTCTATCACCATTCTCAGAAAACAATGCCCAGTGAAATAAATGCATGATATTATTGCAAGACTACAAATACTGATATGTAATATGCTGTGTGAAGAAGAAGATATTGCTCTATTGTATTAGTACAATGTGACCTTTACAAGTTCAAGATACGTCTGAATCTATGACGAGTATGATGTAGTAATATTGTTTTGTTGTTGCTGCTCAAACAACATGGTGGCTTGCTTTGTTCCTGACTTTCCAGAAGTGTTTTTTGTTTAAATTATGAACATCAGGTTATTTCTGTTGATGTTAACCGTGGAAGATGAAGTAAAAAACAGATATATTAAAATTATGTGGTAAGCTTTGATAATATTGAAACCAGCTTCTTATACGTTTAGTAAAAAGCTGTTATTTTGACATTACAAATGGATACTTTAATTTCATTTAGTTGTATGTATGTATGTAGTAGATATACAAGGCCGCCAATGGGCATGTGACCGCCCGTATTTTTCTGAATATTCATGAAAGATAATCGAAAATTAACTCATACCATCTTTGCATTGTATAAACTCAATCTCCTTTGTATTATATAATTGCATAGCCCAGGTGTGAGCACTATCTCCTGCGAGGCGGCGAGCCTCCTTGCCGGATTGCCGCCATGGGATCTGGAGGCAAAGGTCCTCGCGCATATTTGGGAGTGGGGCGAGGAGGCGAAACGCCGGGGCTTAACTCCGCTGCCGCGAGAGATCGCGGCACAGCGGACAGAGCTCCGGCGGGATCTCATGGCGTCATGGAGAGTGCGATTGTCGCAACCCAGCGTTGGGCACGCTACAATTGCGGCGATAAGACCCCTCTTTGAGGAGTGGCTAGAGAGGCGCCACGGCGTCCTCACCTTCCGCCTGACGCAGGTCCTCACCGGACACGGCTGTTTCGGGAGGTTCCTGCACAGGATAAGGCGGGAGGAAACGCCCGGGTGTCATCATTGTGTGGATCACCCGGAGGACACGGTGGAGCATACGGTGGAGGTCTGCCCAGCTTGGGCGGAGCATCGCCGTGTCCTCGTGGAGGCGATCGGCGGCGGTGATCTCTCGCATCCGGCCCTGGTTCAGGCCATGGTACGGATCGAGAAGAAATGGGAGGCCGTCACCTCCTTCTGCGAAGCGGTAATGCTCGCGAAGGAGGAGGCGGAACGCGTGAGGGAGAGGCAAATTTCGCGCCCTCACGCCCCTAACCGCCGCAGGAGGAGACGCCCAGGGCGTCGGGAATCACGAGGCGATTTCCGGCCACCGTAGGCGCGGGCTTACGGACGGTGAGCAATGGGTGGCTCACCGTCCGATAAGGACCAGGCCCGGGTCGACGGCGCGTTGTGTTCCACGCGCTCCTCAAAGAGATGTCAGCAGAATTGAAGGGGTCCACTAGGGCCAATGCCTGCCGGGGTTGCGAAGAAAATCGAAAGGGCCCCCGGTGACAGGGTAACCGAAGGAACACGGGTGGGTTTTAGTCAGTAAGAGTCTGACACGCCCTCCCGCTCCGCCCAGAGCGGGAGAAGTTATTTGATGATTTCCCACCCAAAAAAAAAGGTGTGAGCACTATGTACTAAAGAGTTACCATTTACCGGGTAATATGTCTTGCATTGACTTGGATGTGCTCTGGCGGTTGTGAGTAAGTCATGCTCACTCAGATGTGCCGCTGATGGTGGCGCGTGTGTTGGATCATTTAGCTCCCTTCAAAATGGTTGAGCTGAATGGTGCTAATCCATGCGTCATGTTCGTGAACGGGCGTCGTCAACTGGGACTGGTCATTTCTAAGCTGCCATGGCTTATTTTTAATTTTTTAATTGTTCTTTGTTTTATATTTTTATTACGGACGCTTTTAACGTGCATGTCTTTCTACATTGTTCTCACAGGTATAATTTTAACATGATTGATGTAACCAATATTTTGTTACAAAATTTATTTAAAAGAGTGTCCCTAGAGTTTCTTGGCCGTTCTTCTCCATATTATTATGTACCTACCTACTACGCAATGGAATGGGCAACTAGCTTCATATTTCCGACTGACCGATTCCTTGACAATTCAAAAGTGCCTGTAAATGGTTCAATTGAAATAAATGCTTTGAGTTTATGCCTTATGTAAATGTCACATTCGTCAACTTACTTCATCTAAATGAAAAAGTAACATCGCGATTTGCATATTATCTGTGGTAGTAATTTCCAACAGCAAACCGAGTTAAATCCACGGCATAATTTTAAAGTCAATTACGTGTGTAACTCACGAAAAAAATAAACTTCAACTGCAAACACTACTGTAATAATCGTGCTATAAACGTGTTTAGCATACAACCGTGCCAAGTATTCTAAGTTCAAGTTCAAGAGTTAGTTAATAGGCTCATATTAATTGTCAAGTCATAGTATCATGCTAATGTCGCAACGTTTTTGCAGTTCTTTTTTTATCAAGTTCAGCATTCTTGTGTGAGGTGGATTCCTATTTAGGAAACTCGTCAATGTTTCCAGTCTTGGACCCTGGTGTCGCGTGCCTAGGAATGTGGTGACCATGTTCTCGATTCTACTAGGGGATATTTGGGTTTCAGTTGGTTTTGAACAACCTGACTTTGTTAGAGTTTTTTTTACTTGCCAAATGATTTAAAATGTTATTCAGTAAAGTAGGTACATCTACCTACTTATATTTTTTGTTCAGATCTAACTTCATTACGTAAATTAACATCAAGAAATGAATATTTTACAAAAACAATTTTTTGGGTACCTACCTATGTGTTTAAGAACCTACATTTTTTTTATGTTGAGGTACCAAAACTTAAAAAAAAAATTGCTTTTGCTTGCAGCGTCGTCCGCATGGATGTCAGAAAGTATCCCATGAGAACGTAGTACCGGGATTAAAAGTACCCTATATGTTATGCCAAATTTCATCCAAATCTGATCAGCCGTTTTTGCGCCAATCCGGACAAACAGACAAACGGGCAAAAATTCTTCTTTACTATTTTATTAAATGTATAGATTAGTTCTTGGGGACGTCTTATATCCAGAAGGTGTATACTCAGTTGATTGATTAATGATGCGCATCGACATGTTTCGAAAAAGAAGGTATCTTATATTTTAGATCTCCTCTTCTTCTTTTCGTGTGGTTAGTGACTAACTTGGTGTCAGACTTTTAAAGCCACTCATGAGCCTCTGACTTGGCTTCATATGCCGTCACGAAATACTCTCAGGCATGCCGGTTTCCTCATGATATTTTCAGGTATCGTCACCTCCTTCGGCAAAGCAGTAATACTCGCGAAGGAGGAGGCGGAACGCGTGAGGGAGAGGCAAATTTCGCGCCCTCACGCCCCTAACCGCCGCAGGAGGAGACGCCCTGGGCGTCGGGAATTGCAGGCCGATTTCCGGCCACCGTAGGTGCGGGCTTGCGGACGCTGAGCAATGGGTAGCTCGCTGACCGATAAGGTCCAGGCCCGGGTCGACGGCGCGTTGTGTTCCACGCGTGCCTCAAAGAAAAGTCAGCAAAATTGACGGGGTCCGCTAGGGCCGATGCCTGCCGGGGTTGCGAAAAAACCCTTAAGGGAGATCAACAGGGCAACCGAAGGTACACGGGTAGGGTTTTAGTCAGTAAGAGTCTGACACGCCCTCCCGCTCCGCCCAGAGCGGGAGAAGTTATTTGATAATTTCCCACCCAAAAAAAAGGCATTCTGGTTTCCTCACGATGTTTTCCTCCACCGTTTTTGAAGCATATTTGAGATAATGATAACGAATTACTCTGTAATACTCTTCATGGTTACCGTACTATCAGAATCTATTAAAACACTTGTCTAAAAATAGACATAGGCATTGTGGTCGTCCAGCATTTTGATCTTGATAGTTGATTTTGAATGCCCATTAAATACGACCGTGTAAATATCGATAAATTCCTGTCGATACTATAATAAATAATACTTCGCATGCTATCATCAAAAATATTTCAAAAGGTCCATCGAGACATGGATCTAGTCTAGTAGGATATAATTTATTATTATTGTTACTCATGTTTCCATTTATTAAGCAAACTTTAAAAAAAAAAAATGTTTATTGTCCAGGTACAGCAAAGTTTACAGGTTAACACCAAATTGAGACGAGATGAGAAGCTTAAAGTATTGATCTGTTAAGTAAACAATAGGTTTGTTTTTTTAATTATTAGGGTTCCGTTCCTCGGGTACGAAACCCTAAAAATAAAAAAATAAAAACTGTACCAAACAGAACCCTGTTACTAAGCCTCCGCTGTTCGTCCGTCTGACTGTCAGCGGGCTGTATCTCATGGACCGTAATAGATAGCCACTTTAAATGTTTCACAGATTGTGTATTTCTATGGCCGCTATAACAACAAATAACAAACACACAACATCACGCCTGTATTTCCCCGATGGGTTAGGCAGAGGTGTACCTATAGGTATTAGGAGGCGAGCCTAACTTCAAATAATAACAGTTAAAGTTTGTCCCCATACGAAAAAGTGTTAAAAAATAATAATGTATTATTAAATATTATACGGTAGTACGGAACCCTTCGTGTTTTGGCCGATTTTTGTGTTTATTTATTTAAGAAAATACAAAATATATTCTTAATAACACTATGATTACTTTTTTGGTCAAGAAAATGAACGTTATTATCTAGACTCTAGATATTATCGTTCATTTTTTTACTGAGAGAATGCAAAGCGCAAGCGTTTTTGAGACACATGATGCTCGGGTAAAAGTAGAAGGCGTTAACGCCGATGTAGGTAGTGTAAACTAGAAACGCTCGATATTTTCGTGGTAAATAGCTTTCTAGTTATTTACCTTCACTTTTATGTGTTTCAAGTAAATTTTTTGCAGATTCGGTTATTGAACACAAACATAACATCACGCCTTATTTCCCCGAAGGGTTGGGCAGAGGTGTCCCTGTAGCAGGTTCACCCACATTTCGCCAGTTATGTTTTAGTCCCATGTAATAGGGGGCGAGCCTATTGCCATCAATCGGGCACAAATCCAGACTCCAGGCTGCTACTGAGAAATTTCAGATGGAAAAACCCAATAACACTTTGCCCGACCTGGGAATCGAACCCAGGACACATTATCATCATTTATCATTATTGAACACAGTTAAAAAATTGCTTTATGCACCATCCTTGTTTAATTCATAATGACAATGACTTAATCAAAACCTAATCACGTTGTTGTCTATCGTAGCATAAGCATAATCGGCCTATAATGTTCCCACTGCTGAGACACAGGCCTCCTCTCTTTGAGAGGAAGTGGCCTGCAATCTATCACGCGGGCCCAGTACGGGTAGGTAGATGGCATGTCTTCGAATTTTTGGTTCTAGGACATATCGATTCCCTCACGATGTTTTCTTTCACTGTTTTGAGAGCAGTGGTTATGAAATTATTTACACAAAGTAAACGCCTGCCTGCCACGCCGCCTGGTTCAAACCCACGACCTACATACAACTCGTAAATCGGGGCCGTTACCACTGCTCCAAACTGTCTATCATAGGCTTCAACAAAACTTATTTCATACTATACTTTATGGTGTTACATCGTATTATATTTAATATTTAGACGTCAATTAAACTGTGGATATATTTATTGCTAAAGCATATTAAGCCAAAAAAAAGCCACAAATACGCTTAAATCAGACGTTTAGCGTACTTTGTACAAATTCTTCCTTATTTATATCCCGCAGTGATGCATTTTGTTAGGTACCACAATCTTATTCCTAATAAATAAAATGAATTTTTCATAGCCATCCGTTTTCAAGGAGTCTTGTTTATGCTTTGCAGGGCTACATGCATTTAAATTGGATTTTAACTGTTGATAACCACTCTATAATAGATTGTTATCAATGCTATCTCTAGTCCATTTTTTATTACGTGCATGTTATGACAAAGTTATGAAGAATCAACGATATTACATGTTGTTGTTAGCTCAATCCGCCTGTATTGTATTGTAATTGTAAGTAAAGATGAAGTTTAAAATCTTCTTAAGTTTATTTTTATTACGGTTTGAAATCTGTGAAATGAAACATCATCTCACTGGTATGAATTATTCACACACTGAAAACCGCTCATATAAGCTAATTAGCACTGAACACAGAAAAGCTTGTGGTGCAGAAGTCTAATGAAAAGACTCCTAACCATCAAGGGGTGAATGAAACCTGGTAAAAAAGAAGTTGTATTCATACCAAACGGGACATAATCTTTTAATAAAAGAAATTCCCTAATGAATAAAGAGCAATGTCTTTTATTTCATTAAAATACTTATAAATTACATTTTTAATGAAATATTAGAATATAAAAACATTTAAAAGTATAAAAAAGAGTAGCTCACCGGTATCGGGAACAGGGTCCAAGCTACCGGTCGGCGGGCCGGGCGGTCAGGGCTCCTCTCTGGAGCCCTGACCGCCCAACCCGAGCCCTGACCGAGGAACCTACTGACAAAGCGAGCAGTGTCCAGGGGTACCGCTTGTAGCAGCGGTACTCCTGGTACAAAGGGCACTGTAAATTGTAATGCGTCGAAGTATAATCATACAATTTTCCTTATCATGAGCACAGGAATAATGACAAGAGGCAGGATAATATTATTTTATGTTGATAACATCTAAGTTCTGTCGAAGACAGGCGCGGCTACCATTTGGTAACAAAAAGTAAACGTGGATCGAGTTTCAGCCGGTGCCAGTTATTTTAATGGGTTCACATACGATGGGATTTCATAATCCGTTTACTGTACTTTTAATGTCTATAATTAAAGAATATGTGCGCTAGTTTGCACTTATTTATATGTGTGTAAAAGTTCTCGTGATATATCTTTTCAGGGTACCAGCAAACAGATTGCACTTGAAGTGTTTCCGCAGTCCTCGATTTTTGTTTGGTTTCTGATTTGAGCAGTTAACAGTTCACTCAGATGATAATTAATAAATAATTATCGTCTATTTATTTCTTATTTGAAACCTGCAAGTATTATCTGAAGGCGACCGTGTTATTCTACAAACATCTTGATCGTGCAACTGCGTAATGATTATAACTTCGTAATGACGGAGATCCTTATAAATTTTGTCTCTTTAAATTATATGGCATTTGCATGTCTTAAGCGATGTCTTTGAGGATATGGTAAGCTGTACAAGAAATGGGTGGGAATCGTAAAATTTGTTTGATCACCTTAGGCTACCGTAAATAATAACTTGTTCCATGTTACTCTGGGCTAACTGTAGTTATTTGAATTACTATTTGACGGCACTCAGATCATGATAAGTTGCTATTAACTTCAGGGAAATTGTTGTGATTGTCATTCTATCATGATTTTATTGTTCTATCTTTATGTTGATACCAGTCCTTAAAGTTTTAAAAAAGGGATATAATACTAGTAACCATACCACATTCTGCTATAACCTATTTCCCAGACAGTTACAACTAATATTTTGTGGAAAATTATTTGTATTTTGTTTTTGTTTTTCATATCCTTAGAAATACAATAAGATAAAGTTACAAACCTATAAACGTTGTACCCACGGATATATTTACAAAGAAAATAAATTGGCAACACACTATTTTGATGATTATAATCAATCTTTAAGAGAAAAACTCTTTAGAAAATTTAAAATATATTATGTCTACGCGTTGAACTCTTTTTCACCAAATCATTCGAAATCATCTCATCTCTATTTGGGAGACCAACTCTATTTACCGACTTCATTTAAAAATGTATTTATTTATTGAATTAGTATTATAAGAAAAATATTTCAGAAATCCTGAAAACTATGTAAATTTTAATATAATCTTTTTGTCGATGAAGCTTTGTAGGTATACAAGTGCAACTAAATAAATAAACAAAGTTTGATGGTTTTAAAAAGGATCCTCGTAGGGTGGGTTTATAGGGTAGTTCAATGCCTAAAAGAACTGCTGTTTTTTTTTAAATATTGACTTTTCTAAATCAAATTAGAAAAACCCCAGTAAGTAAAAGTACAAAGGGTCTTAATTATTACAGGATCTTAACTTTTTCCTATGGCTGGAAGTCGTAGAGGTCGGTTTATAGGGTTGAGCCACGTGCCTGTCTGTGGGCCAGCAGATGTCCCGTGACACCTGCCCTTGCCACCTCGCCCATCACTTTCTGATCAACACCAATCACCATATACCCATCCCTTTCTAGTCGTGCTTATTTTTATATAATTTATACAAAGTGACGGTAACTAGAATGGACCTGAGGCGGTTATAATGACCAGTACCTACCTCAGCTGTGTTATTAATTGCGCAGTTAAGTACACAGGTTAAGTACCTAAAGTGGTTTGTGACTCCTGCGTTTCTAAGTTGTCTTTATGTATTAGCATGTAATCAGGTTCTAGGTATATAAACAGCGGGATTGCAATGGGGACAAAGGAGCCTTTGTACGTATTTCTTTAGAGTTCGTGCGTGCAATTTTCCTTGTTAAAAACGATGTTCAACCCTCTCACTTGTCTTATAGAGTATGTGATTATTTCTTCTCCGAAATCTTAAGATTAACTGGTTTCTGGAGTCACTTTTCTTTAAAAATCGTTGTTTGTGTTTTTGATTAAACTCTTTGTAACACATCTAACGACAGACCTTTGGTGTATTGAAGAAAATCGTTTAGCAGTTTTCATTTTCAATGGAAAACTAGCCCTCAGGCAGGTGTGAAAAACCTGTATCTTAGCAGGATCATTTATTTCCATTTATTCCTCTTACCAAAATAAGGTTGAAGGGAAAAAGTGCTGTTACCAGACAAGAAAACTGTAATGAGAATGAACTTTTTTGTAAGTGTGTTACGCGTTTAATAAGAAGCTTCATGATTGACATTAATTATTAAGTGCAGTGCATGTCATAAATATTGTGACGCCACCTGCAAAGATTCGTTCCGTTGTAAATGTTTGGATATGTAGTCAACATGTTCGTTACGGTACATTAGCTAAATACCAATGGCTCGGGGTTAAAGTTTTCAGTAAATGTTGCAGAATTCTTTCTGGGAGATACATGCCAAATTTATCATGTAAATTAAACACTTCACCACTGCTCAGTACGTGTACTTTTCTTGTATTGACGAATATTAGCCGAAGCTCACTAGCTAAATGTGGCCCTAGCATGGTAATTAAATGCACACACGAGTATTGTTCTTTGCAGATAAATGTTCATAGCTATTGAATGAACCCATTCACTTTCCCTTTCCATTGAAGGAAATTGCTGCTCAAATAAAAAGATGAAGCTTAGCTTCTTCAAATCTTGAGCATCGTTACAAGAATTCTCGGCGGTGTTTGGAAAGGTTGAAGTAATTAATTTTTAATTAGATACACTTAGCAGATTCTTGGGATCGGAGTGTAGTGATCTACTCTCGTGCCAGCCCGACTGCACGCAGGTGCAACTGTTATTCCATTAAAATTTAATACAGATGTCGCGTGCGCCGCCTTTTTACTTCACGACGCTCCATTATAATTAAAGAATATTATTTTGTCGTAAAACTGTGGCAGCGCACGTTTGCTCGCGACCGCCACGCGCCGTAAACGCTATTGGAAAGAACGGGACTTTCGGGATATTATGATATTATTTATTTATAGAAGGCTTAATCAGATATGGAACCGGTTACAGGAGCTCTGAAGACAATGTAGGATAAGTGTATGCTTTGACTGAGTGTATGAGTGACGGGTATTGTACTTAAACGGAAAGGTTTCTCGGGGCTCGCTGTTTTTAATTTTTTTGCTGATTTATTTTATAGATTAAGTAATTACAAGAGTTTCGTGATATTTTGAAGCAGACGAAGGATTAAGGATTCATTAAGTCCCCTCTTACTTTTGATTTTAATTTAAGATTGTTCCTAAAAATGAGCAACACAAGTATGTCCCATAGTACATTTAATAACAGTGTAATTTACGGATACGTGACTTAATATACCTGCGGATATAAAATTAATATATTTGAAATAATGAAACGATCCGTATAAACGATATGTTTAGGGAATTTGGATCGCGAAGCGAATTTAACTTTAATTACTTTTTGTAAATCGTTTCAAAGTGCTTCACGGGTGGCGATGCTTATAAAAATATTCTGGCTCATTGAATTCATATTTTTGTATTGGAATCGTAAAAAAGTGAACCAAATTAAACCATTAAAGACTTTAAGGCCAATTTTTTGTCAAATTATACGTTAGTGAAAATAAATAATAAAATTCTTAATATTTTTTAGTCACAGTCAGTTTTGATAGCACATTCTTGCTTCGGTTATGTGCGATGTTTGTGCATAATTGAAGACGTGCTTATTGACGTTTTATTTAAAAATGTACTAACATATAAAGGAGAGAGATGCAGACGTGTATTGTTGTGTGAGCGGATAGTTCACTGCCTCTGTCATTGATTTAAATGTGGAACACTTGGGCAGTGATTTCCCGCGATGCGCAGGCGCCGCGGGCGCGCCCCGCCCTCCATTGTACCCCTACAATGCGTCGTACCTCACGCTAACGAGCGCTCGCAGCAAACCAGACACATTTGTAAAAACCGCAATAAGCGTTCCATTTCGACATATTGTTTTGACATATAATAAATATTTGCAAGATTACACCACGCAAAGATTGCGGTTGAGATTTTAAAATCGATCGGTTTCGTTTTGTCCGGGCGGCTATTGTTTCTCGATCGGCTGGCGTCCGTCCGTCCGGTCAGTAGACGGTACGTGGGAGCTGGGAGCGCTACGGTGGACTGTATTACACACGGTTGCGTTCGGCAGCTACGCGCCACACGCCTTTGAACTCTAGATCTTATCTCTCGCCTTTTGTTCTACAACCTGTAGAAGGAAGTCTTGTGTATCAGATAATGTTACGCACTTTCAGGTTTATCTAAAAGCTTGTTGCTTCAACTTGAAGTTAACCAGATGTTTAGTCTGAATTATTGTTTACACAAGTAAGTTCTTAATATGGCCTAAATGGAGTTGAAGATACTTAGGAGCAGGCACTAAACGCACGTGGTAGAATAAAATATATGATATAAAATAACCTATGTTATAATACTAGGAACCTCCTCGTAATGAAAATCACTGAAAATTAAGCAACTTTCACGTACGCATCAGTACGCAATAAAGGACAATTATCTCTAATCGTCTCATACAGTACCTCAAGAATATAAGCAGCAGAAACACCATATTTCTCATCTAAGTTCAAAACAATAATAAAACGTGTGTTAGAAATACATGGGCGTAAATTAAAGCAAATCAGTGCCCGCATACCGCCGCCCGCGCCGGCAGCGAACGACCGTACGTACCGGAGCTGCAGTGTTGCACGTCGAGAAAATTGTAGGGTGCACCCCAGTTAGCGCCTCGTAGGTGTCAAGATTGCCATAATTTGCGTCCCGGTGTTGCCCGAAGCGCCTGTCGTCACGTGTTGCCATCTAAATACTTTTATTACTGGGAAAAAGCACAGATTTGCATTACAATAAAACGTTACGCCCCTAAATGGTACCGCCGAAGGAATAACATCCCACCAGTATTAAATTATTGCTTTATTTATCGCGTACTTAAAAGCAAAAAGAGACATTAGAGTCGTGAAAGGTAATGAGGTTTTAATTAAGTCATGATTCACAGTTAATTAGTATCGAGGCTGGCGATAATAAAAGCTACATGTATTTACCTCCAAAATATGATTTTTGAACATCTGCCTCCGAAGGTCAAACCATTAAACAGTTATACGAGATTACCTAAAGTGCCTACTGCTATGCTATCTTCAAATTCAACCAGAGTTTGCATATCCACCTTACTGTTTGAAATGAAGACAATGAAACTGCATAATCTGAGATTTGAGCAGATAGCCTAGAATGAAGAAACGCTTAACAAAATACCGAAGTTTCCATAAAAGCAAATGATAATTTATGTTCCCATATAATGTGAGAATTATTTAATATTTGATTGATTTACTATGTCATAATATTTACAACTAAGAACAAGCATGCGTTAGTAAATTATTCAACGATTAAGGATTCATTGAGGGAGACGGGGATTTCTGTTCGTACGGGGAAACAGATTAAATCTTATTCAATTACGAAACGTGCTTTGGAAGCGAATGTCTCCTGATTTTAAGCAGATTAAAGTCAACTCTGAGTCTTCTACAATGGAAACCGCCTCTTAAAACTCCAGTCCTCATTTATATTAAAAGTATTTTTTAACTTTAGGAGTGTGTGAGATTCCCAAACAAAGAGAATAGTATCTTTTTGCCGCTCCCGAAAACGAATACGCATTAGCATTAATATATAAATATAGGTATAGATAAGATTATTAAAATGATGACTTATGTTTTTGAGTTTCACATTCAATTGTATTCTGCGGATGAAAACGAAATATTCTGCTAACGAGCCCCCGTGGGTTTCATAAAAATTATGTAACATGGGAACAGTTTCCATAGGAGGTGAGTTTCTTCACACATTAATAAGCCATTTTGACTTTGTGATTCTTCTAAGCACCGGCAATAAATTGTGGAAACATCAATATTGTATGACGAGATTAATGCCCATGTTTGGTGGACCATTAGGCCTGCATAATCCCATTGTGATTTTTTTATCAGCTTTGAGTTCGAGCTCAGAGCCGCCAAATTGACGTCGACTCCTCAGAAGAAATGATTAAAATAGTGATGAATTTATTTATAAATAAGTCTGGATCTTTTACATTTACACAAGGATATTCGGATGTAACGTGTAACCTTTCTTTCTTCTTATACTTTTATTTGGCCACGTTGAATGTCGTCTACAACATTTACTAAATAATATCTTAAATCACTTATCCCACATATAATATAGGAGCAACGTACTTAAATATGTTTATTTTATTTTCCGACATCAATACTCGAGTCACTCGTATCAGCGGCTTTCATATTTCAATTCATATATCGGCGGTTGTCAAAACGTCCCGTTTAAGACGGTGGTTGAGATGCTGCATCGCGAGGTCCTGGGGCTCGGACCCAAGCCTGGGCTATCCTTCATATCGGTCCATTCACGAGGCGAGCGGGGCGTCCGACGACACTCGGATGACTTCGCTTAGATTTATGCTCCTGTAATATGGCGGCTTCTGTAAATGGACGAGTTCTCACCACAGCGCCCAGTCAATCCTTTGAATTTATTAGTTTGCTTGCAGAGAACCAACTGACTTATGTAAGTTCCTTTACCGTACCGGGGTCATTGTTTCATTATTGATTTATGCATATTGGCAGTGTGATTGTGGTATCCATTTTGGTATAAATATATTTGAGTTTCTAATAAACCAATCGACTCTGACACTGCCATAGTAATAAGACCTTTAGACTCAAAAGTTAAGGGTTTTGTCTACTAATGTGATAAACTAAGGCGAGTTGATACATTTTTATTGTCAACAGAGCCTTCAGTTTACAACACTAACTACTCCCGGATCCTGTATGATAATTAAAGTGTTATCAAAATAATGCAACATAAATTATTGTGCGTCATTGCGTCGGCGAGGCGTGTTTAATAGATTCCACACATACAACATTGAGGAGCATAGCTGTCATAGCTCCTTTTATCACTCGTGAGTTACGGCACACGTTACATTTTATGAAGTCATAATTTTGGGTGGAACGAAATGTGTGCTTTCGTAATTTTATTTGAAATCCTAGCATATTTTAATAACGTATTTGATGTTATTGACGTCAATGCACATAATTATTGAATTCTTTAATTTACATAATTATTTATTTAGCAAGTACCTACGTTTATCAAATCGTTACATCAGTAACGGTATTTTTATCTACTTTCAACACGGCTGCGTACTATCGATTTATTAGAGTCTAGCTGGGGAATATGTCGAGATACTTTCTTTTTTTTTGCGCTCTCCTATTAAATGTTGATCACTGACCTTATATCGTATTAACTGAGATATTTAAAATAACATATAGACGCTGGCGAGTTAGGTATTCCACAATAGTATCATAAATTGAGACAAGTAGACGAAGCATCCAACTTTACTGCACACGCCAGTGATAAATGTTGTTTCTAGTAGACAAATAGCTGCTACATTTTAACAAATTGCTGCGAACCACCGCGAGTGCCCCCAAGGTTGCAACTTGGACCATTTCTCCTATAAGGCAAAAATATAAACAACTTGTCTGATGTAATGAATATTAATAGAAGCTCCTGAGCATGTCCCGCAAAAAGAACGCATCGTTAGTTTACTTAAATAAATGTCACTCATGCGCATAATCTTCATAAAGAACAAAAATAGACATTGGTATTATTAATGACATTGATAACGAACTCTGAAATGACTCAATTTAAGGACCCAATAAAATTAAACGATGAATAAAAATGTCGTAATCTCATTGTTGCACATTAACATAACTGGGTCAGGAATTCAGAATAAGAACTGTGATATATGTCATAAAATAAAAAGAGTAGAAACAGGTGCAGACAGTAAAAGAGCGGTAGGTATTTTAAAGCGGTAGGTGCTATTGTGAGTAATGGAAAAAACAATAATGCGTGGTTGAATGGTAAATAATGGCGAGCGAGTGAATGACACGCGTGTATGTAGTCCGTGCGATATGCCGAAGACTGACACGTGGGGCCGGCGGCGTGACGTTCTCTTGAAGGTTTATTTAATCAAGGAGCGGTACCACCACCAGCCGGGGGCCTGGTGTGCAATACGCTCCTGCCGTCTCAATCTCGATTGCCCCCGTACAATTGCATTGTCCTCGGGTGATAGAGAATTTAATGAAATTTCTTCACGGCCCTCATCGGATTATAACATTGGCTGTGGCGTACGGATCAGTAGTTGTTTTACTGTTTGCACTTGCAGTCATATGGAAACGATTAGATTTAATATTGTTTTCAAATACGTGAGAGCAACATTCTGCACTGAACAATAACATCTTGAGTGTCTCAAGATTGTTAGAGTTTGAAGCTAAATTTGGTTAATAATCTTTGCTATTCAAATGAATATTGAAAACAAGCTGTAGAATTTTGCATTTGCATCTGAAAAAAATATGAATGGTTTTCCTTTAGTGCCTAAGCAACCTAAATTTCTATCACCAATATCTCAAACCGCAGAAAAATTTAATCTCCTGAATCAGATATTGATAAGCTCAAATTCTGATTTCGTATTAGTCGTAGCTCCTAAGCAATATTAAGCGCCTTTGAAGGCTTTTAGTAGTTTAGCTCGGAGGGTAGTATAAAATTTGTATAACAAATGAGGGGCGTGTCCGGGATCCGTCACAGTGGCGGTGGACGCCGCGTGGGGCGCTAGATGGGTGGCCTTTCAGCGCAACTTATATTGTGGTAAAGATTCAAGCTAAAACGATTATTATACGTTGTTGTTGAATGTGAAGAATGTAAAGATATGCCAGAATATTTTGGTAATCTCTTTTCAGTAGGTACCTACTATAAGTATGTCTGAAATAAGCTCATAGTGAAACTTTGAAATAACTTTGAATTCAGTGCCAAACGGGATTTTGAATTCACACTGTTTACATACTTCTCGGGTGCTTTCATCACCTTCTGCAGCGCTTCAAATTTAATTTTCAGCGGATGGCGGTAAACCAACGCTGTGTTAATTATATTATAAACGCAATGATTGCAGCGTATGCAAGAGTATAATATTAAATTAACATAAAAGTAATATTTATAATTTTCGCCGATCTCTCGTTGTGATTACTTCGAAAATGTAAAAGAAGCAAGTGAAAAAGTACGCGAGATATTTATCTAATTTTAAATCTGTCATCAGTTCTTATTTTATTATATTTTTATCTTTTAACATTTTGACTGTGGAATCACTTAAAGTCTTTGGTTAATATTAAGTGGTTATAAACTTTATGGCAGTAACTAGAGACACTTGTGCTTTTATTTCGTTTTGCTGATGGCGTATCTAGATGAAACTTTACTTAATGCAATGCAATTATGAATGTGCAAGTTAAATTAGTTCAAACGTTTCTCTGATATTTTTTAATGCACAGTCAGATAAACACAGAAGATGAGGATATCAAAAGGTGTTGTTAATTTCTTGTTGAAAATTTTTGTATTTGTGTGAAGGATTTTTTAGGGATCCTTGTTCCCAGTCGCGAGTTATAAAATTCGTAGCTGCTGCGTAGCTGCTATTGTTATAGGCAGTTGTTTGTTAAAGCCTCGGTTTTGCTAATAACATACATTTGCTAAGCAAGCCTCCGAAGCGGCGTGGAGCCGAGAATCCAGCCACCTCCGCCGACACAACGTGATATTAAGCTATTATTTATCCTGGCAACTCGCTTATTTTTGGCAAAACAAATAAACATTGAATAAAACGATAGCTACAACGACAAATAGGTTTTGGTACTTTCGTCAGTAACTTTTACTTACAAAGCAGCTCAGATTTGGTCCCTATAAACCCTTCATGTTTATCTATACTTAAGATAACCTTTAATTAAAGCGGAAAATGTCAAAGATTTAATTTGAATTATGACTTCGTGAACAACGAAGAAAATTTGAATTTCTTTTTTTCCTAATCGGAGTGCTAAACGTTCTCATTGCCTTTCAAACATTAAAATTCAAGTTACTTCATGTCGCTCAGGTAAAAGTATCAAAATCATTAACTTTTTTATATCAGAAGAAATCAACTAAATGCATCATCGAGATATGCAAATATCTGTTTGTTTATCGAAGTAAAAGAGTATTAATTTAGTATCAGATATCGGAGAGATGATCGCACCCGAAATGGATACATCATTTGCTATTCAAATAGCCTAAAGCTAACCGCTGTAGATAAAAACCCTGTATTTTAGTTAAACAAATCTGTTGTTTTATCCTTTATTATTTTCTTTGAGGTTTGTATTCGGGTACACAAATTCGAAGTTTTAAACCAAGCTTTTTCTACTTCCATTTTATTCTGTTTGGTACATACATTTGAAAAAAAAAATACGTACACGAATTATTCAGTTACATGGTACTAAATTATTACTAACACTTTCAAAGATTCAATTTTCTTACTACCTTTGGACCAAAAAAACAGCTTATTCTTATAATCAAATGTGTATGTGTTATCTAAGTGTTTTACTAATCCTTTTAATATCATGCCAAATACAAAGACATATATTAGTAGCTTATTCCCAGCCCTATTTGATTGACTTGTGCTATTTGATGGAAATGTATTAGTAGGTGACCGAGACAAGTGACTAGCAACTCGACACGGCTCGTGCATACACATCCCATTCATTCAATACAAGTGTCATTCAATCACTTTCAGTTCGCAGCTCTGATTCATCATCGTCACTCTGAGCGTTGATCTTCAATTATTCTGTAACTATGAGAAAGTAAAAGATATTTTAAATGAATACTGAAATTTGGTTACCTATTTTAACGGATTATTTAGCAAAAGCCTAGCAAAAAGGGTCTTAATTGAAAGGTATAAAAAGTTAAAGTAAAGGCTGAATATTTCAATAAATGCCCTCAGTTTGGTCAAGTTCTAAATAAAACTGTAATATTCTTAAATGGTGATAATAATAATAATGGAACAGATGAACTGGTTAAGGTTTCATTACAACTTAAGAGTGGTAACAAAAGTAATCAATTCGGGAATGATGCAATTATCAAAGCAATTAAAGTAAATGATATCCTTTAGAGATTATTACATATATTACTTTCACTTACGCATATCGTGAGTAAATGGATGTTCGTGCCATACGGATACCCGTTTTATTTTTAACCTATAAGGGCGTACATTTTTGAATACAAAGGTAATTAGTTCAGATTGTATCCCAGACAATTGCATCCAGGAGCATTTTAATTAAGATCTGAACAAATACTGCCTTGATTTATGTCTGGGGTACCGTAATTGGCGGTTTTAAACCGAGGGTAGTTAAAGCAACGAATATTAAATTATTATTTGTATTTTCGCTACAAAAAGTTCAAGAAATCAAAGGGGCACTTTCTGGTCTCACTAATTAGTTTCTGGTTTTCAACTGTTAATTTTGTTTTTAAATTTAAAATGAAGGCCTCGATCAATGTTGGAATTGTAAGAATTTTGTTCCTTGGAAGAGGTTGTTGTTTATTCAGTATTCACTGTTTAAGTCAATAATTAAAATTCATTAATCAATAGCTGAAACTACAAATGAGTCATTAGTTCATTGTTAACTTTGTTATTTAATTCCATCTCAGCGTTTTTCTTTGCTCCCGTATAACTTAAACATACTCCTTGACTTTACAAGTTTAATTAATGAAGCATTAGTAGGTACTGTTTGCGTTGATGTCTTTTCTTGTTCAGTTTGTTACTACACAAGTTTACCCCGTCATTTTGTAGAACGATGTTGTTCAAAATATTTCTCACGAAAACCAATAAGTTATGATTGGTGGATACAAGAGATTAACAAGATTGTTGGTATCGGTATCGAGTGCATATTTAATTGGTGAGAAAACAACGGGAGAGTGTGAATTTTGACAACTTAATAACGGATTGTTTGGTTAAAACCAATAAAGTTGTTGTTGAGTTTTAACGTAACGAAGGAACATCCCATTAATGAAAGTGGATTGGTTATCAAAGTAACACATAATTACAGTACAAATAACAAGATATTGACAATGCAAGAGTATTAACATGTTCTTTCATCATTAAAGTACAAAGTCACAAAGAACGCTGTGAGAATCGTTCAACAAATCCCAACTCTACAATTTTAATAAAATCTGATATTTAACACACTATGGAATTATTAAAAACGTAATCTTCAAACTTAAATTGAGACATATTCCCGGTTGAGATCCCTTATAAAATGGTCCCAGTGTTATTTTAATGGAGTATTAAATGTCACCTAAGAGCATTTAATGTCTTTATGAAGAGCTGGTAAAAAAAGCCGAGAGCATAAAGTGTCATATGTCGGGTGACGTGGGGTCGGGCACCTATGCATTGTTATATTTCTTACTGCTCTTCTTTATTAAACTTACTGACTTTATCAAGTATTCCAGTACTTCTAAAACGTGTTTTTGCGATAAATGGTTATAGTTTTTTTTTAATCCTTTATCAAAAAGAACCAGCTTCTTAATAATTAATTACAATCTAGCCTATGAGACTAATAAGCAATTTTAATCTAACTTATTTTTTTACGTAATGATTATTTTTAAAATTAGAATAGAATTAATTGTACTTCACACAAGTTCGTTCCACATTTTATATTAATAATATAAACACTTTGTTCATGTGTTATATGTGTGTCATTGTCACTATTATTTTTAAAATTTTTACACTACACTAACTCAAAAGGTATTGTTCGTTTTAGTTTTCGCACTATATTTGTTTGGTCTGGCAGCTGAATTGCCTCGATGTTCACATGTCAGTGGAGTCAGTGTTCACGGGCCTCAGCAAATTTTTTGATTATTCTGATGACGGCTTCCATTTTTAAGTCACGATGGAGGTCGTCATTTCTTATATACCAGGGCGCATTAAAAATACTCCTGAGTACCTTATTCTGGAATGTTTGTATAATTTTGATGTTGGTCGGTTTAGTACAGCCCCACAGTTGGATGCCATACGCCCGTAGAATTGGTTGTAGTGACTAGGAAATCTTTCAGGGGTCATAAAACCTGTTCATTGATCTAATATAAGTTGCCAACGTTTTTCCACGCCTTATCGATGAAAACAAGGATATAAGATGAAAAACCTTTGTTCTCTACAAAGACTGGGAACAAATTTATTTAGGATTTTTGAAGATCCTTACTCCTTATTTCGGAGAACAAAATGTGTTGGTTATTGCGAATTCAATCACGTCTGTGAGTTTTCCTGGCCATTAAAGAAACCGTACGCATTACACAGTCATACTTATACAACGCTAATGAAATCTTTCATTCAGTTGACGTGACAGTATTTTTAACTGGTATTGATGAATTAAAAGAGTGGGCAGAGTTTAATGTTTAATGAGTCTGAGAAATGTTTCCGTTCACGTGCATTATGCTTACTTTTCTTCGAGTATGAGTAATTTATTACTAATGCTAAGTATTGGTTTGGGTAAATGAGGTACTATTATATTTCCCCTCTGCCCACGCATAGTAAGTTTTTCAAAATTAATAAGGTGTACAGTACATAATTGGAGCCTGTAAGTAGTTTCAGAATTTATTTGAATACCTGTACTTGACGGCGTAAGTGGGGTTTTCATTACTATAATTACCATTTGTTAGCCTCGGCTAATTACAATACATAAATTTTAGAGTAGGTACCTACTCTTGTTAGTGAGGTACTTAAGATTATTCGTCGGAACTGCGGTAGCTAAACTGAAACTGAAAACGCAAAGGAATACAACTGTTGGTCTCAGAATAGCTCAGTTATAATTTACGTTATTTTTCAACTCCCACGTTTTTTCTCACACTAAACTTCGGACTAAAAAATCATAACAAATTAGTCATAAATTTTCACGGTGCATCATTGATTATACTCTCCTACTGTTACAGTAGACACGCTGACCTTAACGATAGCGATTTTTAATGCTTCATTTTAGAAAAGGAACCTCTTCGGCTGTTCGGAGACCACCCCGAGGTTGATCTTGAATATGTAATGATAAGTTCATATGATTTGAATTAATAACGCGTTACGATCAATTAGGTAATGAGCATCGGTATCTTTAGGCGATGACATACGCGTGTTTTCATTAGTTTGAATTATTTCTCAGCACTGGTGGTCCGTAAGTGATGGTTGTTATTTTTCTTATTTATCTCCTGATTACGTTTTATTGGTGTCTTGTTTGTTAATACATGCATTTAATTTGTTGCGCGCGCATTTAATTTGATTACGTTTAATTACCCATTTGGTTTACGATCGACTTTGTCTGTGACCTCCATGCTAGTGACATTATAAAAAGAGATAACAACACAGATGGGAAGTATATACAAGTGGAAATATTTCGTTTTTGTATCTAATTACTGCACAGTAATTTAAATCTTCATTCTGTCAATAGTATTGCGGGATACATGTAATTATTGTAATAATCGTAAAGATTTTTAGTGCGTAGGCGGGTCCGGCGCAGGTTACAGTGGTCTAGCAATATCAGCCGTGCGTAAGGCGTTGCTCGGTAATAACTCGCGAACATTTCGTGTCATTTCATCATTGGCAGAGAAAAATATCACCATGTTCGGCTACTTACAGCTCCCCGAACCTTCGGGGGATTGTAGGGACTCTATAAAAGTCAAACTCCACGGTCTGCAACGAGATAATATGAACGAACATAATTGGCATCTAAAAATAACGAGCCGACTTGTTGATTGCTTCAAGTTTGCCATAAACGTGAAATAAGTACGAAAACTTTTATAGGCACTAAAATTCATAGTTTAATTCTTATTTAATAGTTTTATTGAATAAATAATTTATTTGATTGAATATTGCTTTGACTGGAGTAAAAGAAAAGGGACTTGAAAACGTTTAGGGCCCATTTTAGGGAAGTAAAACCGTTAAAGTTGGGCAGGGCTGGGAGGATTGGTGTAATATTTCAACGTTGCCACTCCAACAAAATAAATGAATACTTTTAGTGAAATAACCTCACTTAAACGACCCTCTTAATAGCTCTAAACGCCGTGATGCCGCGGTTTGCCTCTAATGACAGTCCTTAAACAATGAGTTATGTTAAGAGTTTTAATATTCCATTAAAATAATAATTAAGCTGTTGCTACGAAGCAGCTCTAACTAGTTCTAAGCTTGAGTATAAGTATTTACGGTTATAGTTTCTTAATTGAATTTAAATTTGCGCCTCACTGCGGGACGCGCCGCGGATCGTGGGGATCAGATAATGGCTGTTTATAACATTTAATATCACATCAAAAACTTTCTAATTCAATTTTCGGAACACACAGCGAGAATTCCGAAAAGGTTTGAGAAAAAAATATGCTAAAGGAGATTGAAGATGGTCCACGTGTGGGTTTACTGTAAACATGTGTCCACAATGGCTGAATAGGCCACTAAAAAGCTAATATGTCAATGGGGCACGCAGTGTTGCACAACAATGCGCTATTCTATGCGCACTGTCATGCGTATAACTTTATTAAAGACGCGCCCCCGTGGAGGATCGATAGGTATGTCACTATTGATGTCTTCATGTGGGTTCAGATTTGCGGTTTTTGGCGTAATGCAGGCCATTCTGTTATAAAAAAAAAAACTTTGTTGGTTTAGCGGTTAACAATATATGAAATAGATACTAACGTATTTAATACAAACACATATTTGGTACATAATATTACTACCCAACATATGAATTGCGACAAAAATGTTTGTCATCGTATTTCGCAATACATAACCAACATAGAGAAGGCAATATCCGCTGCTGATGCACATCCGGAAAGGTGCCATCTCAAATAAAAGCTCAGACATAATTCGTCATATTATTCATATAAAAATCAGTGTAAGATCGGCAGATGCGAAAGGATTGCACACATGTTGGCAAGGTGCGCCTGCGCCTACTATATGGCTTGTGCCAAACACTTCTCTTGGCAAACAATCGTCTATAATATTAGCTCCGGCATCTGTTTATGTAGGTGAGCAATTCTCTATTTGACCCTTTCGAAGCATCTTGACACTTATGAATGTCGGTATTATAATTGGCGTTTAAAGTTCTCTGTTGGTAATTTCCAGACTGGATTGCGTTTGAAATATTCTAGTTTAAGTTCAATATAATTAGATATTAAAAAATGGACAAAGCAAAGCAGATCAAGTAAGGGAAGGGCGCATAAATCAAGTTTTGATTGGTAATCAAACGGCAATGTTCGTATTTCGAAAAATAAAGATTTTCTGATAATCTGAACTTTGCTAGATGCAAAATAATGTGCAAATAAATATCACTGATTCATATTTATTGAAGCCATGTTAGCGGGTTGGCTGCCATCTACAAAAAAGAATTACAAGCTGGACAGAACAAACTGAGAATAATCCTCGCCTCTTTATACAGTAATCGGAGATATAATATACGAGAGATTTAAATGTAATAAAAATTGTGAATGTGTAGGTATAAAACTGAAGGACTTAGTTATTTTTGCCACAGCCTTAGCAAGAAGTCGGATTCTGTGGAGGTCCTCGACGCGTGGCGCGGTGCCTTTTAAAGCAAGACTCGGTTCCAGTTTAGTAATTAAAGTTACAACTTTATCGATCAAAGACTTTCCAATACACGAGGGACCACCGGGCCGCGTATCTGCATCGACTGGAATCAACGGTATATAAATATTAGCTAGGCTCTGCCACGTAATGGAACTGTCAGCCGATCGCTCCTTGTCTACCAATAATCCTCCCAATGAGTTTATTACTAGTGCACTGCCCACATAGTTGGTGCCCACTTTCGTTGGCACACGACGGACGAATAAGGATAACAGTCCATTAATTTTGCAAGTTAAACAAGACTTTACTTTTTGTGCGTCGATTTTACAGACGCTTGTACACTTTTTCTAGGTTTTATCTCCTTGTGACGCGGTGATAAACAAGTAGATGAGTTTATCAACTGCCTCTTTCGACACGATGTTCTCTTCGCCATTTCGGGATGCTCAATCAAAATGTATTTCCATTGCAATTTTCACAATGGGTTCCTTTCAGTTCATTGTTAGTTTCTTTTTAAAATCTCGAAGTAGGAATGATACAAAGACTGTAATTATCGGTTATGGTTCCGTTTGCTCTTTCGTAGCTCATTGTGTTCAGTAGATGTCTCTATTTTGCGATTTTCTAAGGTGTGGGCTGGCTAAATGTTATTTGACGATAGTATTGTGAGCACGCCCGCAGTGCCATTGTGTCCGCACTTTGTGCTTCGATGTATCACTCCCACAATTTTATTATATTTTGCGAATTCACTTGCAGGAAGGAGAATTTATACTAAGATGATTGATGGTCTTAATATTCGCTTTGGGAATCGATTGTTCATATGTGAGAAGTTATATGACTCTGGGGAAAAAGTATATATAAATGATATTAGTTGCCATCCTTGTTATAGATGTGAAACATAAAATCAAAATCTTCATCAAAGACTTCAAAAACTTCATTGAATTCACGCTCACGAATTTTTCTAGGTTCTTAGCTTATATTTTTAACTCACGTGTATTTTTTAAATTAACTTCCAACAACTTCAAGTGTAAACATTTAAGGAGCACAAATTGTATAACCCACCGTAAAACCCCATAATAAAACAATTTGCATATGACTGCAAATTGTTATATTACCCATCGAATGTAGCGTGACAAAAACAAAACAAAATACAGCATGGGCCAAAATGTAATTCGAACAGCTTCTTGGAGGCGACACCGAGTCTATTAAAATCACTTTAGCGCCTTCTTCAATGGATGATTGAAAGCTTCTAAACAATTCATTCTTCCCTCTGTCTCAATGGCCTGGCCCACATTCCTTGTGTAATCTTTTTAAAGGACAATGGATGTGACAAAGGCGAGCCCTTCAAATAGTGAACAGCGTGTAAAATACTGACGCTCCGTTCTAAATTAAGGTAACGTTTTTCAGTTATTCAGTGAAGGCAATGCCGCCCAGTGTGCAGGTTCTAAAGTCCTCACAGCTTCAAGTGTTAATGAAAAAGTATCATTTTTGATATTAAACTTTATTTCATAAGCTATAGGATACGTTTTCGCCTTTTGGAACTGGTTCGCGAAGTTTTGTTGTAGGTATCCCTATTGGCTACGGTCTCATTGTTGTTACTCTAAATAAAAAGCAACTCGTCTCTTGAATTTATATTTTACCGACCGTAATAAATTTCAAATCTTGTACTGTAGACCGCATGGGTTCCCACTTGTGCCCTTAACGTGACTTTAATGAAAGTTATATTGTTTACGTAACAGTGAAAATACCAGCTGATCCACAAGCGCCATGGCTCTTTGTTGTTACTTTAAAATATTAAAACTCTCTTCTCAACTATTTCTTGACTATGTTTTACATTGTTGGCTAGCATTCATATTAGTTCACATATGGATAACTCACAGATAAGTTCTAACTATTTATTTTATGAGCTGAGCTACTGGAAATGAGTACTTTTGTCGTTTATTGCTCATAACGCAGATCATCCCGCAGTTCTTTTTTAATCCAGTTTTGGAAAAAATGTTCTCGTAATCTTGTGTAAATAATTATTCGGCTATAAAGAGAGGGATATAAAAGTTTAATCTTTGAATTTGTTTCTTAAATAGATAAGAGCGTAATATTTGTAAGTGCAGGATGTTTTACTGGATGAGCTCCTTAATTATAACAATATACTGGAATCAACAATAATATTCACAATTATTAACATTATCAATATTGTTATTCAAAACTAATCAAAACGATTCAAACCTATCACGGTCAACATATTTAAATTCAATGGCACGTGTACAGGTCCAATGCAGTACACCTTTGAACGAATATTCCAGGTACGATCCCAAAAAAATGATTTAAAGAAGGGGAGTGAGGGGTCCCATCCATTTTTTTGGACAAGGTGGGCCCATATAACGCGGTGCGGCTGCCCGTTGCGCTCATTCACTAGACCGTGGTCGACTACATCGAAGCTCCCAAAAGTTCTCTATCATTTTTACCTGCCGCGTGCGCATCTAACCGTCCTTGCAATCATTCATCAAAATGCTTCAAGGAATTCAACACAAACCCTCCGAGTATCACGTTGCTTATGTCAAAAGTGACGTTCCGAGAATGGTGGCCATTGCACCAGCTCCTGAAAGAAAATACTTGACCCTGGACATGCAAACTGATAAGAAGAAGTATAATTACAAGAACAACGCGTACACCGGTCCTCAAGCGGCTTCAATCGCGAGAAGGAATGCCCGGGAAAGGAATCGTGTGAAACAAGTGAACGACGGCTTCAATGCTCTGAGGAAGAGATTGCCTGCTGCTGTTATTGCTGCGTTGTCCGGAGGTGCGCGTCGTGGATCCGGAAAGAAACTCAGTAAAGTGGATACTCTGAAAATGGTTGTGGAATACATCAGGTATTTGCAAAACATGATTGATGAAAGCGATGCAGCGCATGGTGTGACAAGAACCGCGCAACCTGTGCCATCTCAAGCGCCATACGAAGTAGACGAAGGCATTTTCGATGGAAGTTCTCCGTATTCAGACTCAGTGCCTTCGCCAGCTGGTTCCGAGTGTTCTTCAGGAGTGTCGTCTGCGTACTCAGGTGGTTACATCCCGAATAACTACCAGACCCAAGAACAAGTGAGTCCTATGGAAGAAGATGACTTACTTGACGCTATTACCTGGTGGCAGCACAAGTAATAGAAATAGCAAGTGTAGTTATGTGCGTGATGTCTAGTCTTCTGAGTAAAGGAACTCTTGAGTAATTTATAGCCTTAATAAATTAGTTAAATGTTTAGCTGTATGTAAATAGTCAACAAGCTATTGTAAAAGTTTACGTTATTGTTATGGCTGTGATTGTACATTCTGTATAAAAAATATTTGAGTAGCTTACTCACGATGTAAATATGTATAAAAGAATGCTAATATAAATTAAAATTACGATTGAATAGAAATTTACTTTTTGGTTTTTATTTGATTTCTTATCATCATATCCATTAATTTGAAGTAATGGAAAAGCGCAATTTAACTCCTTAATAAGTTTTCGGTTCACATCCCCCTACAAGCGTTACTTTTATGAACCAGCGCTTTAACCGCTAGTAAAATGATTACTATCCCGACGTTTAAAGTACGATAAACTTCTAATTATAAAAAGAAACGCTTGTATAGCTCATAGCGTTGCAAAAGAAGTTATTTAAAGGTAGTAGAGGATCTTAGTCGAGAAAGCTCTTCTTGAATTCGCTTTCACGACCCCTCATAATTATTATATTTATGATATAAGGTTTCAATGTGATGGAAACAAATCAAACCAGAAGGACACATTATCAAGAACATTAAATAATATCGTATTACCTTAATATTGTAACAGCAAAAGATGCCTATGATTCTGTTTAACAGCGTAGGCTGGCTCTTAAGGTATCATATTAGGTATTAACATTGGCAGATATTTTATTATCATTTAAAGATTTAAGTAACCATTTTTAGTGTCTCTAATATAAATAAAATAATTGTAGAAGTCAGTACGAGATTTAACGTTTCAAGGTGTTACAGAACCTAAAAGCAGAACGCAAATTCAGATAAAAGTGTGAAAATAAATAAATTAAGTACCTTCAAGTCCATTATCGAAAGAAACGGTAAACGAGATACGAAAGCTCGTAGAGATAGCCGAGCAGAATTATTTTATCTTCGTAGATTTAAAAAAGTACCGATACGGCCAGCGAGCTTGATTAAGCCATCGATGCGCAAACGCAGCTCCGGTACATTGTTATACAAGATTAATGGTGTTCACCAAGATAAGGAGGTGGGAGCTAAATGCATTTACATGTGCGAAAAAAAGACACTGATAAAGGACAAAGAAGCTCGCGACGAATAAAAATGGTACCATTTATTGTGACACATACAGTTGTACTGCATGCCGTGCTTGTTGTAGAGCTAACAGTTAAGTGTTCGAGCTTTTTTGTTTGTGCATTAACTGAGAAGAAAATATTTTTCCTCATCAATTACCAACTGCTGTTGTTACCGTTCTTATAATATAATACTTGTTTCAAATATAACTATAAATCAATTTTGGATGACAAATTTCAAACGGATATGGCAAAGCTTCTAGAAAATTACGAACGTTTCAGTGAATAGTTCGTCCTAGCATATAAGGTCTTGCACGATATCTCATGTTGTCGTCCAACATAAATTAACATTAAGCTTAATAAAACTTTTAATAGCTCGCGTGTCGTTGCGTCCGTGTGTAAAACAAACAGATTTATATGCAATCGCAGATTGTGGTTTACGATTATGGAAAATGCTGATAGAAGAGGAAGCTAACGAGTAATTAAACCTAATGCGAGTCAGTGCAGATGTTAATTCACGTAATTGCGATTAATATTTTTACGATCAGCAACACTGGCAGGCACGTGGGAAAGTGTTCGGGCGCCACAATGAACGCTGCGTGTTCCGTCTTTCAGAAAAAAAGATTAGTGTTCTTTATTTAAAAACCTGAGGTTTACATTACGCTGCTTTTATTTGCTTCCGTCTTTTATAAAAAGGTCGCTACAATCTACAATAGAATCGAATGATTTCGCCAAATTCCGGAAACTATTAATTCTATCAGCGCTTTGTATCGATAATCTTATTATTTGGGGCACGTGAGCTTTGTTGTGTTCGTGATATTTGCGAATACTCGACGATAAGGCACACTTATTTAGGGTACTTTTGTGTACTTTGGGCCGATGCTCTGGCTTATTTACCTTTGGTTAAGAACAATCGATTAGCAAATACTTACAAGTTTCCATACAAAATGGATACAATGTTTTCTATAAAAGCTGTTAATTTTCTAAGGATAAAAATTTTAGAGTATGAAACATTTACGATTAAATAAAATCAAGCTAAATTATGTAGGTGATAACTTGATAAGCTAACATTAGCCTGCATTATTATTACGATACTATATACCGTCTAATATTACGATAATGATTACCTATAAAATTTTTATTAGATTGGGCTCTCTTTATCCGTTTCTTGTTTTGTTAAGAAGCCCTTTCTTCAATAACCAATCCTATGATTAAACCTTCGAAATATTAGAAATAATAATGTTTGTATATACATTCACTGAATACTTTATCTTGCTCAATCAGTTAACCAGTGTTTAGTATAGATAGTATCTCTTTGTTGCTCCGTCTGTAAGCACTATTGTTCGTAATTCGCTCAACTTGCGGTACAAATGGGTCTAAGCGATTGTTATTGTTCATTTTCTATAATCTCTTTCAAACCATTCAATAGGTGCGTTCATTTGTTATATTTTAATTAATCTCTCACTTTCACTGTTGTTGTATTTATAATTAATGGTTGTCTGGAAATAAATCGTTGAAATTAATTTTAGAATGACGTACTTTTCTTTAAAGAGAGATGAGCTATAACCATAATAATTTCAATGTCCGTGTATGAACTGCTCAAGCAACATTAAAAATTTAAATAATGATTGGCTTTTTCACATAATTTCATAATTTTAATACGTCTAAAAACTGTTTTGTGCGGCGGTACGGTAGAGACGTAATTGGTACAATGATACGGGACAAGTAAGGGCCATCACTTATGCAAATGGTTTATAGCCCGACTCAGTTCCGACGCGGGACCGCCGCAAGATTTATTACAAATCGGTACATTATATACTTGAATACATTTACCATACACATGTTACTCTGATCTTAAACACCGAACTTAAGACTTTATTTATCGTTTTATGATTGATAATTATCACGTTATTAGATTATTTATACACTGGATTGTGGAGATTAACGGTGTTAAGAGTAATTTGTACTATATTGCTGTCAATAAGAGTTGTATTTATGACAGCCAACACAGATATTAACAAGTCGAAAATGTGGAATTTATACGGAAATCAAGCAGATTGCATTATTAAAAAGTAATTTGGAGATTAGAAAGCTAATCACCTTATATTTTGATTTCTACCAATCTTTCTTTAATTTCATTCCACCCTTTTACAAATGCCTACAACAGTTACCACATATGTAACGTTCAGACAGAGAAGAAATAAGGCTAGTGGCGGACAGGTCCTCGTACATAAATAATCGTCGGATATCGGCTTCCTTCGGCTGCGCGGGCGCTGGGAACCGCGATGTGATCGACGCGGCCCGGGTCACGCGTAGGGTTACCATTTTGAAGTCTTGACAAAAAGCAGGACATTTGCAAAAAAGTCATTTTAGGTAAAATGGCATTTTAATTTACAATTTTCTTTTTTCATTTTAATTTTTTATTATCTTTAAAAATAATGCCGTATCTTGAAAATTCATGACGAGGCTGGACAAATCCGGACGGATGGTAGTCCTGGTCACTCGTATATTACTTTTGTGCCTCCAAAATAGTTACAATGACTGAAATAAATACGGAAGTCCTTTACTAACAAATTCACTAAATTGGAAACTTTTAGCAAGCTATCATTATAAATTAATCGGCTGAAAAAATTAACTGTGGCAACTGGCAACATTCAGTTCAGACAAGAAGAAAAATGCAGTAAAAAAGTGATAAATATTAGTTAAGACTTTTGTCTGAAAATAAAAATTGCTTTTAGTTGTATTTTTAAAATAAAATTTGATTTGTTTAAAATCAAACGAATTGGTGACAGTTCTTCTAGTAAATTAATATACATACTATATTATTAAAATCAGTAGGTAAAGATGTTAAAAAAAAACATAATTTCTTTCTCAAGAATAAAATAAAACATCTGTCGACCAGTAGCAGATTCAATAAAAGATAATTAAAAGTTATAATTAGTTGTGTTGCGCTGAAAGCGTGGCCACTTGACCACAAAATAAAAAGTATCGTCTTACACGAAAATATGAATTGTGATATACGATAGTGCTAATTTCAAATTGCACACATTTTAAAATTGTTGAATGAAATGAAGTTATAATTATTATTTTTGTTCCTCACTATGGCATGCTTCCATACGAAAAAAAAAAAACTAAAAAACCTTTTGAATTTCTTCAACATTCGCAATCGGAAGATAAACTTTTGTTATGTGCAATTTGAGAATGATTTCCGCATGAAATACATCAAATAACCAACTCTCATGTTGCTACGTTTTTTTCTTCGTTTCCTCCGTCTTTTTAAACACTTCACTGCGGTTCGATTTGTATGAAATTGTCCGGGTTTCTCTAAGGGCACATTGTAACAAGCGTTTTTTCTTGTAATATCGTACTTGAAATTGCGCAACATCATTTACCACGTACTTTAGTGGCTTCAACATACAAAAATTTAAATAAAAAATACCTTTTAAAGTTACCGACACATTTTATTTCATTTTAATGGCACTTAAGGTGGAAACATACAGAAAATGTATTTTATTAGATTTCGAAGCTCGGAATGTGTGAGTATTGGCTACTGGGGTGTCTAATAAATATCAGTTCATATAACGTATTTTATAAACGAGTCATTTACAATCAGTTACACTACTAACATTCGTAAATATGTCGTTGTGCATGTGTTTACGTGAACATCAGCTAGTGATGTGACATAACACCACTGATACAATCACTCGACTCGATATAACGTTAAAACAGGAGCCAAATGACTGTTAAAAAGTGTCCAATAAGGCAGGTGTTGAATATTATAGTGCCAATTGACATGAATGAACCAAACTGAATCGATTTAAAAGCAATAAGATTATATTGCTGTTCAATACTTATAACGTGTAATAAGATGTACCAAATTAAGTGTTTCCTAAAGCGTAAGAATATCAAGTGACAAAAAAAGGTTAAAAGTATAATCACGCATTCGAACAGTTACATTAGTCGAGGAGCCGATTATTTTTGCATAATAACATCGAGTCGAGTAGAATGTAGTGAGTGGATCGCACCATTACCATAGACACGGGATGAAGATGTTAGTTTAGTAGACAGGACAGTGGCAATGCAGTGATTTAGATAGAACACCGCTGTGCCCAGCGTGACCTTACTGTAATAATTTACAATAGGAATTATTGATTTTATTGCATTCAATTTCTATCGATGTAAGCAGTTAAAAGAAAGTACGTACGTAGTTAAGATGTTGCTAGAAATAAAAGTAGGTATCTACAAAGATATCGGAATTCAGCGGAACTCTATGCCCGAATAAAATAAAGAATCCACCAGATATTATTAAAGCTGTTCATGCTATTAGCAGAAAACATAATAAATAAATGTAGGTAATTAAAAAATATTTAAATTTATGATCAGTGAAAATAAACCAGCAAAAGGAAATCCGCAAGAAAAGTATGCTCTTCAAGAATTATTAGAAAATAAATCTAACGAAATCGCCTACTATTAAAATTATACAGCCAATCAAATGCTAAACCGACTTACGTAGAAAACTTTAATTGAAATTAATGCACCTTGCCCTAGATTTATACGGTAACAAAAAATATTTTCTGAAGAGGACAGCTAAAGGAGTGATCCTTAAAATGTCGGCGTGAATCTCATAAAAGGGATTATAGGTTTGAGAAGCTTAATGCTCTAGGATTCAATTAGGTGAAATAAGCTTAAGTGGGTTGTATCCGCTGTTATGACAGCAGTCAAATTACCAGGACCTGTCGCTTCCGCCGTGATACTAAACTTTTAGTGAGGGTGACGAGTAATGACGTAATAGTATGCTTCTAATATTTAAATGTTTATTGTTGGTTCCTCGATTTGATTGAAATATGATGACGAATCCCACAATTGAATTAAAACGTGAACTTGATACGGGTATGCAGGTACCGTACGATTCAGTTTATTGTGATTCCTTTCGAAGTTCGTCCATCCGAAAATGTGCAGTGGTTTCAAATAGGACCACCAATTGTGTATAATTATCTTTTAGTTAAGTTTTGCTAGAATAATTACTGGTTTCCTAGTCATAGGCAAAAGCTGGAAAGATTTCACCAAAATGACGCACGCTTGAATTTCAGGATTGTTTTTGTTAGATCAAAATAAAGCTACGAGTCAGGAAGGCGATTCTCAGTTTACACTCGTAGCATGCGCATGGCACATTCGTCATCGTCACATATGCTGTGTCGCATGGTGACATTATCGAAAATCATTATTTTCAGTACAAGTGTGACTGTCGTAAAAAGTGCGGTACTGCACCAAAGTCAAAGTCAAAGTCAAAGTCAAAACATTTATTTCAAATAGGCCCATGTATGGCACTTTTGAACGTCAAAATTTACAAAATAATATAATTGATTCTAGTCGCCCCTTCCAAAAGGTAGTTTTCGTATGGAGAAGAATGGGCAAGAAACTCCACCGTTACTCTTTTAAAATGTTTTACAATAGTTTGTATTAGTACGTACATTACTTAAATAATTATATGTGAAGACAATGCACCTAGAATAAAATTACTATACCACAATAGGTAAAAAGAATTAAAAATGAAGCAACGACAGATAATTTAATTATATGATAGATACATGGTGCTCACATATTTACAAACATAGTAAAAGTAGACGATTTTCCTAATGTTTTTAAAATTAATAAGTCAGTGTGTGAGGAAGTAATCACAGAATGTAAAATCAATGTCATATAATACAAAATTATAAATTTAACAATTAAATTAGCAACCTGTTTGATTTTGTCTTGATTCTAAATTGTCCTATGGAGCAGGACCAGCATGTTTCCAAGCACTCTTATCTTGGATATAATCCTCTAATTTGTAATATGCTTGTTTACAAAGTGTACTTTTAATCTGAGTTTTAAATTTTCTTTCATTTAATTGCAATATGTCACAAGGTATTTTGTTGTAACATTTAACACAGTACCCCATAAAAGATGTATGTACTTTAGATAATCTGAAAAATGGTTGATCTAGTTTATCTTTACCACCGACCAGATCGTATCACTGGCTCTCAGAATTCAGAACGGTTGCTGTGTCCTGCTGTTCCAACGATGCTGCAGTACGTCTCTCGGCCACATTACTCTATCATATCTCACATCACTTATCTTATTCTTGCGAAAACAAACTTCGCCTAGCCTAGAGGGTCAAGCGGTACCCCGGTCTCGTCACAACACGAATTTGAATTTCTTTCTGGTGAAAGTGCAGGAAAAACACCTGTCGGAATTCATGAAGACTTTAGGCAAGAGGTGTAATGGTCCGGCGATTCTTAAGCTGGCTACCGCACGGAGCGCGATATATGGCGCCGATTTTTTGCTCTCAAAAGTCAGAACGGCTGCTCTCCTGCTGTTCCAATGACATTGCTGTACGTGTCCCGGTTACATTAATCTATCATATCTCACATCATATATCTCCTTGCGAATATAAACTTCGCTTAGAGGGTCCAGCGGTAGGGGTCTCAACCAGAGCCGGCCCCTTCTGCTACCGTCACTTCTGTGTCTCAGCAATCGATGCAGTGATTGGCTGACAACTTTGACGAAGGCGTGAAGCTCTCTTTGCGTAAGTTTCCTTGTTGCGGCAAACGCAGTGTCTTCTAATATGTTTTGCATGAACTCAACCACGAACTCTTAATAAATTTGTAAAATATATTCATTATTTACTTACGCAATTGACATAATAAGGAATCTATTTGATGTTGGTCCGACGGTCGACATGACGTCATTGTACGTTTCAACTGGTTCCAATCACTCTTAGCATGTCCCATAAAAACAAAGACATGTCGCGCGATTTTCTTACGAGAAATGCTTGATTCGATTTGTCGAAAATAGCTCAATTTGATTTTCACGACAGAAGAATGTGTGATGCGCGAGAATCACCTTCCAGTTTTGCTAGAATAATTATTGTTTTCATAATCATAGGCAATGCTGGATTTATTTTTCCAAAATTATAACGTTTTGTCTTATAAGTACAAAAGTGGCCTTCTTGATTTTGGTGGTGTTCGTGTTAGACTTAGGTTTAGAGCAACATGAAGTTAAATATTGTAGTTACGATTCAGGACAAAAAAAAAACGTAAATTCGAAAATAAGATGTACCTAGATAACGTACGTTTCCAATGTCAAGGAATACCTACTCATTGAACGTTTATCTTTTGTACATGTGAACTTAAGAGTCAAGTGTAGGTAGCAGATAGCGCTATCATTAATGCACTGGCGCGTGTATTTCTACAGTATGCGGGTAGCGATACTAAACACTCTTATTTCCATGGAGTAAAGTCAATTTTCGAATAGTATTGTGTTGTCTACTTGTTATTCGCGCAAGTTCATTGTTAGCAGTATTCAGCACGTGACGGACTGTTGGTACAGGTATCGTCAACGTGCCAACTTGATAAGTATACTGGCATGTAGCCTTCACTGAAAGCTTTGCATTCTACATATTTTCACCACTATTTATCACGGATTGTTTCGATCACAATAGAAGCTTAAAAATCTATTGCAAACTTAAGGCAAGATCTTTTAAATATTTCATTCGATAAAAACTGCTGAACAAAGCTAATTCGAGTACTTGTCAATGGAAAAGACTTGTAAAGGCAAATGATATATTATTGTGTGAACCACATTAAAAACAGGAACCTGTCTATAGTTCGCACGTATTCAAAAGCATTTTTCACACAGTTTGAAAAAGGCAGTATCAATAAGTCCAAACTTTCGGAAAAATAATGTTCCCACGTCGTGTGCGAATAGCTTCCGCATCAGGTGCAGAATCGAAAGGGTTCGTCAATCTCAAAGGGTTCCCATTATTATTGTTATTCTGATTGACAATCGCCCTCTCAAGTCGAGATTTTTTCTGCCAGATATAAAACTAATATTGGTAGGTCCCATCCTCTTCCGCCAGCTTTTTTGTACGTCACTGCACTGCATTTAGTTTTGGGAAAAAAGTTACTTTATTTGAATTGCTTTTAGTCTTTTTATGACGTTGTATATCAAATTCATATCGAGTTTACAATTACGTTCAACGACCTTTTTCTTTGAGTATCATATCTTTTCGTGGGTACAAGTTTTCTGGTGTTAGGAATTTGTGAATAGTGAGTGATACAGATTTTTTAAATAAAGTAATTAATTACTTCAAGGTCAATAAATTGTGAACGGGCTTAAAACGGTGATAAGAATATCCAAAGGGTTACCACCCAAAGGCGAGAATGGAATTTTATTTAATTACATTATCTAATTAGATACAGCGTACACAATAATGCTTGCATCTGCGTTTAGTTCCGTAAATTAACAGCGAGTGGTCCACAAACGAATACTGTTTGTATTACAATTTGTTAGAGTTGTGTTTTGGTTGTTTTGAAATTGACTGGCTGGTGTCTGTTCCACGCGAGAAGTGTCGCCGGCGTGATGAATGGCCACGCATTGATTTAAAGGGGTACATTTGAATGAAAGAGCTTGATATTGTGTATCTCTGTAACCTATCCTTAAATGCAATAAAACTATAAAGTAACCTTAACATACGAGCACTTATACTGAATAAAAAATATTGATTCTAAGGAATAAAAAACTGATAAAAGATACGAGCCATAATTGACATGAGGTGCGAAAAAACGATATCCAATATTAAGATCGAATCTGGAGCTTGTAAGACAAATCGCTCCCAACAATGTCAACCGTTGGGTGCTCAAAGACAGCGTTCGGACCCATTCATCCATTTTTTAGTTCAAGAGGTACAATTAACAATGACAGCGGTCAGGTTGCGTATAAAAAAATACCATGGAACGAGTTTTTCCGAAATGTAGAGCTGGGTTTTTTTAAAATCTGTATGAATGAGGATGAGGATTTTATTGCATTTAGTATTTTGTTCATATGTTTATATTTTATGATGTTGCATCAAAAAATTCTTGCGGCGTATAAAAGGCGAGATTTACATCGGTGCCCTTTGTGTCTTCTGTGGGTGATCTCGTTTGACAAAAGTGTTAACATTTTCGTCCATAAAATATTTTGACTTCTCTCTTAATAGACGTAAGCGGACAGGTTACATTTTTTTAATAATATATCGTGGAATTTTGTTTGTTGTTAGATTTTAGATGCAAATGTCTTATTTATGATTTTTATCGGCGATTATACTTTTTTAACCGTTTAATTCTAGCATCAAAATAAAAAAAATACTATCCCTCTTTAAAATAGGAATATTTTTTAAATAATAAAAGATCCACTTGTAGGTTTTCATCGATCCGAATAAATAAATCGCAATGGCAGATTACTGATCAATAAACATTTAAACCCAATTTCTGAGACACGCGAGAAAAGCTGCAGGCATACAGAGTGTATTTATGTGCTTAATCCAGAATAAGTTTTATGATTGCATATCATGATTCTACCACCAGCACTCACAACATCACGACATGATAAAAATTAATAACCGTTTTCTGAAGTAATAGCCTCAAGCAACCAGCGCGAATGGAAGGGTTAAACTTTACTGAACAACCCTTAAAAGTTCTACGGAAACGTTCATTATAACCTCCGCATAACTATTCAAAGTGGTTTAATTATCGGTTGTCTAATGTTCGTCAAAAGCGGGTTATTAAAAACTATTAGAATATTTCAAATTGTAGATACTTCAACCTTTCCGCCCTTGATAAGCCCAAGCTCTAATTTAGCTAAAAGTATGATTGCAGGTTATTTGCTTTAATGAAATTAATAACACAAAACTTTGTTCTTTTTAATTAAACATTTGAAAAATATGATCGATTATGATAAGATGAAACAACATTTTGTATGAAAGCCAAAGGATTATTTTTCATTTGTATCTCTGTTTTCAATTCACAATCGACAAACAACGATAGCATCGATGCGTGGACGCCTGTCAAAAGTTATATTTATTTTCTTTACAAATTCATAGAATCGTGCGAAATCACAGTGGAGATGTTTGCGGGTACCCTGGTATTATGCGCGGGCGCTCCGTTTGTCCGCACAAAGCTCCCCAACCCTTTGGCGACACAATGCGCGTCACTAATCTAGATCATGTGCGCTATTGTGTGTCATTGTAGGTGCGCCCCCCCTCCCCCCCTGCGCCCGCGCAGCTCGCTCTCAGCGGGGAGAAGCGCGGCTCTGGATATCTCACTCGATGTCGATTTATAAGAAATTACAGCGCCGCGGGTGCCAGGTAGTTGCTCCCACGGATGCGTGTACACAATGCAAAAACTTCGCTCTCCAAAATTCACTAGTAAACCAAACAGGAAATGAAAAATATTATTTCTTCCTATTGCCACTTTGTGTTCGACTATTATTCAGCATGTGTACAGATTAAAACATTTCATAAATGGCTTCCGAATTCTTTTTCATTGTATTATTACTTTCTCCGTAATCATAAATTACGGTTGATCGTCGTTCAAGGAAGATGCTCAATGATTAGAGTGTGCTCGGCCAATCATTAACGTATATGCAACAATTACGTTAATAATTATGTAGAAATATTGGAAGCAGCCTCATGTATGTTTAACTGCTTATTACTTTGTAACCTGGGGCTTGGACTAACGGAGCGATAACTTTTAAATGTGTTAGAGTCGATACATAAATTAAGAACGATTTTTTTATGCGTGGGCTAAAGTCTCATCAAGTTTACTAACATCCACTGGAAGAAACTACGCAATGTAGATAACAATATTTTTCTTATAATTTAATTTTTGACACCTAATAAAGTTAAAGTTAAATAAATTGTATTTGTCTTAATTAATGTTAACAAAGTTATGACATTCATAAATAATAAATGATAAGCTTAAGTTGTCAAAATAAACCAGAATAACAGCATCAGTGACATCATCGAACGTTCAACTTAAGACTATTCCGACGTCATGTCTACACTAATATTATAAACCACGAAATCCATGATTTTTGAAATTTGACAGATATGTAGATTGGAACCTGGAGACAAGAGAGGCTACTTCCCATCCTGGGTCATCATCTGCCTAGCTTTTTCCCAACTTTGTTGGGATCGGCTTCCAGACTAACCAGATGCAGCTGAATACAAGTATTTTACATGGAGCGACTGCCTATCGGACCTCCACAACCCAGTTACTGGTTATTTAGTATTAAAAAAATCATGAAATATGATACACGCAGACAACATTTTGTAAAATATATTTTCTATGGCTATAATAAAATTACAAAATCGCCCTTCCTGTTCCTGCTTCTCCATGCCATCTTTGTGCCATATCGCGAGTGAATGGGCGGCGTGTGCCCAAAGGACAAGTTGAGTGTCATCCCGCGGACACCGCTTAATTGGCACGAATAATTTTGTCGTACGACTCGTACGCAAACCACCAGCTCTTTTAACAGTATACTGGGAATGATCGAGCACCGAATGATACGATTTGTTATTTGGGCGATTAAATTGGGTACGGAATCAGTTGTCCGTAAGCGATTTGTGGGTAATTTTAATATTGACAATCGAAATATTATGTAGATATCATGAATTACTTGTATTTTGAAAAGGGTATGCTGAGATGGTTTGGGCATGTTGAGAGGATGAATGAAAGGCGACTAACAAAACGTATTTACAAGGCTGATGTGAAAGGAAAGGCCGGCCGGGGACGCCCTAGAAGGACATATACTGACCTTATTGGTGATGTTCTTCAGAAAGGCCAAGTGCGTAGTACTCGCAATCGGCGGGAGTGTATGACCAGATGTATGAACGTAAACGAGGCAAAAGGAGTATGTAAGGATCGTAGCAGGTGGCGTTCTGTAGTTTCTGCCTACCCCCATGGGAAGAAGGCGTGAGTTTATGTATGTATGTATGTACTTGTATTTTCCCCATTCTCTATTTTCTAAGTCTTTCAACTTACGATAATCATATTTACGATTATATTATTTGTAGGTATGGCTTTTAGATAGCTGTAATTATTATGCTCATTTAAACTTGTATTTTACCGATCTTACAAAGTTCACTTTATAAAATCCAGAAATTATGAGAAATAATTCAGGTGTCGTAAGTAGTGTCACGTCGCGTCGTGTTAAAACTAAATAAAAAGTACAGAACACAGTTGTACTTTGTGTACAACACAATGTAAAGGAGATTATAATATAAACAATTTAACACCTCCATATAAAGGGGTGTACAGACACAAAGACATGGGACGCGCGTTCGAGATCATGTAGATTGTACCTTATCACACATCTACAATTGTTGGTACACATATTTGAAGAGTATCTTCTTTGATTCATTTTTTGTTGTGACAAAATATCTTGACATCAGCATAAAAAGACTAAAAGGAGAAGAAAACGACAACATACTACTCTATAAAATATCTGAGATATTTAAAAAAAAAATTATTTGTTATCTTGAATATTAAACCGTAAGCAAACGCTCTTAAGGCTCTAGTCACCAGTTTTAATTTCCAGTTTATTTCGCTACATTTTAACAAACACATTCTCTTCTAAAAGGAATTTTAATTATTATCTAGTTTCAGCTTGTATTTCCAAAGTTATGGCGTGGTTATTCGTACACATGTTAAGGTCAGAAGGTGGGAACAACATGGCAAACTGATGCTTATCTAACTTGTAAGACAAATATCTTCCACGTCCAACAATGTCGCTGAACATAGGACACCTCTATTTTCCTGTGATTTATATTTAATGGAATTAATTGGGTGTGTGTTTACATGTAATTTTGAATGGTTTGGCTTGTGTAGAAAAATGTTTATGTAATACAAGTTTGAGAAATGAAAGTGTTTGAATATTTCTTGTGGAAATAATATCGGCACCAAATAAACGAAGTTACACACTTCCTGTATATAAAGGAAAAAATAAACTTTACATAAAACTTTATGCATACAGCAGACTTCCTGCCAAAGGTGGTAATTATAGCCACTGACTTCTTTACACTGTCCAAATATGTCAGTACTAGTGCCATTACACCTTCGCACACATCTTTATGATTTTTCTAAATGTAACACTCAATTAAAAATGGATCTTTGATAAGTAAGAATTCCCGTTCCTTCTGCAATACACTTGTAAAACAATACACGATCGCACATAAACAACACATGTATGCATATGCGTTTAAGTTGAATAGATTTCAACATTCGTTACGTTCGAAATTGCCATTTTTTCTCGTTTCCCATGAAGGCATAAGGCACGTGTATAAATCCCTGCGCCTGCGCATGGCCTAGGGGGTGGACGCTTCCTTTTTACTTCACCTTTGTTACGCTTGCCAGCGAATTTATTTCTTATTCGCGCGTTGAGTTGCGCTTCCTGGGCGGTTGGCTGTACCCGCTGGCGGTGGGCTACGTGACATACTGTGCGCTAAAACTAAGGCCTATTGGGGTAGAAGACTGATAAGAAAAAACCTTGAATAACTGGTTCAAAAAATTAAATTAAATTAAATTGTAGTGCCACAGAATAATAATGCTACTACAATAAGTGATATCGCAGGATCTCTCCTGTGTTGTCTTTGACGTCTTTTATGTTACCCTAGGGAGGTTGTGGGGTGGCCTTATTCGAAACTCGACACGGCAACTTTTGTTACATGTTGTCGCCATTTTTCTAAGTATCATTTTTTTTTGTTGTGTAGGAGCACAAATACCAGTTAAAGTCAACCCATTTCATATGATTGCAAGCCAAAATAAAAACATATTAAATAGAAAAACATGTAATATTAATACCTACTAGATTTTGTTTGAAGTACTAAAATCACTTTATTCCTAAAATCACTTTTTGTAGACCCTCTACAAAAAGTGCTACAAAAAAAAAACCGTAGCGCGCTACGAATAGCCTACGCACCTCCGACAATTGTTGGTCAAACAATTGGTGCGTGTGTAAGTCGCTGGCGGCAGCGGGAGCATTCGTTAATCCGCGGATGACTGTGAATTCTTTATTCTTTAGTGTTTTAAGTAAGCACATGCCTACAGAAATGGACGTATATCTTATGAACATATAAACGTACGTACGTACTTTATGTACGTACGTACGTTTATATGGCCGCAAACAATTATCTTGCCTTTTGTTTTGACTTTACAGCTTTATGTTAAATCGAGACATGATTTTTTTTTTGTCTGTGGGTTTATAATACATAATGAACAAATAGGGTATTATAAAGTTTAATTGTTTATCGATATCGGTTGTAAAGTTATTTAGATATATCGCTATCTATTTGCTGATTGTACAGTATCGTGGGAAAGTCCTCGCTTCGCTTGTATCCGTTCACTTGCAATACTTTTGTTTTTGACTATTTTTATTCAGATTAATGCAAATGGGTACCTACTTGTTACTTGAGTGTGTTCTTAATTGCATGTGAACCATTGAATGGAATCTTAATAAAGTTAATTGATTCAGGCGTGACCTTGCGGAAATCCATTATAAAATACAATAGACGTGGATATATTTAGTAACTTGTTCCGCTTAGCTATTTTTAATGACCTATAAGAACCCTGAAAGAAATCAACACGTGTTTCACCTCTCAACGAGACATCTTCAGGATGACGATTGACTTGTCGTGAACTCGAATACGGCGTTTTGCCACACCGATCGCTGAACGCAGACCAGAGCAGAGCAGAGCGGTCGGTGTGGCAACACGCTTTAGAAATAGCTATGCGGAAAACTTACTAAATATATCCACGTCTATTGTATTTTGGAATCTTAATGACAATAACCTAGGGCATCTGAAATAAGAGAAACAAATACAAAAGTATTCATTATGTGGTGACAGGTGAGAAAGTTTCGGTTTAAGAATTGAGTTAAAATATTTCCTTTTGATGTGTAACATATTTCCTCTCGATTTCCTTCAATTAAAAAAATCAAAATAAATCTATGGGAATGATTTCGTGAATAGGGAGCCGGGAAAGTGCGCGCTATTTCATTTGTTCAATGAGCGCGCGCGGTACTAGAATTGGCTGTCAGAAACGACCTTGACGAAACCCCGCTCCTTTAATGTTGCTTATTATTACCAAGGTAAGATATCAGATGTTACACATCATAAGCGACTACTGTAAGGCTCGCTCGTTTTTCATATTATTATTATTATATTAATCCTGGTAGGTAAAAGGAAAATAGAATAGAAATTTATTAATAAAGAGTCGACTAACAAATGCAAAAAAACAAATATAAATTATTCGTTTTCAATTTAATTTTTTAGGTAATAACATAAATAAATAAAAATCATGACTGGTAAGTAAAACTCGCAGCTGTTAAACCTCTCTCCCAGTCCCTGATTATTCGATTATCCTGCACTCTTCTGTACTTTTATATAAGTAAAAGTCAAAGATTTATTTGCAGATAAATGTGGTTACAAAAGTTCTTAAAATGGTAGGTAATATTAGTAGCTTAGCATATTTAATCATAACATAAGGACATGCAAATTTTTGTTATAGATAGGTACAATTACATTATTACTTACATTTAAACTGAAAGAATTATTTTATATTATAGAAGGGATTTTCTATTAGCCACCTATGTAAAGCCCCTTTGAAGCGAACCATTGGAAGTTCTTTGATTTGGTTAGGAATCTTGTTATAAATCTGAATACACATAGGATAACAGCTTCGCCTATATAGTTCCGTTTTTATTCTCGCATTAATTAGTCTATTAGGATATCTAGTTTTGAACGCACATTTATCTCCCAGTTTTTCAATACACAATACATTACAATAAACCGTCCGATCTATCTCAAAAGCTAAAGATCAAAGCTGCCATAAATATCGGCACTTTGATACGGTATATCACGCATAACTAAATTCTAATGCTACTAATTGGATGCAAATCTAACCTGAATACTAACAAGCAGTGTTTAGTCCGGTCAGATGTTATAAATCAAGTGGACCAGATCAAACGGATAACGTCTTTCCCTCATAAAAATGTAGCAAAAAATATGGTCCAAATGTGGTTTGAACAGTGGCCCTCCGCAATACGGCCCGAGGCTAGCGATTTTTGTCTTTATTTATTTTTTCATTTTACCTTTCTATAATTGCCCTCAATATTTCAAAAGTTTATTACCCCGTGTGAAATATTGGTATACGAAAAAAAAATGTTAAAGAATACCGATGTAGAAAAGGGTTAATTATTGTGTTTTAGCATTAATCGTGGTACATATGATTTTGTGATAAATGAGTGAAGACTTTAGGTAAGTACATCTTTTAGAGAGTAATTTATTTAATAATTAAACGGATATGTGCATTACTGTTAATGTGCAACAGGACTCCAGTGTAATTATACATGTAAAAAGACGTTTAGTTAATGTTAATTTTCCATTTACTTGAAGTCATTATGTAGATACGGAGTTATTGATAGGTACGCTACCGAACACACGTAAGTATAACTAATTGATTAAAATATTTCTTTTTATTGCTTCATAAGCTGCTCAATCTTAATGTCTGTATATAAATAGGTGGTAATGTAACACCTTTAGCTTAATTATGTGAATCATTAGGTGATATCATACCGTCTGAAGTGATTCAGGTATAATTGTTGTTATCCGTTTAAGCGGTATAAATCTTGTGTTGTTATACTGTGTGATTTATGTGCTGCGCGTACGCCGATCGCTGCCGTAGGAAACGGTTTCCCACGTCCGTACTTGTCAGTAATTATTATTCAACATTTATTTCCAGTCCGCGGCTAATATGAAAATTTGGAGTTAAGCTACATATGGTTGATATTGTTTTTATTCAGAAAGTAGTTGTTTTAAATAAATAACATACCTCTGAAGGAATTAAAAATATTAAAGAGAAATTAGAAACCTAAATTGGCCAGGGAGATAAAATGATGACATTTTTTATTCATCAATGGAACACAAGATATGGATTATCTTTGTGAAAGACAGTCATAAAAATGTTCGCATTCTTTCTGAGGGGTGGTCCAAAATCTAAAACACAAGTAAAACTCAAAAACCATTAATTGTTAAAGAACTTTAGATTTTTTGCACATTATTATCCCGTTCTATAGATACGTCTCGGGGACGTATTTGATAAAGACGTCGAGACTCTTATCAAGGGGTGAAGTCTTTTTAGAATTGGCGCCATACAGATTAAGATACTGCCCTTAATGTGTTAATTAAAAAAACTAACTTTTCTTTTTTTCACACGCGTTATCAACCACTTAAGTAAATGAAGATAGGGGTACATTATCGCGGTTTTTACACTTATAAAAGCGTTAAAATTTAATCAATGAGAGGTGTAATAAGTCAGAATCCACATAATTCATTACCAGAATCTGGGGGCATTAATTGGCATTTAAAATAATTAATTTGGTCATTAAACAATTTAAATTAATTGCGAGGAGTTTGCGATGCTAAAGTGCCTGACTTTTATTACAACTTGACTAAGTTATTATCTCTTATATTGGGTGATAATAGGTGCCTCAAAAATCAGTAATGAATGGAAGCTTTATTATATAAATTAAAGCAGTTGATACTAATATAATTATAATGACTAATAAAAGTTTTTATCTGCGAAGTGGATAAGTAATTTCTTGTTCAATCCCGAAGAAAATAACGTAAACGACCATTTACATATGTACATATAACTGTGTTTTTTTTTAAATATTTTCTTTCTGAAACAACATAAAGATCCTTACTGTTTACGTAAACAAAAATATGAGAATGTTCAAGAAATCCAGACGTTACGTCTAAATTACAAACGATACAGTCGTGCATTTTCGAATACACATAACTTTTTATGACGCAATAAATATATTTCATTAATACACAATATTTATACGTTGGCATTGTGACGTCTTCTAGCTCCGAAGATTTATGTATGGACACAAAACATTTTATAGGGGGATGGCTCGTTAACACCAATGTAAACGTCGACCAGTGAAATATCTTAGTTACTGCCGGTAACAGTAACCGACCGATGTTTGCTTAACATTCGTATCTTTGACATTCAAATTCTGACGAATTAATAGGGACAGTGTTATGACCACGTCGTAATATTTTGAAGAATAGTACCACTTTTATTGTGCCTCGTAAAACAGAAAGTGTTTGTTTATTAGAATTTCGATATGTGGGTGACCTGTTTATTACACTCATAACGACTTCAGCAATAACTGAAACTCCACCATGCATCGAGTCCACTTTAGGATTTCCATATAGTCTACATGTAGTGTGGAGACCAATGGGCCAAGCACAAACGCGCGTAGAGTAAACGTACCTAAACTAAATTTGAAAGATTGTCTTTAAAATTTAGGTAAGTTTACTCTGCAAAATAAAAATTTGAAAATATTCGCTTTGCACATAATATTTAGTATCTAGGCGACCGAGCTTTGCTCTGGTGAAAATAGAGAATGCTCATTCATTTGTATAGGAAAGTTCATATTAATATATGCATAGTACCTACTTATTCCATGCTGCCATGATAGTAGGTACTTATTAATTCCATGATGCCATGTCAATATTCTCATGTCATTATTCATTATCTTGTTCCCTTTTGCTCGGGTGCAAATACGCAGAAAACGAATTTGCCCAGATATACCTCTATATAAATTTCATCGAAATCGTTAGAGCCTTTTTGGAGAACGTGATTACAAATATATGTATGTCACGGCTGAAATCCGAAGTGTGGCCGGTAGCAGTTGGCTAAATTTAGTTGTAACAAATGAAAATGGCTGAAAGGTTAGTTAGGTTAGGTTAGAACTGTGACCACATAACACACCGCACGAGCCGAGCGAGCGGAGCGAGCGGTGCTGCGGCAGCGGCCGGCGAGTGCCAAGGTCCATTTAGGCAAGTTTAACCAACTGCTACCGGCCGCACCTAGTTGTAGCCGGCTAAAACTAGGTATAGTCGCACTTCGGGTTTTAGCCGTAACATATATAAAAATATTGCTCGTTTGATAGTATAGGATTTAGTTTTACGACTTCATTCATATCAAAGGATGATAGGTAGGTACTAATAATTGTGCTGCATAAAAAATCAAATTGCTAAAGATAGTTGTGCTTTCGATTTGAACATTGTTGGAATTTACTTCGCACGTTTGTGCTAGAAGCTCATGTTTCCGTCGCTGTATGTAAGTACTGGTGATCGCGCATTCAAAAATACTGTAAGTAGAGTCAACGTCGGTGGGAAAGGGCTAAGATGATGAAGTCAGGGACCTCTTAACAGAGCGGGAACTAATGAATTGATAAGTGTAAATGTTAACTATAATTACCTACGTTATGAATCAGGTAATAAGTTTTTAATTAAGGTTATCTTCGAAATATTGTCACTATATTTAGCAACTGATTACATTTTACCTCTGTTTCTTAGCGCTCATTAGTAGAGAACTACAATTTTGCGTGTATTACTAGTAGTATTCCTTGTTCATATCATTGTGAACTTTAATTAACTGCTTCATTATAATTAAATAATAAAAGCCTCGCTTGCGACAGACCACTATTCCACCTGAAGATAAAATTAAAATGCGGCCGACAATACATTCATGGCTTGATGACTTTCCTTCATAATTTAGGAGTGTAACTTACGGTAACGGCACAGAATATCTTTTATTCATGATAATCCACATTATTATTAACATACTGCCCTCCTCAAATCCTCAAAGAAGCGTGCCAGCACATATGAAGCTTTCTGCAACAATTCAATCAATTTTATTGACAAAAATTCGCACCTGGGTTAGAATGTGCCGAAACTAAACAGTTGTACAATTTCGTCTTTCAGAAAGTATAGGGTTGCACAAAAGAAAGGGGTATTGTAAAATAGAAAGTTTTTGCACAAATTGTCATCGGGATGTCTGTCGGACCGTGAGCACCCGTCCCTAGGATTTCATCTGTCCTGCAGCCTGTATATTGTGCAATCAGCACGAGTGTCTGCATCTGCTTATGTCACTTTTTTCCCAATTGACGTTGTAGATATTTTCTGCATATTAAACCTTTTCTTTCTTGACAGCCTCATACATTAACTTTGCAATAGACAAAAAATAAGATTAAAAAGCAGTCCTGGTAAGAAAAAACCTTTGTTTCATCATACAGATTCCTCAGAACTAATATTCCACTGTTACCTACATTTTTAGTTTAATTTCAATATCGTATCTAAAAAATTGAATTTACAATGTCAGTTTCTATCATAAACTATAGAACTTCAAAATAGTGATCTGAAAAATAGGTACGATTAAGAATGTAAGTTTTTGTCATTAAAAGGTGCAGATAAGACAGATGCACATAGAGACTTGAAAGACAGGACAGTCAAAAAAAAGTGGTAAAATTGTTATATCAAAGCCCATGATAAATAGGGATTAATTATCCTGCACTACTTTCACTCATTCCGCATTTATATATCAAGGCGGATGTAAAAAAAAATACGAAGAGCAAGGTACACTCGCGTGCACAATCTTTGGAAAGCCATGTAGAGAATTGATTTTATATTCTAAGCACTGCTTCAGATTATTATGTCATTGAAATGTGTCTAATCGTATAGAGGTGCTCGTAACACCTGGAGCATTTTCTGTAAATGAATCCTGGGTGACGCAGAACCAAACGTACACAAGACTTTCCTTGACAGTTTTCAGGATATAAAGGAAATTATTTAGTGGTGAAATTACTTAATTACAAATTATTGTGGCGACTTTTCTATACCATAATATCAGCGTAGATATTACACTTGTGAATAATATTTTTAAATGCATTTCATTAGGTCAATGCAGGCTCTAAAATCGATGTACTAAACGTAACAAAAATCCTCCTGTTTGCAAGTAAACTGTAGTTGAATTGCTTCTATATCAAAATCCGACGATAACTTATATAAATCTTACAGAATTTGCACTCGGCAGTACGCGACGATGACAAAGCTGTGGCTTGTGCCACTCACAGCACCTGAGCCGCGACACCTTGCTGCTACCCGCAATCCTTAACATCTGCCGCACCGGCCACGTCACTTATTGCTAACCCGCACTAAAACTATACGCGTAACGACCTCATTTATTTGCAACGCATTGTTTGACACATACATGCATAAGAAAGCTTAGGTGTGAGTTAGAATTTTATTAGCAAGGTAGCAAGGTGCATGAGGGTGGAGTTAGATCGAGAATCGTAAGTGCGCGTTGTTGTGATGATTTTATATAGCATAAATATTGATTAGTGCATATGCAGCGTATATGGAGTTTTTAAAATTCTTGAGCCATAGGACTTTCCCTGTCTAAATTAATATCGTACTTAACTGTCACTAACGAGACACAATATTCGTTTTAATTGTTATGCAACTAAATCAGCTTGCGTACTGGCTGTGGGACATCAAGTATTTCAGAAACATAAATACATAATTATGTAGTTTAACACTTTCAATTCGATAAAACTGCTCTTAAAAGACAGCGGAATAACGAATATCACAGCCAATAGTGACATGATCTATGTTCCCTATTTTTCTCAAAATGCTCTACATAAACTTATACCTAGTCAGCGATTATAACACCAATTCTAGGTAGCAATAGAATCAATTTCACGGTACAAAAACATTGTTTAAAATAATTCTCTGTGAATGACATGTTTTGTAAACATTATCGATGTAACAGCCAGTAACCGAACAATTTGTCTGTCGAAGCAAGGGATTTGATCTTATCACCGCCATTGTGGCTGAGTTTGGTTAAAGATTACGTTCAACCAAGTCTTTAAAGGTTTATTTTGAGAATTGTTCGGTTAAAAATTACTTGTTCGTGGGTGTTATGGGAGAAATTGAGTTGGTGGGTGTGAAATTTGGTTCTGTGTTGGATTCTGTGAACAAAAATAACGAAAGACACGATTAATAAAGACAGCAGCATTCGTTTTGTTAATGTTATAATGTCCTGATTTTCCTTAACTTAACATGATAATGAGTGGTGGTCACGACAGCTACCAATTATCATTTATTGGTTACAATCAACGTGATTTACGGGACGCATAAAAATTACATTTGTAGATAATCGACTCTTAAAATATAAATTCAAAAATTACAAGGTATGCTTACTTGTTTGGTGAGCCTCATCAATGTTATTGGAGGAATCCAGTGACAAAAATATATTACCTTTGTAATATGAATTCCATTCTATATCCAAAAATATGAAAATTGATGAATGGAACGTTGTCAAAAGTTATATTTATTTTCTTTACAAATTCACAGAATCTGTGCGAACCCGTCGAGATGTTTGCGGGTATCGACGCATTATGCACGGGCGCTGCATTTTTAAACCACACAATGCAACCCTTTGGAGACACAATGCACGTCACTAATCTAGATCATGTGTACTATTGTCACCCGCACAAAGAATATCTTGGACATCTCATTTGATGTCGATATGAAAGATGTTACTAGTGAATACAACCGTTGGGTGCCGCCCAGTGTTTTAGTGGTCACGGCCAAAGTTCGACGGATAAATTAATATTTTCTATTACCGTTTATTATAAGTTAACCGCAGTGTCGACAATCTTTATCCTAAACATGCTTATTTATAATCGTAGCATCGCACTTGTGCCGGGGGCGCGCGGCGTCCGATCCTTTGTGTGCGGCCATACATCACGGTTCCTAAGTAGACAGTATATCAACCGATATTCAGAGTAATTAGCCCTTTGGCGACGGACCTCCGGGATTTATTGTGGTAGGGCGGTAATGTGGCCGACAGCCGTGTTGCCGGCTTTTGTTCTCCAGCCCCGAAATATTCAATTGGGTTATTATTTCGTGCGTTAAGTAGATCTGTCGGGAACTGTTGAAGAAGCTACGGCCGCCTATTATTAAGTAAGTGCATTACTCCTTCGGTGTCCTCTGGAGGGATGTAAATTTATATTTAAAGGCGGTTATACGTGATCATCGTGTTCATGATTACATCTTATGTTAGAGCACCACTTACTGATTCTATTTCTTTCAAGTGTCTGTGGGTAGATACGAGAGATTGTGGAAGGATTCATTGCATCTTTTTTGTAATTTAAATCAAAATCAGTAAATCTTCTGACCGCTACCTATTAAGTGCTCTTAGGGTTAGCGTTTCACCAATGGAATATAAAGTTGCGGAACATGTGAACTCAATTCTATTATCAGCTAGATAAACTTTCCGACAAAAGAGTTAGGATGTTGCACAAAAAGGGGCGCTAATCAGTTCGGTTGCTACCGCGATCCGTCAATTAATTAAGTTGCCTATAGATATGAGAGGCGACAAAGAGACAGCCGCCGGGAGAATGCTACCACTTCACAATATCACTACCGTTATCATAAAATAGAACCTTATTATCTTACACATAGAGGAGATTTTGTTAGATTTCGTCGATAGTTGGTGCATTAGCTACCGTAGGCGACGGCGCGTGATAACGCCGAGTGCAGCAACATCGTAAAACATCATTAGCAAGATAAACAGCCTAAAAGTAGCCTTTAGTGAACCGAACGCAGGAAGTTATACAGATATGTATGCAACTTGATTAATGTGTGGAGAAACTCAGATTCATTGATAAATTGACGAGACAAAAAAGTCTTCAAAAGATATGTTTTCATATGAAAAAATTATAATCACTACTGTTGGTGTATTTGTTATATTGCGATAGGTGTTATTTTGCCAAATTACGAAGGAAAGGTATTGTAAATTAGTGAAAATGTTCTCCCAAGAAAACATTAATTTTATCGCAGTTAAGTCGTTAATAGAACAAACAATCTTATTGTGTGGACGGTGCGACAAGAAAAAACGAACAAAGGGGGCCGATGTTAGAAAACTTAATTTTACACCCGAATCAAAACTTCATCCCGTATTGTGTTTGTATGGTGCTAACCAATTCTCTATTGTTGCAACCCCGCCCACGCTTATTATCAGATGTTTGGATGGCATGTCATTTTTTATCAAAACAATAACGTTTTTTTATAGAAACAGTAGGGTAACACAGTCGCTCTCACGCGTGGTGTTACAAGTGAATTTGTCAAAAGGTGAACAATGAAGTCAAATATAATTTACGTGGACGTATAAATTATACCAGCTAACTTTTGTATTTGTAAAACGAGGAGTCATTGTTTAAAAAATCATGAAAGGAGAAAGACAGTATAATTTTTTTTTTTACTCAAAACTCTCACACTCTACCTACTGAAAAAAAAAAGTATATTTTATATCCCACACAATTTTCGCTTTTCATGTATATTATTGCTCAGATTATTCTAAAAGTTAAAAATAATATTCATAATTTTAATGACCACTGACAAATTGTGATCAGAGTATGATAAAAGAGTTTTACAAACATGTCAATCAATTTATGATTAGTAAAGACAACATGGGTACTTACCAAGAGTGAAGGTATCAACGTAAATGTAGCACGTCTATATTTAAATTTTCCTCCAAATCTTTTCTGCCCACATTACGGCTTCATAAGGGTTGCGTGCCACAATTTACTTAGGCAATATCTTAATAAAAACAACACGAAATTACAGTTATTCGTGTCCACGTTCCGCGATCTTTAAAAAAATAATGCCAGTATATCCACCCACATTGGTTATAAATTAATAGAATCTGCCCTCATCGTGTGTCATATAATAATGGTTGATTGGGTTCGTGTGAGGTATTTTTTTATTATTTTTAGGGAATATCTCGACGCGATCGCACAGCGTCCCGCTAATTCTCTACATCTGGACAACGATGATTTATTATATCTAAAGGGCAATAACAGGATTGACACAAACGAACGGACGGGTTGTTTGGATATTAAACTATGGGAACATGACATTTTTTGTGTAAATAATTTTTAATACCCAGACTTATCGGAAAAAATTGCAGGTCATTTGTCACTGAAAAGATGGAGAGTTTTTAACATTGTATCAACTTGATATTTATGATTAAATACCGAATAAATTGAAGAGAAAACACTTAATTTCAGTAACATATACTAACAGTCTGTCATTGTTTAATTTCTTTAGATTAGCGCTGTAGCGTAAACGCTTTTATTAATCTCTTCTCTATTATACCATTAACAGCAAAGCTGCATAGCAAGTACAGTATATGACACAACGAGAGTCTTTCAACCTACCTATTAGAACCTTAAAGTTGATGTAGTATGACATTATCAACAGACCAGTCAATATTGTCGCTTATCCCTGTGACATAATCCGTATGTGACCTACAATGACAGCAAGAGCCTTCCAAGTAATAATAATTAATATATTAGTGAAAGCTTTTTACAGTACAGATGTCATATAAGAAGCTCATATCATATTGTGTATCGTGTGAACCAAACTATTGATTTATATTTGCTGTTTTAAATGAGTTAAGTTAAATAAAGTCTACAGGGACACTGATTCGTTCATTATGCTAATTTGTGAGGAGCTCGGTCGCTTTCCGCTGTTCTGTTGACAGCTTTCTTTGTTTTCATATATATCATGTTCGGGGGTTACCTATACAGAAAACTCTCTGTTCTTTAACACTGAAAGCTAATATCAGGCTATAATCAGGTTGGGCACGCCAAAATTGCGGCGATAAGACCCCTCTTTGAGGAGTGGCTAGAGAGGCGCCACGGCGTCCTCACCTTCCGCCTGACGCAGGTCCTCACCGGACACGGCTGTTTCGAGAGGTTCCTGCACAGGATAAGGCGGGAGGAAACGCCCAGGTGTCACCATTGCGTGGATCGCCCGGAGGACACGGTGGAGCATACGGTGGAGGTCTGCCCAGCTTGGGCGGAGCATCGCCGTGTCCTCGTGGAGGCGATCGGCGGCGGTGATCTCTCGCGTCCGGCTCTGGTTCAGGCCATGGTACGGAGCGAGAGGAAATGGGAGGCCGTCACCTCCTTCTGCGAAGCTGTAATGCTCGCGAAGGAGGAGGCGGAACGCGTGAGGGAAAGTCAAATTTCGCGCCCTCACGCCCCTAACCGCCGCAGGAGGAGACGCCCAGGGCGTCGGGAATCGCGAGGCGATTTCCGGCCACCGTAGGCGTGGGCTTGCGGACGGTGAGCAATGGGTGGCTCACCGTCCGATAAGGACCAGGCCCGGGTCGACGGCGCGTTGTGTTCCACACGCGCGTCAAAGAGATGTCAGCAGATTTGAAGGGGTCCACTAGGGCCGATGCCTGCCGGGGTTGCGAAGAAAACCGAAAGGGAGATCGTGGCCCCCGGCAACAGGGCAACCGAAGGAACACGGGTGGGATTTAGTCAGTAAGAGTCTGACAAGCCCTCCCGCTCCGCCCAGAGCGGGAGAAGTTATTTGATGATTTCCCAACCTCAAAAAAAAAAAGGCTATAATCAGGTCATCTAGCTGTATTAGGTAAATATGGTTAATAATAAAAAAAAAAAGAAAAAGTAATTTCAGTTTCCTCAAAGAGACTTTTATTGACAGCTTTTTGTTCATTGGTCAATTCAAGTGAAGGACTTCGTTTTCCTATCCAAGCAAACGGGGCACAAAAGAGAAATTGGTTACGTTTCTAGATCTAGGGCAGAAGCGATCATCTCCTCAGTAATTCTAGATTTTTCCTTTGACTATGCCTATTTAATAGCGTCAGTAATTATGGGATTAAGTATCTAGTTACTACCGAAATTGAATACTTACCGTTTACTTACTCATCATCATTATCCGCCTTGCCTTTTCCTAACTATGTTGTGGTCGGCTTCCAGTCTAACCTGATGCAGCTGAATACCAGTATTTTACGTGGAGCCACTGCCTATTTGACCTTCAGAACCTAGTTCCTTGGTAACACGATACCCCTTGGTAAGACTGGTTGGACTGTCAAATAACTATAAATAATAGCCATAACCAACGGCTTAACGTGCTTTCCGATGCACGGAGGGGTTTTGATATGTAAAGATGGCACCCATCCACGGAGCAACCGCGGCAAGCGTAGCTTAACTTGGTCGATCGACCTGTGCGGCTGTTATTATTTATTCACAAACCCCTCACCGTTACCTACCCTACCGTAGTCTGTCGTTTACCTACTGTAACTTTCATTTGCATGAAAACGTCAGTTAACGATCTTATGAAGACTCAGCTTACCCATATATTAACAATTATTAAATTAGGCTTCTAAGATAATAATAATAATAATTCATAAAAAGCCATGATATTAATGTGAAGGTTCTCATATAATATGTATTTAATTTAATAGTTATTAACGTTAGAGTGACAGGACAAAGGGAATAACCTGCATTTAAAGGAATCTATTTTAAATTACCTTGATAAAATAAACATTATGTGTTGGAAAAACTAATTGATACACCCCATAACTTGTTTGAACTCACGACATTTTAACATCGGTAGTTTTGTACAAAAACTAGTAGGGCGTGCAGCTTGCAGGTTTTTCAAATAAATGAATAAAAATGCCAACAGGTGAATTCAATAAATAGTTTTAATTTCTTAACCTAATAACTTACAACTAATTAAGGTATATTTACAATATCATCGACTCGGCCGATAAAACAAAGTGCGTTCTTACAGTTTCGGTAATATCAGTAAAAGGTAACGTACTATCGACCATTTTGTTCCATAAAGTATACTAAAAAAAATTATTATAATAACAGCCTACACCAAACAATTGTCTTTATAATCATCGGTACAATTTAGAGGTATTATAAACAGTCAAACACTTTGAAAAGTGTACTTACAATAAAAAATTAACACCTGCCCAAACGAACTAAAAGTTTCATAATGTAGGATTCAGATGTTGTCTGCCTAAAAAAAGTCAGTACAGTAATCCAAAACTTGATTAATTACCCCGCAATTAAAACTAAGACTTAACACCTAAATTAATCAAGGCACTATTGATTTGACTAGATATACAAGAGTCTTTTCGTATGTATAAACGATCAATGCACTATTAATAAATAATTGTCATCATTTCATCGTTTTCGGAGGGTTGGGTCCAGTTGTGTCGTCACTCACAACGTTTCATCTGTGAACAAAAGAAAATAAAAATTAGCATCTATTGTATAAAAAAATTATAGTGTTCGATGATCTCTTTAGATAAGACTGTTAAAAATAATCACCTACAAATTTAATTGACATAAAAAAAAATCGCACAAAAAAGAAAACCTTTCAGCTGAATAAAGAAAATGTATGTCAACTTACATGATTGTTATTTCTGTTGCCACCACGAGATGACATCTAGTAGCTCATCCTCATCCATTGGGCCGAGCTGTTGTTGCGTCGTCGTCGTGACCTCGTACCGATCAGCTGAGTACGCCGACGACACCCCCGATGAACATTCTGAAGGCGCAGGGGAATCGGGTTTCTCAGAACAGGGAGATCCACTTCCATAGAAGAATCCATCGTCCATATCCATCGTCGTCATCGGCTGCAATGTGTTTCCGTTTGGAATATTTTCTCTGTTTTCTTGATCCCGTGTGATGCCCAAAGCAGCATCGCTTTCATCCAAGAGTTGCTGCAGATACCTAATGTATTCAACAACCATCCTCAGTGTGTCAACTTTGCTAAGTTTTTTGCCAGATCCTCTTCGAGCACCACCTGATAACGCAGCGACGACCGATGCAGGCAGGTGTCGACGCAGCGCGTTAAATCCATCATTCACTTGCTTCACACGATTACGTTCCCGAGCGTTACGTCTCGCGATCGACGCGGCCTGGGGTCCAGTGTAAGGGTTCGTTCTAAAATGCACCTTCTTTCTGTACTGTAGATTCGGCGGTGTATCATGTGTGACATAATTTTTTTCAGGAGCTGGAGCAATCGGTATATTTCGCTTCTCTACGGACGTCTTCGATAACGTAGCTGAAGGATATCCGGACGCGACGACTACGTAGTTTGTCTGACCTTGAACGAGTTGAATTTCTTGTAGCATTTTACGTGTGTGCGGCGCGGGCGTTTACGACGGATAAAGAGCACGACCGGTCGGCGCGGCTATCGGAAAAGCACTGCGCGATAGAGGAAGGCTTCGTGGGAGCTTTCGGTTAGAGTCGAGCGCGAGCGGCGGCAGCGAAGCTTCACGTACAAGTGAGTCGCCGGCGCACGCGCACGCGTTATATCACCTGCGCCGGCTGCAAAAAATATAAATTTTAAAATTCTCTTCCCCTATTATTTTCGATCATCCCTTCCCCCTATACGTGCGGGTTCGTACCTGGCGGTGTATGGGGGGTGCGCGGCGCGGGGTGGGTGCCTAACGCGTGCCCAGTTTTTTCTGCTGACCACTGAATGCTGTAACATAAAATACGAAATTAATAGTTTTCGTAGCAATGACTCGTAACTGCACATTTTCATTATTCATTTTCATGAATGGTTTCTTAAACTCCTATAATATTCATTTATAGTTACAAAAAGAAGCATAATAACTATTTACATGTTAATTTAAGTGCCTATAAATATCCGCGGAATTACCGTTAATGCGCTGCCACTAAAAGGGATGAAGAGATATTGTCACATAATCAGCGTATCGATGTCTTTATATTTAAAATAAATCAATCGTCTTAAGAATCCACATCAGTATTATCAGTTTCAATCTCATTGAGTGTTTGAGTTTAAAGGTATTTCTTATAAAGGCAATTTAAGTCGTATTCGAACCTGCTGGATAAAAGTCGCATCACTGTTTATCGTTACATTATCGATAAAATACATTGACATTTACGTTAATGAAACCAATTTTGGAAATTGGGAATGGAGCGGTGATGTTGTAAATGTAATGAAATTACTACTATTACATATGTATACGCGTGTAGACGCTCCGTTAAGTATGTTGGGTTGATTAAAAATGTTTGCTTTGTTAATTAGTCCAGCTCTATGAAGGGAACTGTTTTAATTTTGAATGGCAATCAGTTTATAAAAGTTTATATGCTGATAGGATGAATCGTGTTGATTAAAAGTTATGACGCCACTAAAGTTTGTTAAACTTGACTTCAGTATTTAAGTTCAAGGTTTGTATACAGTACTTGTATATGTTTTATAGTGTAAATCTATTGTTTCTTCTTGTGGGTGAGCTTTCTCTACGAAGGGCATCAACAGATCAACCTATGGTAGTCTTAAGCTGCTTAAGCTACAACAACATTAACTTAATTATATTTGACGAAGACTCAATAAATATTCAGAGATATGACCAAAAATAATGGTGTTTTAGAGACAGTTATGGCTTCAAAATTCCTACTACTAACACATATTTTTATAAATATCTTTAATCGCCGCATCCCCGAATTTATTTATGCCTATTGAATATCTTTAGCATTTTTAACATGAGCTTTTGGTAATTTCGAATACTTCGACTGCATTTTCCTTTCGAAAGCTAATGAAAGATGATAATTTTTTCTTCATTAAAATATGCCAATACCGTTCGTGTGAGGATCGCCGCCATGGTGACAGTCCCCGGCGTCTTCACCAGCCCATCATCAATTAGCTTTAAAACATGCTATGAATTACACTTCTTGAACTTTGGTTCCTTTTTTATTTCGTCGGCCCTTTGATCAAAGCACTGGTTACCGTCAATACGATTGCGTGAATCGAATAACTCTCATTCTATTTAGCTTTACTAATTGAATCGATATGGTTGTTTCGATGTTAGGTATTTGTTTTCATTCGTTACTACATACTTTGCTCTGTATTACCGGTTAATAGGTCTCTTTTCCATGTTTTTATCGGGTTGTTTTCTAAGCTTCGCTCGTTAAACGCAAGTGTTTTATGATGTTAGTGCTGGTCCATTTTTAGTTTCACATTCTAAAATAGTGCTGTAACCGTGTGTCATATCACAGACATGGCATATGATAATTTTCTTTTTATTTCACCCCATTGCAGGCCAAGTAGATACGGTCAAGGAAATTTATGTTAAAGCTAATTACACCCTACGTCAATTTGACGTATTATTGACATTGCATACAACTGTCAAAGAAAGACAGTTGTGAATTCAACATACGGATAATTTAAGTTGGTACCTAGTCAATTTGCTTAACAATTTATTTCTCTGGCTTTACCAATGTATTTTTTTTTTACCTTGAACTACTTATCTCGCATTAGATTTAAATTGACACCGGTAATAAAGCAGTGGCTAGTCATCTTGTGGGGTTGAACCCCGTGATTTTGTACCGGATATGACCTGCAGGGAGGTGCTAATGGGTTCCGTAAATAAGCGACCTTTTTTTCCTGTTATGATTATTACGAATAATCGATCGATATTCCGGTTACGCGAGTAACTGGGGGCAGAATGATAGACAATGGAACGAAATTTTAACCCCTGCTGATGTTATGTAAACCGAAAACAAAATAATAAAAGTTAATGATGTTATTGTTCATGAAACGTGTAAACATCTGGTTTTAGCCTGTACCCGATTCAGCTGAAGGAATAATTATCAACTATTATTCTGTCGTAGATGTTGCACTGAATTCCGGACCATTATAAAGCTTAACTTTGAATAACACATAGAGGTTACCTAAAGTGTAATCATACATTTCCTTTTTTTTTGCAATAATGCAGTACCTACCCAGCTTCCATTGACACCACGGTTATCATTACTTAAAGGGCTCCCATTTCATTCTGACCGCGGGAACCACATTGTATTCAATACTAATTTAATATTTTTCATAAATAACTTACGAGGTGTAAACTAAAATGAACACTTATAACACCGACAAAAGAAGAATATGGTGTTATTAGCGTTCAATGATGTCGTTAAGTTACTAACACTAAGCTTAAGTAACATGTTAAGTCGTGTAACATGTCCAATAAGAATGCGTCGATAATTCAAGTCATTGTGTCTGTATTGTAAGGGTACCCACCCTATGCTCCTACGCATCTCATCGCACCACCCACGAAACTAGTTTAAAATTAAAAGTAATAAGTTTCTTTTATGAATTGATACGGTTTTTGATTTACGGTCATGTGAAAGAAAACTGTAGTTTCATTTGTCGTGTGAATCTTTTGTTTAGCAGTTTTCATCTGTGGAAAAGTAGGTTACATTCGTTTTTCAATGCACTGCAATTGAATGTATGGATAATGTATGCAATGTTAGTTGCAAGTTATTAGTGTAAACTAGTAACATAGTGTAGTGAACTCAACCAAAATCGATAAATATGCATAAAGTGGGCTCTTGAATTTCGTAAATTTCATGACGGGTCAGGAAACAGCCGATCTATTCTCTAAAATTTCTTCGTGAACAGCTGTCAATATTGTGAATCCCTATCAATGGAATGTCAGTTTACTTCACCTAAGTTTTCACCTTGAGATTATTATAGAACAGTCCGGTTAATCTACGTTTTCATAACTTCTAACTCCTTTTAATTCAACACTTACCTAAGGCTATTGCCGCGTATTTATAAATACGCAACCTGTAAAAATACAGTGCAATATTAGTAACGACACGTGTGATGCTATTTATTTATATGACCCCTAAACACGATGTATCGTGGGGTTAGGGTAACATCCCTTCACAAAACTGTCATAACAATATCAATTATTTCACCTCCCATAGAGCAATTACGATTGAACAAATTATGCTGCTGTGTTAGTCGATAGACGGAGGCTAAATTTGTCTAGACAGATAAATAAACAATATAAAATATTGTTTATTTATCTGTTTTTTTTTATATAGTCATCATAAACTTTCCCCTCGAATTTAAACAATTATGTGTAAAGAAAAAAAAAATCTTCGTATTTTCCATAAAATCTTTCAGAAAAAGATTTTCTTTTTCCTAATTCAAGTTTTGTTTTTTGTTTTACGATTACAAACGAATTCAAGTTTAAGAAGATTGATTTGAACTATATATATTTTGGAGAGATGGAGATCCCAGTAAAATAAAATCAGCCGTACTTGTTCTACATTAATTTCAACAATAATTTGTTATTTCAAATCGATTTAATTTCCCCATCCCACACCGGATATTGTGTGACATTTACATTTTATTTGAGCAATTACGAACAAATAAAACAATTAGGTAAAACAAATGACACGAGATGTGGAACAACGTGGGATATGGGGTTCAAAGCGGTAGTTCTGTGATGATTATGAGAACAATGTCATCTGCTATATATGGAGATACGCATCACTGGTGTGGGATAGTCAGGATGGACAGTACTTGTATACAAACATGGAAAACTGGCATAAAACCGTTGCAGTTCAAAAAATAAAATGTTTGGTCAATAGGCAGATTACTTGGACTGAAACTAAAAAATCTGTAGCACAGCTAGCAAATAGACTTCGTAGCGTATATTAGGTTTTGATGTCATCCTTTTAGATACAGAAAAATAAACAATTTTGCTTGTCATGCTTTATCGGAATCAACTGGATCGATAACAAGGAGTAACTTGCATTAGTAGCTTGTAGCTTCCAGTCGCGGTTCAATGAATACTTCAGTCTCATTAATGCCAAGTTTAAGAATTATAATAAATCATAGATGCAAGGCTCGCCGCCATCGATCACACAATACAACTACCTGATTCGTACCCAATATCGTTTGATTAACGACTTGTTGAGTGACTCCTATTCATCGAATCAAAGGGTGATCGTATTAAGTATTAATAAAGGGAATGTTTTACATTTCATATCAAGCGTGGTTTGCTAACAATGAACGAACATTCCTCTTCGTTGCCAACAAGGTGTGATGTATGGAGCTATGACGGCCAGGCCATGATACGCGGTTTGATTGTGTGTCGCAAGTTTATTTGATTTCAATGATTTTTGTAGACATAGTGATACTACGTTTCATTAAAAGATTTTTTGCTTTAAACTTTGTATTTGAACTGCCGTTATTTTATTCCGGAGTATAGCATAAAGAATGTGCTGTCTAGGCAATATGTCTAGCTAAAATAAACTTGTTTTTTGTAACTTTTTGCTTTGCAAGGCACATTTAAACGTCTCTTGCTTCAAGCTTATTTGGTCGCAAAAAGCAATTAAGGATCTATCCCGATACAAAGATAAGACTCAAAAGATAAAATGGGTTGATAAACGAAACCGAAACCTAAAGAAAGTCTGCAGACATTAGTAGCATTTCTAAATACTTTTTACCCATGGGAATATACTTGTTTTCCCACCTACAAGTGCTAGGACAGATAACACACGTCTTTTAGACGACATCCGAAATGCAAATAGAATGTCTCGAAGCTTGTAAGACAGTGACACGGGGGCTATCGGGACATCGCATCGGTCTCGGTCGCCGTCGCCGCCACCTACGGCTGACGGGCCCGACGGACACAGTGACGTCGTCGCATCCGACTTAACGACACCCCGACACCGATTGTGACCGAGATACGATTCGGCTGTGATTCGATTCGCATTGACCAATCGGATGCGATTGATGGATATTCGAATTTTAAGATAAAGATTTGTGTGCGACAATCACGGTGGATGTATTGGTAGGAAGTCAATTGGAGGGGTGCAGTGGGATATGCTGTTTCTTTTATTTTTCAAAATTTACAGGGTATTGTGCGCTCCACCTTGTGTTTTGATCGTGTGACTCTGTAAAATCTCTGTGAGCAAAATTAAACAAAATTGTAAAATGATTTCCTGTTTTTCAATGTAATTAGACGCTCGAAATAAAAATGTTTTCGAACTTAATTATTTTTTGACAACATTCAAGTCTCGATAATGATTAAACGTGTATCATTTAGTGTCCTGTATTTCACATATCTAACCCTTCGGACATGTGCGGAGGTCTATAAATAAGGCTAGTTTAGGCAATCGTCTCATTTGCCGACGACAAGGCTTGTCGAATTCGTTTATAGGTTTACGACAGCTCGTTAGTTGCAGCGATAAGATTCCCCTAAATAGATAATTAGTATTGTTTCCCTATATCAATTCCTATTGTGTAATCTTTTTTACTGTCAGTTTTATTGATTTGAAAGGAATTGCGACGCCCCTAAGATCGTCATCTCGAAGTGTTAACAGCTGAAGAATGAGCAACATAAATAAACCGTCGAATACTGATTGCCAATAAACAAACTCGATATACGTGTTTAATATTTTGTATCATTAAAGTCTGAGACTGCACCGGGCAAAACTTGAAGAAAACCAGAATTCGTTTTATGCATAATTTTTTGTCACTATACTGCACTACAAATTAATGCGGTGTCTGTGAAAAAATATACGTATCCATTATGTCTAATTCTTCTTACATTTTGTTGCCTCCTGGGCAAGCGATATTCGTCACTGGCAAAAAAATCTGATTTTCAAAAACAGGTCATGTGCATACCTACAATTTACATTTTGTTGGTTCAACAAGATTCTGAACATGTAGATACCTAGGTATTGACAGTCTAATATTTGATGCAATCTTGGGACACCTAGATGCTTACTTTTTGCCATTTGATAATTATGCCATTGCATTTAATCTCAAAGCAGAAAGGCAAAACAATCTAACATTTCCCAGCCTTGAATAAAGAAAAGAGCTCCTCACATCTGCACCAGATCGCAACGAGCCTGTTAATCTGATACCATAAGCAGAAATATTGATGGAAACAAAATTTCTCGTTAAACGTTCCGCGGAGTACCGTTCGGCGCGTGGCGGTCGTGCGCCTGCGCTGCGCCCGCCTTGCCCGGCTCGTTTAAAGCCATACCTTAATTACGGCAAGGCGTTATCGAGTAAGAATGTGCACACGCGACATTGGTATTAATTTTAATGAAAGAAGTGTGCGCTTGGGCAGCACCTGCCCGACTCGACGAGTCGTTGGCTTACTGAAAACTACGCGACATGGGGAGCTTTGGAGACGGTGTTGTTTTAACTATGATTTTAAAGTTCAACTCGGTTTTCATTGAGCTTTGTGATAATTAATTTTATTATTTAGTAATGTTACGTTACTTTAAGGTTTTTTTTCCCTTATTTGTATTAAGTAGTTAAGCTGACTGTTTATCTGTTTTTGAGTTTTACAAACATCGTTCAGCTGCCTGAGGTGAATAGCTGTATAATTTAATAATAAGTAGGTACGCATCATCAATCATAGTTTTCTGAAAATATTTGGTCAACATTCATACAGAAAAACATCCTCCTTTGTATTTCGATCAAAACGAATGTTAAGTAAAAAAATATTGCACATTGAAGTCGACTCCATGCCCGTCCTTTCCATAATTATATCAGAAAAATGTAAGGCCGTCTTCGACCGAAGTATGCCCTTTTTGTACGTAGAATTACGGTTGATTTTTCTTCAAAAAACATGTTTACAGGTGAGTACATGTTAAGATATAATTAATGTTGTCATAAAAATAGTAGACATTACAATATGGGGTTGTAATAAATTTTCATTTGTTTTCACCGATTTTTGTGAAACAAAAATTAAAGAGTGTTGAACAATTTAATAATTTAATTTAAATACACCTGCAATGCTTGATGTAGACATTAATGAACATGCTTTTGAATGTATGACGTATGGAACAGCAGGCAAAGAATAAAAGTTAATTTCTTTATCATTTATCCTCAAACATTAATTATTGTGTGTGTAGGTATGTATATGTCACAGCTACAACCCGAAGTGTGGCTTTACCTAGTTTTAGCCGGCTACACCTTGGTGTGGCAGGTAGCAGTTGGTTGAATTTAGTTGTAGCAAATGAAAATGGCTGAAAGGTAGGTTAGGTTAGAACTGTGACCACATAACACACCGCACGAGCCGAGCGAGCGAAGCAAGCGGAGCCGTGGCAGCGGCCGGCAAGTACCTGGGTCCATTTAGGTACAAGAGTTATATACTGACACTCCGACACAAAATAATGTAACTCTTGTTCTAACCTAACCTAACCTAGTTTTCAGCCATTGGCTACATCTAGTTTTAGCACAATGCAACTGGTTACACTTAGTTCTAGCCGTGAATTAATAGACTATACCTAAGCTTAACCAACTGCTACCGGCCGCACCAAGTTGTAGCCGGCTAAAACTAAGTAAAGCGGTACTTCGGGTTTTAGCCGTAACATATACATATAATTCACATAAGCATCTAGGTAAGTGGGTTTTCCAAAATAGGATGGAAACTTTGTTTTCATTTCATTTAGGTAGTTGTGGTCCACAGTAAGGTAAATGACGATATGGTAAAATATGCATATAATTTAGATTTATCATCATCTGCCTAGCCTTTTCCCAACTATGTTGCTGTCGGCCTCCAGTCTAATTGGATGCAGATGAATACCAGTATTTTATATGAAGCGACTGCCTATCTAATCTCCACAGCCCAGTAACTGGGTAATACGATAACTCTTGGTAAGACCGGTTGTCAGACTTCGGGCTTCTAACCACCCGTTACGTCTGTCAAAGATCTACAAATGTCAACCTGGACTGACGGATTAACGTGCTTTCCGAGGCACGGAGGGATCTCGATATGTAATGGATGGTCACCCATCCATGAACCGACCCCGGCAAGTGTAGCTTAACCATCGATCGTCCCGTGCGGCTGTTATTATTTAGCCACGAGCCCATTTATATCAGTAATATAGTATTTTTTCTGTCCTATTAGAGATATTAATATCTTTAATTATCATGATCTCCAAGATAGATTAAATTACTTAGTTAATTACGCAGACATATCGCGAAATGTACAAATCACTGGATTATGAGTAAATAATGAATCGTGTAAATTGTCGTTAAGCAGGTGCGACAGTACATCTGCGCAAGCTCTTATACTAGCCCCCTACCTCTAGACCTCTATTATTACTTCTAAGAAATTCGATAAATCAATATGTTTTATATAATTTTATTATTGCACGTAATACGCTCTTCGGTCTAACAACAAAATTACTTGGTTAGAACGCGAAAACGTAATAAAAGTCTATATAATTGATATTCAATGTGTATCATGGACGCCTGTATTTCCATAAATTATATTCCAAAGATAGAACTTCGCTGTCATACGGTTATGAGGTTGATATTCTTCATGAAATGGTCCTTTATCGCCGACGATTAGTCTGTCATATTACCTTACAGTTATCATCCCAGAGCTAGTCTTAGCTGTCATTAGGCATTCATTTCTACAATGTCAGTTAATTTCTTTTTATATAGCTACGGCAAAAATAAAATTGTCTACTGCTGTTTACCGCCTTATGGAACTTTCAGGTTCGGTTACCCAAAACTGAGTCTTAAATCTTTTGGTTAATGATAACAATTTGGAAGGTTCGTCAATTCAGAAAATCCCAATCTCCGCGTGCCTCATTTGAAACACGCGCCTCGCAACTTCTTAAGTGTATGCGACAGGTTAATTTCAAGAATAAATTGAAGCTCGGCGCGATCGACCGCTTTTATGGGTCGACGGCGTGTTTATGCGAGAGGGAACCATAATAGAGGCTTAGTGAGTCCTGGATGGGGACACAGCTGCCCATTGGGCGGGGACAACGGTGCCCAGACGAAGCTTTTGAATTTTTAGTACTTACTTTTCTGCGTAATGTGGAACTTACTCATAATGTAATGCCTGCATATGTAATTTTTTAACTTCTGCCACTTTGAGTAATATTTTTACTCGTCCTGACCGCGATAGACTCGGTGACATACATAATTCAAACATTTATTCTGACGCTAATAAGTGATTTAATAGTATTGTGGTCATAATTTATTATTATTCGATGTTAAGTGACAGATATAAGTAAGGCTTTACGGGTTTCAGGTTGATTGAATTTATTATTATTGCAACAATATGTCGACGAACAAATCAAGTGAAATAGTTGATACTCCATTGAACAATAAATGGAGCACCAATTAGCTTGTTGAGAGGAGTTATGTATTAAACATCAGTTCTGTTCTCTTGTTAGAGATTAAAAACAATATTAAAGGCTAAAAATACTACAGTCTTATCTAGATGTTAATCTAGCAGAGGTTTTTAATCACGCCCGAATGACGTTACTTTTAATAATTGCTTTAAGTTAACTACTAGTTAGTAGTTAGCTCTGAGCTTTAGCAAAAAACGTATAAAAACCTTATCAGCAGATCATGTAAATATTGCTCTCTTCAGCATTCTTGATGTTGCGACTAATGTAAGACCCACCAAGACAAAACGATGACCATAAATATTTTTAAAGTACTGCAGAGACTACGATTACCGTAAAACTTAGCGGCAGATCCAATCCAGATAACATGACAAAAGTTTCAACATGTGCACTAACAAACGTATCGAGACACTTCCGAAAATGTAACACTTCTCAATTTTGAACACTACATCTTCAACAATAAAGGTGCCAGTGCTATCAATGAACGGTTTTGTAGGTGTTCGATAGTATTGGTCATAAGTAAAGAAGTAGGTTCGATACCGATCTCGACTCACGCTGTTAAACGTACACACATGAACATGCCTGTAACTACTGCTTTTATTAAATGTTTTTGTTTTGTTAAAATTGCCATTATTGGCTTTTGTTTTAATTTATGATTGGAGGACGACTTTGGGAATATTTTTTCCCCATCTACATGAACATATAAGATCTCCTTGAATTGTATTTTAAGTAACTATGAACTATATTATATTAACATAAACACACTTGGGTATGGAGCAGGTTTCCCCTCTTTAGAAGGAAATAAAAACAAGAGTTAGTTAACGTGACATGTATCGTCATTCCATAATTTCATACATTATTCTGCAGTTTATTAAATTTATAATTATAATAGTATAATTTTATATAATTATCATATTATTATAATGGAATAAGTAGAACTATAAATAATCTTAAGCCGTCATGAATCTTTTTGTAGATGGTTGGAGTAAAGTTGTTTTAAGATCGAACTAAGTGGTCTTCATCTTTCGGGTTGGTCTAGTGTAAATTACTTATTTACCTTTTTCTTATTCTTTTTTAAATGTAGCTTCTTTACTTATTATTAAAAATAATTTTCCAAGACTGTATTAAATAAATAAATGTACATTTAATTCCTACAAACCTTCAATTTAACTTTATACATTTATCGATCACATGATAATGTAAGTGAGCTATAAGCACATAAAACATTGTATAATACGAGCAAATCTCCCTACGTCCGACAAGTATGCGCGCACGCACGGTCGCGCGCGCCTCACGCGGCCTGCCAGTGAATTTTAAACTTTCATTAGTAACCCACAAATGTAATCGTTTACATTAAATCGCAGGTGTAATCCAAGGCTTTTTTTGTTTATATCAATCATCTGATACGTATTTAAAATGGAGCGTGAATTACATTTTTATTCAAGTTGATCATGTAGTGTTGTTAAGTTTTTTTTTGCACTATTTAGATCTCTTTTTGTTTATATAGCATAGTCTGCTTATAATCTAACTCTCTCTTTTTGTATAGCTTATTATCTTTTTAATGTGTCTAAATAAGTATCCAGTGGTTGTTCTACAATAAAAACCAAGTGTATTTAACATGACATCGTATGTTTTTTTTTTTTTGTAAATTATTAATACATTGGAAACTAAAACAAAGCGTATCTCACACATAATTATACTTACCAGCAATAAGCATATTAAATAAATAAACCCATAAAGCACACTCAAGCAGGCTTTATCTAGATTCGACTTATAAAATTAAATGGCTCAATCCCAGCTCGGGGCTAAAGCAAACACGGGATTATCTTTACGGTAACGCCAATTCTGGTGCAATTGGAAGGCGAGGTTATGGTGCTGACGTTATAACAGTTTTACGGTTCTTTGTTATTTCAGTAACAGGAAGAATTTCAAAACAAAGGTTTCGTATCTTTAGAAACGTCCTTTTTCATGATGCCAAATCTTGACATTTGTATTTCGTTCGGACTGTGAAATTGCATTTTTAAAGATGCACGAAGCCAACTGAAACTTTTACTAATTTAAAGTCCCAAAAGTGTAACGAGATAAATTAGTTTTAATTAAAAACGTTACTCTCCAAATGTTCATTCAATTAGAATCTTGATAATTAAAAAACGCCGCCACAACAATGCGCACACGCAAGCGGTCAAACGCTTAAGGACTTGATACATCTCTCTGCACATCGAAATATAAATCAGGGCAGTATAGACGAGGCCTGCCCCTCGTGAGCTTTGAACAGCGGATACGATCACTTGCGAACAAAAACAATTAGCCGCTCACTTGCACTTACCATTACGTAGATCGAAGATAACGTTACCGAGCCAAGTGTAAATAGAATCAACAATAAAATCTGTTATAGTGCTCACTATCTGATAAATAAATAAGACGTAAAAAGGCTTCATTCCGATGCTCTTTATACAGCCAGCGTCAATTCGTATGTAGTTTTTAAGACAGGGAATATCTTACTTTTGTCGTTTTGTTTTTAAATGCTACTGAATATAAACCATACTTTTACGAGTATTTACTACGAAATTATAAAATTCTCAGGGACTGTAAAATTTAACTACGCTATACGTCTTTAGACGGGCTATATGACTGCGGGCTTTTCCTACCTATTTTGAGATGGATCTTTTAGCAGTGGATTAGACAGAGATACACAGAAGATCCTCCTGTTTTGGATTGTTAACCTTGCAGTAACTGCTTACCAACCTTATTATTTACCTTGGTTTAATTCTTGTTTAATCACTTGACACTGTTTAAGTGACATAGTTTGAGTTAATACAATTTAAGTTTATTGAAATGTAGAGTTTTCGACCAGATGGTTGACAGCTATCACAGTGATTTCCCCAAGATTTTTAGCAGCCTAACCAAGGTGGGTTTTTTAACTCCTTCCATTTTAAAATATCTATAATTTACGCACCCCTAATGAGCTCACATCATAAATAAATTAATCCACATTTAAAGTTTTTGTTTGAAATGTGGAACATACGACCAAATGGTTGATGGCTAGCTAGTTAGCTTGTGGTTAAGTAATAACTACCACATGGCCTGATCGATCAGGTTAGGCTACGCTTGCCGCGGTTGCTCCGTGGATGGGTGACCATCTTTACATACGAAGACCCCTCCGTGCATCGGAAAGCACGTTAAGCCGTTGGTCCCAGCTGTCATTTGTAGATCTTTGACAGACGTTACGGGAGTTAGAAGCCCAAAAGTCTGACAACCAGTCTTACCAAGGGGTATCGTGTTACCTAGTAACTTGGTTGTGGAAGTCAGATAAGTAGTCACTCCATGTAAAATACTGGTATTCAGCTGCATCCGGTTAGACTAGAAGCCGACCCCAACATAGTTGGGACAAGGCTATTATGTAGATGATGATGACAGTCGATAGCTAGATAGCTGTGGGAGTGATTTCCACAAATTTTGCTAAGTTTTTCCTCAACCTTACCATGGTGGGCCTTTTAATTCCTACCATATTAAAGTATCCATAAGTTACGCACCCCTAATGAGCTCACATCCTATACAAACTAATCCACACTGCCCAAAGGCTAACTTAAATGATAACTATAAAACAAACGCGTGTATCACCGTGGGATTGAATTGCGAATTTTGATATCTCAATCTGTGTCGGGTCAGAGACGCCGCGGTCACGAGGGCCTTCGGTGGTCACGAGCTGGATATCGACTGTGAGCTTATTAATTATTATCTGACCAGCAAATTAACTACACTAAAGGATGTTAATGTGTGGTATTCATAGTCGGGCAGTAGGGATCTGGTATTATTTTGGAATTTTTGAGTACCAGTTGTTGACATTGTACATTTAATTTAAAAGACAAGTTTAATAAAATAAACTTATTATGAAATTTCCTAATATAATTCAATATCACAAGTATGCACATAAAAGTCTTTAAAACAGTTGCAGATATCGCTAATAGCACAGTTAACTTGGTAAGGAAATGTAAGTGATATAATAGAAAAGCTTATTTACAAGATGCAACATGCAATTTGCAGGACTATGAATACGGCCACTCACACGCACAGGGCGAAAGGTCTCGACCGATGGGCCGCCGAAATTAAATACAGGACACACTCGCTTTAGGCTCGGATGCGATAAATTACAGCATAAGTGATTCCTGACTGAAGAGTATCGCAGATAAAGGTCAGGTTAAACACCTCAGAGATCCGATAAGAACATACATCAGATCATTTTCTATGTCATTATTTTTAACGATGTAGAAGGCATGTGAATTTTCAAAAAGCTTTCCTTTTTAGTTTAATGCCTTACAGCTGAGGACTGAGGAGTTACGGCTTCTGGCTACTTGTGCATTCATAATTAATTTAAAAATGTTATCGAAAGATTAATGTAGCTCTCCCCATCTCACCTCTATGTTGGTAAGGAACTGGGATGATGCCATCGAAGAAATATACTTAGGACAACATACATTGCATTAAAAAACACACAAGAATTAGGTCGCTATATATACCAAATCTTTTTAGAAGTTTTATGATGAAAAGCAAAAAGCAGCTTCCATTTCCTACCCCCGGCAGTGCTCAGACAGGAAACAAGTTTACAGCACAAGAACATGGGTCCGAACCTAATTCAGACAATGAACTAACCATCTTTACAATACATCGCAAAAACTCCATCTAACCCTTATTTTCTAAGCCATAGAATCTAAAATAGAGAAACATTTTATTCAGTGACGCTTTCAAGTGTTGTCTCAAACTAGGCCGTGTGACCGAATTATTTTTTCACCAGCATCAAATACGCGACCTTTGCGGCGCGGGCGCCACATAGATTGCATGAAAAAACAAATAAAAATTGGTTAGAACTAATAAGTGTGTAATTACGTTAGTCTCGGAGGGTGGCTCGCGGCCGGCGGTCTACCCCTACCTGAAGGGGTGCGTCCATCATTCATACTGCGGTATTAATCAAAGCTGTGGGATTCATTAGTGCATGTTATAGCTTGAATGTGCTTTGATATTAATTTAGTTAGGTTAGGTTATGTTGGTACTCCTCGATCTATCGTAGGCTCCTGTCGAATATAAATAAATTTGATCACTTCCATTTTTTTTTCTAAAATTCATAGGGTTTGTCAATGGGGTTGACTTATACGGTGAAAAGCTAAAGTTCAACGGGGTTGATCTATGCGGTGGATGCAGCCCCTACCCAGACAAGGACGTTTGCACGGCGCAATGAAAAACTTAAGGATTTTAACCCATATTTCCGTATAGCACTAGGCATCTTTAAAATCAGAGATGTCTTTGCTAATTGCTTTGTCATGATTATGTTTTAATTAAAAACAAAAAAAAAAAAAAAATTGGTGTATATCCTTCTACTTCAAAGATCCACACACATAATAATATTATATTCATATTGGTATTATAATTTATGTATATAGATTATGGCTTAGCCCATTATTACAATAGGTACGATGGGGTGGTTACTCACTGCAGTGATTCATGATTCACCCCTAAAGATAGTATATCGATAAATGGCTTTAATCGGTCAGCTGTTCTCCAGCAGGCAATATGTTGCATGACTTACTAAAGTATTGTTTATGTTAGCAGTACCTAAAATCATCACAGTTTTTAAATTTTCCTTAACTCATTAGAGTGCAAATTTCCACTGTTGAACTCCTATCCAATTAAAGTCATGTCATCACCTGCTTAAAGCAGTTTACTGCTGGACATAGCCTCTCCAACTGCACACCACTGAGCTCATTTCACGGTCAATCTCATCCAATCATCTATTACCAAAGTTATACAAGATTTTCAATCTGGATCTGACAAATGCTGCACTGACTGGACAGGTCCACTCAAATCTGTGTGGTTCTTTCCTCAAAAGACCATTTCAGACACTAATCTACATGGTTCTCATATGGCCTGACCAAGATTATGTCTTGACTTTAAAGGAGAATGCGACCTCTGAGTTTGTTTCGGCCTTTCTTCTCAGATTAGTAATATGTTTTTCATAATATGACGTGTAAAAATGATTTCGATATCCTATTTACAGAATAAACAATTTCGTTTCATTTCATTTCGCCAGCTTTTATTCCGATCCATCTCACAACATAAGAGTAAAGTAACTATAGGACGTAATCGTTTTAGAGTTACGCAACCAGCCACTACTTATGGCCTATAATGATGATCGTTAAATCCAATCCGTTACTACCGCACCATCCAGTCTTTACCATAATAATCAGAACTAGTAGCTTGCTCCATTCAATAAGGAAAACGAGAGGGAACAATTTCGATATCAGATATTAGAAGGGCTAGCCTCCGATTGATTAATAGACCTGAAAAACCGGAAAGTTTATCTGGGATAGACATCATTTGCTATCAAACGTGGGAATTGAGATAAGAGGCTAGAGTCAACATGGATTGAACTTGACTACTCGAAACTAGGGCCTCATGGACGAGCCGGAGAAGAAAGTTTTACATAACAAAATATTAATTGTTTCACGACTTTCCATTTCAAACAGAACAAAGCATTCCCCTGTATGAACCGCAAATTTCACTTTTACTAAACTTCGCCACTGTTATCTGTATTTGTCTATTGATGATCACCTCACCGTATTTGATGCTCTGTATACATTGGTATAATGTAAACAAGGAAGTGGTTAACAGTAGGCGATCGTGTGCCACTAATCGTCGTGCAGGGGTTGACAACAATGAGGAGCATTGAGAGCAGTTCATTGGCAACACCTTCGCGTGCCGTCCACCCACGCAACTCAGATAACAAGTTGAATACATCTGCCTGTTTGATAAAATAATACCATGTAACAGGCAGGTAACGTTAGCAAGCAAATGCCACTGGATTTCAGAAAAAAAAAACAATTTTACTAAACATTTTGGTAAAATTGGAAATTATACTAGATCAAACGATTAACATTACAATTTTAATGATTACAAAATGTCCATAAAAGGCAAGGAACGTTTTGTCAGAAACTAAAGTCTTTTTAATGCCGCCTTTCTGGTCGCAAAACGTCTTTTTTAAACACTTACGTGTGATTGATTATAAATATTTTTTATGACAATATAATAAAAACGCACTATTGAGCCACACACAGAGCAAATTTTTTGTTTCTGTTATATGTAAAACACAATTGTTAGTGCTAAATATACTAATAGATGTTTATTTTCAAGTGATCAAAGTTTATGAGTTCAAGTGATCTTTAAGGTTTATTGTGCCACTTAGAGGAAGATTTCCCTTAAGTTGTTTGTTTAAAGGGACGTCGTAAGTGGCGTGGCCATTCAAAGGGTTCCGGTGTCATTACAGCCATTAGGGTCACTCGCCACACCGACAATTACTTGGGAAGGTTTTCAATTTACTTTATTATTTATTTATTTATGCGTTATCTCGCAATGATGAGCGATGGTATTGGGAGGAGAACAGTGGAATGAGTTCAGTGGGATGGACAAATAAAAGTTTGCTCGGTACAATTAGTAGGTACGGCCGATGTTTTGCTGGAAGGCCAATAAGTTAAATGTATGTTTTCAATATGATTTGATGGAAAAATAATACCGATCGCAGTATACCATAAAATGAGAGGATGACAAAAAGAAACAACTTTTCTTTTTTCCAGAATTAAGTGAAAAATTACATAAACATATGATCCGTACATACGCTGAAAAGAATCATAACCAGTTAACGATATTAATTTAATTCTTTTAAATAATAAAATATAAATAATTTCATGTTTAAAGGAAAAGCTCTATTTCTCACGAAATACATAAAATGTCAGTAATTCAAATTTATTTTCTCTGGAAAAGAGTAAACGAGTCCAAGTATTTCTATGTGCTAGTTGTAACAAATAATTTTGGAGCCTATCTGCCTACTATGATTAAAAGCATTATGTTTATAGTCCCGAATTGCTCCAGCATTAAATGGGTCTAATGGGAAGCGTTTATCTTAATTCCAGTGATTCAAGTCTCCCACGAAACGTTTGACGCAGCTTAATGCCACATAGATTATTACTGTTTATAATATTTGACAAAAAAGGTGTTTCACAACCTTTACAAAAACTTTATTCTATAATTACAACGATTTTGTATCCAAACTATTTTTTTTTTGTATAACCCTTTAAATGAGCTGGGTCAAACTTCGCATATTTTCGACCTGCAAAAAGTAACATTAGGGTTATGGATCCAGAAAAAAGAAAATGTTATCCAAAACAAACAAAACATAATAAATAGCCTTCGCGTTTTCATATTCATTCTAAATTAAATTTAGGCGTGATTAACTCACTCGAGGCGTTTTCTCTGTTCATCAATCAAAGTGTGGTCACGAAGAATGGAAGCAACATTTACTTCCTAACATTTGTCTCTTTCACGCTCTAAATAATATCTATGGATTAGAGAGGGACGATGTATGCTTGATTAGACACTACGCAATTATGATTTTCAGAGTTCACACGGGTGCCTCGGGAGCGGTCAGACGGCTGACTTCAGAAGCCTCCGGTAATCAATTTTGTACACAAACGGCGGTTATTAATTGATTTTTTTCTCTCTAATGACTAAAAATAACATCTGCCAAATCAACAGGACCGGTCGTTAACGAACGTGCCAAATTTTTATTTTCTCCTGTCTTCAATCTCACAGATAACTTGTAATGTACACGTGTTTTGGATTTTAAAGGAGCGATTAATTTGCTTGCGAGAAATTGTTGCTGAAAAAGAAAGAGGGTCATTGACAAACTTTAATTTGAATTGCACTGGTGTAATGACAAGAAAATGAGTAGTCGCTTCAGCTTTACATGAATACCTTATTGCGGATCAAGCAACTTCTCATCTAAATGTGAAAAAAAAATGTCGAGAAATTTCAAATAGCTTTGTCTCCACCACGTAACTATACCCTTATCTACTATAAACAGGTATACATGAAGTGTTAGGCGTGTGCCGACTGTGAGAGTAAAAAAGGGGTTACAAATTTGCATGATCAGATTACAATAGTTGTGAGTATCACAGTGGGATAGAGCTCTGGTTCGAACGGGTCCCGCTATAAATTTTATCACATATTCCGAAACCGCGTGCAGTCTTATTTATGGGCCGATAGCTCAGATTTGATAAATATTCACCCTGGGTGTTTAACTAAACCAAATTAGATTAATTTATAGAAGTTTCTATTTTGATTTAGTGTTTGTTTTTGTTTACTTAATATAATTTCCGTGATCAAATAAATCCAATTAATTAGAAATGATTTAGACGATACTTTTGTCATTTACTGTTATTATTATTTAAGTGTTTCGCTGGTATATTTAAGTATTATTGTGTGTTACCATTTAATGGTAATGCAACCCTCGATAAACCTTTCAACATTTCGCCGATGTTTTACATAAAGGTTTGGCAACATTACAGCTATAGAGAGCTATCGCTTAAATTCGATGCATTCCGTTAAATCTACATATCGGTCGAGTGATTGAACTAAACAATTGAGATTGCAATTGGATATGCAAAGCGATTGGATATTATTCGATGTTACATACGATACTTACTGTGTTTCGTCAGGGATGTATTTCCTTAAATCAAACCGCTTTGGACCCGAGACGATCCCGTTTTGCATCCGTTCGTACATCAAGATTGCTATCAAAGATTTACAAGAGCCGTCCTCGATGGGAGAATGTTCCTTTTCCAATTGATACAGACGAATTATTTATTTATTTCAACTGTGTTAAGGCGAGTTTTGCTAGTCGATGTTTTATTGAACGATTTGGACTTACTACACTAGGAGCATTGTGAATTTATTTAGTTGTACCAATGTTTTGAGATGTTTTAGTTGAGATCTATTAACTAAGAATGGAGGCCGACAAATGCAAATTGATGAATGGGAACAGTGGTTTAATACTGTTTGTTAGTCAATGGACAGACAGAACCAGGATTGACTTACATTTAACATTTGCTCTGCCAGAAACAGCGTTTGCGTCGTACTAAAATTAACAAGTGTGATTGTTACCTACTATTAGTACGCCTATTACTTAAATAACTTCAGGATAGCATGTCAAAGGTTCAACATTAGACCAACAAACTGGCCCAAAATCATATTTTTTACCCAATCTCCAAATTCATCTCCGAAAAATTAGTTAAACAAACAAAACACTAATGTGTTTCAATTCCCATATATCCACATAAATTATGAGGCGCAGGCGCATCGCGGTGGTATCAAAGCCTGTTGAACAAATAACACGTCTTGTCTGATTTAGTGCTTGTTCGCGACCCTTTGACCACGACTGTCCACACCTATGGGTGGGCAGAGAACCCGCTAGCTTCGCTGACTAGCTGACTTTAGGTCGTAAGTCGTTGATTTACGATATGAAGTCGTTAAAGTCAGTTTAGGTATAGTTTTATTGTTTTTTAGATGTGAAAGTGCGTTAATGCTGTTGGCGACGTGTGTTATATGCGTTTAATTTTTAGAATTGACTTTTATGATTACTTAATCAACTTGCTGAACCAGACACAATCGTATAAGAATGTCGTTCTGTATGATGAGCTCATATGAAATAATCAATTTCAAAACGGAAACTCGACTGCAATACCAACCATCATAACTAATCAATTAACAAGTACGAATTGTCATTGCAAACTGCAAATCGATTCCCCCACGAATAAAGTTCCGGCAAAGAAAGTAAGATATTCAAAGGGTTTCATCTAAGCGTGAAATCACTATACTTGAGGATCTTAGCTTCCCAACTCACCCTTTCACATTCACAGACAGAGACAAATATCCGGATAGCGAATACAGCTCAATCGATTCGCACAGGAAGTTGCAACGCTTCATTACCCCTGTATTATGTTTTACTAAAATTGAATATATGTACCCTTTTACCCACGCCGACAGCTCGCATTTCATTTTTGATAAAGGAAAAGATAAAATTTTGCATTATTGTGCACCATTTTTTTTATGACAGTTGTAACTTGTAATGGCTTAGTTAAGTAAGGATGGTGTAGAAGCAATTATTTTTAAACTCGGAAAACTGAACTGTTTTTGTGATAGATTTACTAAAATATTTTTTTAATTTAAAATTTATGTTATTGCAAGAGACGTTTTCTTAAATAACGACAAGAATAAACGAACCTTAGAAATACGAAGTCAGTGTCATTACAACTATATCTTATTCAAAAAGTCATGCTGACAAACCCTAATCGCTTTATAAGACTGAGTGCGCATCAGAACGCATCACATAAACCGCACCGTTCAGACGCCACAGTAAAACTAATCACGGACATTTTTCAGCACAGGACGTTTCAGTCGCAAGTCGCAACATGTTATCGTTAATTAAAACGCAAACGCAACATCGTTCATCTAGTTCTGTCTGTCTGTCCATTATACTTTTTGTTCGACGCTGACTAAATTATGTCTTTATAGTGATGGTGTAGCTTTATCAGCGACCACCATCTTGTGATCGAGCCCTGCCACAGTAATTTGTACCTGCCCTGTGTTACCGATGCGTCGATCTCCAAGGCTTTGATCATGTTGCGTTTTATTTGGGATATATACGGTGTTTTGTTATGGGTTACATTTTTGATTGAACCATAAATTGTTTCAGGGCCATTATTTCAATAGTCAGAGATAGCTTTTACCTGAAAAATAAATATGATGGTTTAACATATTTTCGATACAAAATTTGTCAAACTGCAATTTTTATTCTTCAGTTTAAAGATATCCGAAGATTGAAAAGTCATCCTTTAGTAAATAATATTTAACGAAGTAAAATTTATGCAAACTATCTAATTTACGAATTGTCTACGCACTAATTGGTCGTAGCTATTTGCTACGAGTGCTACGCCTTTATTTGTAGCAAGTGCTACGAAAACCAATCATTAAATCTTAGTTCAAGAAAGTTAATTTTTAAAACCTAATTTTGAGTTTTGGGCATTTGTTATTAAAATTGCCTTTCATCTACAATCCCTGTGTGTCACAGAATGTCGAAATAAGAAACTATGCGGAATAAAAATGAATGTGCTTCTTGAGGGGTCGATATTTTTTCATGTTGTTGATTTTATTTGTAGATGTCCGGAAGCGGTGTTCATTCTGGTCTCCTGTGATTAATGTGCTGGTCTGGCTTACTCTGATTAAGATTTTAAGAGTAGTATTACAAATAGGGCACGCATAGCAGATGTATTGATAGGACAAAATAGAAGTTTCCATGTTCTTTTTTAACTTCCACTTTTTTGGTACATATTTTCATCGCAGGAGTTTTTTATGTTTTTTGTTAACCAATTATTTTTATTTAAAGGTAAATTTTTAAACTGTTTCAGTAGGTACCTAATACCCACTTTAAATTAATTATCTTCTAGTTTTAAGACTGGCTGTTTGTTAGAAGGTTTTATTTATTGGTTTATAAAATAGAGAACACTAAGATCTGTGTGAAACGAAAATGTAACCTTAATACATACAAAATAGAAGGTTCTGTTATATTGTTTAAACACTATTAAGTTACAGGCGCCAGTGGGCAAACTGCAATATTTACTTAGGTCAGTTTTTTTCACGAGTTCATTCCCGCACAAAATCTGCGCTGTAGCACGCACTATTGTGAGTTTACATTCTTTTCTACACAGTGCTTTGTCTACTTCTATTTGCGGAATTTTTTTTCAACGCATTTTCCATTCGTTTTTTTTTTCTAAGACTAAATTTCACTAATGGCATCCCCGTACCATAATGTTCACCCTTCAAGCATGAAATAGGCAGATTCTGCTATCGCTAATAAGCTTATAAGCCATCGCCATATAAGCTTCACTATGTTACGCCATTTACCGATTCATTTCCCAATCAAAACCACAGAAATATACTTCTAAAATCGATCCTCACACACCACTATTAAACCTATAACAATAATTAATCAACATTTACGACCACCATCTATCATCTCTATCACAGTAGTACACATTTTGATTTGCACACGTGCTCACCGTGCAAAATTCAAAGTGTTAGGTTACAGTGAGTAGAGTACCCCTATGAATTGCATCGCTATGCACTCCACCCTTTCATTTTATCGTATTGTGCAAGCGATACGTCATCTGTCGGCGTCCGAGCCTTTGAACGTTTGCCGACGTCGCATGCGCACGGTTGCTATAACGCGACTTAACGATGCGAAATTTGCTTTTATATTTATCAAGTGCACGGTTTAGAACTAGATTGTAAGTTTGCGTCTCATATGTAGAACTTTGTAAAAGACGATCATTATATTAACAGGATGTCCTCATAAATAGAGGCAAGCTAAGTTGCGCGAATTAACTAAAAATAACTCAGTATCTAAATAATTACTCTAGATTTCAGATAAACTAGTTACGACTTGTCAATGTAAAAATAGATACGCGTATTGATTTGAATCTTTCTAAGAAAAGATAGTATGAATCAATAGCACAATGTGTTACCAAAAGGAATATAGCACATGCCAAATCTCGAGTACACCTTGTCATAGTTTCTATAGAAATCATAACAATAATAAATTGTGTATTCAATAACCCTTCCACATCTGCCGTATATATCGGCGCACGTATTGATCTACATTATAACGGAAGGTATCTAACGCACTATCTCTGAAACACAAGGTGCTACCGATCGATAAGATGTAGGTTACCAAGGAGCGTGCCAAATAATTCACCTGGACTAACTCAATAGAATATCGCGTTTCTGAATTAATTCTTATGACGCCACCTTGCTTACTCTGATTGTTCGCAACGAGGATTATATTACATTATCTTTATGAACGTGATCCGTAATTAAGCGCCCACATCTAGACAGTCTCGACAATGTCTGTCGAACAAAAAATCAAACGCAGTGCCTCGAGCAGATGCAAACGTTCTGCAAACATAACTGAACGCACCAAATCAATTTCAAAAGTAATTCAATAACATAATGTTGATCGTTGTAAAAATAATGTATTGCTTCCTTCCACCTTGAAGTGGAGTAGGTAGTGTAACGATGAACCTCGGAAGTGCGCGGGGGCTGCGATACAGTTACCTCGAAACTGTAACACTTTGATATTTGTTTTTTTGTTTGTCATAACGGCAAAGTGCAGTACCGTTCTCTAATATCAATGAGTGCACAAAAAGTAGCGGTCTATCGTTTTATAGGGATGTTTTGAAAAGAACCTTGGTAAAAAACGCGTAAGGTGTTCATACAAAGTTTCTTTAGTTCCGTTATATCAATGGAGATTAGAGGCACGCGTCTTTGCACCGGCGACGCTAAGGCCCGGTATATTGTCGGTGGTTCTTTGATGTGGCTGCAAAAGACGTCCGTTTGGACAATGGTTTAGGGATAATTTAGCGGAGCAAGTATCGGTCAGGTGGAAATCCGGTCGATTGTAGCTTTATCTGACCACAAGCTTAACGGTTTGCGTTTGTAGGTTCTGCCAGTTTGCATTAAAATATTAACTGTACTGTAACAACACGATAGATTGTTTGAATTGAGAAACTGTAAGAAAACTTCACAAATTAAAAAAGAATCTGAATCAAATGATGACAGCTTTAGGATATTTTTATTTTATGATTTGCACAAGGTGATGACAAAACTTTTAAAGAATTTCAATTAGTGGTCGTTTTAAAATAAATAAAAACCTTACCAAAATTACTAAAACAAACAACTTAAGCAACTTGTTAGGTAAAAAAAACATGTGAGCCAGAACTCGCTACCAAATAGTTTTAAATAACACTAATTATTAATAAACAGCTTACTAACAAAATACGATTACTTTAAGTACTTCGAGAATGAGTCGCCGAGAATATTACTATGATAACTAATTACTAGGGACGTGGGGACCGGTACGAAAATTGATACCATCCATCAGCACCAAAGGTTCCCGACTCTTGTTGATCCAATTACCATCATCTTATTAATTGAATATGAGATTTCCTAGAGGGAACCAATTAAATGAAGTTGTTTGATCAAAATGTAGACGTTACTTAACGTGGTTTTGATAGAGAAATTATTTAGCCTTTTAAATAAATGCCGCTTTTTTACTAAAAACTAAAACCAAAGGGTTATTATCACGGATCGTAAAATAATATCGCCACTTTAGATTTAAAAAATAAATTATACTAAACGTGGCATTCTTACTGCTAGATCTCGCCTAAGCTGTCTGCATTTATAAGTAGTTCGAAATGAGTTTTGTTATCTATTCTCACGTATACCAACGGCAATCATTCATAGAATTAATTTCGATAACTGTGACGCCTGGTCGAAGATACAGAAGCCGATGCTTTTAGCTTCTATCTCGCAGTTTAATTATGCCTCGTGAGGGATATTGACAAATGAACTGTCTCGCGATACGTCCAATCGGTTAAGGTGTTACATTCTGTCAACTAATTTCGGTGGACGGTTTTTTTGGGTCAGTTGTTCCGGGACCTGTCATATATTGTTCGATAAGAATCTATTTGTGTTTTCTAACGCTTGTGTCTTGTTTTGCCAATTAAGTTGTCTAAAACTGTAAACAAGGGTTTGTCCCACCATGTAATTAAACCTGTCCTTCGTATTTTTATTGTATTAACTGGACAAGTTAAATTATTACACGGATTATGGTTAGTGTGTTTTTACTTTTCTGCGTTTATGGAATTTTAATTTGTAATCAAATTATTTCGATTCCGTAGGTATCAGGTTTATCAACATCTTTTGAATTCTTTGCGGGTATTAAAATGCTTAATTAGCTTAAGAGCTGGTGGAATAAAAAGATTCGACTCTATGATTTATTACCAATACATATTTGCTTGAAATCTACATAATACAATTTCCTCCAAAGGTCTAAAGATATTAAATTGCCTGCATATTTCTATTCCACCATACATTAGTTCGTCCACCGCCTTCGATACAAAAGCCCAAAGAAAACAAACAAAAACAGGCTTTCGTTGTAATCCTCTATTCTTCTCAGCTTTAGCGTCGGTTCGTAGTTTCATATTTGTTTAAAATCACCACCGTGTTCAAAAGATCCGATAAAAATACTTGAAAGCTTCCGGTTGGTTGGTCTCTGAATAATTGGTACGCCATATATTTCCTTCTCCGGGAATTTGTTACGAATTTACGATACACATTGTGCTGAGGTATAAATCTTTCTAATGTCACGAGTTTTGGGCGTGAGGGATTGTGATAGCATTTATTGTCACACAAGTGGTGGGTGACACGAGTTGCTGAAATTGTGAAGTTTACAATTTATTAGGGTGATTTGTAATTACTTACATTTATGTCACTCAGTATTGTTATGATTGAAACATTTTGGAAGCGTGTTCCTTGTATTCCTTAAGTGCTTCTGCGTAAAGGTGTCTCTTTATATTGGGGACAACCTAAATTGGAAATGATTTTGCAAAAATTAACACAATTGAATGAATTAAGGTATGGTTGAATGTTTCAATGTCACCCGACATTGGAACATTCAACTTGGAAGTTATTACTGACCAAGAACAAGAGGTAGTTGCTGATCAACGTTTGTTTTTGTTATCCCACACACCAAAATGGAGGAATTATTAATTTAATATAAATCTGGATCATAACAAAGCGATTCTTTACATAACATTTTTTTTTATCTTTTATTCCTATAATTTAATGAGAAGAGCGTCTGCGTTAATAATCTTTTGCAACAATCAACTCCCCACAATAGGCGTTAAAATAGAAAACAGTTGCTTGGGCAAAAAATCTTTTCATCAATTTCACACTTCTTTATCTTTTAATATTTCGCCAACAGGAAGATGATCATTAGATTTCGGTAAGATATTATTTTCTGCCTACGAACATAGTTCCATAATATTTTGAACAAGCTTTCAGAAATGTTTTCAGTGACTATATTAAAGAGTTTAAGCAGGAAGGAAACAAGCTTATAAGTGTTTGTGAATACATTCAAAATTCTGTGTGTGTGTATTATTGTGCTTGTGAGTGGTTATTGAGATTATGTGAAATTTGAAGAATTTTGCACAAATCCGGCAATACGATTGTGGAGCATAAGCTTGCTTTAAAAGATAATCGGTTTAAGATCATTTTAAATCCTTTCGGTGCCGTTTAAATTAAAACCTCTAAAGTTATAACGGTCAAGTTCGAAAGCTCTACGAAAAAAAATGTGCACAAAAACGCACCGTGTTCTATTGACCGTGACGCAACAATTGTTTAGCAGTTTGCCGAGAACCCTTAAGTCCATCTTGTTGACTTCGACGCACAACGAAATTAAACATGAGAAAAAAATCCAAAGGTCCTTAAGTAGATCAAACGAAGGGTTCTATTGTGAATATTGTGTAATGTAGCGAGACGACATGGGGCCAGCGTACCAAAAAAGTTTCACTATGACGTGATGTAGCTGAACCTTTTATTTAAACTTTTGACCAGGACTGTACGTGGCAGGTAGAACCCTTTTTGCACAATTCGCTGTAGCCGATAACAAAACGTGGCGAAGTCGTTGTCGCCACACTTGTCTGCGCCGACGCACTTCAAACACTCCCAATTTCACGTCTGGTTGACCGCTGAATACATGTAACTAATTTTGTGTATCAATACACATCATGGTAGATGATGTATTGTGTTTATTACGCTTCCAGCTTAAATAATTCGGCGTGAAATAGCCGAAGTAAAATATGCAACCCTAAAGATGCTACCGAAATAATATTTTAGTTGAACATTTGAAAAAAAAATGGAATTTCCAAGCATTATAAATTAAGTACATGAACAGAAATGTTCTGAATTATCATCAGAACAAAGTCCTGTCCTAATATATAACATTCCTAATCCTTTTGATAAAGAAATATCGAGCGATTGTTGGCCAATTACGTGCCTTTTGTAACTATTGATCTGAATTATGGCATTAAAGATCGATTGTCCGAATTCAAAGCTGTCTATTTGATATCAGAGCGAGACTAATCGAATCACAATGGTGTTAAAATGATCATAGAACGTTGACCAGCTATTTAGAGTTTCGAATAAATTGTATTATATTTTATTTTTAAATACCATAAGATATTAAGATTAAGGAGGCTTTTGGGGTATGTAAGTTCCATTTGAACTAGTCCTTATCACAAATATCAAATGAGCTGGGCGCCTAAAACGGCCGCTTTGGCAGAATCATAATATGTTAATATTATGAATCACACAAACTGTCACAAATTGACAATTCATAATATTATCTGCGTTCAATTCGTATTACGTAATTCATCTGTTTGACAGTTTTGTAATTTAATGAAATAACTTTTAAACTTTAGAAGTAACTCATTCGATTAACAAAACCTGTAAAGAAAAATTATCCGTTAAAATTACGGTCTTCATTTTTTCTTGTGGCAATATTTACACCAAATAATGATTCTGATATGAATTGAATTAAATCTGATTCAGCTTCTTTCTATTTGTGTCACTTTTAGAGGAATTGCTAATGTGGCCGTTTCAATTAAATTAAACTGAAACGTAATGCAACAAAAAATTCCGAATTTTAAACTGTACCTTAGTAAATATTTTTTCTTATAAAGTTTGAATTACATTACAATTTATGTAAATACCTAATTTATGTTAATCGATAAAGTCGATCACCAAACAATTACGACACATTGACGATGATCATGCAACATCATTGTTTCATAATTGAAAGTAAATATTTTAAATGTAATCGAGTAGCATTTATTGTTTGAAACAATTCAAAAAGCTAGTCATGATACGATGAACAAAGAAAGCAAGAGTGAATACATCGAGCGGATGATAAACGATACTTTTATTGTCTATTGGTAGATTATGATGCTGTAAACATTGGGCACTTCGAGATGTGTTAGATATGAAACTACTTAGCTACTTAGCATACTTATCTAAAGTTGTTATTATTATCTGATGTATATCAAAGGCAGCTCGTGGCGGACGGTTCTCCAATTGCGAAAGAAACGAGTTAAAATAAAATTACCTATAGCGGTAAACTTTTTACACTAATCTCTAAGGGTTGATCAAAACATTATTTTCACACGATCGATCGATTTCGTTTCCGATCAACCAATTTCGTAATATCGATTGCGGCCACAAATCATTAAAAAAAATTGAGTTTGAAATTTTCGGAATGGGCAAAAAGTCGGCTTGCTTTACGTAAGGCGGGGCACACACCGCGTTTTCGAATTATGGCAATTTTGACACCTAACGAGTGCTAAGTTTTCATTGCCCCCTGTAATTTTATCGGGACGTGTGCTGACGGGTGTGGCATGTGAGGGTGAAAATCACTGTGTGTATTACGTGCCTTCGAGAACTGCTCCCAGATCATAACTCTCATGTTTTATAATAATATTCAAGTAGTGCACCGTCATTCGTTTTTAATGATGCGTCCAATCTTATCGTGCACTCTACTACTGATCTAGCGCTCTATAATTTTTGTATAAAAGTGAAAGTTTATTCTAGGTAGATCAAAGATGACCATTATAGGTAATGGAATTTTACTGTGATAGTGATAGTATAGTACTTATTTGGGGAAATATTTGTGTTTGAAAATGGGAAAAGGTACAATGTTAATAGCATTGCAAACTTTTTAGTTTCAATTAGTAAGGGATAAGTCATGTCGTCTTTGAAAATAATTATTGAAAAGAAGTATCAGGATCTTGATTTTTCATACAGGCAATTTGGATGTTTTACCAAATTTATAATCGTAAAAAACAAACGATTTCCTTTCAAACATCCCAAAAGTCGTACTCGCTAAACGGAAGGAGTAGCGAACCCACGTTCGGGGGTTGGGTGAATTAGTTTTTGTAGATATAAAAAAACAGTAGCAAAAATGAAGTATTGCTGATTGCTCTGCAGCTATTACCACACTGTATAATTTAGTGGTAAGCCTATGATTAAATAACGCTGCCTACCTGTTAAATTAAATTAGGCTTTTTAAGGGTGGCGCTCAGCATTCCTCTGTAGCCATTGCCTTGAATTAACAAACTTAAAAAAGGAACAAGAAGGTATTAATTTACGGACTCATCGATTATTGAGGCGCACACGTGTTAATGGTTTTTATGATTATTTATTTTTTAATACTTACAAAGTTTCAATTAATTGTAGTTATTACCAGCCCATAACTTATGTTGGCTTGTATGAATGCGGCTTAAAATCAATAGCTCTGTTTTATTTTCCTTTAGAATTTACTCTTTCTTTGTTTTGGAAGACATTTAATTACATAATCAATAATATTCTTTATAGTCCATTCCAAAGTCATGTTCTTCTTCTTCTTAGTTTATCAATAGTGAAAGTCGACACGCTAAGAAGAGTCCATTTAATGGACTCGGCCTAAAACTCGACTACGTATTTAGCGCCATCACTAGCGTCCATCAGTTTCAGTAATGTGCAGGCGACAGGACACGCAGGACACGATATTAAGTGTCCCGTCGTCTGTGGAACAGCACCATATTTACACTCTCAGGCGGTGTCGTCTGTTAATCTCCATCTGAACAAGTTTTTCATGCTTTGGCCAACTTGAATCCGGAGTCTGTTTAAAGTCTTCCAAGGCATCTCGTGCCCAGGCGGGAGATTTTCAGCAGGTGGGACGAATGTTATGGGTAAGGAAACACTTTCTCACCATAGCTACAGCCTTTCTTTTGATCTTTCGCCAGTGAGTGGGACAAATGCACTTTATAAATCAGCTTCGGCTTTTCAGCCTCTGTGGCACGAGGATGTTGTCGTGCAAAGAGTGTCGAGTTTCGGAGCCCATTTTGGCTCCTTCGCTGGAGCTTGCCACCGCGCTGTGATCTTCTGGTGGCGCTATTCCTGCTAATGAATACGGTAGGTATTTGTACCGGGGTCGGTTTTAGTTAACTAGTGACGATCCGGCGTTTCCTTCAAAGCTGTTTCCACTAACTTTGCAAGGGTAGTACGATTACACACGGGGCACGCAAATTCGCCTGCAGAAAAATATAGCGTCAGTCCAGTAGTCCACATAACGTCAGGCAAAGCACCTCATTTCGAAGATACTCCTTGTTCACCTTCTGCTTGTTCTTGCAATTTTTGCTGGATGTTAATGATCTGTCCAGAGTAACAACAACCGCCATGTATTGGCTTCATGTATTAGCGTCAAATCATTCGCCTCAGCCCATTCCTCGACTGCTTCTATGCTAATTTTCATGTCATTGTAGCCCCGTTGGAGCTACGGCTGTTGAAGTCATCGATTATTACTTTAATTGTGGTTGGCTGCTGAAATTCTTTGGCAAAACGAAATTAAATGGAGGTGCCAGGTGGCTTATAAACGGAAGTGATGGTGCAGTTACTAACATCGACGGTGAGCCATTCTCGTTTGAGCACTTGGTGGATAGTATGCCGGGAGCACCAAACACTGCGTTATCGTGCTTCGGGTGACAGATCTCGGCTATAAGCGTAAGTTCAGAGATGTGTTTCGCTTTCGCCGGCTTTGGGTTTCTTCTTGATTGGTCTTTTGGACGCAGATATGTAATGTCGCAGTGAGTTTTGCGGTAGACATCAGAAAGAGTTTAAGATTTTTCTTGTGAGAACCCTTCAATGTTAATCGAGACTACACACAGAGCCAGTTTTATAAGTCGACTTTGGATTGCCATCGTGGTGAATGGATTTGCCAATCAGCGTGGAAAGCTTGCTGATTATCCAGGGTGTATTTTTAGTGACTTTGTAGATACGTCGCTCGGGGAGGCTCCTTTGATGCACCCCAAATGTCATGTTATTAAAAATGGTTATGATCATGTCATGTAATATTTTCATCAACTCATTTTTTTGTGTTTAACAATATCGCACACATTTAAAGTAAAGAATAATGTACAAAATCTGAAGAAAATCATAAAAATATGGTCAGGCTGCCTGAAGATGCTGCAAATTGCCTTCACTGGGGTTAAAAATTAACCACTTTGACATAAGTTTCCATGTCTCCTACGGTCAAGCCTGTAAAAAAACACAAAAGATACACCTCTGAGTTGTGGTCTATGTACTTTCAAGATAATGAACTGAATCAGACTGCGTTATCCAGCTAATGCGTATTATTGTACAGGAAACCGTTGTCCTACCGAGTAGAGCATACTTCGTACCCTGAAGGAAAAAGAGATCTCTATTGCAATCTCAGCTCAGTGTAATCTTGCAAATATTTATCGTGTGTCAATACAATATGCCAAAAGCGGGCGCTTATTATGGTTTTTACAAATATGAGTACGCTTCAGGCTTTGGTTGCGTCCCAATTTATAGGTGAAAGCGTTGCTCCGTTACATAGAATAGGTCCAGGAATCATGAATATGAAATATGTCAATAGAAACTAAACGAAGGCTTTAGTGTAATAGATCATTTTCATTGGAGAAAGAGCTGCACGGAATAAAAGCTGAAGAAACCGTTAGCTGATTGCGGAAATCAGAGAATCGGTTGCTGTACTGTATTTGGAAGACAGTTTCTTGCAAGATCATGGATTCATGGCATCTTGGGATTAATTGGTTAAAAAATATTATGAGTTACAAGATAAGCTTACAATAAAAAGTCCAAAAAGTAAGTCAAGTTTTATTTTTTAAATATAAACAGTCACGTTCACGAATTAAACATAACTGGTTGTTGCTTATCCACGCCTCTGCTTAACCCTTCGGGAAATACTAACGATGTTATATTATGCCAGCTCCTCTATATCTCAATTTCAGATATGAATTCACAACAGATTACAAATTCAATTTAATTTCAACATTATTTCAAAACAATTAATATTACAACAAATCAATAGATAAGTATTATTTTATCTGGAATACAAATAAACACAAAAATGTTGCTGAATTACAGCGACTGAAGTATTTGCCTGGCAAGATCGCTGCCGCTTCTCCCTTATTTGCTTTCTACGTCTCGTTAGTGAGGAGTTACAGCGCATTGTCCAACACAATGGGGGGAGGGGCGCTGCCCGGGGCAGCCTCGTGGCTAAACACCATGAAACCAAATAAAACCATATGCAGAACATATGGTTTTTGAGAATCGTGTGTTATGTCTTCCTTACGGGTTTTGCATGATTGCTGCAGTGGGATATATTGGTGAAGGAACCGAAATACATTGTTGAAAAAAGGGTAGACTAAACTGAAAATTAATAAACAAATTAAAGGGATGGTTGATGATTACAGTTTTGTTTTCTTTAAGATAAGGTACGTTGCTTTTATTTCCTACAATATAAGTTAATAATAAGATTATTATTTGTGACCATATCGAGTGATAATTTCCACCTAATATTAAAAGTTCTTATTACCATCGCTTGAGGACGTACTCCCACGATATTGGAGCAAGTAACCGATATGCATGTGATCAATTTATCAATGCGTATGATCAGAATCGCGTATCTCTTTGTATCTGCGCGTGAGTTGCTCACGCGAGTCTCAAGATTCGAATTTCGAATCTTACTTTGCGATCACTTTGCTACCCGAGATCTTGTATGTAGCTGATAAATGAACTATGATTAATACACAGCTAGAGAAAAATGTAATTAGCTACTTAAGCCCACTTCGAAGAACAGAGTTGTTATTATTCTTCTCATGTTCGGCTAGATCTGTCAACATTCGCTGCCAATTATATTTTTTTCAAAATCATGAAATTAGATTTCTCTTCCCTTGACACTATCTGACGTAAATCAAATGGCGTATTTTCTAAGGAAAACAATACCAAAGAGTCGTCGCTGATCCAACTTCGGATTACCGTAGATGGCATGACGGCTAGGCTGGGCGGCTCGTCATACGCCCCGATCATTCGTTTAAATGGTCATAATTGGTCAAGCGGACTTTAAAATACAGCACTTAGTCATTTTGACATAGCTCCCTCGAGCTTTTAAAATCACTAAACGCCGCTTTGGGCTTACCATGTTCTTTGAAACTGTCATCTTCCTAATTGTCTTGTTTGCCTGTGCTGACACCTACCTCTCTACGATATATGACTTTATTTTTAAATACATGTCGTGTTCGGTGGCTAAATAATAAAAAATGTAACATGTAGGACGGGACCACTTTTCCACTCGAAGCATGTTGAAAGATGTGCGTGACTGAATATTCAAATCTTATAATGTACAGGTCCCTAGTTGTTTAAATACTTCGGTGTCAGAGACGATCAAGTGATAAAGATGTTTATTGATGATCTTTGGTTACATTAATTGCCAACAGCGGCGGCGCTTGTGTTACCGCAATGTCGCTCCGCGTCGAGTCGAGCGCGAATGACAAAGATCCAGCGGTCGATATGCGCAGGCGACGACGGCCGGCCCGCTTTGATCTCCACTATTGACTGGTTCGACAACCAATCAAAATATTCGTGGGAAAAATTATCATTTTCACTTCGCACTTTTTTATATGCATGACGCGATAGTAAATATTAATCCCATACATGGCTCGCAATGTATTACAGACCGCACGTCTGCGCGCAAGCAAAGCGCGTAGAACGTGGTCAGTCAACTGTTCATTACAGCTACTGTTCGATATTCGAAAAATTTTAACATTATAAAAAGTTGAAAGCTCGATAATGATAAAAACCCGATACTAGTTTATAGACGCTTAACTACCACTCGCTAATATTTTTTCAGCTCGCTATTAAAGGTTGTCTTTGCAATATAAGGAACAGGCATTCGGTGGCTACCGTAGGATTTTTATTTTCATAGAACGTTTCGAATACCAATAAGGATCGGGCCGAAAAAGGAGGTCCCGAGTTATTGAGTGCTCGTGCCGGAGCACGTCTTTGTCATAAAATACCTTGTCGGGAATTAATCTTGGCATTTTGTTCAGGGTCGCACGAATCTCCCCTGTACTTACTGGCATCTAAAAAAATAGTGATACAGATCCTATTTTAATGAAGTGAGTTTTATGAACAATTCATAAACTAAAAATAAATATGTTGACGGAGCGCCTTATTGGTGGTAGTAATTAACATGGCGCAAGCGCAGCACGCGGCGGCGCGCGCACTCTCGCGCCGCCGCCCGCGCCTGATAGGTCACTCACACTCAATGCACATGCGGCCTTCGCGAAGGACGCCCGCGCCACTCATTAAGCATTACTATTTTAAATGGTCATAAATTACATTATTTGTCAATTCGTATTAATTACATATGATGAATTTAATTTACGATACTCTTAAATTCTTACTTTATATTCACGATATTACCCTATTATGGCATAAGTAGAGCTGTTAAGGGCATCAACTTCTTATTGTTTATATTCTTCGAAAGAAAAAACGCTAGCAAAGCAAATGGCTACTATGTACAATGACGTTTAAAAAACAGTAATTTGCTCGTTACGTTGTGTGGCTACACACGTAATTTGATTTATTGGTAAACTTGGCCCGCATATTTATTAGCCTACTGCATGTTTTCTCAAAACAAGTATAGTTAACAATTAACTTAGTGTAATTATTAAGGTTTTAGCAGGTGCAACTCCTTTAGAGGACGAGTTAATTGTGGCTGTGTCGTGCGTACCGACGTCATACCTGTACATTATACGGTGCTGCAGAAAAACAACATCATCTTACTATAAGGAGTTAATGATAGTCCATGCTGTTTAGACACAGAGGACGATGATAAAAACACTGATCTAAATACGTCAAACGGACGTGAATAATTGCTTGTGCCATTAAAATTATTCGCCCCTTTTTGTTCAGGCCCTGTAAAAGGATAACGAGAAAACAAAACAAATCTAATATTCATGTTAACTGAAACTATAACTTTTATTGCGCACTTTAGAAAATTTGCTAAGAAAGGCAAATAGGAATAACCAACAATCCTAATTAAAGTATAAAAGACGCATGCTTATAACATGAAAATGCGTGGCAGACGAAGCATTTCACTATTAAACATGCTTGGTGGCAGTTACCTGGCGGGTCGGTGATCATTCGCGAGGGTTTTAATCCTAACACCTTAATAAACAGTGGAGGAGAAACAATTTGCATGTAGATGGCGCCTCAACTAATACATGTCTAACCGTCAGCTGCCGACTGGTTCAGTACTGCATACTATCGACCACAGTAACCACTCATACACCTCACACGACTGAGGAACTATGACTGGGAAAATAGTGGAGATTTCTAATTCGATTTTACTATACTATAATTCGCTAGCTAAAAAGTACTCTGAAATAAATATTTAATTGAATCAATAAAAATTTAAGGTTGCACTAGTCGACGGCTCGAACTCGTTGGTGGTGTGGCTAATATGCATTCTATTTAGTATTGTTATTTATTTATTTAGTATTTATTTATCTACTTTGATGATTCATAACGAAAACTAGCACGTAAAATTTCATGAATAGACCTTTGGGCGTATAGATATTATGGAAAAACTACTGAATGTATCTACTTAAAATAAAATTATTTGAACTTTTGAACAAATTTTCTATCCCCTTACGGTTTTTATTTTGTAATTTTCGTACTACATAAGTTATTTACGCCCAAAGATGAGCTAAAATTAGTGTTGAAATGTGGAAGTTTCAACGCTCATAACTTCTAAACCAATTTTTTTTCCAATTCTGCTTCCTTAAAGGGCTTCTATTAACAAGAAAAATTGATATAATTTTTAGTTTTGAACGAACCATCAAACGACGAGTAATCATCATACTACGTTTGTATGGAAGAATAAGAACTAGCGTAACCTATTTGTTTTCAGCAAATACCGAAAGTTGGAAACTTTCGGTATTTGCTGAAAACAAATAGGTAATGGTAAGGTAATAAAATAACCAGGAAACACAAGCACTTGGTAAATTTGAACGCACACTTTTATTTGAAACTAAGTAATGCTGAGTCTTTGATCTTCATTTAAAATGTTAGAAAACAAAAATCAATAAATCGTCTCTATCTCTTTCTATAACCTTACACGAGACTAGATCCTAACATTATCCAGCTTCTATTTTTTATGTTTAAATGGGAATACGGGCAACGGGTTTGTAGGTGAGCCGTGCTACTAAGTGGCTTGCGGAATCCTAATGCATGCAGGTAGGGCCATCTTGAGGAACCTGCCAAGACCCGCATTTTAATGTCGCTTGAAGAATGTGCTTGAAGCTAGTACGTATTGCTGTTTGATTGGAGAGCACGTTAGTAATTGGTTAGTAAATCTATTTCGGTATTTAATTTTGTTTTATCGCGAATTTATTTTATTGATGCAGATAAGGCTGTTGTTGCGTTCTTTTTACAAAGTGACGCTTACGAGGATTTATACAGAAATATAGTCAAATGATGCATTGTAATTGAATTTTTTATGGTATTTGAAGCTATGGCTGAAGCTCAATGCAAATCATTTAGATATGAAATACAATACGAGTATTATGGCAGTGAGAAATTGATATCGATGCGATTAACATTTTAATCAATCGTTCGATTGCAGATAACAGTTCAATAATTAAAACAGCAGCTACAATTAAGGAACGACATTGTCATGTACTAGAAATAAACAATATTGAAACAAGTGATAAACACACTGACATTGTCAGGCGAAAGTGTCTCGGGACTTCATTCCATAGTCTAAGGCAAACGGACACCTGTTAACGTCGGTCCGTCAGACGAGTGTTAATAGAAGATATTTGCATATGCATGCAAGCCAGATAAAAACACCTAGATCATAGGCAAAACATGCATGACTAATTTAACCTTGAGATAGTCTTATTTTAATCTTAAGTGATGCTAATGACAGATGAAGTTACTGATGTAAGGTTTAAGAAATTGAGAAGGTTTTTCCATCGTGTATCGTTATAACATGACTTAGATATAATATTTTGAAGATTTTAGGGATATACGCAGATAATGATGACTTTCTTTTACTATATTAGCTGGTATCTGATGTAACTCCTTTTAACTACAAAAAATTATTGCCCCCGCATCAATAAAAAACCTAATTCATATTCGATATCAATATATCAAACAATATGATGGAAATATCTCTTTTATTCTCACAAAATTAAGTTAACCCACATAAAAGAGTTTGTTTAAAACATTAGATGTTTTAAGATGTTATCGCTGCTGTTTGGTGTCAAAAGTCTCGCATCATGCCGAACGCATTTACGTGGAGTGATACCGATCTGAGGCCTTTGTTCACCTATCGGTTCGTAAACAAGAATAGCGGGAGTCCATATAAATCATTTTTTAGACAAAAAAGTCAAAACCAAACTTCAGAATGATTCGTTTTAAAATTATGGTACAAAAATACAATTTTCGAAAATCATACCATTTGACTCATGTTTATGTGTAAATAATACGTATTTGTGGGGAATCTCCGGAGACACAAACACGCGAAATTACGAAATAACACGCGCCAAACCAGTCAATTACCCCATTATGTTATTTCAGTCTCGCGAGCTAATTACTAACCGAACAGCTTTGTTTACTTACTTCTTCTCTAAAAACACCTATTAATTTGGCTTACAATTACATGTTTCGATGTCCACGGTACCTAGATAACTAAGTAAAATAAAAAAAAATGTCCGATAACTGGTCAAGTGAGTAGGGATTCGACCATCGCCCTGTGCAAATGATTTGCGTCGCGTTGTTTGTGTTTGCTTTTTAATTTAACTATCGACAATGTAACCAGAGGTGCGGCGAAGAAATATGTAAGTACCACTTATTGTCATTACTTCTATATTTGTTGGAAGATATTTTGTGTATTCCACGTCGTATCTGTGACGTAAGATAGAAATGAAGTAGTCGCTGTAATAAACTTTAAAAGAGTGCTGTATTTCATCCAGCTTTTCGTTTTATAACTCGATTAATATTCTGAGGAAGTTTTCATTACTTTTTAATGAAACTCCAAGTCGTATCTGCCGATCGCTAATTTTATGTTTTAATTTTCGCCTCTGCATAGCGTTCCCTGCATCATTGATCATTGTAACGGGATGGTAAGTGAGCGCCGTGCGTACTAATAGAATGGACTCTCATCCCACATTATACTAATACTAGTTACATACATAATTATACACATGTTGGTTGTGGTAAGCAGTGTGATCAACAAAGTGATGAACCTACACTCAAACTTTATGGTAGCTACGGTAGTACATTGAATTATCCACAAATTTATTTTTGAGAGTTGCAATTTAAGCTAGTTGTTTCGTTAATGCATTTGCTGGCTCTATTGCTGCTTGCTGGCCTTATGTTCCGAGGGTTATATCTTATTATAACTAAAGGCTGTAACTAAAGCCGTCTCATGAACTGTACCCTCATATTATAGCAGCCACAGCTGGTCAAAATTCACATCGGGATCAGACTAACATTAGCAAGACTATTAGCAAAGAAAAAATCAATTATTTCAACATTCCCTCCTTCAAGCAAATTGATTACGCTTCTGGACAGACCCTTCCTTAAGGCATTCGTGTGAACCAAGGGTTACTTACTACTCAACCTTCTAAACTTTATCGCACTATCTCTGTTCCACATAATGGCTTTTCAAACGTAGAAGAAAGGGACAGAGAAAAGCTATGATTGAATAGTCGCGACCTTTGATTGATGAGTTCAGAAATCGCCGCGAGAGAATCTTACTTTCAAATTGAATTTTACGAATGCTGTCCGATCATCATTAGGGAGATTGTGTTTATTTAATAGTTACTAAAATAGCATTAGATGTAATGATAAGTAAAGATTGTTTAGTTTGACTAGAGGGGTCAAAACATAATCCCCTTATTCATAAACGTTGCTTTAAGTTAAGGAATTATTAACGTCTGTTTAACCATACATTTTTGCCTCTAAACTTTAAGCAACATTTATAAATAAGGGGATACTCGTAACTGTAAGGGAAACAAACATTTTGAGCACAAGAGTTTAAGTTTATTGTAGTGGGTACTTATTGCTACATGAATTAAAAGCAAAATTTCCTTATAAGCGCAAAAGCTTTATGTTGCTGTAAAGATGTAAAAAGAGTTACCAATTTATACGTGTACCAAACGCCAGATAATATTGTACCTATTAGAATCGGTTACCTATGTGGCGTTTTAAAAGCTTTGTCGGCCATAACAAAAATTAAATTCCATAGGTCTAATAACGTATTTTTACTCCTGTTACAAAATTTCTCTGGCCACTATTTTAGAAACGAAAAAATTCACAAAATTAATAGTCACCCAAAGAAATTGATGCGATTAGTTTCGGATTATGTTTGATTACTACCCTTTTTTTGTTACGGGAGACATTTTTTGTATAAAAACGCGTTTCAGATTTATTTTTAATTAAACGTATCTATTCCTCATTATCATTTTTGGGTTAGGTTTTTAATCTTTTACGAAAATATAAACTACTAGCTGCCCGTCCCGGCTTCGCACGGGTAGCACTAAGTACTATCTACGGCACACCTACTACCTACCTACCTACCCTACCTACCTACCTACCCTACCTACCTACCTACCTACCTACCTACCCTACCTACCTACCCTACCTACCTACCCTACCTACCTACCCTACCTACCTACCCTACCTACCTACCCTACCTACCTACCCTACCTACCTACCCTACCTACCTACCCTACCTACCTACCCTACCTACCCTATCTACCTACCCTACCTACCTACCCTACCTACCTACCCTACCTACCTACCCTACCTACCCTACCTACCTACCCTACCTATCTATCCTACCTACACCTACCTAAAACCTTGTCCTGAGAATAACGAACACAACAGAAGACGAATTAGCGAAATCGGTCCAGCCGTTCACGCGTGATGCCGTGACCAAAGAAATATGGATTCATTTTTATATATATAGATTGTCCCATAGATCCATTAAATTTAGACAAAAATATACAAAAATCAATATTATTTTTGTAGTTTTAATTCACATAAGTAGAGCCCAATAATAAATGCATTAGTATTAAATAAGTGTATCTTTTCTCAAGATGAATTTCCGAAGAAGTACCAATTAAATATTGTTAAATGTCGTCGTAATAAATTTGAAACTATAATTTTTTTTTTAATAATTTTCACACTACCGCTTCTCGTTCATAAACCACAAAAACATCGTTTCATTTAATAATTTCATTCGTTAATTACGAAGACCTCTGTAAACCTACAATCAGTTCATACAATTTATATTCGTTTTCAGTATTTATTTTCATATAAACATTATTTTTTTTAATGGACCAGCCTGTGTAACATCCGTATTTGCCATACACCTGCGTCCGGCTGTATTTGGTCCACGTTGTAATAAATAAAAGTGATATTGATTAATAAAAAAGTAATTATTACTTTCATGGTAATGATAATTACACGACAGTTTGTACCCCGGAGAAAGTACTACAAAGGAACTAAGTTTGATGTACTGTATTAAGGACTATCATTTCTCTCTTAGCATCTGCCTTTATAAAAACATGCTTTTTTATATCTTATGGCTTTTAAGTTATAAAAAAGTTGAAGAAAATTGTCCTTTCTCATCACATTTTGGTGGCACATTGGTCATTAAGAGGATTTAAATTAATTTATAAGCTAGTTACCATAGTAATTTGTAGTTTTGGGTTTTTATAAAAGTTACGTTAATATTATTTTTTTCAATTTCTTGTAAATGAGTCTCTCCTTAATAAACGGTTAAATTTGCCATTTAATGTTTTCTTTTAAATGCTGGGAGGTGTAAACTGAAATAAGTTATGTAGTTAAGTAGGTGAACCTACATGGTTCCTTAGATTTTATTCTTGCTCACAAGTTAACAATATAATAATATATATTTAAAAAATTAATTTAAAGTAATTGTAACCTTTTTACTTAATTTTTACAGTAGATAAGATAATTTTATTACTGTATTTTAGATTTCTTTCAAAGTGAGTCGAGTTTGTAGCAACGTAAATCTTTTTTAACCGACTTCCAAAAAGGAGAAGGTTATATTATGTTTGTAGCGTTTTGTTTTTTTTTAAATGTATGTCCACCGATTTCTCCGTAAATTATGGACTGATTTTGAAAATTATTTCTTTGTTTGAAAGGGTATGCTTTCGAGGTAGTTCCATATAAATTTTATTAACTTTGCATGGATAGTTTTTGAATTGGCTTCAATAATACGTATTTTTTTCCCTCTTAGTATGTGGATTATATGATAAGTTCCTGTCACTGTTTTTATTTACATAGCAGGTAGTGGTACTCTAATTTGTGTGGGGTAGGTACCACAACTAAAAATATGAAAAATAAAAACTTAAAAAAAATCTACCGACTTCCAAAAAAAAACACTACAAAGCAAAAAAATAACTTTAATTTTGGAAGTCGGTGTCTTTGTTTTTGAATTTTCGGTTTTTGCCACCGACTTCCGAAATTAAATTTATTTTTTTGTTTGTAGTGTTTTTTTTGGAAATCGGTTGATATTTTTTAGCATCTATAATTGTGGCCATATAGTGTTTCCAATGCATTTTAATTTGTCAAACGAAGTCAAGTTAGTACAACATAATGGTTAAAAAGTTTTTCCTAATTTCACAAGCAGCCGCCGAAAATCTGCATACTACCGTCAAAATCTAAAATTAACGTAATCACAGCATTTCTGCAGCACTGAGAAATAAACGCGTCGTCAGCCACCTGCGTCCGCCGACAGCCTGCCACGACCTGATTTATATTAAGAGAACAGACACAAGTAAAACAATACAGTACCCTCCGTACAGGACAGGAAGTCGGGAAAAAATAGGGATGAATCTTTTGTCTTGTTTCGTCATCCATCATATGTTGCGCTGTGATAATGTTTTGTGATTAAGTATTTGGTTTTTTGGTATCGAAAGTAAGAGGGCTTGTTTGATAGTTTACTATGAGATCCAAATATGTACCTAAAAGGAAATTGACTTTTCCGACTTTTGTGTTTAAGTAGCTAGAAAAAACTTCAGTTAATCGCTTGATTATAAGCTGTGTTATGTGACAAATGCACACGAATGTTTATTTTTTTGTAACTGTATAACTGAGCTGTTGGACTGACATGACTGAACTAGGATTTAAATATATTTGAATTTCGACATCGGGGTTTGAATAATAGGCCGGTGTCCAAAAACTTTTGAAAGTTTTTTTTTTTTGTAGATTAATAAAAAAATATTGGACTCGTATTTTTTTCTTTTTTAACGTAATAAAAGCTTACGGCGATACATTGAGTTAAAATGTGGCATGACGTCACGTCTTGCTAGATTTTATACTGAGTTGTGACGTAGCGAGCCCCCACTTCCCAACTGTAATGCTTGTTTTGTAAGTTATTTTTGATTCATATGATAAAGCAAAAGATACGTGTCTAATGTTTTTTTATTATCTGACAGACGGACTAAATATAATTTCTTTTTTTTACCTAGGCAACTACCGTATTCTGATTTGGAAAATAAAATAATAATAAAAAAGACGTAATAAAACACAAAGCTATCGATTTCAAAGCAAAATTCATAAATATTTTGGCGTATTTATTTATGAACCATCCAATAATGTGCACTGGCAGTATAAATAGCAGCCACAGGTCCGTAGTCCGCACAGATCAGAATCCAACAACCCAGCGCGTGTAATGTCACTTGTTCACCATAAAACATTTATGCCACGATGAAACCCTGTACGGATAAAATCTATTTTTTATCAGTAAAATAAATTGCGCTTAAATAAATACCTTGTGAATACTCCAAAGCAAGCGGCTGTTTAAATTATTGAATACAAATTCCATACATTGCCGTTGAACAGAGGTGCTTGGGCGATGCGTACAGGCGGCTTATTGCTGCACTCAAAAACCGACATCAATTAAAGAGAGATGAGCGTAAGTATTCACGGTGATGCTGTGACCACGGACTGGGAACGAGAGAATCCTGCTGAGAAGTAAGAACTTAATTAAATTTTACTATAAAACATAGAGAAGTATAATGTATACATTTTTGAATGTATGGCAAAGAAAGCTTAACTTAATTCGTCTGTTAGCTGGTTCATGGAAGCCTGTTATTGATGATTATTCCTGAAACCTGGAATAAATGTCTTTGACAGGATTCTTAACATAGTTTCAATCAAATTTACAAATCGATACTTCTTTTTAGCTTCTGGTAAAATCCTCAAAAGTTCGATTCACAAAATTAGTTATAATCTGCTATCTTATTACATACATTAGAGGCCGAAACTAATTAAAGAAACGACGGAAAAAAAATTTATGCAAAACCACAAGCTGAAAATTTTTGATACAGTAAATTTAATATCCCCTGTAATTTCCCAACTAAGTACACTCGCATACTCAACCTACACGTAGTAACTGAGAGTGGAACCTTCTGACGGGTACAGGCAAGAACAGCGGCGCTTTGATCGTGTCAGAGTTGGCGCTTGCACGCCTCCTTATGGGCTGCGTCCGTTACCCACCATTACTTCAGGGGTTGCAGGACTTGCAAGTACTTGCAACCGACGTCATACTTGCACAATAACACTAAATATGTCGGTAGAGATGGACATGGAGGTTAAGTTTCGTTATTATTGAAAATAAATATGGCGTGTGTGGGAACTGAACTCTTACTTTGGTTTTGATGTTTAAGCTGCTGTAATTTTTTATTTTATAAATCATGATTATTATGATCCGAGTAAGCTTTTTTATTTCGAAAAAGACTTAATGTTGTGACGTTATGCTCTTTAACACTCGTAACTAGAACAGATGCCCTCCATTCTCAAGTTCAATCTACCGTTACGTTCAAATTATAGAACTAACAATTTCGATACTCAAAGTTAATTGTTTTCTACATAGCTATCGCGTTAATCGTTTAATATGTGAACAAGGTAGATCTTATTTTTAATAAGTCTTCATTCATCTCGGCACGGTGAGCGTAACGAAGCTGAAACAATTTTATATGAACCATACGAGCTTAATGCTTAATACGGTTTGGATTTCGGTACCTTGTGATCCAAAGGAAGATTAGAGTAGGCTAAAGACAGTATTTTAGTTTAATGGTCGTTGTTTTAAGCAATCAGGAAGATATTCTCGTATAATAGATATAAGAAATAAGCTATTACTTCATATTAAGTTTATGTTTTTCATTTCAAAGGATATTTGTATTTGAAACAATTTTGGTCTTTTTTCTCTTAAGTGTTTTAACGTGAAATAATTTGTGTGTTCTTTAATTTTTAAATGCGCCGATAAAAATTTAACTAAATGACCAACTGTTATATTTTTATTGTCATTTTTTAATTGTTGTCGTTTTTTTTTTTTTGTAAATGATTGTCAAAAGCCGTTGTTTTTCAAAATTGCTTCTTGTATTTTTTCAACAAGGTCCTTTTTTCAGTTCAATTAGTTTACCTAGTTTTAAATAAAATATGTAATAAAAGATTATTTCACCAATTACTATGAAAAAGAAAAACGAAACAATGGTGTTAAAATTGCATTTTCAACGAAAAAAAAAACAGAAAATCCTCACTATACAGTGAATAACATAAAATTAGAAGGTGTACAGACGTTTTGTTGAATCAATCACAAAAATAACAAGCTCGCCAATCTACGCGATGTGAGGTAAAACAAATGAAACTAAGTTGTCCAATAAAAGAGCAAAACGGAAAAGTCTTGAATTGAATGCTCTACAGACGCATAAAATAAATAGATAGGAATTTCATTACTATCACATCCATAACACCTAGGAATACTCGAGGAAAATGGGGCACATAAATACACGAAGCAATAGGCACTTCCAGCAATTTAAATTTTGTGGTGTATAAATTTTGAAGTAACTCAATTAAAGTGAACGTTAATGCCAGTATATGGAGGGGCAGGAGTATGAATCATTCGGTTTATTAACCGGCAGTTAACTGCGTATCTAACGCGCCAATCACTCCCGTTTTACAGTTCTCGCGTGAGACGTTAAATTAGCGAGTAGCTTTGGTGGAGCCTGCCAATGTTAGTGCAGTGGCGTATCTAGTCAATCTAGATCTGACTGAACTGGATATCGGTGTCTCTTCGTGTTAAGTAATGTTGTTGCAACTTACTTGGAGTTACGAGAATTTTAAAATCGATTTGGAATGATTGTCACATCATCAATTAGTGCGTGAAATTGTATTCTCAATTTAATTTCATATTTTTTCCAATTTTTCTTGTCTGCAGTGTGTGTGTGTTTTTTTTTTAATGACTATTACTGTGTTATTTTATTTTTGAAACTTGAAACAAATGCATGCATTCAAAACTTAGATGACATAGGTATTTAAATTGACATTCTGAGTCTGTCAACATCAAATTGACGGAACTAGACTGATGTTTTTCAATGATAAGGCCTCCAGACACTATCAGTAATAATGACATTACATTCAAGTAATGTCATTACTACTGACAGTGTGGTGATTAGAATGATGATGTGATCATAATATTTTCATAGTTTTACGTCAATATTGGAAGGAATGACAATAATATTAATGTCATTATTACTGATAGTGTCTGGGCCCTTTACAATTGTATTAGGTATCGTACAACCGAGCCATGGATTACAAAATTAAATCAGCTGTTTGCTTTACATTACTGCGTATACCGACTGTCTCTACCTCATTAGCAAATCATATCGGCCAACAACAACTAATCATACTAACAACCTGTGAACCTGAAACGGATACCTAAACACGAGGATTAAGCAAAACTGGATAACACAATTTGTTCCTGTCATTTTAATACAAATTTAAGTATGCACAAATCGCGCCGCATTGTACCGGGTGTAATTATTAATTTTGTATGCTTCAAATCCAATATTTCGACTTAAATAACATTAGGTACGCTTGTTGTTGGGATGATGTTGTTAGCAGCGTCGCTTTTTATCACTTGTTTGATTTGAATGCGAAGATTTATGTCATAAAAGTAATTTTGACTCATAATGAATGTTTGAATCCGAAGTAAATCGGACTGTGAACTGTTCTGGTGGGCAGTGCATTGGATTTAGTGCCGAAATATATTTAACATGTTTGGTTGAATTGGATTTTTAGGTTTAATCAGTAATTGGTTCTAAACTACTCTATTATGCATGCAAGGATGTCTTGATGAGGTATCCTCTTCAATTTAGTTACGTTTCCCTAGTTAACTTTTGTTTTAGTTAAGTTTGTATTTAGCTGAATTTTTCATAGCTGAGTTATGAGATGACAACAAATGCTATAACAAGTTTAATTCTTAATACGTCATTACAAATCTTTGCATTGCGTTTATACTCTGTAATACCTATATGAAACAGTTGATTCAACCGCCATCTGAACCTTATACCTCAGTCAGAGATGAAGTGATGATAGTGTATATTGATCGCGTCCGTTTAAATTAACAGGCATAGCTGTCGCATCTGTGCTCACGGCTCATCGCACCAAACACGATATATTTGCGATATCTGCACAAGCACCGACGCACTTTGATCCCTCGCGAACGATCCATTATACGTGGGAACTAACTGACACAATCTCGGTTATATGAAGGGCTTATTAATGAGCAGTAAATAGTTTTAGCAATGCTTTTGCTGAATTAATTAAGTTGGTACATGATTATATAAAAAATAAATATAAATGAATAGCCCAATTTATTGTAATTAAATAAAGAATTGAGCCCACGCGTACCCTAATTAACTGGATTTGTATGTATTTTTCTGTTAATTAACATATTTTAAGAAGTTAATTAATCAGTAATTACGTATTCATTAATAATTTCAAAGAAATTAACATCATACCGAACATTTTTGATGCATAAATTCAAATACCTCTTTCCGCTGTGGGTCCCCAGTCCCTCAGTAACGAAGCGGTGTTCACTCAAGGTTGTCATCATTCAACATCTAAAATGACAGAGCGGTGACGGACCATCGATATCAGGCGACGGATTGGGCCCGCTGATCTTCGATTGTTACGAATTACATTCCCTCATTTGACAAGATAAAGACCTTATGACAAATTACTGGAGATCTACATCAATGGTTAATTTTTATTGGTGGATATAACATTTAAAACTGACTTTCGATCCACAGAACAATATGTTAAAAGTTTAACCAACAGGCTTTAAACTAAAATATAATATGTACATGCATACATAAACTCACGCCTCCTTCCCATGGGGGTAGGCAGAAACTACAGAACGACACCTGCTAGGATCCTTACATACTCCTTATGCCTCGTTTACATCTGGTCATACACGCACGCCGGTTGCGAGTATGACAAAATATAATAATTTACTCAAAAATATAAAACCCTAAGGTCATTAAATTATTACACTTGTAGACGTTGTATTTATAAAGAAAATTCTTCAACCAATTGCAAATTAGAAAGACATAGAAGAAGGAATACTAACTTACAAATGAAATGAAATTAAATGAAATTGTTTATTCTGTAAATAGGATATCGAAATCACTTTTACACGTCATATAAAAAAATAAAAATAAGCTAGTTGAATTCGGCGTTTCCTATCTGACTACTCTGAGAAGAAAGGCCGAAACAAACTCAGAGGTCACAGTCTCTTTTAAAGTCCAGTCATAATCTTGGTCAGGCCATATGAGGACCATGTAGATTAGTGTCTGAAATGGTCTTTTGTGGAAAGAACCACACAGATTTGAGATATACAAAGGATATCCTATTAATTATGGTGACGTAAATCTTTTAGTACAAGCTTTGAAAAATATGTCCGTTAAAGAAGACACCCTCCCATCAATAAAACTGCTTATTCGAAGCAGTAAATCAACATTTTGTTTTGTTTCATAAAGTAGTATTGCAATTTAACTTTCATTTTGCAATTTATATAGCTATTACATTAAATGGAGGCATTAAGAGCAATGCCACTAGAGTACGTAAGGAGAATGTCGCGTTCAACTTCATCTGATTAATTTTTTCATACCAACCAACTTGATTATTTATCAACAGTTTGATCGTAAATTAAAACTGGTTCATTAATGATCATAACTTTTAATTTATAGCTGGTTGGTGTACATGTCGATGCAAATATTGTGTGTATACGTGTGAGGTGAATTTATTTTATGGAAAAGATTCTATCTCTGATTTTAATGGGAAAAGGTCTGTCATACTGGACGCGATAAAAAAAGTTTTATGTCTAGGAAATATTGCTACAACTTGTGGTGCTGCGTTTGCTTGTTTCTCTTATAAGCAATTACACGTTGGAATGACATATTGTTTGTGTTACACGTGTGTATAAATATTTTAACGATTAGCATAACATCGTTTTTATTCTAATCTCAAAACAAGACTTGGTAGAATATCTTAAGGTTTGCAGGTTTACGAGCGACGCAAACTACATTAATAAAGCAATTTGCTGTATTAATTGGCCCTTAATTCGGTCCGACATTGTTTTAAAAACGACGTGTAAGGTGTACTTTGTAACCATCACTTGGAAACATGAACATGTTTATAAATTGCGATGGTGATGGCCGTGCAATAGTTGTACAATTACCGTACACCTAGTTTACGTCAACCTAGAAAATTACATCAAATGGGATAAAAATTCTTTGAGCTAGTCTTCTGGCTTCTATTTACAAACTTGCTCTGTATTGATGTATATAACTTTATTTTAATAAGTATATAACATGTACCATAACTTTGCTTATCTATATCAAATGGAAGCTTTGCACTTTGAGTGATATGAGGAACAGGGTATAAAGTTCACTCATCCACCATAGAAAAGGGAGGATCCTCCGACCAGAAGGGTGTTGTGTCTGGCGGGCAACTGCACGACGGTTGAAGTCGAAATCTTATATATATGTCGATCGCGCGGTAAACTCTAATTGTGCGATGCAGGATTTGTGTGACGTCAGGTCTTTGATTCGTAGTTCGTATATGGCGGTGTAACCGCTACACACTTAAATCGCTCTACATTTAAATGTCAAGCAACTGGTTGCTAGTCAGTTGCTGTTTAAATAACAGCTCATTCTTCACTCGTATACGTTTGGGAGCAATGTAAAAACATTGTTGTGATAAACTTGACTCGATTACACCGCAATTTACCGGACATGGAGAAGTGGATCTATAAATATTTACAACACCTCATATACCCGTGCGCGAAGTTATACAGCTGATCGGTGCATTTAAGCATATCTACGACTACAATAGCACATCTCGCTACTGTTGCAGACTCATTAAACTAACCCTTTTACACCATTGTAAAAAATTAAGTACCGAAGTACGTACTTCTTCTTCTTAGGGCGAATTGTCCGAAGTATCTGAACGCGTTCAGCACTTCTGAACCGCGTTCAAGACCTGTAAGTGTCAACATTGTTGCGGCATATTGACATTGACAGCCGTTAACGCGGTTTAGAAGTGCTGAGCGCGTTCATTTTCATTGATGAAATCCGCACTTATAGCGTGTCAATGACAATCTAAATAAAGTCAAATACCTACTTCTTAGCGTGTGAATGTTATTTATACCTAAAGTGCATGGCAACTTAAATAATAGGATACATACATTCTGTATTATATTAATTCAATATCTACATGTTATCAAAGAAATGAAATATCAACTCTGTTGGAAACTGTACATTCACGTGTAAACACCTAATCGAAATATCAAGACGTTTTTTCAAACGTATTTCCTGTGTACACATGTTATATCGAATTAATTCACTTAATCCGTAGAAATATAGTGTTGAAACAAATATCTAAGGCCTATTAATAAATGTTTATAGCCCACGCAATACATTTGGGGCTTTAATCTGGTGTTAGCGGGAGGCCGGCGCCCACCCAGAGGTGTGGACATCTCTAACCAAATCGAATTATAAACCAACCGAATAACGATTACCGATTATCGAATCGTACAGCAACATTACCCAAATGAAATAGATGTCAGAATCGTTTGTCCAAAGTTTTGACGAATGAAAACATTTCATTGCTGTCGGATAATGTAAACCATGGAAGATTAGACATATTGGAACACTATAAACCATTTATATACAGTCTCATTGATTAGAGCATTTATAACGGAATTAATTTTGTGCTATCCCACGGTATTTGTGGAAAATTCAAATTAGGGATGTGGGCACGGAATCTTACTGTTTTTGAAAAATTGTTTCCACTGTTTAAAATCCAATATCTTTGTAGATATCTATGATATAGTTGCATCTAGCGGTTCTATCGTATATGAATGTACGAGGCTTGTTCTTGCCTACCGTTTTACTTTTTTCCTAACACGGCTTCATCATATTTTTTTCACTCAAAACGACCAGCGACAAACGTTAATCATTTTTATAGGAACCTTGGCGCGTACAAATGTAGGAATCATGCGGTGTCTGGAATCCATTCATTGGATATTATTTATTGTGATTTAAAACAAATAAGATCTAAATTCCCGCTGTGCTCTTATTTATAGGCTCTGAAAAGGAAAGTAAGTCATATGAAAGGTTATTTATTTATTTATTTTTTTATGATTAAACCTTGGTTAATGTCTTCTATTACAGACAAAAAAAAAAAAACTACATATTTATTGCTGAACCCATGCAGATTCTCTTTTGAGTACCTGAATTATTTGAAAGCAAATGGCGTGATTAGTAACTATAGGTAGCCTTCGAATTAAATTTATCGAATATTTGCAGTAAAAAACAAGAAGATTATCTAGACGAGGCTACATAAATAGGCTTTATCGCTGTTAATGTTAACTTACTGTGCTATTTTAAACAAGAGCCTGTTTTTTTTTGGGGTGGGAAATTATCCAACCAATTATTAAACCAGAGCCTAGCATATATTTTTTAATTCAAGTAAGACCTTGTTAGGTTGATAGGCTGTCGCTATTCGCCCATTACTACAACATGAGAACAATTTGCAAATACTTGTGTATGTGCAGATCAAATTGAGCATTCCTGCAGAAAACTGCGTCTATAAATTGTGATGACTCGCGGACTAGCTACGACGAATTTTATAAACGTCTACTAACACAGGAAAATCAAACGCATTTTCCTCAAAAAAACTATGTTAAACATAATTTCACTATTTTCAAAATAATTACATTTCGCGGAGAATCCTGTTGAAATAAGTTCCTATTTGGATAGATTAGTAAATTTTTCTTTTTATTAAACCCGGTTTTTGCCAATATTCTTCATGCAGTTCTATCCTTTAAAACAAAATGTATTAAGAACTAAGAATCACATAGAATCTCTATAAAGAATTCAACGCATCGTGCATCGCCCCTACAAAGTACTGATTTTCCCAACATTATTCGACGCAATAAGCCAGTACCCTAGTAGCCCATGGATATTGTTAGTGCGAAGTACCCGGTATTTGCATGTGCTCGTTAGTGCATTGCCGACTGAATGACACGCGTCCAGCCAACTGATTGTTCCCAGCGCGACACTCGCGCGAAACGACCGAATTTGATGTTTATTTACCACAGTAATGTATGAACCTGTATACCCTTAAACCTTATATGTACGTAATAATGTGTAATGATTTAAAAAGGTGTAAAAAGATTCGTATTTTTACATTTTCACTCCTTTCTCAGATTCTGGATTTGGAACGTGCTAATTTTATTTAGTTGCTAAGTGTACATACTCGTAAATGTGGTTTCGTTTGTAGTCGAGTTCGTTTTCGATAATGTCTTCTTTCGTTTTTAACAAATTGTTGGTGATAATTTTTATTGCAACTTTCGTAAAGATATTGGGATTATCGTTACGTTTTTGGAAGAGATAAACGTTTGTTTGTTTAGCTCAAACAGCTAATTGGGTGTATCAACGCTAAAATGCTTCAAATAAGTTGGTTGGACTAAAAATGATAATTCTCCTATTTTATTTGACGTGGCAGTTATACATTTTTATTTAATGACGGACCAAGAATACCGTGCCGTAATCCCCAATCACTAAAAACAAAATTACGTACAGATATTTTGACCAAAAACCTAATTACTCACTCCAATTTCGTCTGACGCCGAACTCGGCTCCAATATGCACCGTGGCTATCAATCGTCCAATCACGGGTTTGATTGAATGTCTGTAAACGTCATTTACTGCTCGTTATCCACGCTCGAGGCGCGAAACGTCCCGCCGGCTTCGGCAGCCAATAAACATTTCATTGCCGAAGCGAACCTCTTTTGTTTTAGTACGTCCCTACAACATTAACACTGGAACTCTCCTCATAATCGTTTAGTAATCCACTATTTCAATCAACGAGGAATGTTATCTTCTAAATGCATAACCATTTGCAAAGAATTTGGGGACCAAATGTATTCCCGAAAATATACGCAAAGCCGAAAATATTTTGTCGTAAAATTCATTTAATGTCAAAAAACTGGGTGTTTAGTTATTTTTGTTATCTTAATAACATCAGGATATTAGTATTCCTTATTTTATTAGCTGTGGACTAAATTCGAGAGAACAATGAGATCTCAAACAGCGTTAGGCGCCATAGTTGTATTCAGCACGGATTGCGTGAAGGAGCGTGGTATCCATCGCAAATGGCTGTTGTTATTCATAACTGTACCCGCCCTAAAGAAAGGATGAATATATAGAAACTCATCTCTATTCCTTTATTTACCGCAAATTTTCGAACTTCAAAAGTTATCGTTATTATTGTAAGATGATAAAGCTGCCGCATTAAGGAATTCGAAGGTGGAAAATAATTTAAATGATCATTACGCAATGCGGTTACCGACGTAACCAAATTTATATTTCAACGAAACGCATCGATGCACTTGAAAATGATCTTCATGAGAAAGAAATCAATTACTCCACTTAAATAGTGCCGGTGAAAGGTTAATGTAACCATTTTACAGTCTCATTTAAAGTCCGACTTTTATAGGCTATCTTCAAAACGTTACTGTGCTCTAAATTAAATGAAGATACGATCGCTTCAATTTTCATTCAACGGTACATACGTATTTATATTTATGTACTTGGATACTTGCAGTCCTTGCCCCCTTAAGTACGAGTGGACTAGACTCTTTTTATTGTGTAGATTATTAATGCATCCCATTATTCTATTAATGTTCCCGCATTCGCGAAATGTACGGCGTCTCTAATAGATAACAGCGTAGTTGTTAGTCTTGCGTAATTAGAAAAGAGAGAATTTCTTAAGTCAGTGTCAGTGTGAACTGTAGTAGCTAGTACACAATCAATTTAGAACAGGTATTTGTTAAAATTCATAGAATGTCTTGATGATTTTTCAACTTCGAGTTTAACACGAATAGGCCGATGTGTCAAGTAGTTAAGTTTTAACTACATTTGAGTGCTGCTGTGCTTTACCTCAAGCTTTTGAAAAACAAGCGGTACGGTAACTTTATGGCCTATTTACTTGCACTACATAAAGTTACTCAGAACTTGTGTCAATTTTTATGCAATAGTTGAACTTAAGTTTCAGATCATCACTTGCTTTTATCTATAATAACATGGAAATTGCTTCTGCTGGTAGTTTTTATTTTCACTAACGAGAAGACTTCGACTAGAATATTAATTTTCTGTGGCCCTTCGTGTCGGCTCGAGGACCGCCTACATAGAGCCTCCCTAACAAAATTACACACTCATTAGTTCTATAGAATGTTTGTTTGTTTTTTACCACAACTGGCGCCGAAAGCCCGCGTTAGAACTAACAGAATTAGTCACAGTCAACATGAAATTGATTTAGTTTATCGGGTTATAGGAGAGGATATTGTTTTTCGGCGTCCATCGATGCTTCTTGATGTTTGTCGGTGGCCTCAATTAATTCAACTGTGACAATGACTCGGGTAATTAAACAGGTAATTTCTCATTGCGAGACGCCCGACATGGCATGTGACGTCACGCTGTCCTCGCGTCCTCGTAACATCTTCGACAGATGAATAAGTGCGTGTTGATTGGAATTTTAATGGGCGTTAATGGGCGGGACAATGATGAAATCGTCGCAGACGGAGATTTTATCGTTTCTATGCGCTGATAAGGGGTTGATCGCCGGCAGTTTCAAAGGCAAATTGTGGACAGAATGTCGTTACCGCATGCGGTGGTCTTCGGCGAATACACTTGAGTTGTTGCGCTGTTTCTTAATTCTTCAATGGTTAACGGTTCGTTGCAAAAGACAAACTATAAAGTTACAAGAAAAATCTGATATTCATGAATCTTTTTTACAGCTTGAAATAAATTGCTACAGGAAATACAACAAAACATTTTGTTCCAAACCAAATGATGTTTATTTCGTATCGTGCGTGGGAATTTGTTGTGTACACAGATAGTGCTATTAACCCTTAATTGCAACTATTTCAGCCCCTCTCCGGACATGGCGTGGGCAATTGTTTGGATTTGTCCATATGTCCGCAGTTCAGCGATAATGACTAAACGCTTTATCAAACCGGCAAATCATTATGCGACAGTTTGGACGTGAGAATTAATAAATTATGGCATCTGGTATAATGTTTGGGAAAGGGAGATACACAAATGATTGTCCATCTTAATTAGTTATATGTGAAAACAGTAGATATTTTTGTAAAACCGTTTTATTGAGCCTTTTCATGAAAGTTTAATCTATGTAACATGTCCATATCAAATAAATAATGAATAAAAATATTGAAATATTAGTAGAATACACAGTTTGACTATTCAATTCAAGTGTAGGTAAACATCATTGTCCATTAGGACCAGGAAATGCAGAAACTGATATTAAATACTTGTGGAAATGCTACGACATAAGTAACTACTTGCAATTCTGAAGCCTTTTTTCTTTGACTACAGTAGTAATTAAGTACAGTAGTAATTAAAAAATACTTTTGACACAAATTTCCTAGCGATGTTTCGTATATGCATATTTAACTATCCAATACTCGTTCTGATACGGAAGTATTAAATTATATTTTCCGTGACAAATCACGGTGTGAAAAGGTAATGGCTATAAAAATATTGCGTATGAGGTAGTACAGTTAATGACTACAGGAACTCGACGTCCGTTGGTGCCCTTTTGACCTGTCGCGATTTAGGGTTGACAAATCATTGAGGTATGTGATTTAATGGTCGTGGTTACGCATTGTGAGAAAAATTTTTTAAAGTCAGTTTTGGAACTGACTATGATTCTCTGGCTATGATGTTCATTATGATCTTATTTATTTAATCGAGATGTCCTATGTATGTTAGTTTTGCAATTAATTAGGAGAAGCATTTTAAAAAAAAATTCTTGTAATAAGAAGTGTCTGTGGGAAGTGTTTTAAAATTAATTTTATTCTCAGAGAGTTCCTCTTACATTGTTTTTCTGTCCTGATCTTTTTTACATAAATGTAACAGGAATATGAAATATGAATACTGAATATTGTTCGGAGCCACAAATAAAAGAGGAGCCATACCAAAGTGAATTTTTATGAATTTGTAACAGCTGCTGCCGTTGCATGCTTTTTCTTGTATAACGGTTGAAATGCATGTCAAAAACATTTTTTTTTTTACACGTAATTATAATAGTGTGTATAAAACCTATATTTCAACGTTTACTAACTTCTTGATCATTCCAAAAACACGTAAATAAATATCAATGGCATCCCGATATTGATGCGTTTCATATAAATATGTGATCAGTCCCCCTCAGTAACGTTGAGAGCATGCGAATTGTTTTCATATTTGGATATTTTAATCGTGTCCGTTCAATATTATGTTTATTAGCACCATTTACGTGATGAATGTAGAGAAGGTGCCTTTAAAATCCAATAAAATATTATTACAATGTTTTCGTGTGTAATGTGAGAACCGAGGCGACGTGTGGAGCTCACAGGAATTTTACATGAGATACTATCGATCTCCGTAAAAATAAATGAATCAATTTAATTAAAAATAAAGGATATTGGAGAACACTTTCACTGCGGCACAGATCCAAAATAAATTTTGGTCCGTACGGCTACAACTTATTCTAATTAGCTGGTACAAAGTTCCAATTAGTACGATTCGGTATCGGATGCGCCTGTGCCGCGCGCCCTGCACGCGGTGGTTAACATAAACTGCACAGATAAAATTTAAACCTTTTAATGAACTCCCGGATTGCTTTATTTACTTCGAGATTAATAAATTTTCGGCTCTCCGTACGCTCAGTAGCCATTTTGAATTTATTCACATGCGTGTCCTAATGTTGATAGGATCAACTTTTTTGGTAGCAGGTATTTAATATTGTTCAAATTCACGACAATATCAACACTGCCAGATCGTGTCCCTGGAGAAAACGGTGAATGCTTTTATAAGCGAGTAATAACTTACAACCACAATAATAGAGCCAATTAACGTTTCACGAAGTGGCTAGTCAAATAAAAGAAAACGTTGCTTTATTTATATTTAAATAGACTTTAATATTCAATAATTGACATCATATATTTTTAATTTAACAACGTCGAGTGACTTAAATAAATTGTCCATAATAGCCGCACGTTTAATATTAAAACAAAATCGAACTTGTTGGAGTGGTTGCAGATCAGACGGCCGCGGTCGGGCGGCTCTGCAATAATAAGCCTAATGATACCTTACAGAAAAGGTGTTAAAACGTTTATTGGAATACGTCTAAAACATTATTAATAGCTTTTTAACAAGCCGACGCCTCATTTTAGGTGTGAACCTAAACTTTTTCCAATCCAATTTTTTGTCTCTCGTAAAATATTATCATCTCGGAGTCTGTGGAAAGATTGTAATTCAATTATTACGATATTCCGTGATAATGGCGGATGATAGACGTTAATACAGGGTTCGTTGCGACACCGATGTCGCCTCTCGTTTAAACCGAAAGCGATTTAAGTAAAGTGATGGCATAAATTTTATTTCACGGTCTTTAATATAATAAACGAGATTCAGCAAAAATAAAGTACGTTGTAAAATTAAGACGGACGACCCCTTAAATGGTTATAGGTACACAGGAGCGTGGCAATGTTTCTTGGTATTTAGCTCGACATACCACAAGTTGAACTGTATGTTGAGCAAACCACGGAGAGAGCAACTGACATGTTACAATCAAGCACGATGGGGAAGGATCGAAGTGACAAAGCTTAATAACCCCCTAATCGACAATTCCTGCTACCGCTATAAAAATTCACCGGGCTCAAGAGAAACCGTTGGTCCCCGCCCAGTACATTTTGTGGCAATGTCGATAATTTCAGGCTAGTGCTTCGGACAAACGCTGTCCACCGGTGAATTGTGGGGGCATCGATTTATTATTGAAATCAGCCCGTCGCACGCGCAGGCTTCCTGTTCTTAAAATTGGTTATAAAATTGGCGACCGCTCGTGCCGTACGCACGGTGGTTAATGATACCAAAAAAGTTAAAAAGCTTTACTTTTCAATTATGATTCAAGATTGACATATGGAGAGCAATTTATCTTGTATGTTCAACTATACTTTTTCGCCGCAAGTTAATATATTTATCGACAAATAAAAAAAACTTGCATCGATTGTATTAATTAACACTTTGTAATGTTATTTCCGAACGTTGCCGTTGAATAAATATAATTACTCCGATACTCTTGTTGGTATCTGCATGAATAATGGAAATATTAAAAATCGATAGGTTGTAAAAAAGATGCCGCCTCGAAATTTTACTTTTTAGAGTCTGGAGGTCCTTAAATATACATTCCACTTAATTAAACGTGGACATATTTAATGGGAGAGTGACTAAAATGGGACATATACTCATTTGGTAATTATTTATTAAAAAAATATAATATCGACCTTCAAATACACACATCAAAAGTGTCTAGGGATCAACATATATTTTTGCAATAACTTTTCTCCTGATTGATATTAATTAAAATTTTCTTTAAGGATTCATCAAATAAAGTGTTTTCGTTTGTCACAGTAACGATAAACCAAGTCACCTTTGCATTAATAAAGAAATTTGCCATTTTCCTAATAAAGGGATTTTTGACATTTGAACCACTAACATTAAAGTTCGAAAAAAAGACTGAAATAACAGTTTTCTTTAAAATTTTATTGGGTAACTTAAACAATTAATAATCCGTGTTTCTACCGCGAACACTAACAACACAAGAACATCGGTTTGGCATACTCAAAATGAGTTCATCCAAATCACGCTGTGGAATGGCCGCCCATGTTCGTTGCAACAACAAAAAAAGGTCTTCTTGCGACTGGATACCCTCCATATTCGGCAGAGCTCTTCTCTGTAGCATATCCCATGCATGCTCAATCGGGTTCAAGTCTGGCGACTGAGCAGGCCAGAGCAGGACATTGATGTTAGCTGCGGCGAGAGTCTGTCTTACAACTCTTGCGGTGTGCGGTCGTGCATTATCATGCATTAACTAAAATAAGGGACCGATTTGCACTTGTAGAGGAACGATGACGTCAGATAAAATCGTCTCAGCATAAATTTGAGCGTTGAGGTTGCCTCTGATCCAAATCAACTCAGTTCTTCCGCCGATCCAAATACCCGCCCATACCATGATGGTTCCACCACTATAAGGATGGACTTCCTGGCAGGATTTTAATCGCTGTTGGCGTCCAGGGGTTCTCCAGTGTCGTATACGTCTTATATCCGGTCTCATACCAAAACGAGACTCATCAGAAAAGCACACGAAACGCCATTGTTCTTCTGCCCAATTTCTGTGTTCAAGAGCCCATTGATATCGAATCCTACGATTGTGCATTGCTATAGGTGGTACCCGTAGCGGTCTTCGGGAATGAAGGTTCACTTCATGCAAGCGGTTTCTGACTGTTTGGTCGCTAATTAAGTTCCCTGAAGAGTGATGAAGCCTCACGGCTAACATCATGGCGGTTATTGTTGGAGCTCTTCGAGTTAAGATTTGAATGTATCGGTCTTGTCTCCGTGTGGTGCAGCGATACCGTCCTCCATGGCGCTCAGCTACGGTACCAGTGCTTCGGTAACGTGTCCAAAGTCGACTGATAACACTCTGACTTGTATTCAGAGCTAAAGCCACAGTACGTTGCCGGGAACCAGCTTCTATCATTCCCACGGCTCTGAGCATTTCTTCCCTGCTTAAATGACGTCGCCGCTCCATAATAACGTTGGTTTTAATCAGTAGTAGGGAAACAGTAGCACTAATAATGTCTTCAATGCGTTGTATGTTTTTATAGGGAAAATATTGACAGCTGATTTTCATCTTTTACTCGAATTTGATTAACAGTTCCTGTTTCAAATTATGAAATGCACCAAAAAGGATCCATATAAATTTATATAATCATAAATTTATTACAAAGCCACATCTCAATCTCAAGAAATCCGCATAAAAATGCTTGATCCCTAGACACTTTTGATGTGTGTAGTTACTTCAAAAACTTCTAATAACATCTAAAACCTTCCCTTTCGGGCTGAAAGCTCTGGTGGGGGCGCACGTGCCGGTCAGTGCGCACGCGCAGATGTATCGCGACACCTGCCTTGACGGCTGAACCTCTCTCTCACTCTCAAGTCATAACCTATCGCCATCTCTTTCCTTTAACGCGTATTTTTGATTCCAACAAAGTAATGTTAACGCGATACGAAGATCAGAGCCACTGCATTTTACATTATGTGACCTGTTTCTTAATGATATGTTCTAAAATAGTCCTCTGTGCTCATTAGTATTCCCGGTGCGAGTGATCCCACTCCACACAGTCTATGACCATGTTTAATACCGCAGTCTCCGACATGTTTGGGATCTTGTTATAGTACTTGTCCACACACTTCTGTATGTAGGTGCTTGGGTTAGTCGTTTATGTATTTGTCGTACGACTCAAATGCGGCACATATCGTTTTTTACTCACACAAAAAAACCCTGTTTATCCTCACATTAGATTCAATTGTGACTTAAATTGATGCGGAGGAAGGAATGTAAAAAGAAAAACACAACAGCAAAATAACTTCAAAGTTGCAGTTATTAATGCAAATTCAACTTCATGCGTTGTTCAGGAATGCGAAATATAAATGTAACCAAACGTCCTCATATGCATCGGCACCACAGCCTGTTTAAATACAGTTTGTCAAAAGCCATTTGGCAGCGAATCAAATGTTAATAAAATGGTATAAGATGTTGATTTGACCTTGATTAATGGTTTATATTGACAAAGGCCCAGCACGACAGACGTCTTGCTGAGAAAATTAGACACAGCCGAGCACCCGAACAGGGGCAACGTGATGATACGTAAATGTCATTCTTAAGCAGACCAACGGTAACCTTTTATGTGGCCAATGTGGGCACACTGAACTGGCAACATTTGATTTAATTGATGCACGTAATAATGAAATTGTTGCTAGTGCTATTTTTTAAGGTGGCTGTTTACGTAAAATGCTGATGAAATAAGAACCCCCGAATAGTTAGGCAGAAGTCTACCTTAGTACACCCACATTTCTGATAAAATAAGACTAAAAGAAATTGAATGGTGACGCACCTGTGAAAATAAAGATCAATTGAGTAATTTTCTTATAAGATATATATATATATCATAAAATTATATATATACTAGCTGCGCCCCGCGGTTTCACCCGCATAAGTCTCGATCCCGTAAAAATATCGGGATAAAAAGTATCCTATGTCCTTCTCCGGGTCAAGGTCTATCCATATCCCAAATTTCATCCAAATCCGTTCAGCCGTTTTAGCGTGATGTCGTGACCAAGGGAAATAGGGATTCATTTTTATATATATAGATTATTAATTATAATCAAAGGCCTTAAAATTGCATCTTTCTTATATTTCCAGAATAGTTTGAAATAAACTGCTCTGATAATAATCAACACTAATAACTAGGTAGTAGGTAATTTTATTAGTAAAGCTTCTGAATTCTTTTATTCAGGCTTACCCCGCCTCTAAAGCCTCTGTTTTTTCCATCAAATTACAAGATACCTTTTATAGCGTAAAAATTCCTTAATTAAACAACAAATATGAATCTATTCTTTGTGGTTAACGCCTTTTTTGTTAAAGGATATTGCCGCTCATCAATTTAATAACTTATTTTTTGATGTGTAATAATCTGTTTTTTGTTCCTGTCCTGGCATATAATATTTTTTTTATTGAGGATAGTAAAATGATGGTGCCACTATTGCCCCATTTTAAATTTAGGGTGTATCGTCAGTGTGATGTTAACCTTTTCACCGCCATGCCATTGTCTGTCATAAATGACACAAAGGCCGCAATGTCAAAAGCATCAATATCAAAAGTTTTGAAGACTTAATGATTGCACTTAACTAAAAAAATCTGCAAATAAATCGACGGTATATAAACAAATAATCTGCACTTTTAAGTTATAGTGCCCAAATATGTACTAAGTAGAGGAACCAATTAAACTTCTTTTTCTGTCCATATTAGCCAGGAACTACCTCATCCTAAATTCCCAGGATATAAAACAGTCGCGATCTCGTGTATATATAAGTTTACTGCTCAGTTAATGACTGTACCGTAAGGGAGTACTCCTTAATTGATCATCGTTAAAATGTTACATTTACTGCCAGTGCCCATAAAGTTTACATTCACTTCTAACGTTTACCTGCAAGACCACCGAGAGAGGGCATCTCAGGGAAATTCGCTGAGACGTCACAATTTAATTAAGGGCAACCTCCTAATTAATGTTTCCTTTGCCGACTGTGACTCGGACGGCTCATGAACGATTGAGTAACCATTTGTAGGCAATTTGGGGACAAATCTCTTGGAAGTTGCCTAATGTTCAATAGTGCAAGAGAAATCGCTGTTAGCGATGACCGACTGTTTTTTTATAGGCAGAGTGTAGAGTCCTTTTTTTCTCACGTAAAGAAACAAGATTCAAAACAAAATTCTTAAATATCAACGTTCTAATTAAAATACTCGACTATTATACTAGCACAATACATTTATTCAGTGTTCACTGCTCTCATTTATCGGAGCTCGATATAAAGACCGAAATTTAATCAGCAAGTGGATCTCCCAGCCACCGGGCAAGTGATGTCTTAATAATGACATGAGGTTAAATATCGTGAGACACATCTCGGGAACAAAACCGAACGTCACGACAAAGGAGCAATGTCCCGAGTATTTTGTCACTGTTTAACTGATCCAATCAGTGCTACATGAATCGTAGCTACAAAAAATAATACCGACATCTGAAAGGGCTGATACAAATTATTATTAAGGCATGCGATTATCTTTGTACGATAAAAAATGGGACGGTAAACAGCGTTGTTAATTTCTATCATTCAGTATCTGGATACTGTTCGGTATTATTAATAAGTAATGTCACGAAACCGATTACTATTAATAAGGTATCTAGTTAGGGATGCCACACGCAACTTCTAGTTTATAGACAAAAATAAAAGTGCTACCAAGTGGAAACGTGTAATTTGAATGATTTGGAATAAGACGTCAAATAAATTCTTCCGATGAAAGGGTTTGTTTTTGTATGAATCAATCATGTTATTATTTTTAATTGAGCTTGTTATGTAACATCTGCTTGTTTTGGTTTTTAGGTGCCTCTATTAACAGGTTAACAATACCCTACAAAATTTAGAGAGAAAAAAACATAAATAACATTATTTTCTAATAAGATCTTATTTAGAATTAGAAATGTAGTTCTTGGCTAGCACAAAATATGAATTATACTTTTTATAAGCACGTAAGTAAGTACATATATGTATACCAATATCTATTGCAGATCCTACTCAGTACTCAGCTAGCATTTATCCGACCTTGTAAAAGGAAATGATCCTGAATATCGGTATTAAAGGAACATGCACTCCTGAATTATAAAATAAAGAAAAAATCTCTTTGTATGAAATATATTCAATTTACATAAACAAAAGCGCCGCACAGCGTCGTTGGTGTCATATTCATTATTGATATTTCCATGTCCGCCACCCAACGAGCAAAAGCGTTGAATAAAATATCAATTAGAGCACGTTTCGAATGGTAAAAAATCTCTTTATTTCTCAATTTCGCTAAGTGAATATTTCGCTCATGTATTGGCGTATGTCATTTGCTGTTTTTGCATTCTGCATGTCATCAGTTTGGGCGGTAAGGTAATGAGGAAAGAGAAGTATTTATTACAACGCTGGTCTCTTAAGGCGCAGCAGACCAACTCAAAAAGTATAACAGGTGGGTCACAAAAACTCACTCGTCATACATCTTCAATGAGACTCTAAACATAAACTATTACAGATGAAATGTACCTGATATTGCCTTATTAGTCCGACCACTTTTTACTATGAAGTATTCGAGGCATAGCTTCTCCTTAAAGGTTTCAAGTGGAGCTCTGGTTGTTTTTAGGGCTGGCGACAATGTCGATGGGTATGTGTAAACAACGGACTGCGGTAACACGTATTTTTTGTGCTTTGATTTATTGTTTCATGTTTCAAAAGTCGCTTTTTGCGCTGTACCACACACGTACAACCTCCGCGGTGGATATATGCAAATTGTTGTTTTATCTTTTTTAATCGAGTGAACTATTGGAATTTATACTTAAGCCTTCGCTATCCCACAGTTTTATTTTCAGAAAATGATTTAATAGTTTGTAAAATTAACAAAATAAATGTTATTACTGGCTGAGGAAATTTATTACATTTTTTAAAGTTAATTTTGTTAATATCTTGTTTTGCATTAAATATCTTAATAGCGATATCATTATGACAAAGTAGATACATTAGTTTTTATTATAAGCACTGAACCTTTCTTGGGTTGAAACTATACAGGACCAACGGAGCCTGCAAACAATCAGACAAATATTAATAAAACAGTGTATATGCATTCGAATGTCTAATCTAAACAACGACAGGCAAACCTTGTAATGGACTGAGCGAAGTTTATTGGTTTCGTAAAGCTGAGTACACGAGCGCGCGCCCGCTACCACGGTTTTATTATTAAGCAGTAAATGTCAAACATTTAATGTCGCTCACATAAAATTATTAAAAGACATTATAATAATGCCAGCACTCGCGACCCTCCTTCTAATTGGCACCTTATTTAAATTCCCACTGGCGATTATTTCGGAACTGGACTTGCAAATGTTGCATATCTGGTTTCTGTGTAAAATCTACTTCTTTATTAAGTGAGGAACTTATATATTCGCGTAATGGTAAGCATACTCACTAAGCGATCCGGTAATTTCATTGGCACTTTATTTCGTTAGCTGTATTAACCGATCTCGGCCGCTTATGCGCGGATAAAAAAGAACTCATGTAATCTTGCTTAAGTGCACGTCTTCACCGATATTAAACGGAATAAACTTAGGATTTTATGGGGCAAAAGTGGTATTTCTATTAAAAAATCTATTCGGGCTTAAATACATACAGCGTTTTGTAAGTAGATAAGCATTTAATAGAGAACAAAATGGTTTTTAAGATCATCTTTGATGTGGTGGCGTCGCTACTAGTTCGAATATCTCAAACTGCGAAAGTTTTTACTTGGTGATCGAAGCGGAATAGCATTATTTTTTATGGCGGCATAGTAAATTCTCACTAGAGTGCGGTAACTCCCCGCTGGCCAGGCACCACGGGGCGAGCCTTACGACCGCCAAATCGGTTTTTACCGTATAACCCGACCATTTGTAGATTAAGGGAAATGTGTTATTTATGCATCACAGAGAGGTGCGCACCCCACCGCGGCATCATGTTAATTGATCGGCATTTCATTAATACCTCATTGTTGCTATACAGTGTCTCAGTTTTTTATTTGGCCTCCCGTAGTACGGTCGCGAGGCGGACGCTTAATTACAATCAGGCAATCATCATAATGATCGTTGAGGAGGTGCTGAACCTTTTTGTTATTATTTAAATACTCCGGCGCAACATTACGGTCGACAAGATGAATCCTAATGAGGGCTAAGTTGGTAAGAGTAGAGTTGAAATTAGTGCTACTGATCGCTCTGAATGTAAAGGAGATATTCTTTGCTTTACTTTTGAAAACGTTGGGTTCATACATATTGATGTGCTACGCATTCTAAACAACGTTAGATTTTTAATTAGTTGAAATGTCTTCATCAGCCTCTTAAGACAAAAAGCGACGGTAAAACTCATGTGAACTGTTGGGCCCGGGGTCCATTTTATTCATTTATAGCGTCGTAAACCCTTAGATTGCTAATTAGTTTTATGGGCATTTCATTCTAGTGACAAGACTTGGATGATCTTCCATCGTCTCGCGTTACTTGCTTGGATATTAGGCCCTAATTATTTGCCTATAAAGGTTGCAACGAGGCTAGGTTGTAAAAACTGTGTTTTGCCTCCTAGTCTAACGAGGAAGACATAATTTTCCTAGATTAGGTCATTGGTGTAATCAGAGGACAATATGTTGAATATTTCGATTTATTATACTTTTTTTTATGTAAAAGGATGCCACTATGTAAAGAAGGACAACAAAGAGAACATTAAGCGACACTTTAAAAAAAATAGCTAACATATCTTTATGCTTAAATTCATCACATTTTTTCAGTCTAAATAGTTTTACAGTCATCTGAACCTCTCCGACGGCCAGCAAAGACCATCGCACACTAAAGTACCTCACGGTATAAAATTCCAATGATACGTACGATTCTATCAGACAGTCACATTAAGCAGTCCTGCCTATACCTAGACGGCGAGGCGTGATGTATGTGCCAACGCGGGTGGCGGCTTTTGTAAAATAAAAGTGTGACTTGGACTGTGTTGAAATTATTTATTTCCTTAAAGCCTGTGTACAATTTTTTGCGAGTGTAATGTTACCTGTACATTGGCGTTAGCATTAATATCGTCACTTTACTCATTGTTTATTCACTAATATAATTATGTATGTATGAATAAATTTTTATAATACAGACCTTTAAAGTATTTTTTTTTATAGACTCGTCGGCTACTTAGGGATTATAAAATTTGTAAATCATAATCATCGTAAAACTGACCGTCGTAGTAAAGTAATTAAATTAAAATTTAAAGGAAATACCTAGATGAAGTTTCATTTTTTATTAAAAGTAACATAAAAATTGTCGGTATCGGTGGCATTAAGCTTATTAAATATTGTTTGATCAGCATTTTTTATGGACACGTAACTCCCTATTAACCGTAATACTTAAAAACGTACAAATATATTTATAAATATTTTAAGTCAGTATATATTTAGCATACGTTTAAAAATTCGCTATTAGCATTAAGTAAATAGTTATTTTATTATCAGGTAACATATTTATGTATAAGTCGTGGTTTATCCAGTCGTTTTACACATTGATTTTATTTGTTTCATGAATTTTAAGTTTCCAATCCTGACTCGCCAAAGTAAGATTCCATTACATTTAAAAAGGCACTTTATAAATGACCAGTAATCATTTTAAATTATATATCGCTGCTTAACGTTCTCGGCTATTTTTTTGCACATACGTACAATGAATGGTGCCACGTGGTCCCTCGCATCATTGACAATTGGCCACATTGGCCATTGTCAAATTGCTACTTGCAGAGTTTTATTGTGGCCCATAATTAGAGATCATTGCCTTATATCAATTCAGATAATTATTTCGTTTATATCATACAATGTTTATGGCGACGTTGTATTAAATTGGTGCTGTCATTTAACTGTTTGAAATTATGTTTTTGTATGTAATTTTTTGTTAAGGTATCGTAAGACTGGGAAAAAATCGTATTGGTAATTTTTGAAGGAGGCCATTTTCCCATAGTGGGACAGCATATACTTGTAACAATAATAATAATATGTAAACATGTAAAAAAATATTATAAAAATTTATAAACGAAATAATAATAATATTTCTAATTGTTTTATCTCAAAAGTTTCGTGTCTCGTTGATGTCTTTTGTAAAGCGAAAAGAGAATGTAGTATTTCCACTATTTGAACTAATTTTATATTTGTTTTTGATAGAAAATAATTGCAGAAGCGTTGTGTAAAATGTTCGCGTAGGTAAATGTCATTTGGCTTAATTTTCATGAATATTTTTTTTTAAATCTTGATTAATGGAATTTGAAATTTTGTTATTTTTCTAAGTTAACTAAATCATTATAGCTAAATACACACAGCCCATTACACATAAAGTGTCTATTCCTATGAATTAACCCCAGACGCCTCATCAATAACCCGTCCACGCACCACAACCACCCGAGAAGACAATAAAAATCTGGCGCCTGCGCCGGTAAAAGATTATGACACGTTCACAGTAATGATGGGGAAATTGTGCCTACGTGATATTACGCACCTATATTTTTTCACGAAAGTAAAAGTTCCGCCTCTATACCATAGTGTCGCGTATTCGGAAGCCGATTGTCAATGTGACAAGAATTTGAAATTGGAATCGAAACTCTTTTGTGAATGGGATGTCGTTTCTGCGTAGTCGTTAGCGTTTTGGAGAAGTGTAGGAGTCATTTGGATGATAAATTGTGGTTTTGCTTTGAACAAGTCATTATAATTTTATACTTTTTTTCTAAGTGGATTAGGGTTATGAATTTAAATTGGTGATAATATTATTGTTACTTTAACTTTACCAAAAATTGTAGAACAAGCAGATAGACAATCCGGTGGAGAGTAACAATGATAAGATACTTTTCTGCCAATTCCATCGAGTTATTTTGGTAAATGTTTATTAAAACTGGCCATGTTAATCAATAACCCATTATTCGTGGCAAGTGAGCTACCCATAAACTGAAAACATAATAAACTAAAACTAATATGCTAGCACCTATCACCAATACATTAATCTTGGAAGAAGACTATGAATTAGACGAAAACTCACTAGACAACGTACAACCCAATAGGAACAACACTAATTTGAATGAACTTAGATAAGGCACCAATAAGATAAACTAACAAGATTCTATCTAACACTTACTAACTAGAGCAGGCATTGAATAGCAACTTTAATTACTCACTAAATCGCTACAACGCATGCGAAGTGACTGCCAACGCAAATCTAGCCAGGCGAAACCTCCTCGCTGTGATTGGAGGAGCCGTCGCCAAGACTCCGAAACAGAGCCAATAGGCTTGCTTCATTCAACAATAGGTGAACATAGAAACGCCTGTAACGGTACCTTGCTTAGTTCCACTTAGAATGGGCTTAGATGGTTGAATTCTGATGTGGAATGTATTTAGTTATTAACTTAAGATGCCACGGTAACTTATTGTAGTGTCAGTGGGTGGTTAAAGGGTTTTGCGTGGTTCAATATTTGGTAAGGGTTAACGTGTCATTTGAGTCGGTTTCACCGATTTCAGGTAAGTTAAATTTTATCAAGCGAAGATTTTTTTAACTAAGAATAAGCTTAGACATTACAATGTTTGTGTAAAATGTGAAAATGGAACACATGTTTATTTCCTGAAGTCTTTATATATCGTTGATTTGACTTTAAAACTTTACAGTTCCTTAAAAATGGTATTGTTGTTTTGTGTCTGCTAAAAATAAGCTAAGATATATTAGAAAGCCAGTATAAGTTTCATAATTTATGACAATATGTTGCTTAGATGTTTACTGGAATAAATTGGTATTTCATTTGGGGTTTGTCGCTTATTGGGAATATAAAAAAATAATCTGTATTGTAGTATTTCTAGTAGACGTGCAATCGTTTTTAATGTACTGTTTCCTTTTGTGGAATTGCTTTCTTGGAAGTTGAAATATAATATTTAATTTTATTTATTTATTTTCCTATTTATCTACACACAGTAAAACAGACACAGTTACGACATATACGTAAGTATTGAATACAAAGGTATGCTTATTTCTTTCAATAAATCTTTCAACAGACCTGCGAAAGGAGAAATTAAAAAGAAATGTAGACAATATTGTGTGAGAATAAGAAGAGAAGAATCAACTCATTCTCAAGAGGCAATAACTCATGTCAAAAAATTAACATAAATATTCTGCGAATTCCTCAAAGATGCACTACTATACCTACGCACCCATTTCTCTTTAAAAGTAAATGGTAATACCATTTATTTACCTTACCTGAAGCAGCCCTATATCATGTTTACATACCATACAAAACTAAAAAATTGTGTAATTAATACACCATTGCGAACGCCAAAACATTTATTAAGAAGTAATTTACCTTTAAATCCAAGCGATAATCGTTATGTTAATGTTGTTTTAATTATACGAAATGATTAATTAATAAGTTGTTCGTGCGATTAAGTACACCTGTACATTATACCTATAGGCTGTTTCAACCGCCTCGGGCATCTGACCACAGACTACAATTAGAGAGTAACACGCTAAATATTGATAATTGTATTGCGCCCTCTAATTTGAACGTCTGCCGTCATTTTTGTACAAGTAAAACATTGAAAGCAGCTCAACGACATTTTTATGTGATTAACTTATTTTCAGTCATCATTTTGACAAGTTGCAATTTTACTGATACGTAATTTTCGCCAAAGAAAACATATAAAGTTTATAATATTTGGTTCCAAGATTTGTTTTCATAAATAAAATATAATAAATATAAAATAAAAAAGACTAAAATAAATGAAAACAAGTCACGCGAGGTTTAAGAGTAAACTAAGATACTTAGATATCAGTAAATAAGCGGCTGGATGCTGTCGTTACTTATACGCTGTTGCATTTTTAAGAGCAGATCATTATAAGTACATGTGGCCCGAAGCAGTATCAACACCCCATGTTGGTGCAACACGCATGATATGTACACATTAAACGAGCATAATTTCTTTACTCTCATTTGGTATAATTTACTGTCATACAACCAGCATATAGCATTCAGCAAACACATACATACAAAAACGTCTATTCGAGTCGTTGGTTCGCTATATGTTACTAATTAATAATATACACGATCCCACTGTAAGATCAGAGAGATATTTGTTTGATGAAGCTCCGCTATTTGTTTGATAAATAAATAATCGCAACAGATAAGCTGAAAATAAAAAAGCTCAACACTATGGTGTGCGAACTTTATACTAGAGGTATGTATAAATAAAAAACGCCGCGTTGTTTAAATACACTCGGTACCCAAGTGCGGTAAAGTCACCACTTAAAATTTATTGCAATATTCATAATATTAAAGTGACGTTTATTGTTCGCTAGCCATCGTTTACGCATAATGAAGTATGAGAACTATTCTTTATTAGTAACAAATTACAATTGTTTATATTATTTAATAAAACATAATTGATAATAATTCAAATTGCTCTACTGTCCGATGGACGATCTTCTTAGGATGTGAGAATGTGTGTAACAATAAACCCGGTGCAGATGAAGACTGTTAAAAGAAATCATAATTCATTCTAATCACCGGTGATACTGGGTCCAGACTAGAGCGAAACGCAGGACTATGATGTAGGTGCGTTTAATGGAATGGGCATCGGCTAGTGGCGGGGCGTGCCCGGGGCGCTGCCCGGCGAGCGCACACGAATGCTTCTGTCGCGTGGTTACGTGCTATTAACCGTGTCGGCCGCTCGCTACTAGTCGACGGACTACTATAAATTACACGAATTATATAGTGTGGTGGCGTACGCGAGCTTGTGATATATTGTGGTATGGCGATCGCGCCGAACAGCCTCCGTGTCAGCGCATGTGAAATTACACACCCGACCGCGATGTTTGCGCGCAACACCGCTAATACCCGCGCACGCGCATCGCATTTTATTTGCGATTGTTATTTCATAAATGATAGCCCTACGCGCGCCTAGAGAAGTTATTGCCTCTAACCCAAAGTTATTTACCAAAAGAAAAAGTCGGAGAACGTTTGTTCTGATGACAATCAGAATCTGTCTGTGTCGCGCGACGTGGTATTATCATTTGTATTCCATGTAACTCCAGCTAAAACTCCGATGTAACTTTAGCTGACTGAATAATTTATTGAATAACGCATTCAATAACTATTTACACGAGCTCGTCCGTACATACGTACGATCGATATAAATTATTTTAATAACGCTTTTCTGACGCTGAATATCATTAATACGTGAAACCGATGCGGTTATTAAAAATGTAAATAAATTTGCGAAATGACAGCATAATTACGGCGGAGGCCTATTTAAAATGTCTGGTATCGGCAAAAACGCGAGTTTGCCGAGTTGCTTCCAATCAAAGTGGTAGCCCGCCTTTCTTAATCCATTAAGTTAAAGGCTTTAAATCCAATTAAATTACTTATATCGATCAAGATAAATTTTACATTATTGTCTTAATTGCGAGTTATATGTCATCTTTGACAGCATCTCGCAAAATTTAGATCGTCATCGTTAAAATATAATTCATTGCATGCCTGTAACGAGAGGAGAAATTAAACCCAATGAACCCAATGTTTATAACTTTTGTCTTGTCTTATCAAAACTACAGAGAAAGAAATTAAGTTCAAAAGCTAAAAAGTATTCCGGCTACTGAAAAATCACGCTCTAAAAATATGAAATAAGAAAATATTTCAGACAGAAATCAAGACATAGGTACAAAAATGGTCAAGGTAAAGCCGTGATCGCATGCCATTATAATTTTGTAGGTGTACAGGTATGCGACCACGGCTTTACCTTGACCATATTTTTGTACCTTTGTCTTTATTTCTATCAGAAATATTTTCATATTTCATACATTTTAGAGCGTAATTTTTCAGTAGTCGGGTTTCTGTTTTTAAACATACTTTTTACTAAAATTATTTTGGGTTTATAATTTCGTGATAAAGTAAATACTTTATCACGAAATTATAAACCCAAAATGCAAATGCAAAGCAGCATTTTTTTTGTTTAGGGTTTGTTGTATAATATTAAATAGGTATTAATTACATAGCCACGCCGTACGTAGCACAGTCTCACTGCTTGTTTTTAACAATTTAAATATATTTATTAACTTAGACAATATGATAATACATATTTGTATTGTAATGTGCTCATTAAGCCCTTTCATTTGATACCCAACATGGCACAATTAAAAAAAAAAAAACATGACTTTATGTCCTTTAGAGGGCATCATATTGCATTTAAAGTGACGCTACATAGCCTATATAACCAGCGGACAATCAAGACGCTTCGAATGAACCTCATTTGTCAAATTATGATCGGTAGTTTAGAAGTTATGAGGTAACAGATGAACATACATACATACATATTTATATACATACATACATGTATACATTATGTATGTATATAAATATGTATACATACCACTCAAAATCATAACCTTCTTTTTGCTTCGCCGTAGTCGGGTAAAAAGAAAAAAAATATTATTAATAACTAGCTGCGCCCCGCGGTTTCACCCGCATAAGTCGTGATCCCGTGGGAATATCAGGATAAAAGGTATTCTATATCCTTCTACAAGTCATGGTCTACACATGTGCCAAATTTCATCCAAATCCGTTCAGCCGTTTTAGCGTGAAAGCGTAACAAATAAACAAAATCACTTTCGCATTTATAATATTAGTTTATAATATTTAAAAACAGTGTGTAGATTAATAACGAGTTGTTGATCGCTACGAGTTGTTGACGAGAACCAAAAATTGATTTGAACATTCCCACAATTTGATTTTAATTTCGGAATTATTAATTAAGTAGACACCAGAATAACTACACTGATTTTATATATCTTCATCGGTTTCTTCGCTCGTAAAATCGGGCTTCGATGTTATCGAAGGCTTTAGGCTGAGGACGCGAGTAATTAACAGGTAGATAATAAGGTTCGCGGGGAGAAGTTTATTATATTTTTAATTAATAGCATCATTTGTGTGAGTTTAGGTGTGAAGGCTGTGCCGTCTCCCGTGTTACTTGCTGTAATTGGCTTTTAGCTACCGTATCAATAAATGTTAATGGCATACTCGGTAAAGTTCTACGAAGTTTAATTTCGTAGCACACGTTTATAAGTGTCATTGGGTTACGGCTAATTACAATCGAACGTTCCATGGGACTTCGACAAATTAAAAATGACTTGAAATAGGAATAAACATGAATAATTAGAAGCAAGAAAAAGCATTTTAACTTAGAACACAATTACTTATGCCTCAAATGTTTTATTTATGATTAACAATAATAATTCATCGTAGCAATTATAGGCATTATATTTTATTCTTATAAGTCTCCTTTATTTTGTTTTTCACGCCATCTATACAGCCGAACATGATTTGAAAGTCAGTATAGTCGAAACCACCCTAAAAAACAACCCCTGTGCTAGCGCCGATCGAACGCCATCTGCTATCCTTTTGTAGAATGTTTCTCTTTGGTTGGGGCGAATATCGATTGAAGTTTCCTTTCGCTTAAGGGTTGGGTATAGATGGCGTGACTGTGCCAGTTTAGGGGTAGTTTCGTAAATATTCGTTTTGGAATGTGTAGGTGAGTGCTTGCGTGATGAAGCAGGCGTCGAAAAATTCCACTGGTATATAGGTTATATAGGATGGTATATAGGATCTTATGATCACGTTTTTTTTTTTGTACTTCTTTCCTTTGCATATTTGTTCATTTTTGTATTTTCTAATGACACGATATTATTGTAAGAATCGATTTTGAATTCCTTTAATTGAACAGTACGTAAACTTTTTACAATGACAATTCTTATTTCTTTATTTTTTTTTGCCCTTTTGAATTTTTTTGTAACAATAGTAGTAACCTACTATAGATATACTTCTGCCTGCCCCTACATCCTTACAAAGGTGATGTTTTCTTAAGTTATTTTTATATTCATTTATAACAATGCTCTGTACAAATATGAATATTCATTACACAATTCCTAAATGTGATTCAGGTCTAAGGAGAAAGAATTTATTTCCAGTGCACATTTCATTTATATTTAGGCTATAAATGTCAAAGTAAATTGGCATTACTTGGTGATATAAATTAAATTAACCCTTGAGCACTGTGATTGCTTACGTAGGTAGGTACTTCATTAAATAAGAAAGTGAATTAATTTATTAAACATCCAGCTACTACATAAATTATTATTCATGATAAAATTCTAAGATGTTAATATTTTCACTCAGGTGTTAGTAATTGAGGAACACTTTATCAATTCTAAAATGCTTAGATCATCAAGCCTCTAATTAAACTAAGTTAAAGATCAAAACAAACTAGGTCTTAAAATTAAGAAATCATATATTTTATTATGATATATATCACATTAGTGAGGTGCATCTTTATTTCAAAACATTCTCAGTTTTCTTATTTCGTGTCGAATGATTTGGCTCCAAAATAGGGTAACATCACATTACAGGTGTCATAGAAATAGTTGGACAGTGTCGCGCGCCGGTACACCTGCCACAACCTGCGGATGCCTTTAAGATCACACGTAGTTCACACGCTAATAACAGATTTTGGTGACTAATGTTAAATCGAAACGTTTATTTCATTATAATTTGAAAGTATTATTTGCCTGTGATTTGAGAATCTAAAATGAGGTCAAAATTTGAAGTGTAGAAGTGAAATAGGCGGAGAGTGTCATGTGCCATGTTATACCTGCCAAAATCAGCTGACATCTTAGGAAGTTTTGGTGTAAATTCAATTGCTTCGGTTTTGGCACAAATTTTGGGAATATGTTGTTTCGGTTGTAGTACATTTATTGTTTGATTGATTTATTAGCAGTATTATGCTTTTAATATATTTTCATGTCTAAAGAAATGGTAACAAAAATTGATATCGCAAATAAAACATAGGCTATATATAGGTATTTTCTACAACTTCATTCCTTACAACTTAGTATTCTAATCTATCTCCATGCCGGCTAAGAACTTAAAGAGCGGCTTGTAAACTATAAATATCAAAAGATCTAACATTATAATGAGAGTAAGCCATCAAATAAAGTACCATTGGCGACTCACTGGGCTAGGTTACGCATGAACGTCATCAGTGCACCTGCCCACGTACCGCGAGACGAACCAAACCACTTGTGCATAAAGAAGCATTAACTTTTAGGGAAATTCAACTCAAACTGTTGACCGATTGGTAACATAGTTAAGTGCTACGGCGTAGACGGTACGTAGTAGCTACGACTAAGATTACACTACTAGCAACATTTATTTTTTAATTGTTTTAAGATAAAACATTAAATGACTTTGAACATGCTCGTAGGCATTTGAACTCTTGAAAGTAATATCCTCAAGCAATATTTACACAGGTATTTTTATACGGAGCTGCATCCCAAAAAGTTTACAAGCCTCATTTAATAAAACAAAAGTTCCGGGACAATATTAATAACGCAATATCGTCGCCGATCGGTTTACAGCGTCTATTCTCTATAACGACTTCTAAATAGAAGACGTGAACAGAGCCCGTCTTCCGAACATGGTAATGGACGGGATAATTACGCGCAACGACGTGCAACAATAGCGGCGCGAGCTTACCGCTCTATGGCATAATAAGCGCCGGCGTATTTTGATCAGCGCAACAAGTAGCGTGCGGGCGGCGGGGCGCGTGCCGCGCGCGCGCCGGTCCGCTCCCCTGTCCCGCGCCCCGCCCGCCGTCCGCTGGCGCGCGCGCTACTTAGCGTCGGGGGTGCGCGCCACCTCCGCCAATCCACCGGCGACCTCCGCGCGGCACAGACAAGTGCTCTCTCGATACACACTCCCAGTTTACTCGTACATTCGCGATGCCGATGGCGGCTATTCACACGTACCAAAACCTCGGTGTCGATCAGAAACTGACGCACCTACAATCCCAGGCTCCACGGAGATTAGCACCTGCTCCAGTGGACCCCAACCGCTGCAAGAAAAAATCTTATCTTCATCAGCCCTACCCGACCCAGCCTGCCTCCGTAGCACGGAGGAACGCTCGGGAGCGAAACAGAGTGAAGCAAGTAAATAATGGTTTCGCGGCACTACGTCAACACATCCCTTCAGCTGTCTCCGCAGCTCTGGCTGGAGGAAGAGGATCTTCAAGAAAACTGAGCAAAGTGGATACTTTACGACTGGCGGTGGAGTACATCAAAAGCTTGAAGCGGTTACTTGAGGAGAGCGAAGAGGGTTGCTCCGACTCATCAGGAATAGTCATGACGAGTAGCGGGCCGCATACTCCGCCGCTGTCCGAGGAGTCTCACTCGCCAGCTCCCTCATTCGTGTCCGAGTCGTCAGCAGGTCCGGGCTGTCAAGACGCGTATGACTCCTACGAGCCCATGAGTCCTGAAGACGAAGAGCTTCTAGACGTCATATCGTGGTGGCAGCAACAGTGATTGGAGGTGAGTTCAACTTCTTTTTGTTGACATTTATGACAACTGATTTTAGGAATTATTTTTGTTTGTTGAATGTATCATTGACATAAATTTCATATTGAGGCTACCTATATTTTTCATGAGATAACACTGCACGATATTTCATGAATGAATTTTAAGTGTGTTAACATAACCTTCAAGGTTTGATAATGATGTCCTTATCACCGTGTTTGCTTTCGTCGCGCCGTCTGTTAATATTAGCATCAAAGTTATCTAATTTTTTATTAGTCAGTCATTTGTTATAGCTAGGTTGGTAGGTAAACGTTTTAAGCTTATCACCGTTTTAAGTCAAAAATAAATTTTAATATATTTATTCACGCTAGCAAACTTCGCATAGAGTCAGGTAGTTAAAGCTTATAGAATTTTTTAAGCCGATCTTTTAGTCACGGTTGCCTTAGGGACCGAATCTTTTATATTGCACAATTTGAATGAAGATTCACCTTCATCCTAAGCAAAAAGTAAACACATCGACCATTATGAGTGAGCATTGAACCATAAGATAGACTTTATCTTTTCATTGTAGTATTAGGAGGACACAATGGCACGTCTGCAACAATGGCGAATGTTAAAATATGTCGCTTTTATAAAAGCTCGCAAGTTGTAGCTAGGTATTTTTTTTATGATCAAAGGTAGACTTTTCTATTTCAAGTTGTAGATAGTAGGGACCCGCATTCCACCTTCTTATTTGCTTCAATAGCTGAACAGCAATTACTTCTAACAATCTTGCGGTTCGCCCCGCATGTAGTGAGAAAATTGCACATAAAACTGATCTATTCTAATAATAAGTAGCATAACAGATGACTCCGATTCCCAAGTGGAAACATGTTATATTTTTCACTGATATCTCTCAAGTTAATGCGTTTCATCCGGTCAGTGAGAGCTTTTTGCCAAAAAATCGCCATATGGTCCGTTCTGATAGATTAAGTAGAACCGGTAGCGCCGCAACTAAAAACAAGATATTAAAATGCGCAAAAAATGTTCTGAGACGCTTCGTCGGCTATTAATTTATTGTACCGGAAGACGAAATCTCAAGAGGAAATAGAAGGGCGGCGAGCGAAGCACACGTGTTACAATATTTGCTAAGCTCTATGCAAACATATGGCGATATCGTGCACTGTTCATGGGAATTATATAACGTCACGGAGCTCTAAATCCAGGATTTAAGATTCAGTTTACCTGTTATTGTTAAAGCTATGACGCAAATCATAGCTAAATTTACTTTTTTACTTGAAACATTTCAAATGTGCTTTTCCTTTTTCCCAGGAACCCGTACATTGCGGTGATCAAAGTGCGGCCAATCAGCGGCTTGGTGATTATGAAAAAACGAGTAATCCTCCAGAGGACCGAGCATCGGAGCGCGAAGAGAGAACCTCTAATTAAGCGCAATCAGTATATTCCTAATGAGAGGGGATAATGGTGGACTGTAACGATCCCATCGATGCATTCTCCGAGCGACTGGACACCGAACGAATACCCCCACTGCATTTTCCACATCGATGGAATAGCACTAAGAAGACTGAATCAATCAATTATTTGTTCCACTTAAGCATTTAGTTATAATGTAAGTGATTCGACATAACGCTGTGCCTTAGTGTAGCCTTACGTATTACTACTTCCACTTAGAATATAATCTTTACAATTGTTCATAATTGTTATCTAGTCATTAATATTTAAGTATAGTGTATGTTCAGATTTTTGAACGACTGAGTACCTTGTTTTGTACTTCAGTTCGTTCAATTTGTAAAATAAAATTTTGAAAATCTTGAGACAAAGACTTGTAATGTAAATAGATAACTTAGCACCCTAAGACAGATTCCTAATATTATAAGATTTTTATGAAATAGTTATAAAAAAATCCAGTATTCAACCATTTGGTTGTACCTGTAATTAAATACATTTTTTTATAAATTCCTACTTATGTTTTTCAATCACCCGTTTTAACCTATCTACACTAAAAGCTTAATAAGCTTTCAGTGATGAAAAATAAGGGCCCCTCCATCTATATTAAATTATGGCATGATACTAAAAATAAAATCAAAATTGCACTCATAAATCTTTGCATACCTCTCGACTAATTTATACGATAAAATATTCCTATTTTAAGCTCGTGTACATACTCGTAAGTGCTAATAAGCGTAAATGAACAAGCGTGATTTATTCTCAGTACTTTACAGTCTTACATAGACACAGTGCCTCTCGAACCTCTACTAATAGATTAAAGAATATATTATGGCCTAATTGGCGAAAATAATGAGGGTATACAATGAGACTTGGGTAAATTGCTACAAATTTTGGCCAATTACAATAGAAAATTGTTGATCTTCTAGGTCTAATTATATGATTGACGATCTAAGCTGGGTTACTTCATGGTCTGCAGGCACATCTGGCACATTTTTTAATCTAGAAGTCAAAACGTAGGTATTGTAAAGGAATAACAGGACTTTACGGGATTCCACAAAGAATTGCGTTCTAGCCGCAGAACATAGATAAACAAATAACGATTGGCTGGTAACGTTGGTATCCCATCGACTTCAATCACTAGAAGAACCTGTTTCTCTTACTTAACTCAGAATTGCTCTCAACGATAAGCAGCTGATACACTTCTTGTTTTCTTAGTATCATCATTTTACAGAAGTTAATCTAAAATTCACACCTCCATTATTTATCTTTCTCTAGTCGTAACTCTAGGTAAATCAAACAAGCTAAAGGATTCGATTACTTTACTAATCATTATCACCCACACCATTGACATCTATAACTCGGGACTGCCAATGCTTCAATGTCCTTGAAATAAATAAAAAGCAACATTATCTACGTACGTTTGAATATACAAATACAGAACATGGGACGTTGCAAAATTAAAATAACAAAAGGTGCTTTTTCCACACGTGCCTCAACTCAGGTTACATTTTGCAAAAGAAAAATAATAACATAGAGGTACTCGAAATACACGAAATGGGGGGCCTAAGCATACATTGGTGCATTTAATTTGAAAAAGACAATTCGTACTGCAACTGGATCACGTCGCGTACCGCCCATCGAAATAAAATTGCAATAGTAATTTTTGATAATGGAAGGGAAGCACGAACCATTATGGGTGGATATTTCCGTCGGAGGATATTAATTGTTTGAACTTGTTCAAGTTCTTTACAAGACGAGATCTGGTAGATATGACAGGAACTTGACGAACACACCTGTAGATTTGCGAATGTTTTGTTGTTTAGTCTAGTGGTCTAGTTAATTTTCTTAAGTATTAATTGTCAGTTATTAAGCTCTGGCGCATCCGTTTGCAACAAACTTGTTTCTCATTATTTTGTCTATGTTGTTGCATAACTAGTGACTACGTTCAGTTATATAGAGATTATCACAATTTTGCAAAAAGGAATGTTAATTTTGAATTAATTGTCAAGCGTTAATTAATAGGAGAACTACTTAATTTCTACTTTAAGAGGTCTATATGGAAATTAAAAACATTCTCCTAATTAAATAGATACAAAAAAAACAAAATGTAACCTTGCAAACATGCTAAAACTTTAAAGCTCGTTCTTTTATCGCGGCGGCATCAAACGCTGGGCCTACGCCGCCGCCCCGCAAAGTTTGGCGGCGTCAGAGTTCGGCGCACGGGGCGGCGTTATCTCGTACGCGCTCGGCTCTGCTCGTGCGTTTACGAGGCACGCGACCGTCGCGCGCGCAGCCCGCACAGCTGCCTGTGACTGGTGACCACTTGGCCAGAACAGATTGCTTGAATGTAATGGAAATTATGAAATTGGTAAACGTGATTTTTGGTTTATGGATTTTTTCAGAATTGGTTTGTGAATTAATCATTTTGTGTTTTTCCATGACATTATGTAAGCTGTGGTTTCAGTTTTCATATCAATTCTACCTATGTTTGTATAAATTGTAGCAGTTTTTTATGATGTAAATGGTTGTAATTTGGTATTATCTGAGGTGATAAATAAATAAACGGCGGTTTCCATAAGTATTAGTAAAAGCCTATTTCTGAAACAACCACCCATGAATTCAGTGGACACTAAAATATTTTTAAACTTTTGGGAAACAATGGAACCGTAAATATTACCAAATTGTATTTGGCCCCATTTTATAGCAGACTGTGTTACCGATATGAAATATTGAGACATGAAGGAAAATAACATCGAAATTTCCTTTATTTTTTCCTTTATATCTCCATTTATGACATATAGGTAACTCTAAAAGAGACAGAATTCTGGTTACGAAATGGATTTTGAAACCAATATTTTTTTATAAAACCTTCTCAATATTCGAAAATGCCAAGTAATTGTCAAGTGCCTTCGAGGGCTGCCCGGGCCCCAGGGACCCCTGGCCTTGGCCGCAAGTGTTACGTTGCCGCCAATAAGCGTGTGACCTAAATCCCTTGACGGCGCACACGCACAACACGCTGCTATTTTTGAATATCGATCAAGTTCAAGTGCCACTACATTTGGTCGGTGTATTTTTTTTTTTGCCTTTTTGCTCTTTATGTGTACCGTACCCTACGGGTATGTGCAAGTTATTGCTGGCTTTCCTTGTGAAAATAAATAACACCAATGAAATAAGTTCTTGGATAATTATGAAATGTGCAACATGGTAGATGAGGCTGACTGACATAGTCCGCAAAGAATTCAACAAATTATTAAAAAAAAACCCACTTCAAAAACACATATCTGAAAAGAGAAAAACAAGCACTATTTATTTGTTGAATTTTGGTATTGCAGGCGGGACAAACCAATAAACTGAAATGATGGTGTAAATTTTGTTTGTCCCCGCCTGCAATACCAAAATTCATTAGATTATAATGCTTGTTTTTCTCTTTTCAGTGATTCATTAACATGTTAAAATCCATCACGCCGTTTTGGCTACAGAGCGTGCCAAAGAAATAGACGTACTTAAGTACATACATACATACTCTCTAAAAACACTACCCTCCTTTTGGGCAATCGGGTAAAAATAAATAGAATTAATTCAAAGCAAATCAATACTCACATGATGAACCATAAATAATTACATAAACTTTATACTTTTTGTAATCATAAAGTAGATAATCTTTGAAATTATTTTCATTGCAAAGAATTACAAAAACCACGGTGTTCCTGATAAATGACAACAGTTATACGCACATTTTATTTAAATTCTAAAGATAGTTTCAAACACGCCGATCTCCTTTGAATTTGTTGAAGCAGGGATATAATATACATACTGGATTCCAAACGGGATACACAACCTGTAATGTCCACAGATAATGTCCTATTCAATGACTGTTTAATTAATCAGTCGACTCAAATGTGCCATAAATTCACAGTCCGCAATAAACCTCATTAATGGCCTTTAATGAATTGGAACTCAGTAGCAGGTAGTTTTATCTAAAATATCTCGAATAGTTCCGCCGAAATTCCTATAAAAATAACAGTTACATCACAGGGTATAATGTCACCGCTCTCTGAGATGCCACCCTTAAACTTTGCATTTAATTGCTACTCCCAAAAATGCGACCTTTAAATTCTTTACGTTCTTTATAATGAACCTTGTTTTTTTACACACACGTTGATATAATGCATTTAATTTTTTTAACAAATCATTTTATAAATGGCCGATTTAATAAAAAAGCAGAAGTTCAAACATTAGTCAGTGGTTGTTATTATAATTTTATATGTCTAATGGCACTGCACTTGCTACATAAAAACTTTTGTAAAGTGATGGAAGCAGTGGAGTCGACGAAAGATTATCTTAAAGATACTCAAAAAAAAAAAAAAAACTGTTTACATATTCCATTATATGGCCTTTTGTGTGTGGTAAACTATCTTAATGTAATCATGCAGTTTTCTTTATACCTACTTGTGATACGACCATTCATTTTATCGAATCACCAGTTTAAATCTCTCGTGACATGGCAAATTTCTGATTTTACGCATTTCCGAAATATATTATAAAATTATCATATTCCTTACAAGCATCACTTACACCATTAAAAACTTACCTCGTCTGTATTCAGTTAGCGTACTTCATCTTGTTTAAATCGTCGCATCATATTACCGAGCATAACCAGAGTTTTGCATACTCTTTTTTATTCACGAGAGAACCTCTCACATTCGCAAGTTCTGAGTTAAAAACACATTTGCAGCTTCAAACCCCTTCTCTATAATTTTCTCTGTTCGAGCGAGTTATCGGCTTTAGTCAAAGGGCCCTTGTGTCGCGCTATTCAAATAATTAGGGCCGATACAACCACTTGCTTCGATCGAATTAAACCACATAAAATCGCCGTGAGGACTCGTTCGCAACAAAAACTTCCAACCATCAGTGATATATAGAGCCTTCGCAAACGTCGACGATCATTTACACTTGTATCCAATAAAGCCATATAGAACTCTAAAATAATGATCATCCGTTATTACTGAATCCTCTCGAAATGTAAGATATTTGGTGACGCCGATTATGTGTTTACCTTACCAATTTTGGGCGATAATTTTGTCAAGATCAAAATGGAAACTTGCATCGAGTTCATTGACCGGACCAGGTGGTAAGTGCCAGTAAACATTACTTATCAATAAACGGAAGAAATTACGAAGCTATTGGTGTCAGTCAACATTGAACTGACCTCTCATAATGCGCTCTAGATTGCGTCTAACATCAACAATGTCCACAATCAATTTAATTTTATCGGCGCGTGTGATCTGGACAGCTGTCAAAGCAAATGATAACTATTTTAAAAGTATTTGATAGCCGAATTTACTTTTCTTTAATTTTTTAACTCCGACATTAAACTTACTGGGAATGTTTACTAGGGTATCTAAACTTACAGACGCACAATTTACATACACCATAAGTACAAAACATGTTCGCAGTTGTCCAGGAAAACTTCAGCAAGAGGTAACATGTCATCCAGATCGACTCTAACGAAGGATTATTCAAAAAACGGTGTTAGCCTCCGGTGGTCCGATGCTGTCAACGCAACCCGTCTACGCGAGACAGGGCTCGTTATGCAACAATACCGATGTGAATTACTTTACAAGGCAATTATATGCCCAATAGTCGATAAATATTCCTACTAATTGAGCTAAGTTCATGGACAGGACACGTTCAAGACATGTTTCGTGAGAAAGCTGGTGTTATTTTATACAAAAATGGTTATAATTCTCGCTGTTTAAAAGTTCTTGTCACGTAGCTCATAAAGAAATTTGCCTAAGGATACATCTTGTACCGGAAGACGCCTGCATTACTTCAAAGGGAACAGTACTTCAATCGCTTCCAAAACCGAACTGTAATTGGCGATGCTGGTCGACGCATTGTATGTCATAGGTGCTTCCACAACCTGATAACTAACAATCATCAAGTATTTGAAGCCAATTTCCCCTTTCACGGTTATTAAGTATAATGTGTGCGGATCAAAATTTGCTAATAATGTACCACTTTGTTCTGTTCAGTTTCGAGCCGCTACGGTACTTAAAGTATATTAAACGTTAAGGTGTTGGTACTGGTAGGCATTCATTACGATTGGCACCGCCCAGAAGTCTGGCCTTATGCGATGAAATGTACGATTATAAAGCAGAAATCAGATACGAGGTAATCGTAGTGCAAGAAGCTTTTCCGCAATCACGCGATCATGCTAAAGTCTGAGGCCTGCGTTGTATTAAAATGCATGAGTCGGGGTAGCAGCGTTTATTAAAAATATTTTAAAGATATTCCCACAGTGTTAATCAATGCTCTCATCATGATATACTGCTTTATAATCATGGAGTAATCCAGTCACATTTATCAGACGTTAACGAGCCGATAAATTGATCACTAGAGATAGAACCAAACCAAACCAACGAACAAGTAACATTACAAAAATATCTGTCCTAAAGTAATTTGTTAATGCTTATTTCTTAAAGGTAGCCCGGTATAGCTCGGCTCGCTTTATAAATGTTCCATTGGATTTTAAGTTTGATAAAGAGCCACATTAACAAAGTGAGCAGATAAGGTTCAGGATATACTAATTCAAATCCAGTTTAAATTATATTATCTTTTTCTTTTGACGTATAGATAACGCTATCTGGATCGGCGCCCCAACAAAATTTAATAATATTTTACGACATGTTTCTTAATTCATCAAATAGTTTTATGAAGTGGTAGAACAAGTTATTGATGAACAAAAAAATAAAAACGATTGGCGCATGTAATAAAGTTGATTTAACAATGTTATAACTTATAATAATTTCACGGTTCGGAGGATGATTTCTGGTTATTCCAACCGCACTGCGCGGACGCAGATCATACACCACAATGTATAGTAGTCAGCTCAACCAAGTGCCAATGTCAGTGACATTCAAAAAACTATTATTAAGTAGCGGGTCATTGTCTGGAAGGATTGTTCTGACCGCATCGATTTTCTCACTAATTTTCTATTTCACTGCGTAAACCAAGGTGAGGCACGAGTCACGAGTTGGTGGACCGAGACGGTAGTATTTTAAATATTTCCGAAATATTAGCTGCGGCTATTTCCTTTGTTGTATTTGATGATCGACCTATTTGCTCAATCATGTCAGAGCGTCGCGTCACCATTAGGAAAGCACTTAAAGACAAATATTTTTACAGGTACAGAGATAGGGTAGATTCTTGGAGATTTGATTTGTGTAATTACTATTCCTTCACACCACACGGTTGCTAATAATAATTGAAATAATTGAGATCACCAAAGTTCATAAAACGACAAAATCTTAATTTTCAAATTCCGATGATCTACGAAAATGTACATCGAAAAAGTATCGATGAAGCGAGACCACCAACGTCAGTGGAGGTGTAAGACGGTGGTATCTTAATTAAAGGTTAGGAACTTGATCGCCTGCGTAGTTCCGGCACCGGCAACCGGCACCGGCAACCGGCACCGTGCCGTTGATTTTGGACGTAACCACTCTTTAAACCCTAATAAGTGAATATTGAGATGTTCCGCAACGATTACTGACGCGTACAGTGAAAAACGCACTACGTTTAGCATAATATAAGTCTTTTTTTTGTAAGGAAATAAGTTTTTGAAGTATTATTTAATGCCTTTTTTATATCTATGGGGAGTATATTTTTTAATAGAAAGTGAAAAAACATGTTAGATACATTTTCCGAAAGTTTCCCTCAAGCGAATTCTTACCCGTGTAATAAAATAGAAACGAGAACCCAACTCGAATATTTTAATTATTTAATGAACTGTAACAAATTGTAATGGTTATAATTGTCGTTAAGACAACAATGTCAGCCGGGAGGCCAACCATAGAGAATGCTGTGGGGGCAATCAGTAGCAATCGGTTAATGGGCGGTAGTCGCATATCGAATGAGACAATCAGCGCCACTGGTGTGGAAGATACGGAACTAATCGAGGCAGAATCGAGTGATGGACAGGATCCGTTTGATTTGTCGGAAACTGCCTCACCAATTACTGATGGTTAAGAAACTTGTTGACTCCACGATAGCGTATCTGGAAATGCAAAATGGTTGGCTAGGATTTTGGGCTAAGTTTAATAAAATAGTTGCCAGTGATTAAAAATGAAATAAGTTTTGGCTGTTACATTAATTCGTACGCAGTGTGAGAATAAGCTTTCAAAGATTTTATTCTTCAAGTTTTTAAATTCTGAAAAAATATTGGTGAAAAATTTGAAAAAAAAAACAAAACAGAAAAATAAAATAATGTCTATTAGGTACTATCATTATTTTTCTGTAGTACTTTTCATTTGGAATGGAGATATTCCGGTGGTCTCACAGAGGCTTGCATCGAGATCAATGTAATGACGGTGACGAATCTAATGGACCGCCGCTCACCGCTATTATTTTAATGGATTTATTACCATGTATTACAACCAACAAAAGATCTAATCCAATACGCTTATTAAGGCTTTTAGACTTTTAATTGGATACATAGTAATAAATTGAAGAAAATATTAAAATTCTAGTAGATAGTGTGTAATTGAAACAAGTAATTTATGTAGGACATTTAGTTTCACACGCTGTCAGTCTCAAGTAATTGATTTTGACGTACAAATTTATTGGAATAGCAGTTCATTTAATACAGTTAATTTTATTTTATTTCGATTACCAGGTAAATCTGCAACTTTATATCCAAATAATAAACGATTTCACGATTATCTTAACGTTAAAAGTCATCATAATATCCATTATTCAATTTACAAACGCATTCAAAACAAATAATATCATTAGGGATTATTATTTCACGCAAGAGTATAAGTTTTAACGACGCCATTATTTTTAATTCACATCAGAGTCTTGAACAACTTCTCATAATCTGCCTTACGACTGCAATGGTAGCGGTCACGCATACTCCGTACGATTAATTCAAGCCAATCAGGGGCTGATTACACGCATTACGTGCTTACAAACTAATAATTGCAGCTATAATCCCTCTTATCCACAAACAAATAAGTGTCATTTTAATAAAGCTTAAGTGCAAAACGCAGTTCCCAAGTAGGCCTGTGTCCAGAACCGGGTTGGTCTTTAGTAGATTTTACAAGGATTTCACGCGATGCCACTCGGTTCGACGGAGGCGTACCATGAATCCTAACCCGCGGCACTTACTGTATTACATGAGAATCTATCATTATACCTTATTACTCTAGAATTTTAAATGGTGGCATACATTAAACATTAAGCTGGGTTTTAAGAAGATGGGGCTTTTATATTCTATTAGCATTTTAAATTGTTTGAGTTTTTGGATTGCCACCCATGATAACGATTGATCTATTAACTATGACAAAAATCACCAAGCTATCCTACCCCTTTTTCATTAAAGCATACACAATATTAAGCGTAAAACATTTAAGCTGAGATGTCTGTGAGTCGTCGTCAATTTATTTTTCTACGTCTTAAAGCCAGCTATCAACTTATCAGCTATCCGCAAACACAAAACCTGTACCATCGCTAATCTAAGATTAGTTCAACAGTAGACTTTAATGTTAAACGTTGTCTAACAATCTGTAATTTGAAACCCCACATTTTATACCAGCAGAAAACCTTCTCAACACAGCTTCCAGTTTTATCTCTCACAAATAAATACAATTGAAGTGTCTGTTTGTAATGTCAAAATAACAGCTTTTTACTAAATGCTTAAGAAAGTATAAATGGCACTTGAAAAAAATTTTTTTTTCTCTCTCTGTTTGTTCCGGCTAATCTCCGAAACAGCTCTACCAATTTTGACGGAATTTGGCACTGGCAGATAGCTGATCTTATGAGCCGTAACTTAGGCCCAACTTACTTTTATTTCAGAAAAATAAAAAATAAAAATAACTAGGGTACACGCAGGCGAAGCAGCGGGCAACAACTAGTTCTAATTAAGAGCTGAAATCATTTTATAAGTTTTTTTTCCACATAACATTAATTAATGCTTAGTAACATTACAAAACATAAGATGTCAATTGCTTAATTAAGAAGATAGACTGGATTCTGTTACTTCAGAACATGGTAAGTCCATCTGTTGAACGGCACATCACTTACATCCTTCGATACATTTCTTAATGTCAGTGTTACACGTTACTTGCATGTTGCACGCACTTAATATTAAAAATGTGTAAAAAATACTGTTAATTTAAGTAAGGGTAATCATTTCGTTTTTTTTGCCGTATTTTTGGTGGCATTTTTAAACAATTATTAACGTAGTGACTTAAATTTATTTTTTTGTAATCGTGACTGGTCTGTCTGTATAAACTAATGTACCTTTTTTTTTTGAGTCGGAAATCATCAAATAACTTCTCCCGCTCTAGTCGGAGCGGGAGGGCGTGTCAGACTCTTACTGACTAAAACCCACCCGTGTTCCTTCGGTTGCCCTGTTGCCGGGGGCCACGATCTCCCTTTCGGTTTTCTTCGCAACCCCGGCAGGCATCGGCCCTAGCGGACCCCTTCAATTCTGCTGACATCTCTTTGAGGCGCGCGTGGAACACAACGCGCCGTCGACCCGGGTCTGGTCCTTATGGGACGGTGAGCCACCCATTGCTCACCGCCCGCAAGCCCGCGCCTACGGTGGGCGGAAATCGGCTTGCGATTCCCGACGCCCTGGGCGTCTCCTCCTGCGGCGGTTAGGGTTAGGGGCGTGAGGGCGCGAAATTTGCCTCTCCCTCACGCGCTCCACCTCCTCCTTCGCGAGCATTACCGCTTCGTAGAAGGAGGTGATGGCCTCCCATTTCCTCTCGCTCCGTACCATGGCCTGAACCAGGGCCGGACGCGAGAGATCACCGCCACCGATCGCCTCCACGAAGACACGGCGATGCTCCGCCCAAGCTAGGTAGACCTCCACCGTGTCCTCCGGGCGATCCACATAATGATGACACCCGGGCGTTTCCTCCCGCCTTATCCTGTGCAGGAACCTCCCGAAACAGCCGTGTCCGGTGAGGACCTGCGTCAGGTGGAAGGTGAGGACGCCGTGGCGCCTCTCTAGCCACTCCTCAAAGAGGGGTCTTATCGCCGCAATTGTGGCGTGCCCAGCGCTGGGTTGCGACAATCGCGCCCTCCATGACGCCATGAGATCCCGCCGGAGCTCTGTCCGCTGTGCCGTGATTTCTCGCGGCAGCGGAGTTAAGCCCCGGCGCCGCCTCCTCGCGCCACTCCCAAATCTGCGCGAGGACCTTTGCCTCCAGATCCTATGGCGGTAATCCGGCAAGGAGGCTCGCCGCCTCGCAGGAGACCGTGCGGTATCCTCGGGCCAGCCGGATAGCCATGACCCTCTGGGACGCGTTCAACCGGCGGGCTGGCCGCAGCCTTAGTGTACGCGCCCACACCGCGACCGTACGACACCCGCGTAGAGCCTCCGGCAGGAGGCGTTTGGATCCCCTAGATTGGGCAGGAGCCGCTTCAACGCAGCCCCGGCCCGCTCCAGTCTGGGAGCCAAACGTCGGAAGTGTTCGACGAAGTTCCACCGGCTGTCGAGGACAAGTCCCAGATACTTCATTGTCGACTCAACGCCGATGTGAACCCGTCCCGCCATTAATTGGGAACCCGACGGTGGCGCATTCCGAGGTCCATGAAAACCCATGGCCTCGGACTTATGCAGGGCCACGTCGAGTCCCAGCTGCCGGATCCTGTCGACGATTGTCGCAACCCCGCGTGTCGCTAATTCTGACTCTTTCAAAGAGCTTGCCCACCTCGTCGAGCAGCACGATGGGCCGATAAGCGGACGGAGAGTCCGCTGGGCGCCCCGACTTCCTGATTAGGACCAGTTTCCCCGTCCTCCAACGAAGTGGGAACTGGCCCCTCTCCATGCATGCGCTTAGCGGCCCCTTAGTCGAGGCCCGAGAGCCCCCAAGGCCAGGACCCAGGCTTTTCCAGGTATACCGTCGGGTCCTGGGGCGGAATTTTTCGCATTCATCATTTCTACCTCGGTCACCTCCGGAGCATCGTCGTCGTCGTCGGCGGTGTGGTCTACATCGGGCACCGCAGTAGGCGGAGCCATGGGCGGGGGAGTATGTTCCCCTCTTGAAGGGAACAGAGCGCTCACCACGTCCCCCACAAGCTGGGGCCGGAGACTCTGCGTCAGCGGGAGAGCCCATGGGCGGAGTTTCTCCCGCACCATCTTATATGGGCGTCCCCACGGGTCCCTGTTCAGAGTCTCAAAAAACTAATATACCTGGATAAGAGTAAAAAATAAAAGTATACAGGAACGAAAACAAAATTGAATAACTAGATTGAGAATATTTATTTATCAACCCTTAAAATATTACCCGTAAACCTTTCTGACACGTTTGTAAGTATTAACTTAAAGCCCATTCAGTGTTCAATACGTTCGGTATCCGACCTAAGATGTATGGAGAGATATTTATCTTAACACAACGTCGCTAACGAACTGGTCACACATAAAATGTTCATAAATGGCATTAACCAATGCTATCTTTTGTTAGATGTATGCAACGATAGAAACCCGTTCTATGTCTAGATAGCGATAATAAACACATGGTTTGTATATTGTTATGCTAAATGAACAGTTGAAGAATGAAAAGGTAAAGCACTTTTTAGTAATTTATATGCGTCACAAGGGCGGATTTCACCAATGAAACTGAACGCGATCAGCACATCTAAACCGCGTTCAAGAACTGTCAGTATCATCATTGTTGTGGAATTTTGACACTGACAGTTCTTGAATCCGGTTTAGATGTGCTGATCGCGTTCAGTTTCGTTGGTGTAATTGGCACAGAGACCGAGGCTTCCACTTTGTGAGAAAATTTTAAAACTACATAATTATTCACATCATTTGAAAATAAAAAGTTCTAGCTACAGTTCGAAAGGGGACATATTATGTGGTCCCATATGAAAAATTAATATATTTGAAAACCGCTGAAATTTTTCTTTCCGCGAGTGTACAAGTTTTCAGTGGGACGTTAATGTAGACATACGTGGTCTGGTCTAATAAGCTGGTGTTGCCATGTTTTGTATAACAAGAACTACTCTTAGGTAAATGCTGGTTTAAAGAGACAGATAACTGTCACGGTAGAAAGTGTTGATGTCGTTTGGACTTTTACTGCTTTACGATGAGGAAATCTGAACGGCACAATATAAAATTTACTCAAGTTTAATAACGTGAAGAAGACGCTACTCTTTTTGCTAGATGTTACTCATATATGAAAAAAATTCCCTTCAACTGTAACCACGAGGCTACGAGGCTTCGTTTTTGGCTAATTTGTAAATATGTATAAAAAGTCTTTTTTTGTAATGCGCGTTCGGGTTGTGCAGAATAAACAATTTTTCTTTCTTTTCCTTTTATGTAGGTATAAAATTCGTTCACTTTACCTCAAGGGTCTTTGCCTTCAGGCTTTGGCATGGGATCTCCTTAGATATGACGTGCACTGCTTGGACTTCGCTCTTCTATCTGTGGGACTGCTTTGGTGTCTGTCATTCGATGCTGCATTTATCTTTTATACTTAGGAACGCCATCTTGTTTCTCTAATTTAAGGATAAACCAGTTAACTAACTTGGCACACTACGAATTGTCATGTAGGTATATTAAATTTGTTCTTTGAACCCCAGCGCTGTGGCTCTGTCTCACACGGTGTCATAGCATAATGTTGAGCGATGGCCGTACTGCACGAATGTGACGCATATTTTCCCCCGTACTGGTTTTTTTTGTGCTTGTGGTTTTTCTTTACGCATCATGTTTAATGCAAATAAATGTATTTTTTTCTTTTCTTTTTTTATTCACAAAAGACAACTTATGAATCCACACAATAAAAAAAAACAGTTATACAAAAATCTGTTATAGTGCGATGACAAGTCATTAGCTAAGCACTACGCTGATCCATTCCTGTCTTAGGGCATTTCATTATAAGTAACTGGGCGACCGAGCTCTGCTCTGGTGAAAATAGAGTCCTGCCGGGGTCGCGGCGAAGTCTGAAAGGGATACCGTGGCCCCTGGAAACTGAAGGAACACGGGTGGGTCTTAGTCAGTAAGAGTCTGACACGCCCTCCCGTTCCGCCTAGAGAGGGAAAAGTTATTGGATAATTTCCCAACCAAAAAAAAAAATGGTGAAAATAGAGAATGCTCATTTAATAGTATAGGATAGTATAAACTAATTCCATGCTGCCATGTCATTATTCTATGTCATTATTCTTGTACTAAACTTTGGGCGATTGAGCTCTACTCGGGTGGAAATAAAGAAAAAATAAAAGAAAGAAAATAGGTTTATTTCCGGTAAACATGACGCAAAGAAAGATAATAAAAATAAAACACGTAAATAACAAATTGGACACACAATACGGAGAAAACGAATTTTCCCAGATATGAGACCTAGCTAGATCGATTTTATGCCCCCGTAAACCCCTGCAATTTTCATTGGAATCGTTACAGCAGTTTTCGCGAACGTGAGTACAAATATATATACATATACAAAATACCTTTTTCCCGCGGCTTCGCCTGCGTGGATGGCGGAAAATATCCCACGGGAACGTATTATATACCTAATAGCCGAGGAAAAGGTCATTAACTCCTACCAATCGTAACGTCAACTATAATTATTTTGTTACGCCTAATTTTGAATCTGTGATATCTTTTAAACTATTAATTTAAAAAGTGATATGATTCAAGTCATATTTTAATCTAAATTAAATGTCCAATTTAAATAACATGTTATTGGATAAGTATTAATATGAGTCAGTCAAAATAGCTTCGGAAAAAACAATGAAATTTTTATCAAATTCTGAAAGATATTAATGATTATTGTGAGTCATCCTTAGAAGCTTTTTAGGATATAAAATCCTGTAGAACTTACATTTTATTTATCACTCACGGTTTACGAGGCGCACACCAGTAAATCTCCCAATCAGGATGATTTTTTCCGACATCTTCAACAATAATTTTCATATTTCAGCCAATTTACACAAAACGTTAATGAATACACTTAAACCTTCCTCATGAATCACTCCATCCATTGGTGAAAACCGTTTGAAAAATTTTTCGGTAGTTTTTGAGTTTATCGCGTTCAGACAGATAATATATAAGGATATTGTTCGTTTAATAGTTCAGGATAGGATTATGTACAATCATTAGTATAATAATTTAATAAATGTATCGCCGTTATCGAAATCGATAAGGAGGACTTTAATTTACAAAAGAACGTACTGCTTTTCTCAAAAAACAACATCGTAACAAATGAATGCTATAAAGTTCTGTATTGTTTCGTTTCATCACATAAAATTATAGTTGTGATCATTTGGTGCCCGAACGTGGTACGGCAGACGTTGTTCGGCCAAAATCATATTATTATGTGGTAATTGAATTAATTTGATAATTCTTAAAAAATATGGCGTCTTTAAAGGTGTATTGTCTTCGGGGTGAATGTATCCTACAACAAGCATTTAATGAATAATGTAGTTTGAGAAGAAGTCTTTGTGAGTACCACTTATTAAGTTTGTTATTGTTAAATATGGTTTTGCTTCTGGCGATCGTTTGTAATTAAATTAATACTGCTACACGATGAATTTTGCGAAATTTAACTCACTTTGTTTTTCTGCACACATTTTTAACAAAATTTATTTAGCTTTTTCAAAAAGTCCCTAGGGAATGTAACCAAACAAAAAAGAAATTAAATAAAGCTACCGGTTCAAAATATTTAGGTTAGGCAAATCAATTTTATTATTACCCCTATTTGTGAAAATTGGTATATTATTGTCACTTTTTGCACTATTAAAGGGCCCCAAGGGACACCCACGTCACTTATTACTTCCGATCACGAAAACATTGACACGAACGTTCGAGGCCCGCACAAATTACGGAATGTTTACGATATCATCTATTTGGCAGAATCTTATTACTTCTCAATTTCTAACAATTGGACCTCCTGCGTTTGGCAGTCAGTAAATATGCCAATTTGTCACATATCAACCCTTATAAGTTTATTTTAAGAAAAATAAGATGTCACGTTGTGTGGGCAGATGCCACCAGCAGCTACCTTCCTGTATCACGCAGAGAACGGACATACGTTTTGACACCATTAGAGATACAGTGGAGATAAAAATAATCACATTTTGACCACAAGGTATTCCACGTACAATATTGGTGGACAAGACAAACGTTGTAAAGTATTTTGGGTTCTGAGTCCACAGAGTATAGAGGTGTTTTAGAAAGGATGCCAATTCGCAACAAAAACCATTTATCATTCCTTACTCCAAACATCCCTTTGTACTATCTCTGATCTACTTACTTGTGCTATTTTTTGCTCCGTATTGTTTCTTGTGAAGAGTAATGGTGTTTGACTTTTTGTTTTAATCCCGAGATGGGAGTGCAAATAAATTTAGCAAAAACGGCTCTCATGGTGGTGCGACCCTTATCTTGACGACTGCTGGTCACCCAGATTAGAAGTGTTAAATCTACCCTAAACATGTTTTCGATGTTAAGATTAAAATAGCAGGATGGTCCCGTAACGGAATCACGTCAAACATGGCAGCTATTGTTCTTTTTGAAAAGCGAATTTGATGTGTGCGTTCCTGTAGTTCCTCATTATTTCCTTTCGATTTCAATCGCGGTTTAAATCTTCCGATATCATTAACGAAACCGAAACCTACGATGCGTTATGTGGTTGAATGTCCTGCACACAATGCGGCCGTACAAAAGCGTCCAGACCGCGCAATAAAAGCGTTCCCAATAAAAAGTAAAATCTGAGTAAAGGAAGTGCACGGCGGGCGGAAATGCAAACTCTCATTGTGCGAACTTGCACGTGTTCCGGAGTGTTTTGTGCACGCCCCTGCACTCGCTACTAAAGGCACCGTGAAAGCCTTCCCGAATGAAATTATGCTTATTTTCAGGTATGACTTAGTGTTTAAGATATGGCGAGAACAAATAGTTGGCCTCACAATGGCTGTAGGAATACTTGTGCAATATAAAGCTTTTGATTGCATACTTGAAAAGAAATAGTTTCAAGTACCTATCAGGAAAGTATTTTATATGGAAGATAATAATTCACTATTTCATTAAAATCTATCAAGATAATATTATGTATTGAGGTCATGTTAGGTAAGGTAAATATTATTTTAATCTAATTTAATATTAAAACTCAAATCATATTTTATTTTCTCTATCGGTTGCACGGAAGGTCCATTGGCGTAGCTAAGACCACAAATCCACCTCACAATAATAGGTGCCTACCTACGGGACGATATATCATAGTGCATCTTCTATAAAGTTTTTTTCAACATACCCCGAAGTACGAAATGTACTTTTTCTAAAAGTAAATCTTCAATAAATGAAATAAAATACGAAATTTACGGCAAAAAATCGTTCGGGCACACAGCAGGGTATGTTTGTGGCTTTGTCGCGCCCACAACTTGACAAAAGGCAAATAAGAGAACAGTACCGTGGTTCGATGAAAAAACATCATCTAAATACCGTCCTATTCATGTTTAAAAGCCGTAGAGAAACGCGCATTGTTCGCGGGTCGAATGCGGTGGCGATATTAGACTCGTATTATTTCGCGATACCAAGTGCATTTTAAGACGTTTCGCATTGAAGATCCCAAAACCGTTAAAATCGATGAACGTCCGCGGACACCGCAATAAATAGCCGTGGACGGAAAAATTCTGACATCGTCGATAATTTTATTTATGTCCGCCTAAATATCAAATGACCACACGGTCGGCGTATCAAAGCGGGTCCATCATACATACATCAAGGGTACCTCGGTAACTTTGTGGGTAATTGTTTGCAGAGCGTTAACGCAAACAGTATACTGGCTACATTGAGTATAAAAACTATAAGTTCCTCATAAACAGTGAGTTGTTTACACCGCGGCGGCGGCGGCAGATTCGTTGTTTTTTTACATGTGAATTTTTTTCGTTCACCACGGTCGCAGGACCCGTGGCCAAATGTAATTCGACCTGATCGTATCTGGACACTTTTTGTCCTTGTGGTCAGAGACAGCTGTCCTATAAAGCGTCGTGTTTTGAACATTGTTTATAGACTAGCGCCATAATGACATTGTCAATCAGATATAATACGGACCTTGCTCACGTGCACCACATTCTTTATAGTATTATTTTAAATACAGGAGATTATAGAGCAGATCATACATGATTATCATAACGAAACAATTTCAAAAGCAAATAAATATTAATTTAAATGGCAGTCCATGATTCTAAGCCAGAAACCGTAACAACTATTCCCGCTATTCAAAAGCATCCAAAAATTTATATCAAGCAGCAAAAAACAGACGGGGTTAAAATTTCGCGCAAAAAACGGAAGACTTATGAATAAAATCTTAATCAGCGGTCAGGACTAAAAGGCCAGCAGAACAAATACGATGATTAAAAACAAATAGGTCTGAAAAAGAGGCGGACTGATTAATTTTGTGGGCGAGGGCCGCGCCTTCACCTGTGATATTAAATTGGCGAAGCGTTGTCAAAATTGACGCGACCAATGTCAAGGGTGACCATGAACATTGGACTTACAGGATATATCTGAAAGACCTTCATTCTCTTCTTTTTCATATCTCATGTGATAAAATAGACCTAGCCGATGAGTAAGTCAAAAATTATGGTTTTGATTGCGCTAGACTTGATTGGTGAATGGAAAGTGTAAAGTAAATAAAAGAGTACACACGGCTACACATCAAGCTATACGTTTCCAGTTTATGCTGATCTCGCATTGTATAGGATTTCCGGACTACGCGAGGTTAGCTTATACTGGAAATGTATAGCTTGATCTGTAGCCGTGTGTACATGGATACCGAGTGCACAATCTGTAATTTATTTTTATCATTTAAAATCTGATTGAAGACTATCGATATCAAGTAAGAAGCAGTAAGTAGAATAAAAAGTACCTTATTAAATGGGTTTTTTTTTCCAGCAGTTGCATTTAGATACAGTGTGTTAGTGTTTGCCAAATAATTCTCAGTCTCAAAGATTCATTAGCAATGGTCACCCTTCTGATACATTTAACAGTTTTGAAACGCGTTATTAATATTTATAGTTTTAGTTAAACGGCTGTTTTTTTTTCTTATTTATTTAGCAGCACAGGGGGCACAGGTGCCGCCTTTGATGCACCGCCCATGATTGATTCAAGACTGAATTAAAACCTATAATGTTACCGTAAAATATGCTGCAAAATTAGTATTAAAATTTATGGCTGTACTCGTAAAATTGGCTTAAACAACTTAATTTTTACGATAAAGTTTATTTTAAACATGATATGTATGGTACTATGAATCTATGTGGAAATTAGCAAGAAAATTACATGTTATTAAACAGGTACTATACGTACTAGTAACTCTGATAAATTGTCCCACTAAATACAGTTTATGACACTCGCGATGTAGGCTTTTTTTAATATTTAGAACTGCAATAATTTAATGTGTATCCGTTCTAGAAGAAATATGTGTGTGAAATGTAATCCAATTGCAATTCTTTACTAACATGCTCTAAGGTACCTATTTAGTGGCTAAATTAAACCAATTCAATTAATTTGCCCTTTTACACTGGCCAACATTCTGTTACTGAACATTTTGATTCGTTCTCCCTACCCTCCCGATTTTATGAGACCAATCAAGCCATTAGGCCTATTACAGATCATTATGCCTATTATTATAAACAAGAAAAACCCGTAGGAGCATGTCGTGAATAGTAATGTTGGGAAATATAGCCTGTACGACGAAACAGTATGTATAACATTATCTTATATGGACCCATAACATTTGATTGGATTTTATTAAATGATTTTTTTTTAATGTGCTTCGGGTATCATCGCATTTCCGAATACAAACGAATGCTGATTTCCATGTCCATCAATTATTCTATTGATCGTGTATAATAATTTGAATTCAGAACTAAGTACTTTATTGTTGCTTTGTTTTGAGAGCTGTAAAACTGGAAAATAGTTTTACAGCTCTATCTTTTATCTATCGTGCGTGCGACTTTAGCAGCTTTCCTCCCATTTCTTCAATAAATTACATTAAGTTAAAAGAGTATTAGTAACTCTATATACTTCCAAGTCGATTGAGAGTGTACAGTCTGCACCAAGTGCAAAGGACAACTGACAGAAATCCGACGATGGACGACGTTTGCCGAGAGACATTAAGAACATAGTTTGTCTGTACATTTAAAGATTTCATTATATCATAAGTACCTGATGTACTTTTCAGTACAGACCTGGTTATTTTAACCTGTGTAGGTAATAGGGTTACTCTTGCAGTGGTTCTCACACATTTCGCAATTCCTAGTAGTATATTAACGGGAACGGGCCGCGAGCAAAAATTTCTACAGTTCAAAATGAATCAGTCCAATTATAATCGTTATTGGTATTCGTTAACTCAAGGATATACGGTGCAATAAGAATGGAGCTACTTATAAATAGATTAAGTTTATAACCATGGCAATTTCAGTATTCAGGTAAGTTAACTTTTACATTTATTTATTTCGGTACTAATCGTGTGTGAACTGAATTATGATTTGTTTTATACTTATTTTATTAGAAACAATTACAATAATAATAAATGTCGGAATAAAAAAAATAATTCTACAGCTACAATAAAATGCAATAGAAGTGGATATATTTAGTACCTGTTCCACTTAGCTATTTCTAAAGAGTCTTAAAAAAATCCTGAAAGAAATCGACACGTGTTTCACCTCTCAACGAGGCATCCTCAGGATGATGATTGACTTGTCGCGAACTCGAACACGGCGTGTTGCCGATTTCTTTCAGCGTTTTTAATGGATTTCCGCAAGGTCACGCCTGAATCAATTAACTACAGCTACAATCCCTATTTGTGTTTTAAAGGCATAATGTACAACAGATTCCAAAGCTAAAACATTTGCAACTACTATATTATTATCATATTCCGCTGGATGTGGAAAGTACAGAACAGGTCGAATCGGCCTATGTCCAGCAGTGGACGTCTTTCGGTTGAAATGATGATGATAATGCCATTAATATAGTATCAAATTGGACTAACTATACCTGATTAACCATTGTTTGAGCGAAGTAAACAGGATTTAACCATCTGCCCTCGACAATTATCTTTTTGCGAATTTCTAAGGCTTCATCTAGAACAAAATACGCTGCGGTAATTTATTTTGTAACAACAAGAAATTGCTAAAAACGGTCATATTTCAATGAATATTCACAATTTTTATTCAAATCAACTTTGCGACTATAAATACATTTTTGAAATCCATTTTAACTACCGCACATCCGCTGGCGCGCATTAATGAATGTAAGTCTGATATCACACGTAACGGAGTCTGTCCAAGATCTCATTTTGTGATAGTCATCAGGAGGCGAGACTCGCCAACCGCCACATAATAACCCCAGCTACTTAATTGGAACCCTTTTCATTGATTTGTTAATGGTCTCGTTAATTTTTATTCGAATTATAAGCAACATTTTATGAATATGCGAATTATGATCTGATATAAAACTGATCTACCTATAGATTCCTATTCTATTTCGAGAACGCATGTTCTTTGTTCTCATTTACGTTCGTTTTTTTTTTTTTCATTTTTGTCTGTATTTCTGATGATAAAGATTATAAATAACATATCGTTACTTCTACTTAAATTAAGAAATAATATATATCGTGCATTCTCAAAACTAAACGACCCGATACAATATTTTATAACGTAAACCGTTTGAACCCTAATTAAGACGTTTGTGTCAGAATAAAAGTTATACCGACGAGAACTACCGCCGGAATATACTGCCCCTGCACCATGGACACAAAGCGACCGAACTAATAGCATCTAAATCCAAAATTTATTTGCTCTTAAACCCATCGGAGGCTCAGTTAAAACAGGGCATTAATAGATGTTGATTGGCCGAAGTGAAAGCCTTTAGATGAGAATGCTCGAGCACAACTCATCAAATTTGCATTTGGTTTGTAAACGGTGCCTCTTTGGACACTAATGAGGTGTTAGAGAATTAATCCGTGAGATCTCCACTCAGATAATCAAGATCTTCCCGATAAAAAAGTAATAGGTGGGTTTTCATGTGACATTAACGAGTGACTTCCGATTTCGGCTTTTCATTACGAACATCTAACATCGTGCAGCTAGTTTTAATTGCATCTATATTTCCCGAAGATGATAAACTATTTCCTATTCGTTAAGATTCCCTTTTCTATACCACCGCTGCTATGTTCGACGTCAGTAACTAAACGCACTCCTGTGTTGACGACGTCAATTGTGGTCATAATTGCACCATTAGGAACTGTGAAAGCTATAAATCTTTCGATATCGGCGGCGGTGATACAAAATCAATCGTTGGTAATAGTGGGCCACTGATCATGGCTAACAAGCGGCACGTGATTATTAGGGCAATCACATACAAAAGCGGGAGCAGCGCTCATAGGTTTGAATATCGGCCGTCTGATCAATATGGTTATCTTGCCTAATGGGCCCACGATGACTTTCTACAAATTAATAACAACAAGCTCATGGAGCCTCCGATGATTGGACCAGGTTAATGAGGATGCACATCTTCATCTTTGCCTCATAATAAACGTGTGCGTGTTTTTATTAAGTTCTGCTTCTTATTTTTTGTTACTTTGTTATAACTTCTGTTACGTCCGGGATTGATAGCATCTTTATAAATATGACATGTAGGTTTATTTTGTAAGACATCTTGTTCAGGCTGCATGTAATTATTTCATATAATTTCGTACACAACGGGTAACTAATCACTGAGAATCCTCCGATTATAAATCATGGTTGTAAAAAGCTTTGTTATGGCAATTTATTATGTTTAATACGGTAATTTTTGTAAATGTTTCGCCATAAATATTTTACAACTGAATGATGGTTTTACTGCTGTTATTGCAGTGTTACTTCCTCTGCCGGTGACTCGGGGCAATTCAATGCAACCGGAAAGAATATGTTACTCCACAAGTGCATTGTCAGGATTGTACAACGGCGGTCTACTTTCGATCAAGTTAATTTGAATAGCATGTGACGTTCCTTTATCTTGTCACTAACTTTCTACCTTATTCGGTAAAGCTAACAAGAGTTATGTAACGATACATAGATGCAACAATTAAAAAAAAAGTTTGCTGGTATATTCAGTTCCTAGAGATCTTCGAGATTTCTTCAACAAAAAAAAAATGTTTCTACTTGAGAGCCTTTTTCTCTTAGGTTGTTTGTAAAAAGAATGTTAAATCCGTCATTTCGCTCAATTATTTTCAGCAACATCTAATTATGCCACTACGTATCAGTTTTTGCCTTATATGCGTAATAAGACTGTTTTTTTATTGTTTTGTTTCATTTTTTTTTTTTTTCAGGAACCACATTCAACGGTCGAACTGAAAGCACGAGTCAGAACAAGCTTAACCTAATTCTATTGTGCGTAATTTTCTCAAAGGCTTGCGCCGCGTACTCTGAAAGCCTCTTCACACATCTGGTAGCTTCATTGTATTATTTATTTATAATGTTGGTAACAATACGTGACACACTCCAAGTGCAAATTGTTATCTAGTGAAGGACATCCACAATGGCACACGCTTCGAAATTTCCGTGTAATTCTACCTTTTATCTTTAGAAACCTTTGTGGCGTGAAGTTGGCCATTTATTCTCAATTATTGTTTCTTCGCCGGGGGGAGTAGGTTGCGAAGGCGTTATGTTTGCTTTGATACCACTTTGAATTGATTATTGTATAATAAACCTTATTCTAACCCCAAACTAATTTGAAACTTATTCCCCTTTTGCAAGATTGAATTTCACAGTGATATCGTAGTAGAGTTAGGACTTTCTCAGACACAGTTTTGTGGGGTGTAAATTGTGAATGAATAGGTTTTGTCGCGTGACAAGTGAAGCACTTGTAATGGGACAAATCGGTACAATGTGACTACTCCTCGCTTGTGCCCAGTCATCTGTTACAATATTTATTTAATGAATGCTGACTTTTTATGAATTCAGCTATATAATGAGTGCAACATAAATAAAATTTAACGTATACCCGTCAATATTTTTTTCAGTGTATATTTTCGCGTTACGGTAGATCAAAAGCACTAGGTATGTAAGCTTAAGTTCCTGCCTAGGTTAAATAATAGGGTTTGTTCAATTGTTTCTTACAATTTACAGAATGATAATATTCTGTTCCTGTTTTGCATTCCCAGATCAGTGCAAAAATATTCTTCAAGTATAAATAAAGTTGGGATATTTATCTTACAATTTGGCATTTTCGTGCAAAACAATTACTTTGGCCCGATGAAGGTGATAACTTGTGCACAGTGCAGTCTGGGCTAATTGCCCTGGTGTCGAGAGTGCTCCAGTTTAATTATTGAGGTAAGAATTTCTGATACAATCGCAACAATTAACATAATGAATTTATTTGAGACTCTTTCTTCCTCTAATTTATTTATTTGCGCACTGATTGCTTTGTTTACTTTCTTTTTTCAGCAGGCTCTGATTTCATGTTGGTATAAGAATAAATTAATCAAGAAGGCAATACAGATAATGTATTATAAATTTTCATCTTTATATATAGCTGGAAAGTAAATAAAGACAATTCGTGCTATCAACAATTACTGACAATGACAATCCCAAGAAAAACAACAAGTTTAAGCTTGCATTTGAGAGTCGCAGTTACCCCCAAGGCCACCATCTGCCATCGAGTGGAGACGAGCAGCGCGTGATGAATGGCCGATCTAAAAATTTACAATTTTAAATGAGTGTTACAATTGAGAGTTTAAATTACAAATCTTGGACGCACGCGAAAAGTCGTGGAATGTATTTTAGTCGCACCCGAAGCTCTCACAATTGCGCACACGACTGTAAACAATCAATTTCAGTCGAATATCTTTAATACTTTGTAGAGAGAATTTTGATTTATGATCGTGACTGTACAAGGGACACCTAGAAAAAATGCAGAAATAAACTAAAAAAGTGTTGTGAGATATTTATTGAGAGCCTTAAAAGAATTCTGTGATATTTATTCTCCGATACGTTTTTCCATAATATTTTCTATGAAATTATAAAGCTATGGTAAATAAAAGAGCTGACATATTTGTATTGAAAAGAATTTTATATGACAGCAAGGAATCCTGAAATTCTTTCTGTCATTCTGGGTGATATTGATACGATATAATATTTTATGGTATCAACGCGTGCTCCGATTTTATTATTCTCCTATAAGAACCTGAATATCTGTACACGGAATAATCAAATGTAAAGTGTTGTTATCAGTACAAATTTCTAAGTAACACTTCCTCGGCGGCCGCGGTGCCGTCTTCTATCTCGAGTCAATATTGACCGAGCGTGGGTGTGAGTCGATTTAAACGCAATCAATATCGAGTAAGCACTGACTTAACGACAGGAAGGTGCTTCAGTACGTGCGATCAGCGACAAATTGAACAATTTGTACCACACAGCGCTTTAAAATGTTTTCGTAAAGGCACTACCAACTTGCGTGACTACGTACTTGTAATTTGGGACATGTTGATTTTGTGTACCAGTGCGTGTTATTCGATCTCGAATATAATCAAAATAATCATTAATATCCCACTGAACGTTTCTTGAACCAAACTATCAATAGTAATGTCAACAATAACACTTTAAGACGTCTTGCTTGCTTCTGGATTTTTACTAAATCAGGCTGCTACTATATATTTATTGATACATACCTTACATATTAACGATATTTAAAAAAACGCCCATGAACTTTTTATAGCACGGAGAATGCGTTGCCTTAGTTACTGTCTCCCGACAATTAATATAAAAATAACCTGCGTCATACTTGTAGATCAGATATCGTTTAATGCTAATTGCTTGACAGAATCTTCAGAGACAAAACTTTTATTTTATGAGGCTTGTAGCACTTGATATTTAAATAAAGAAATCAACGCAGCAATTAAATAAAAATCAACAATGTAAGAAACCAGGGATCTGCAATTAGCATTCGAAATCAAAGTGTTTAACTAAATGTCTTCAACAAAGTACGCAGGAATGGCCTCCCCGCTGGCGAATAAAATAAGATGATATCTTACTAATGTTTACGGACAAAATTATACAAAGTAATTATTCGGGTTAGCTTTGAAACGCATCTCTGGAACAATTATTGTGATACCATCGTTATCAACACAAGTAGTGGATTAAAATAAAAAATTAAAAAAATTGCGAGATAAAATTCTACCTATTTATTGATATACTCGTATGTAGCAGGTCAAGACTGCTTCAAACAACGAATGTTATAGGCGGAAACAGCTATATCAATGCGTAGAAAGCGATACATTTTAATTTAGCGCTACCAATGTATCAGCTACATCATACCCTATGTTACTAAGAACAGGCGACATTACAAGGAATTTCAGTTGAATAACACATGATATAAATAGCATCAGGACATTGAATAGCTAAGGTTAAACGGTTTAGTTGCGCAACATATATTAATAACATACACTCATAAACTATTTCCTTTTACATCTACACCAGACTATATACCACAGTACTTTTAAATTAAGGATCACATTACTTCGCAAAGAAAGCAGTCTATGTGCCGTTACAAATTAAGCGCAGAGGCAACTGTACCTAGCGTCTTGACTCTTGAATTAATCTCAATTTGTAAGCCGCGTCTTGTCACGGTGTTTGTATAATGAAATGGAGCAAGTCTGTATCATTCATTAGAGTCGGACACTTCTATACAGTTAATTGTTTGAACTTGCCCGGGCTGCCGTTTAACATCGTCTCGGCTAATCAAGCCACGGTTAACAACATCCGCTCGGTAAGTGGCCGGCCGATGACTCGACGCATCACTCGATGATGCAATTGTCTCGAGTTCAAACTGCTAAGCACAGAATCGCGTCTTCAATGCTCACAACTTCCGATTGAGTGTCAAGGATGTTTTGCTAATGTCAATCGAGTTGAACTTGTAAGTCGAATGCATTAACTCCACTATTCAAACGACAGACGTCATGTGATAAATAGAGTTGTAATTTATTCAAGAGTATTCTAAGAACTCGATTTATCAATGGAGCCATCAATTGATCGCATGTATCGATCGTTAGTCTTGTAATGAATTAATTTGGGTCAGACTGATCGGAATGAGTCATAAACATGTTTAGTGAGAAAACACTATTATGAGCAGGAAATGTTATAATTTCAAATGGAAACCATTTGGGTTTGATGCTATTTTGTATCTTCGTAATATAACCAGCGTAACATATTCAGGATATTGGTGAAATACATCCACAAAATTTCAGAAATCTTCGAATTAATCGAAGATTTCTGAAATTATGCGAATACTTTTGTGCGTACCCTGTGGTCATTGAAATGACTAAAGAGTCAAATTCTTAAATTCAACAGAAGGAGAACGGCTTGATGAATGAACGTTCACGCAACGACTAGTGCTGTCACAGCTTACCGGTTTGTATCGATGTCCATTTAGGACGTAAAATGATTAAATACAATATTGTCAACAAACCTGATCTACTTGAAAAGAGAACAACGACCTGAGCTGCCATAATTACATCTTCTTAAGAGTCTCTCATTTTCAGTTTTCAGTTAACCTGAGTCCTGACACTTACAACTTCGCAGACGCATACCAACATTAGATAGGTAATTATTATCATTCGTTCCCTTAGGAATAATTGATCAGAATAGCGACTTAGCTAGCAAAAATCAAAGAAATCGTAAAACTTAAAAAAAAAACATTCGTATTTCCTGAAATGATTACTCGAGCTAGATAGCATCTTGCTCAAGTAATCATTTCAGGTGTTAATTTACTGCAAAAAATGTTTAACAATCAATTCAAACAAATTAAACTAACCTTTATCGATACCATACTTCAATCCCTAAACCATAGACAGGTCCAGCAGCGGGTACATCAATTAAACCGCCCGTCATTACAATTCATTCACGATTATTGTTGTTCGGCGCTGCGCCCGCGCCGATTCTGACGTCGATGCGACACGCGAATTGATATGATATGTTATTCGTATTGTCGAAATTCGTATTATTCTTTAACGAGAACTTGACTGAATCCCTGAATTTTTGAAGACTGTAATGGCAATAATCGATGCCCCGAAATGACGAAGCAATATATGTATATGAGCTGAGTTTCAAAATATTAGGTATCATCAATGTATGAAATTCTTTCTGTTAGAGTTGCAAATGACTAACACCTAATAGCAATCTAATGCATCATGTTCATCAATCATCATCATCTTCGTTAACCTCTGTATTAGTAGATAGTAGATACGTCAAATGACACGAATCTCATAGCTTACGGAAGTCTGGCGCCACCAGTTTGTTCACAGACGACCGTAATCAGTGCACTTCCCATTTGATTAAGCAAAGGGGCTTCGAAAAATTCTCGCATGAAACAAAAGTAGTAAACTTAACAATTAATAGCATTCAATATCGTATCATGAACACGTATCGTTAATTGGCGCGTAGCAGCTCGGCTATGATAATCATTTACACCTTCACAAAAGTCATTAACAGAATTTTCCCACACGTACATTCCACGCAGGTAAATATCAAGATCGACGGCAAAATTTCTCAAGTAGGTGAACGTCTGGATGGTAAAAAAGTGAAACTGTAACAGGAAAACGTCATTCAGCGGCATTACGAACTCCGCCGTGGATTGCAAAGCAGTATCCTTGAGCCAAGATCCCGAGATGTTTACGATATTTCCCGTAATTACGGTAACAGTAAATGAACCATTTTAATTGTTCATACTATCGTTAATTACCTCACATATATTACAACAGTTCGTGATCTTTAACTTAATTCGTGCACTGTCGCTATTTGTAATTTTTGCAGCAAAAACACAACATAATGTTCCGATGAAATAATTATAGAAGATAATGGCACGTTTACTGCTATCATTTAAGCCAAATGAAATGTGAACATATATTTCTTTAATTGCCACATGATTCGGATATTTGTCAAACTGTTAAGGGGATTGATGCTAAGCTTGTTCAATATAAATGAAAATTTTACTTGCCCACTGTTCTAGCAAACCATTGAAGTTAAATCTCAAAGTTAATTAATTTGATCTGGAATCGTGTTCTCATAATTACAAAAAAAAAACCATACGTCGAATCGAGAAACAGTATCAATTACCAGCAATATGTCGAAGAAACTTTCTCATAAATTCAAGTAAATAAAGTCCAGATTAAAACCTCACCTGTTAGGGCTTGTTAAAAACGCATATTTCGAGCTAACCATAGGCTTCCGCGTCGAGTGCGGGAGAGCCTTCGAAAAAAAGTAATTTCGTGTTACATAATTCTTAATTTTTAAGTTTTTGAGATGAAGCACTTCACTTTTCTTCCTGACTCAAATTAATAGCGGCTTAATAATGAACTTCACTTTTACTTAATAACAATACCTCATATTAAGTAAAATCGAAGCAATTTATAGTAAGTAGAAGTATCTTATTTAATTTCATGTTCTTAACCTCTTGTTAGAAGATTTTATCTCTATTATTTTGACCAATCTGATTTCTGCCAGTCACAGTCGAAGGACACGTCTGCTGATTAAAAAACAATAAATTTTCCTTAAGTATGTTACGCCGAAAACGTAATAATACGAATTTCGGCTAATCCTTCGCTGACCTATTTATTATAAAATATCTTGCACTCAATATCTTGATGAAATAACTGTTTAGTTTTTTATGCAATCGTAAAATACTGCGATGTCTGTCAATAAAATTACCTGCTTTTTGTAGGGTTTTCGTAAAAGAAATACAACGTCTGAGTTTTGTTAGAAAGACAGTTACAATTTCGGCCGTTATAATTGTATAGAATTTCTTTGTGAAGCACAAGAACAGAACTGTGAATTGAATAGAGTCGATCGTTTCTAGTTTGAGCGATATTGAAGAGCAAAATGCATTCTTGAGGAAAGCTCATATACATTTTTTTGGCAATCGCAGGATTCTCTGAATTACATTTTTGTTTATGTTGAAGTAAAAGATCGGGTGAGGTTGCTTTCTTTTTTACAGGGACATTTGCTGTTCTTTCAACCTTTTCCACCTACCGTAGATGTAAACAGTACATTTTGTAAATACACCTAATTAGAATATTAACAAACATGCAACCAAAAGAGGTAAATACCTATTTTAAATATTTGTATCCCGACAGCCACTCCGACCATTTTCGTCCAAGACGCGTCGTACCTGACATCTCCTCGCGAACGCTGAGAAAATCTTCCAAAACATAATCTATAATCCATCGACAACACGTGCACAGGGCTATTATTGATTTTGCCGTTTTTTCTACAAAATTGCATGCCCGTCCCGACTTGACATTGAAAAAATATCTAGTAGGGTGCCGTGTGAATGGGCCTTATTATAAGCTTGCGCAATGACATTTGAGTTTTTGTGGAAGGTTCCCAGTCGCGTGGCGTTGACAGAGGAATGCGAAGGCTCCGTGAGTTATATATACTTTTAAATCTGTATATTGAGATAAGGTCATTAATACACTCGTATAAATAAACTTAATTTTACTGCATTGAAATGATAAAGTGACAAAACATGGTAATGTTCTACAAATGAACGTTCACTTTATGGTGATGTATTGTCTGCGATAACATGCTTGTTTATGTCACATGCGTTGTTTTAAATGTGTTCATTTAATTTACGATTTACATAAACTAACATACTTTAAATACAATTAAATGATTCTAATAACATCGTGTTGTTCAAATTCTCTTTCGAACAAAAACAACTGTTAACCTTCACATTAATGATAACAAATAAGTATCAATTTTCTAACTGGCCCTTGAAATTCCAGAAGCCACGTAAAAACGTTGAAAGAAAAACAAGTCTTTGTTTGTACGGATGTCAAAATGTCAACAGATCCTGACTTTCGACCCGTCGATACACGGCTCCCGGAAAAAGCGTTTAAAGTTTCGTGATGGCATGTTACCCTTTTATAGAAATACAAATATTACTCAACCCCTTGTTCCACTAGGATATGCGATGCTGCTTAACTATAGGTAAAATTGGGAAGCAATTCCTTAAAAAAACTGATGAAATTCTGTAAACATATTAGGTTCATATCTAACGTAAATAAATAGATTTCATTGTCTGTACTAAATACATACATAAACTCACGCCTTATTCCCATGGGGGTAGGCAGAAATTACAGAACGCCACCGGCTATGATCCTTACATACTCCTTTTGCCTCGTTTACGTTCATACATCTGGGCATACACGATATTGTATTGTATATATTGTCTGTACCTACTGTTTTTACGTAAATGCATACTAAATACTAGAATTTTTCGTATTTGTATACTACATAGCTTAAACAATATGTAGCTTCAACAACATAATGAAAATCACATTAATTACCAAGACATAGAACAATCACAGCAAGTTACTAATTAATGTAAATTAAATACCTGAATAAATGTTCGTTAATACGTACAAACTGTGCTTATTACGATGTGTTTAAAATATCGTGGAGAAAGAATCGTTTATAAAATGATATCACACCCGAGAAACACCGGCAATTTCTGAACAAAAGTGTGAGAACCGAGCACTGAAGACAATAAACAATGTACATACCTAATGATGAAACAGTTACTTATACCCTTGTTCTCTAAAAAATATAGCATTTTATCTTATTATCTATCTATGTTGTAGGTAATAGTTTACTATGTATCGTTTAAATATATTTTAGAGAACTCCGCTATTCACTTAGCGCGACAAATGAAAATAAGTTTTTACGAGTTCCAAAAATAGGTCCCCTTAAAGATTTGACTCGTAATATGTCACAATAGCACACGATAGACACAATCGAAGATAAGATAAAGCGATGCACCTCTCAAAGGATCGACTCGACACTTATTATTCTATTACAGATTACAGGCGTGGCGAAGATAAACCAGACGATAGATAGCTTTAAAGACCGATGATGTCAAAATATTTATTATATCAATGAATTTATTAAATATATAGTGGCTCGAGCCGTGAGAAACAGAATAGGGACATTATGAAGTGTATTCGGTATCAAATAAGAATGCGTTTTAATCTTTTCTTCGATACGGTAAGTGTGAATTTATATAAGAAGGCCGTAAGGGATTACTGTAGGCGCCCGTGTATCCCGTGCTTTATGGTTCTTTAAGCTTAAAAAATAAGCAATAATCACATCAACGCTATCCTTGAATTACAGGTAGACTTGAACATTGCAGTAAAGATCCTTGCTTATGGCACATTTTGTCGTACTTTATACGGCAAAAGCGATTGTATGCCATTTACGCGTATAATAACATAAATATTAGACAAAAAAAAAAAAGCTGCTAGAGTTATGGCAGTTTTATGAAAAAATAATGTTAATAAACAACTTTCCCCAGTAGCAAAGGCAGGTTTAAATATAATTTCTGAGCAGACTAATCTTATGATTTATGTGACCTAGGTACCATATTTTAAATCATTATGCAGGTTTAATTGCTGGGTAAGTAAATAAATTGTATTGTATGGAAAGTCCCCCTCCAACAGAGAGGAGGCCTGTGTCCCAGCAGTAGGAACATAATATGAATTATGCTATGCTATGTATGGAAAGTATTATAGTTATCAGAAATGAAATTAAATGAAATTGTTTATTTAGGATATCGGAATCACTTTTACACGTCATATTAAAAAATAAATTAATAATAAGCTAGATGAGTTCGGCGTTTCCTATCTGACTACTCTGAGAAGAAATGCCGATTCTCTTTTAAAATCCAGACATAATTTTGATCAGGCAATAACCAAATACGCACCAAGTTTAGTCTGCTTCGCTTTATTGAGAAACAATTTCGTATTCTTACTTTTGCAGAAACTGATGAATTTTCAAGACATGAAAGTGCCAATTTCCAAGTGTCCATGGAACTGAAAATTACTTATTATTGTATTTTACTATAGGTATTGTCTTAAAATCCCTCAGCCAAAGGATAATGTCAATCAACACACTGTTTCTCTTTTTTATTTTTCAAATGACATGATACCAATTTTTATGAAAATGCGATTATAAAATTAATAAATGAAACCTCACACGACTCATCCGTTGGTACACACAACCGACATGCCGACTACAAGATTGATGGCATAATAAAATCAAGTTTTTATAACTAACATTATTGCTTTATAATCTCAAATTTGACTTTTATCTTTAAAAAGCTTGTATAATAGATAAACTATCTTTGGGGACACGATCGTGTTGATTAGTCAAACCAACTCATACAAGTAACATGTCCAATTAAGACATATAAATAAAAATAGGTTGCTCATAATAAATTTTAAGAGTGGTTTTAAAGAATTAATGACTTCTTTCGAACACCATCATGCGCTAATTTATAGCTATTCATAATTACGTTTTAATATGAAATGTCATATATTTCCAATAGAGATCACAAGGGAGATTAGTGGAAAATAAACTTTTATAATGAGAATGAACACTTTTCGAACATTTCGTTTTCGTGAGACGCCTATAAACCGTGACGATTATTGGACATAAATTTTATTAACATTTTAATATGTTTTTGACATTTATTTCAGTAAGTACAATGACAGGCGTAGCCAACTAATTATATCGCTTCTCTATAGATATTATTATGTACTAGCAGTTCGTGCCCGGCGTCGCCCGGACGTATTTCCGACTTTTTCGCTGCATTTACCAAAAGTAGAGCCATTCTCTAGTGAAGTTCGTACATGCGGCAATAGATTTTTATTTATTAATAGCTTTTTTATGTACTCAAAATAAACTAAACGTGAATTCATGCAAGCCTAGTACTTTTTGCTAGTTATAAACTATTTGTGTGTCAAATTTCATCCAAATCCGATTACCGGGATAATAATACTAATGATTGTAATACTAAGTTGAATTCATGCAAGCCTAGTACTTTTTGTTAGGTTACTCTCAGAAATTGTGTAAAACGTGTCGTGAACAAAATAAGGTAAGACTATAATTTTTTTTTTGCAAAATCAAATTTTAATGAAACAAAGCCTATATTCTAATCCAAATTAATCTCTGTCTACTTGTGAAAACTACACGAAAATCCGTTCAGAAGTTCCGGAGATGTGCGCGTACAAACAAAAAGACAGACAGACACCGATTTCTACTGTTTTATTATAAGTATAGATTTTAGTGGGTTTCAAATTACACTTATTTTTTTTTACTTTTCCATCGCCATACCTGATAAAACAATTAACAAAATCAGCATGCCAATTAAAAACAGAATCGAGACATATTGCATCCCAAGGGAAAATAGTTAAAGAAAATCTTAACATTTTCTTACAGTGGTGAGGAAATTCAGTCTACGCCTACGAAAAGTTTTTAGTATGCGGACATAACTAAACATCGACAAATCTACGACATCTATCGTTCTGTTACCTTATCGAGCAACAATATCCTCGGAACAACTCTACCATCCCAGATCTCAAAGTATAATAACAATTCAGAAACCTGTAAGAAACTGCTCAATCACAAAATCAATTCAATGTTCATACATGTTCAGTACGTAACAGTGAATGTTCACGATTCAGAAGCGGGATCCGCTTCGCGCCAATAAATACCGGAGATGAATGGTCTATGCGTGAGTGTACTATCAGATGGCACCAACCCGGCAATACAGCGTGTTGCAGCTTTTTGCAGCCGCTGCAGACATGTCATCGTGCACGCTGCTTGCGTGCTTACATGCCTATTCGTCATTTTTATGACGTAATATGATTGCGTTCGGTACGAAATTGTTTGTGTGTGTTGTGATGGGATAGACCTGGCTTTTTCATTTTTCTTATTTTTCTTTTCCAGGGGCGCTGATACATCTTTGGCGTTACTTCAACTCCTTACACTGGGTCTACGGTGTATACACGTATATACAAAAGCTAATTGTGAACCACGGAACCTTTTGAAATAAAAATGACACAGAGCGCTTAATTCGGAAAACATCGTTTTTCTAACCGTTCTAATCTTATTAAAATATTTTGTTTCTAAGAGCTTCTTACAACACCCTTTGGCGAAAATAGATCTTCAACTTTTATCGTTTTAAATATGTGCACATTTTATGTTATTGGTGTTAAACAAATTATGAGACTTCTGTGAGTGTTACTTAGGTAAGTCCTGTTACCAATCTTGTTGACTAGAAATTCTTTTTACAACGGCTTTACTTTGGTCGAGGCCTATAAAATAATATGTATCCTTGTCTGCCCCTTGCACGTATCTGTGGATCTCTGGTATCACAAAGCAATGTCATTCAAAGATTTCCCGAGCGAAGCATCTCTCGGACTACTGTACATCCATTTTTTATATCAATAAGAATTTGTTCCTGGTTGACGAGTAAAGGAATCCCGCTCGTTCCCTTGTTACATACCGCTCCATCATAAAATGTAAATATCATCAATATCACTCATTTAAAGTCGCCGAACAATTATAAATAACGCAGTATAACAACATTTTAAGTCCCCGAACCGGCCAGTGTGAATGAAACGCTGTTCATGCGCCCAATGCTTTCTTTCATACAAAAACCTTTCAATTATCAATCGTAACGGTAATTGTTATTAACTCTTCAAGATGCAATCACTGCCTGAAGGCTTGATTGTAAGATTCATACGTTGGTCGATAAAATTGTTGATTTAATGTTTAAGCACGTGTCAACACTTCCAGTTATTGCCATCTGCTCCTACGATGTCACCTGTAACTTTTTAAGTGGAGGCCGCACACTAATGAAAAATTCGCGAAAGTTGAATCAGGATGTAAGGCAACGTATTATTTCGTATCTGCATCGCCGCTTCATGAATATACACGTGCCTTGATTGATGTCTTATGAACACATGCTGGTTAATCTGGTTTGAGTTTTCTATCTATTATTTATATAGGATTAGTGCTATATTCAGTTACAGCCACATTACGTATCATCTTAGTATTTATTGTGATCTAAAGGAAAATTAAAACAGCAATACGGGAGCTTACGGCCGATTATGCTAATGAAGTCGTAAGCACCTTCACCCATGAGCTATAATAAAGCTCATGCTTGACGGTAGGCCTCCCGATCTATAACACTATAAAATATGTACTTAGTTAAATTAGCTTTTTTGTTTGCATATTATTTCATTTGCAAAATCAGAGTTGCCCTATCTCTAGGTTACATCTTTTTTAGGGTTCCGTACCCGAAGGTTGCCAAAAGGAACCCTATTACTAAGCCTCAGCTTTCTGTCAGTCCTTCGTCTGTCTGTCAGCGGGCTGTATCTCATGAATCGCAATAGGCAGACAGTTGAAATTTTGACAAATTGTGTATTTCTATTGCTGCTATAACAACAAATATAAAATAATAATACCAGCCTATTATTGTCCCACTGCAGGGCAAAGGCCTTTTCTCATACACACACGCACAACAAACATATAAAAATTAAATAAAGTTTAGTTATTTATGATATAAGTGCGGCAAGTAGGTGATTTCCGACGAGTGGCATTTTTAAGTCGACACGATTCGGAAATCATCTTACGCACGTGTATACAACATTTTACTATGCATTGTGCGAGGAAATAAAAAAAAAAAACAAGCGAACCTTACAGTAGTCGCATATGATGTGTAACTGACATCTTGGCTGACGTATATAAATAATACAAACAATAATCTTCATCATCATCATCGCCATCGCCATCGCCATCGTCATGACTTTGACTTTGACTTTGACTTAGACTTAGACATAGACTTAGACTTAGACTTAGACTTAGACTTAGACTTAGACTTAGACTTAGACGTAGACTTACACTTAAACTTAGACATAGACTTAGACTTTGGCTTTGACTTTGAACACTTTTTCTTGTTCAGTCTGTCTTTAGTTATATTATAGTTTTTTTTTACTTTTCTTGCTGTGCAATATAATATTCTAATTATAATATCTTTACTATCGGTTACTTTGCTTAATGATAACGATGGCTATTGTTATACCATTGTAAAACTTTTTAAAATAATGTTTTTTTTAAATAAAATCAACCACATTACTTTTGTTGTTTTTTAAATCTTTATATATTTTAGTACTAATACGAGTATTTTTTTACTTTCTACAGTCCTTCTATACATATAATAACCATAAGAAATAATGTCAATTAATGACAGCTTTTAAAACCTTATTTGCCTTGAGCGCCTACGCCTAACTTCAATGGGCAAAAAAATATATTAGCCTCTGGATTCGGTAATGATGACAACTGAGCGTAACTATATTAATTTTAATGTAAAATCTGATATATAAATTATTTGCGCCGTGCCTGGTTTTTTTTTTTTGTATGGGCCGTGTCCATTCTCCTTTAAGATAAAAAATATTCTTCGTTTAGTAATTTCATTTATTTTCTGAATATTGTTCGGTGGTACGGAACCCTTCGTGTGCGAGTCCGACTCGCTCTTGGTCGGTTTCAATTTCTAATTTAAATGTTAATGCTGACACGATATTTGAGAAACGAATCATACTTAAACTTAACTTACAAACAAATATTTACTCCATTAATAATCTGCTACACCCTATGTAACTTTCGTATTTAGACATAATTCGATACTGTGACGTTTAAATCCCTTTACTCCTATGCGTGTGCTACATTTCTTTTACTATCAGCTCTTACTTTCAAAGGTTACGTTAACATTTAGATGGGATCACTAACGCTAAATTTAACGCAGGACACGCAGACGTGGCGGCGGCTTTGGCTCTTTTTGGCTCTTCGACGAAAACGATACCCCATTGTTATGCCTGTTACTGAGTGTACTGTTACACTTCTTCATGCCACGTTACTAATGTTCCCTTTGTATACATTTTTGTATCTCAAGTACTGGGCTCTTCGTCAATGGCTGCATTATGTTTGCGAAATTTTCACGCGAAAATTATTTTAAAATGTAAAGACACAACTATTTGGTATACTTACCTTTTTTACCCGACTATGGCAAAGCCAAAAGTAGGGGTTATAATTTTAGCAGTCTATGTATTTATATATACTTATATGTAAGGTAAATATGTTTGTATTTACGAGTGTTCCACTACCTAAACTACTGAACCGATTTTGATACATGAAGTATCAATAGATTTGTAAAAATGGTCCAGGTGACATGGGCTATATAAATTCTCTCTAAATTTAATATGGAGGACTTTACACGTAAATTGTCGACTTCGAAAAAAGATAATCATGACATATTTGTTATCAAAAGAAAGGTCTTGACGAGCACATTACAAATAAGTATATAAATCATATTGTCTAAGTAAATAAATTAAATTATATATCATAAATAAATTTTAATACCTATTATACAATAAAAAGCATGATTAAAATATTTATTACTGACCTACTGAATTACACATAAATTTACGTTGTCGTAACATTTATCAAGCTTTAAAAAGAAAAAGTACAAAATAATAAAAAAAATGTTTAAAAAACTGTAACCCGACTACGGAAAAAAATAAAACACTTCTAAAAAGTACGAAATCAGAAAATATTTTAGACAGAAATCTAGACATAGGTACAAAAATGGTCAAGGTAAAACCGTCGTTGCATGCCATTATAATTTTGTAGGTGTTCCTGGGTACCCACATGGTATACAGGCATGCGACCAGAGAGGCTTTACTTTGACCATTTTTGTACCTATGTCTTGATTTCTGTCTCAAATGTTGTCTTATTTCGTACTTTTTAGATGACTTTTATTTTTCCGTAGTCGGGTTACAGTTTTTAAACTTATATTTTTATTTGTCAGCAGGTATATAGTTATTTTACTGAGGCTCAGCAACTATAACCTACGTCTAGGTTCAGTTTGTCAGTAATACCGTCATACCGACCTTGAGCTGGCCTAGCATAGTACGGAATTTCAATAGATTATGAGGCGAATTCATACTGGTTTTTCCATCATTGACATACGGCCTACCGTACCACCTACAACAACTGGTTGATAGCACAGTAAACTACAAAAACTAGAAAAGATGTTACGATTAACGAGCCCAGTAATGTTTTGCAGACATCATTCAGTTTCAGTAGGTACACATTGCCGGATGTGGCAAGCCATTTCCCTGGCATAAATCTTAACAGTTATTTTATGGCATCATTCACTTTCTTGGCTTTGCAAAAGTAAAAGCCAATTCAGTCAAAAAAGAAAAGGTATTCTAATAAAGTTCCCATGGATAAGAATGTGGTCGATACTTTTCATGCCGACGGTACACACTACTTTTTAGACGACGTAATAGGTATTTGGTATTATTATTCGGGCTCAGTTAACTCGGGCCGAGCTGTCACTGACCCAGTACGGTTACCAATGTGGAATTGGTTGAATACTATTAATGTGGGTAATTCAATTATTCCCACATGGCAATTAAATAAATCCTTTCACTCTTTTTTCAAAGGACACTCTCGCCACTTTAAGTCGTAAACAAAACCGAACAAAGATAGAGAGAGCTAAGTAATGACAATTTACTAGTCCTGCGATAATAGAAACCCGTTTTACTTTAATACCGCGATTCTTACTTACGCAGGTTGATTAGGCGCTACTACTTTGTGTTTTACTTTAGGCTAGGCGCAGACCTGGGTAATGACTGTCTTGTGATTGACTAGCTGCGCCCCGCGGGTTCCCCGCATAAGTCTCGATCACGTGAGAATATCGGGATAAAAAGTATTTTATGGATTAATCCAGATTATAAGCTATCTGTGTGCCAAATTTTATCCAAATCCGTTTAGTAGGTTTTGCGTGAAAGAGTAACAAAAATCCATCTATCCTCACAAATTTTCGCATTTATAATATTACTAGTAGGATAAGATTAGTAGAATGGTAAGATTAGTAGGAAGGATATAAAAATATATAATATAATAAATAATAATATAGTCGGACTATCACTTTTTGAGCACGCTCATTTTCAACAATTAGGCACTGTGTTTTTGGCAAAACAGAACAGTTTTGAAACAGGTCATCTGAGCTGAAGGGCAATTCCCGTATTTTTAAAAAACGTTCGACTTTGATTGTCACTGAGATGAGATTGCGACTTGAATTTGGAAGATTTTTAAAACGAGAATTGCCCTTCTGAGTCAAGACTGTCTTAATTCAGACTCTATGGAAACGATGATCTACGACAAACGAAACCAAACTGATTCATTTTGACAACACCCAAACTGTGCCGTCAGCAACAGACAATTATTTTGACTCTGTTGTGTGCAGTGTCTTAATTCTAAGATCCCTGTATTCACCGCAACGTTGTAGAAATGTATAAAATAAAAAATAAACACAGATTAGATAGCAAGAATATTTCTTGATAGCTTTTATCAATCAGTTGTTCCTTAGTACCACATTACTACATCGCTAGGAGGCGAATCCCTAGGAAGAGGTCTTCAATCATGTTAGAAGCTGGTAGTTGTAAAACAATTATTCAGCTTACAGCAAATACGCGATTAAATACTGTAACTACTAGGTTTGGTTTGTGGGTGCTTACTTTTTGTGTCTGTAATGCAAACACATAAGTTTTAAAACTGTATTTTAGTGGCATTTTTTTGCAAAAATGGCACTGCAGTAGAATGCATTTATTTGTTACTTTTGCTTGACCACATTACTATATTAGAAGAATTTAATACTTAGCCACTTGCACCACAAATAAATCACTAAATGTATTTAGCGCTAAACGAATTTGAAACATCGTTCTATTCCTGTCAGTCACTTGAAGGTGAAAGAGACAGAATGATATTTTAAATACATTTAGTGTTAAATGAATTTAGTGATTTGTGATGCAAGTGCAAGTTTTGTTGCTATTCTCACGAATTTATGTTAAAACTTATATTATGAGACTTTATTTATCAGAATGCCTAAGTTTACTGCCCAAGTGCCTAGATTATCCCGGGCTACATGACATGGAACTTAGTAAAACAGGCAGCGGATCTAAAATATATTGCACGATTAGACTCCGTTTAATTATCTATCGCAATATTGGTACCTAAAAATAACTAATTTAGTTAAGACTAATCAGTTCATTAAATTAATTAACTAAGTGATTTGATTTCGTTCCAATCTGAAAACATTTGTAACCATATAGGCAATGTTAATAACACTATGACTTCGTTAATTTTGATGAGTTTTTATGCATGAATATTCGATCAATTATTCATAGATTAATATTTTTTTTTAAATTTACGTACATGATTTACATTTAAAAAAAATGTCTAATTACATTATAAAAGTTTCTTCAATAAAAATCCGTTTTCTTTATAGTTGTTCGAACGATCAGTTGGACCACCGCGTAGAAAATAAGACGTCAGGCAAATTGAAACGGATCAAAGGAATGAAAGCTTCGTGAAGGCATTAGAATTGACCGTTTTCTGCGCGTTTCAAATAAATAATACCAAATACGAGACTCTTCCGATATTGCGAACATCGAAGGAGATTTAACTTAGATACAGGCTGTTGCTTTTATAGAATTTAAAACAATTATTATGTATTTTATGATACGGCAGGTTTTTTAGTTGGTGCACTGATAAGAGACTATTTTAGATAAGGTCGTTTTCTCGAGGAAAACCACCAGGTAATGAAAATTATTCTGCACTGTGTTTTAAGTTATCTTTGTCAGTTTACTAAGGGCTTAGCTAGTTATAGTTATAAACGTAAAATAGAATAAGTAGGTATCATTTTCATAAACATCTTTATCAAAGGTAGGTTCTCTCATTTGTTCAAACGACTCCATTCTCAATCAGGTTTTCAATCTCATCCACAACACCCATTTCTCTTCATAATTATAAATTACATTCAAAGTTAACTTTCATAAATTCTAGTTATCTGTTCATATCAGAGTTAACTTGATAACATAATTCAAATCTCGTACCCAACTCGAGTCATTAAGTCCTTAGATATTATCGGTAATCGGAAAAAACAAATCACTCTTAAATGTGAACTGTCTTAAAAGTTCAATCGCGAATCGAAGGGCCACCCGTTACATCGCTTTCCCCGGTGGTCCAATCTTCAAGATGATTAAATTAGGATACGAACAGATATAACATGCGAAATGATATACAATGAACCGAGTCCGATTCTGCATAATGAAGCAATCAAATAGTTTCCATTGTACCCCGGCCGATCCTGACGTAGCAGTTGTAACGTTAACTTTTGCGTTACGATAGATATTAACTTGGAGGGGATTAGATCTAAAAATATCTCTGTATAAACCAGATTAAAAGAAGAAAATCAATTAAAACCGTCAGGTTATTACATTTATCACATTTAACAAGTGTCAAAGATTAGTTTCACATTTAAACATCAAGTCACTATCGCTACAAACATCAAAGTTTGCGTTTTAGTCGCGTTTAGTAAGTAACACCGACGCTTTGCTGTCCGTGACCGCTTTGCATACGGTAATCCCGTTGGAATACTCACACAAAAAGTCGTTGCATTTTAAAATCCTTTTCGAAAGCAAACATTTGACGTTTCGAGGGAAATTGAGCGGAAGGCTTTTTGTACGCTTCTTTGGAATGGATTAATGCAGGGTAGTCTTACACTAAGCTGACGTTCGGTAGCACTCTGTTTCGGATTGGAAACAGCCTTTTGACTGGGTATACACTAAAGATGATTTAAGCCATCATCTTTATTGATTTACTCCGATCTCGAGGCTGGGATATATTTTAATATGGCCGTCTCGGGCTGTCCGAGCGTCCGTTTATCGATGTTACATTGTCAATATGGCGCCTTTGTTCGCGCCAAAATTTATAAGTTAGACGTGTGTCCATTGTACGGCGATGCTAAAGGTAAAACTACAATGCGGAGTATTTTATACCCATCATAATCCTGACGTGTGGTCAAAATGTGTCGAAGCGTTAAAGATTTATATCAACGGCCAGGATTTTGGGGTAGTGGGCCATTTATTATCTACCTGGCTACGAAAATTGATATCACTGCCATACAAATATCTGCAAAAACGCGCGAAATAACGTCGGTCATTATTATTTCGGCTCTAAAGCCTGAACCTATTCGTTTTCGGATTTAAAATTAAGTAAAAAGTTTATTTTGAAAATTATAAATGAGTTTCAAGTTAGGTTAAAGGCGAAGTACTTACTTACATCTCGGTAAAAGCTTGAATGTTATAAATCAATTGTAAAATAGTGATAAGGGAATTAATCTTAAACGTAGGTGGCTCTACTAATCTGTATATTAATGTATCAGTATCAGTCTGACTGTCGAGTTGTCTACTTTTCTTACTAACTAATATAATAAAACCCATAAATGTGTATTTAAACCCGATATTTTGTGTTGTGTAATATATTCCTCCACACAAACAACTAAAACGAACTAAAGATGGGTCTCGCGGATGTCAAATGTGACAACTGCGGTGTATGTATTCAGTGTATTCAGGTTTTTGCGCAACAACATGTTGCGTTTTGTTCGCGGTGTCTGCTCTATTTTAGATTGAACCAATACAAATTGGACAGAATTCACTCACATTGACGTTACGTTATGTGCTAGGCTTCATTATGAAATTTGGCATGAAAGAAGGCCGGTAGAAAATTTTGGAACTACATTTTTTTAAAGCAATGTGTTGCAATGACATAGACACTAGCGCCGCGTCAAATGGACTTCAGTGGGGGCGCAGACTCTAGCTGTGGTGATTGTTTGACGGAAATAACGACATCCATCACTGATCACTTGACATGAGATGTACCATCGCGGGGTAACGCTTATCTAACCAATTTGAAAACAAAATCCCGTGCACACGACCCTTTTTGGAACCTAAACTTTCAGAAATCGTCACGCTAAAAAGTGTTAATACTTGCGACTGTCTTCTTCTAATTCAAAGAGAAAGAAAGAGAGAGATATAATTCCGGCAGAAAAAAAAAACAAAAGAAAATAGTAAAGTGATTACAGTGTCGTGGGATAAAATTGAAGTTCACATCGGCCCGAGTAGACTACATACCAGAGAGAGAGAGAGAGAGAGAGTGTGTGATATAGTCAAAATGAAAATTCCAGATGACAGCTCTGAAAACCATTTTTTTTATTTTTCTTAGCTAAGCGTTACTATAGCGGCCGAGCGCTGCAAGCTAATTCTAAGTATTTATTAGTGTAATGTTTGGTGATACAGTAGGTCTTATAGTTAGATTATGGTAACTCAATAAACTACCGATTACTATTTAACAATATAAGAATTTAAAATCAATATTACATACAAATTAACAAAATTTTCATTATTAAGAATACAATCAATTTTTATAATAAACATTTAGAATACAATTAATTATTATAATAAATATTCAGAACACAATTAATAAGTCAAGTTTTGAATTTTCAAACATAAATACATAATTAGCAATTAGTTTATTACATTTTGTCAAGAAGGAATTCGTCAATGGTATAGTAGCATTTTTCAAATAAAAAAAATATATAGTCTCCGTTTAAATTGTGTTAAGTTTAAATCTTTAATGTCATTTGGTATTTTATTGAATATTTTCGGAGCCATGCAGAGGATGCTTTTGTGCATAAGGGCGGTCTTTGAGGCTGTAAAGCTCCGTACTCACCTACGGTATTACTCGATCGAACAAACACGTCGAGTAAAAATCACGGCCAAAATCAGCTTTCGAGTTGTGAGTTCTGCGGTCCCCACTTTGATTTTTACTTGTTTTCGAGTAAAACTATCGAGTAATACCGAATGTGAGTATGGAGCTTTAGACATAATTCGTGAAGATATTCTTGTCATGTCGACCTATACCGTCGCTCTGAACCTTTTTTAAACAGTTCACTATTTTTCTTGACGAACAATACGGTCTCGTATATGTAAAGACAAGGTAATGTTAGTATTTTAAGAGATTTAAAATGCGGTTTGCAACTTTCCGTTGGTTTAAGATTATATATCGATCTAATGCACCTCTTCTGTGCTTTAAAAATGTTATTTTTCTCGCAGGAATTTGCAAAAAAATTACTCCGTCACGTAATGTGGAGTCTACATAGCCATAATACGCAGCTACAACAGCTGCCTGATTAACTATGTTCTTAAGTTATATAGAGCAAAAGCGAACCTACTTAATTTTGTTACAAGAATCGCATGTTCTTTCCAAGTCAGTTTAGAGTCGATTGTCAGCTTAGAAATTTTAAATGCTCCACTTCTTCAATTCTGTTATCGTCAAAAGTTATATCTATGTCAGGAGTGGTCAATCTTTGTCAAAACTGCATAATTTGAGTTTTATTTAAATTTAATTTTAAATTATTAAGTTAAAGCCAGTTAATGTTGCAATGCGTCTTTGATGTTACATTGATAGTTTATATTTTTATTATTTCTTTAAAAAAAATAACAATTCACTACAGTGCATAGATACAGACACCTACACAGACACGATACGATACAAAGTCCTTACAGTGTCTAGATATACGTTTCTTCGATAGTACACCTCTATTCTGTAAAAATCTCACCGTTAAGACTAAGGTGAAGTGAGCTATCATTTCACCTAATGATAAGGATTGACACTATTGACAAGTCACTTCAAATTTACTTTGGATTTCTGATTAAAGGGGTTTGTACGTAATTATCTTTAGGTTCTTATTGCATCTTAACCTCAAACAAAGAACTGTAATTTATCTATATTCACACAGACACAACCATTCCTATTTATAACGAGAAATGTTTACAAATGACGTTTCGTGTTTGAATGTTAGGTACGGTTGTAACTAGTTTTTTTTTTTTTTTTTTTTTTTATATATGTTTAACGATGTATGCATTTTATTTTGAATTTATGAGGCAGGCAGTGCTGTTTACTCACGCGCAAATCAATCTTCCTCTAGCATAGATATTCCAATCTTATCCTTAATGTTACGGAATTATAATGTTCATTTTACTGACCACAAAATTCTTTCACCGCTAATAAATTATAACATCTAATCATACGCCCAATATACCACACATAGAACCACGGATATCTATTCATAACACATTTTTTCACTCAAGAAAACCTACATACGACAATTTGTAGTACCTGTACAAAAGTTAACCAATACCTCCCCGAACCCGCCGCGTACCGCGGTGTCTCTTTACTCATTATTGTCACACAGAACGACACTAATTTTATTTATTAGTATCTTTTATGACTTGTCAAATTGCGGAATACTACTACTACATAGACAGTGGGCGGCGCGGGCGCAGGCAACCTTTTGTGACGCCGCGCCGCTGTGTGTCAAATCGATTTGTTTTAGGGTTCTGTGCCTTGAAATGGAGAAATAGAAGTTATACGAAAAAGCGTCAAAAACTGAAAGATGTGTGATTGTTTTGTGTAGGAAATATAAATAATTTAAGTTTATTGTTATTTTTTTCTGAATTAAGAATCAGCATTTCCATACAACGTTGTGCTGATTTTGGCATACAGTTTTTCTATAATCTTTCTAAAGCAGCCCCTAATAGATTTTACTAATTGTTCCCTAGAAGATAGTCGGTGTAGTAGTAGTTGTGTGTTGTGTAGAGTGTGTTTTTGTTGTTGTTGCTGTTGTGTTGTTGTTGTGTTGTGTTGGTAGTTGGTATTGTAGTGATATTTATTTTCGAAATATGCATGTAAGTATATTCTCAAATTGTATGTTTATATTGAAATTAGTGAATATGTTTTATTTTTCTTCAGTCTTTGATTTATGTTTTTGTATTCTCTTCTACTGTTACACACGTTGTATTCTCTTCTACTTCACTTTAGTTTTTACATACTTTCCTGTCGCAGGTATGCTGGAAGAGATTTCTTTAGAAATAAGCATTGCCTTTGTACACAAAGTGGACGAAGCATCGCGAGTGCGTACGCCACGCTCGTGAATCACTTTTAAAAGTTTTAATTGTTTTACTGATAACCTGTTTATTTTGTACCTTTTACTGTATTTTCAGGATTTCAATTTACCTTTTACTCACAAAAGTGCATTAGAATTGTTGAAATAGACCTAACACACACCACTGAGGGAAAAGTTGCCTACAAGTGGACTCAATATTACATCTCTGTAAAATATTTTTTTTTATCTTTAGAGATCTTCAATATTCGGTCCACTTCGAACGTAACCATTTTTTCTCTGCAAAGCGGATATTTTTAATATGCTAACGAATTGTTTTACTCAAAATTTCTTTTGTTACTAAACTCATAAACTTAGAGAAAGGCCGTCACTAACGAGATAAGAAAGTTATAAATTATATGAGACAAATTACCTTGAGATTTAATGTATGCGAGAGGAGTACAAAAAGGTTTTTAATGTTATGCGAGGCTAGACAGGGCTCTATTTTTGTTTTACATACCAATCAGGACATAAACTACGTGAACTAATTACCAGATGATAACTAGACATATTTATGAAATTCAATGGAGTTTTATATCTGCCGAATACTAATTAAAAATTTCCATTGATAATATTAGTTGAGTGGTTAGTGAGACGTAATGAGGCAAGCACAACTGCCCTTTTATCTTGTATCTACAGTTATATGTTGGTATAGTTAACACTGTAATATAACACTCACCTCGGGGTTCTAAACTCTTTCACACCTTGTACTCGGTCAATAAGTAGATAATGTATGGACCCTATTAAAGCCCATATCGTATTGGTCAGTGACTGGCGACTTGGAACATCCCTTAGGTTGTCTGACACATGAGCGTTGAGAGTATCGAATTTCTAATCGATTTTATAATGCATTTTATCGTGTTCGAAATATATGCTGGCAGCATAAACTTCTCAAGTGAGAACAAGATCAAGTTTATACCTACTTAATTACCTATAACGAATATGATAATAACAGTGATTTGTTATTTTCCTTGTAACATTTAAGTATCTTGAAATAGTTTATACACTAATATTTAGAATGAAACAATAAAATGATATAATAATAATAGCATTTATTCCACAATCTTATAAAACACGAATGAAAGTATACTAAACTACAGTATAAAGTAACTAATTAAACTTAAAATAATAATTATTTGACACCGGTATCGCGAATGTCTTTGTTGCCGCTAAGGCCTCCCCTAAAAAGTTTGCCACCCTTTCAGATTATGGATCATCCTCTTCCAAGTAACACCAGCTATTTTCTTAACATCGTCGGGGTATCTAAGAAGTTCCCATCCTTTCTTTCTTTTATTTTTCAAACGCTATATTATAATCTACGAATGCCAAATATATGTAATGCCGTATTTATTACAATTCTGAATAACTTGTTTCTTGGTTTGATAATGATCGATTGTTGAAAAATCGCTGCGAAAACCTGCTTTTTTTTTTTTTTTTTTTTAACGGGCATCTCGCAGTTTTGACCACTAAGGTCTTGGCTGCTTAACCGGACTTTCCTGTGGGTGCCTTAAGCTGCTACACTCAAAGCCTCCAGCCAGGGGCAAAAAACTAAACTAAATTAAAACTAGGCGAACGCTCGCTAAGGGCACCCCCTGTGGGGTACGAACCTCGGCTTAGGGCGTCGCTGAGGGGAGGACAGCAAGAAGGGACAGGCTGGATCAAAAATGGTTTTAAATCATGATTATTATGCGGGGTAGTTTTAAAGCTACGTGCTCAGCGGCAACAACTTGCTGGCACCTCGTTTTCGAGCAAGGGTCGGGGAGGAGTATTTACTCAGGGACACGGTCGCGGTCGCAAAGGACCTCGGCGGCGAGGTCGGAATGACGGGAGGCGTCTGTTCTTGTATATTGTGCTGGTGGCCCTATTCTGCTCTTGGAGGAGTGTGATGGGATCATCAGGGTCGGAGAGGACATGCCGCGGACGGCGGATCTGACTAATTCGGGAAGGGACATAATTGGCTGCTTCGACAACCAAGGGGTTGCGATGTCTAGGAGCGGAGTCAAAGTAACGCTTGGACATGCGTTTTAGGAACTGGTGAATCGTAGGGATTCTACAGTCGAGATGGAGGATCTCGTTTCTGACATAGAAGGGAGCTCCCGTGGCTTTACGGAGGAAACGGTTCTGTAAGGCTTGCATCCTATGGATGGAGTGGGACTTGGCGTGGGCGAATACTGCACCCGCATAGGTCATAATGGGTCGGATACACGATGTATAGATGCGCAGTTTGCACTTAAGTGACAATTTGCTGCGTGCATTTAAAACGAAATGGAGTCTACCTAGAGCGAAAGCGGCTCGCGAACGAACCGTCTTTATGTGCTCAGAAAAGGAGAGATGATGATCTAGGATAACACCTAGGTATTTGGCGCGCCTAGCCCAAGGGATTGGTTTGCCGAACATGGTGATAGGTCGGGGGAAAGGGGGGGGTCTAGTTCTCGGTTTAGAAAAGCTAACCGCTTGACTTTTGTCGGGATTTACTTCTATTCGCCATTTTCTAAACCAGGCGCCAAGGTTGTTGACAGCCCTTTGGAGGTTTAGCAGCATCGTAGCTGAATTTCCCTTACAGATGATCGCTGTATCGTCTGCGAACAGAGCCAACTGCGTCGATCTGTGTTTGGGGATGTCGCTGGTGAATAGCGTGAAAATGAGGGGGGCTAATACTGAGCCCTGAGGGACTCCTGCCCTTATGGGGCGGGGGGAGGAGAGGGCTCCTTCGATGCGGAAGCGAAAGGTGCGATTCGACAAATAGTCTCGTAAGATGAGCACGAGACGATCCGGCACACCGAGTTTGTAGAGCTTATAAATTAAGCCGTTGTGCCAGACTTTGTCAAATGCCTTTGCTATGTCGAAGAATACTACGCTCGTTTGTCGGCCGTGGGTGAGAGCACCGCTGATTAGCTCAACAATACGATGGACCTGATGCACGCTAGAGTGCTGAGTTCGAAAGCCGAACTGTTCGTTGGGGATGAGGCCCTTGGTCTCTGCATAGTCTCTGAGACGCTTATAAATAAGCCTCTCATAGATCTTGCCTAGTACCTTGAGCAGACTGATGGGCCTATAACTGGATGGCTCGTTTTTGGGTTTTCCGGGTTTAGGGATACCTATGACAGTGGCCTCTTTCCACGTCTGGGGAAAAATGTTGTTGCTTAACGCACCATTGAAGATGGTGGTCAAAAGCATGATTAGATGGGCTGGGAATAGTTGGACCACCCTATTGGTGAGTCCGTCTGAGCCGGGGGCTTTACGATTTTTCAGACCTTTGATAATCTCATGTACCTCATCTGGTTCGATGGGGGGCAGGGGAAAATCAGGGTCTTCAATGGGAGGGATAGAGGCTCTACGTTCGACTTCGGCGTCGACCTCATCGAGGTGAGCTTTGTCTACTGGTAGGGTACTGGGAGAGCATTGGGCTTCAAGACTGTCGGCTAGGCACTCGGCTTTGTCGATGTCATCGAAGGCTAATGTTTTGTCCGGGCGGACTAAGGGGGGCATATGGCCTGAGTGAGGGGATCTAAGTTTTCTCTGGAGTTCCCAGAAGGCAAGGTGGGTAGGCTCAAGGTCGCTCAGCATCTTGTCCCAGCCCGTTTCACGCAGCTCCGCCATACGTGTCCTCACAGTTCTCTGTAAGTAGCGCATGTGGGCTTTGTTAGCGGCGCAGGGAAAGCTGCTGTAGGCACGGACAGCTGCGTTCTTCTCAGTCAGCAGGGCGCGCGCATCGTCCGGGAGTTTCAGGTAACAGGGATCTGTTGCCGGAACCTCCCTTGAGCAATCGCTCAGGACGGTTTGCACGTGCTCCGTGAGTGAGTCGATCGCAGCTGTCGTGTTAGCGACAGAGTCAAACTGGTCCGGAATAGAGTCTAGTAAGGGGGACGTGTTGGATTTCAGCTTTTCGCTTACTTTCTTCCAGTCCGTCACCTTTCTAGTGGGGAGAGGGTGGTTAGGGTCAGAGGGACCTATGCGGGATACAAGATGGAAGATTACTGGGCGGTGGTCAGAGGTAAGCTCGTGCACCGTTTCTATTGAGTCAAGTCGTAAGTTAACGTTCTTAAGGAGCGTTATGTCAAGGACGTCAGGGGTGTAATTTAACATATGGGGATAGTACGTGGGATTCATCGGAGCGATGATGTCGAAGTTAAGAATGGAAGAGAGGTCGAACAAGTGTCGGCCCCTGGGGTTAGTGGTATTGCTGTTCCAAGAAGGATGTTTGGCGTTGAAGTCCCCTGCCATAATGACAGAGTCGCTCATGCCGAAAAGTAGCTGTAGGTCATCAGAAATAAGTTGGTAGTTTTCTGAGGCCTGAGCTGGGATGGGAGGGATATAGACCGACACTAGAGTGATCGGCGGGTGACCAGTCATGCCTAGGCGACAGACTGATACTTCTAGTCGGGAGAGAGGTGGAGGGTCCATAGGGATGCAATACAGATCCTTTTTATAGTAAATGAGAGTGCCACCCGCGTGACAGCGCGTCCTATCATTTCGAATTAAACGATAGTTAGCAATGGAGGGGTTTCGTTTATGGGGCTTTAGGAAGGTTTCCTGTATGAGGAGAAGATCCAACTGATGATCGCGGAGAAATTCCGCGATTTCATCTTTCTGATTAAATAAGCCATTGGCATTGAAAGTTCCTATCTTTAGGGATCGGGGTTTAAACCTTTCATAAGAGGCGTTATACATTATGAGGGTCTAGTGAAGGATGTGAGGGCGGAGGTGATATCCTCGTAAGCCAGGAATACATTCTGGATTTGCTCGAAGCATCCTGATTTCCTGGCTTCTACAATGTCTAGGGCCATTTGTTGAGCCCTGGGGGTACAGAAGGTCATGAATGTGGAACTAATTATGCTGAATGCATTTTTAGCGGGGTCCGAGTAAATGTTGTTTTTTTTGTTAGCCACGGGAGTGGGAACGGGACGCGGGGTAGCCGGGTTTACGTTGGGTTTAGCGGAGGTCGCGGGGGGAGCGCTACGCTGTGTAGGCGCTTGGGGAACGGGGAAGCCGGGGGGAGGAGGAGGGCGGACTCGTGGGTCCATTAGGGAGTATAGCGGGGTGTGAGGGGGAGGGGGGCGCGGGGTAACCAGAGCCGGGAAGGTCTGCTGGTGGTTATAATTAAGCTGAGACCAAGGGCTAGGTCTCTGTGGGCTTAGCCTCTGAGGTATCTGAGAAGAGGGGAAAGGTTGGAAGACCTGTTGACGTTGCTGCCTAGCATCTAGACGCTTAGACAGCTTTGTTGTGTTAGCCTTAGGGGCTTTGGGACATCCGCGGTAGTTAGCCGTGTGGCCTTCGAGGCGCTGCGAAAACCTGCCTGCTCTCTGGGTTGATATGCATCCAGTCTTTATTAAACGGTTTACAAATATATGAGAAAATATTTTGTAGACGTTAGACATCAGGTTAATAGGTCTGTAAATCATCTTTCTTTCATTTTTAGAGTTCCGTACCTCAAAAGCAAAAAACGGAACCCATAGAAGATACTCGTCTGTCTGTCCGTCTGTTACAGCCAATTTGCTCTGAATCTAATAGCCCTATAAAGTTGAAATTTGGTACACGTATGTATTTCTGTGACCCAAACACGGATGTATAACGTAAATAAATGAAGTTTAATATGGGGGTCAGTTTTGGGGAGCAAATGAGAAAATTAAAAATAAAAGTTTTGTGAATTGTACCGTATGACATATCAATAAAACGACTTATTGCAAGAATTTCATTGTTTGTTTTTTTTTTTATAATTTTAAAATAATAACTTTAAAGATATTTAAGATAATAGATGAAAATTTACCATTCCCTCCCCTTATCTCCGAAACTAATGAGCCTAAAATTTTGGAAAAAAAAAAGCAAAGAATAGTTCTATGCTTATAGATTACAGGAAAACCTATAAGAAGTCTATGGTCTTAAAATGAAATGGTAAATCTCTCAATATTAACATAACATCACGCCTGTAATCCCCGAAGGGTTAGGCAGAGGTGTACCTATAGTACACCCACATTTTATTTTCATTTTTTTTTTCTCTCAATATTGTGCGTACAAATTAACATTTGCATTTGGGATGTATGGGAGAACATGTATTTCAACTACAATGTTAAGTTTGTTCTTGAAATAAATTCATCCCAACCACGGAACCCTTCATTGTGCGTGGTCCGACACGCAATTGGCCGGTTGTTTGGTTTGTTGTGGTAAAAAGTAAGCTCCGTTTTCACTTTTTGTTATTGATTGTCTGCAGTTTTATGTTTGTCTGTGCTGTTTTCCACTTGTATTTCATATAAAAACTGAAGCACTTTAAGAACGGTGTCACTACTTTGACAACCGGAACCGGAATTACTTACTCTCCCTCCTTACTCACCTATTTACTCAACTCTAAATACATTGATGTTTATTTATTTTTTTCATTTTATGAATGCACGTACCTAGGTATGCCTAAATATTTCGGTTGACCATTAGAAAAACACACTGCTGGTCAATCTAACACCCCGTATGTATCGTTTCTAACATCTGCCCAACCCGTGCATGCGTAATCAAAATAAAAATATTATTTTAGTAGATTTATTCGATAGTGGGCAGATGTGTCGGCGCGCGCTCCTGCCACTCTATTTTTCTTGGCCCTTCATTGTATTTGGGCGAAGGGCCTCAAAGGGTCAATATCCAAGACTTGGGCTTCCGTTCGATATTCGATTCACTTCTTGTTTTGTCTGCAAACATCTTAAATATCCGCCGTCAATTATTAACAAAGATTTCGCATTAGCTGAGATGCTTTCTTTGAATTTATATTAACCCTTTAGTTGTTGGGTTTGAAGCTATTTAAAGCCGGCTTGGTATGCCTGGTACTCACCTACGTATTAACTGAAGTTTATTTAAGATTAGGTGCGTACATAATAAATTCCGAAAAATTTGTACCTGGAATTTTAATAGTAATTAGGTTTATTTGTGAATATTCTCGTTCGTCACTATTCACAAAGCTTGAAAGTAACGTGTAGAAAAAGATATGAAGAATGAAAACGTAATTGAGATGCAAAATTAAAATGAACAACGAAGAGCTGGAAAAATAAAAGCGCAAAGAGGACTGCAAATATGTAAATATAGATCCGTCAATGTCTTGTAGATAGAAAGTTAAAACTGTGGCTACTTATTGAAATGTATCTTTTATTGAACATAACATCACGTCAGTAATATCCGAAAGGTTAGGCAAAGGTGTAACCAGTTATGTTTAAGTCCCATGTAAAAAGGGGTAAACCTATTCGCGTAGCAAATACTAATTCATTCATTACTACTTGCTTGCTTGCATTATTACTTGCTTCAAAAACGGTGTTGGAAAACATCGTGAGGAAACCGGCATGCCTGAGAGATATTTTTCAACGGCATGTGAAGCCAAATCAGAGGCCCATGGGCAACTTTAAAACTCTGACACCAGGTTAGTCAATAACCACACGAAAAGAAGAAGAATACTTCGCGAAGCAGAAATCAGTATACATTATTCACAATGATATACAAATTAAGGAAATAAGCACTAATTAATGAAACATTGTTACCGAACCAAACAGTGAATTGGAAAGGCACTGCAATAACTAAACACAACAAGCATTTATTTATATCAGACTAACTAAAGAACGGCACAGCGTCCGTCGCTAGTCGGATCAACACTATTTACTTCTTGTTTCGCGCGAGCCAGTCCACTTAGTCTTTTTAATGTGTAAATTAATTTAAATCGACCTTTGGAGCATGAAATTCCCAATCCATTACCTGTGGGACAGTTTAATGCGCCACCACAGCCTCCCAGCGCAATAGAACACAGCTCCTAGCAAAATCCGCGTATTCCCAACATTCTGGACACAGGTGGCGGATTCTTGAAATAGAAAAATCGCCCATACGTCTTCTTAAGTACATTTTTCCCGTTTCATTATAGACCATAACGAGGATCTTTTTCAGTTTAATTAAACGTGCATTAAAGTTGAAAGTCGGTGGCTTATCGCATGTCTAGG